>OZ024813.1:81761164-82361164 GCA_964017055.1 Chloromyia formosa | reverse complement strand
ATTGCGAATGTTTTGTTTTAGCTCTGGTATGGTCGCTGGCTTATTTACGTATACCCTTTCTTTCAAATAACCCCAAAGAAAACAGTCTGGCGCTGTTAAATCCGGTGAACGTGGGGGCCAATTGAAATCGCTTCTGCGCGAAATAATGCGTTCGCCAAAGAGGTCCCGTAACAGAGCCATTGTATCCCTTGCAGTGTGGGCTGTGGCTCCATCTTGTTGGAACCACAACTGTGGATGGTTTTCTACAGCTGGCCTCAAAAAATTGTCCAGCATCGTTCGATATTCAGCACCATTAACCGTAACTGCGGCGCCATGTGCATTTTCAAAGAAATATGGACCAATGATCCTTTCAGACGATACGCCGCACCAAACAGTACACTTAAGTGGGTGTAATTGTTGCTGATGAACTGTTCTTGGATTTTCCGTAGCCCATATCCTGCAATTTTGCTTGTTTACGAAACCATTCAATTGGAAATGGGCTTCATCGCTCATTATCAAATTGTGAATGAAATAGCGATTTTCTTCTGCTTTTTGTCGGAACGAAATGGCATAATCAAGCCGTTGTTGGTAGTCTATCGGCTTCAATTCTTGCACAAGCTGAACCTTATACGGGAACATGTGCAATGTAGCCAAAATCCTCTGAAGGGACCTCCGCGATAGCCCCAGTTGTGCCGAACGTCTTCTTGTCGATGTTTCTCCACTGTCCTGCACACTATCCACAACACGTTGGATATTTTCTTCCGTGTGGGTCGTACGAGGTCTTCCGGTACATGGAATGTGTCCTACTGTACCATATTGTTGAAAATTTGCAACCAGGCGGTTTATTGTTGGTGCTGAAGGTTCAGTAGGCACATTAAAAAAACGACGATAAGCACGCTGCGTCAAAACAATTGACCGTTGATTTTCAAAATAAAATTCAACAATTTTTGATCGCTGCTGTGTTGTGTACTGTTCCATTTCAAATTCCCGAAGTTTTCTTCACAAAATTCTGAAATAAAAATAAAAAATAAAAATTAAATTAAAACGTTATTAAGCATTTGAACCATAACGGTAGTTTTGCGCCACCCTGTATAAGTAGCTTGAAAGTATCGATACTTATATAGTACTCATATCGATAGTTTTTCTTATGAATTTGAAATCGCGGGTGATTTGGTAACTTAGGAGGAGCACTGTTATTAATAATTATTATCAAAAGGTTATTTATCATAGAATTTATATATAGACAACATATATATTCTGATTTAAGAAATAAAAAGTTAGAAAAAGGAGAACTTAAACATTTAGGCTTGGCGCGGATGTGAAAAAAAGTGCAAGAAGTAATTATTATCAAAATGCTTAAAATTTAAGTGAAGAACTCTTTATTATCGAGACTGCCCAAGAAGAGCAATTTTTCCAAGTACTTCGGAGACAGTCTGTTGACCGTTTCCAGCTGGCAACGTTAATGCTGTCTCTCTTTCTCTTATTTCAATTTTAATGATGGGTACTCGATAGGTACTTGAACGGAAATGGTATCGATACCCGAGTAAGTATCGCAAGAATTATTCGATGCTAAATGTACTTGGTATCGAAACATAAGTATCGATTATTTACTTGTATCGGAACGTCCCTAGTTGTGAGAGCACCGACACGTCACACCCAGCTGAAAGATCATCAAAAGAACGCGCAATTAAAAACACCATTGGAGAGCTACTTCTGCGCTATATGAAAAATAGCTCCCTGCGGCTCTTAGGACACCTAAGGAAGTAACCCTTCCCCTAAGATTGGGTATGTGGGCTTGTAACCTGCGTGCCTGAAATAAATTTACACTCGAAACATTAAACGAGCCTCGGATACCACGAACTGATTTACCGGCAACGACTTTTGGCTACAAACAATGGACCACAATCGGTTTCTGGAACGTTCGAACGATGTGGGGGCGAGTGCAAGTCGAACGGGGAATGATCGCATATAACATCGATATACTAGACCTGAACGAAACAAGAAACCAGTGTCTACGGCGCATCCTACACATACGCTGGCCGGAGATCATTTCTAACGACGACCTCCTATTCATTACTGGCCAGGACAGGATAGACACCTCCATAAAAAGGCGAAAATGGCAATGGATAGGTCACACACTTCGAAAAGGGCCGGAAGTTGAGGTCGAGGGTAAGTCATTAGACAAATCGTGGAGACAGCTGAAGGCGATGGCGGCGAACAAGACGAGGTGGAAAGTCGGTGGTTAATGCCCTATGCCCCACAGGATCCAGAGAGAGAGAGAGAGAGTGAGAGTGTGAATGTATAAATTACCCAGTCGGACATTTGTCTCCGATCCCAGTGGAATCGCAAAGTCTTCGATTCCTTACCGGTTCCATTCATCGGTTTGTCTCCGAAGATGGAAAAATTCAAATGTTTTCAATTACGTATCGAGTTAGCCCGAAATTTGAATTCATTTGAAAGTATCTGGCATTTGGCGACGTATGTTGTCATACACTTATATGAAATATGGAATACGGAATATGTTGTTTTTTTCTGTAAGCCTTGAATACAATCCGCCGTTAAATTAAAAGTGCCGTGAAATCAATACAAAAAGATTTCACGACACTTTTAGTTTCTGGACGAATTGTATTTATCAGGCTTAAATAGATTCAATCCATTTTTACAGTCATCGATCCTCCCCCCTACAGGCCTCCGTTCAGCTGATTTTGACGGCTAAATTACGTAATTCTTCGATTTCGTCGTATCCAGAATCCAGTGGTCGGCGACTGATGGCGGTGAGTCTCCGGTTTTTGTGAGTTTCGTGTTTAGTTTTCGTTTTCCGTGTTCAGTGTTTTATTTTAGTTAAATTTCATCTAGTGATCCGAGAAAACAAACACGTGCGCGATGAAAATGTGTCGTACGGTCAAAAGGTGTATTTTTTCAAGTGTGAACTGTTCCACGATACTCTGCGACTGATCCCCGGTGCTACGGCTTCGACCAAATTGCTACAAGTGTCCAGAAAGTGTGTTTTTAGAGGACAAAAATGCCGTTTGACGCAATTCTAATGGTGAACATATGTCGTGTCGGGGACGTCGTCGTGTGCAGTCACTGCCTTGGCAAGGAATTAATGATGTAAAATTGATATCAAAATAGAAGTCGGATTCACCACGATCAGCTGAGCGGAGGCCTGTATTTTTAGATGGCAATGGTTGTACTCCGGTAGAGCTGCCGGCAGTGGTCGTGAGCCAGGTGGGGGGCTCCTTTTAACCAGAGCCGCACGAAACTGTCTCTTATCCTGGGATCCGGTCTCCGACCGAATCATGACCGCTAGGTTCCGGACCAAAATGGGGCACATCTCAATAATACAATGTTATGCTCCAACTGAACCCGACAATGTTTTGGCGAAAGACTCCTTCTTCGAACAACTAAACGCCGTTCAGAGCAGTGACACTATAATGGTTATGGGTCATTTGAATGAAAAAGTTGGCACTGATATCTATGACATGTGATGGAGAGATACGGTCTTGGTTATCCTAACAACGGTGACAGATTTGTGGAGTTCTGCAACTTTCACAGTCTCTTCATCGGTGGTACTATGTTTGAGCATAAGGACCACCACAAAATCAATTGGTCCTCTGTTGATCGGCGTAGAACACAAAATCGTCCTAAGACGGGATTCTTTTTTATTTATTTGTAAATGCGCATTTCGGACACCAGTTGTGTCCTTCTTCAGTACAATTCAACTACTTTCCTCAACACCAAGACCTACACCTATATACCCTCTATTTTGACAGCGTTAATTACACTACATTACGTTACTCTAATTACCATTTAATGACATACAACATGTTTTGAAAGCAAATAAAAAATAGAAAAACCCAATCGAGAAAAAGAAGAAAATTGAGCCACAGGTAGACTAATGATGGAAACCACCCGTTTCACTTCCTGGGTGCACGTGCTCACCCCATCGTTTGGAAACTAGCCGCTTCGTTTGCCCGACGTATGTTTTGTCACATTCTGGACAAGAGACCTTCCTTGCAGGAAACTGGATGCACTAGAAAGTCTGGCCATTCTAAGGGAACCGGAAAACCAGAGGCTGAACCATGATATCGGGAATCTACAATACAATCAGGGCTGCTGAATCTACTGGCGATGGAATCACCCAGGAAGTGAAACGGGTGGTTTCCATCGTTAGTCTACCTGTGGCTCAATTTTCTTCTTTTTCTCGATTGGGTTTTTCTATTTTTTATTTGCTTTCAAAACATGTTGTATGTCATTAAATGGTAATTAGAGTAACGTAACGTAATGTAGGGTAATTAACGCTGTCAAAATAGAGGGTATATAGGTGTAGGTCTTGGTGTTGAGGAAAGTAGTTGAATTGTACTGAAGAAGGACACAACTGGTGTCCGAAATGCGCATTTACAAATAAATTTATTTATGATTTATTTGATTCTGTTTGAATACACATATTACAAAAAATTAAATTGATTAGGTTCTAAAATACAAAATATAAAATAAAGATAGAAATAGTTAGGATTTAGGATAATGAAATGTGTAATTCTGACTGATTTTGGTCATCTCACAATGAGAATAGCTCGTGGTGTGAGATTGTTCAATTAGAATATTTTATATATTTATCAAAGTGGTTTATTCACGTTAATAAATTTGAGAGTAATTTTTTTTTTCATGTTAGTTATAATTCAAACTCTAAAAGCTTGTTAAATTGGTTATATACTGGAATCTAACAAATATTTTTTAATTGATTTCGAAAAACAGTAAAAATTAGTACGCCTAGAAATGATTTCTGGTAAACTGTTAAACAAACGTGGTCCATAATAAAAAGCATGGTGTTGTGCAACGCATGTATTATATCTTGGTTGTTTGAGTACTCTTCTAATTTGCCTACGTGTTAAGTATCTGGTTTCCTCTTCGAGTGGAAATTCATTAGGGTGTTTATACACAAATTTTAGAATCTTTAATTTATGCATATTCGCTATAGTCAAAACTTCAAACTCTCTATATAAATGCTGTGTTGGATATAAAATTGGTTTCCTCAGACAAATTTTAATAATCTTTTTATGTAGTAATTCTAATGGTTTTAAATAGCTTTGTGAAAGACTACCCCAGGTTAAAATTCCGTAGTCTATTATGGATTGAACCAAAGCAATAAAGATCATTCTTATTCTGGCAATAGATAGAATCGACCTCAATTCGACAAATTTATAGATTGTTTTTCGCAATCGATTGCATATATATGAAATGTGTTCACTCCAACGTAGATGTTTATCAATTATTATACCAAGATATTTAACGCTATTCTTTATTTCTATATATGTACAATTACAATTTCTACCCGTGCAGGTATTTCCATGCAATATTATTTGAAGATGCACAGGAGGTGATCTATTGGTAGTAAGACAAAAAGGAACCAAAATTGTTTTCTGAGTATTTATAGAAACTAAATTAGCTTTAAGCCAGGTGTTGATATCTTGCATGCCCTTTCTTGCATATTCGAATGTTTTCTCCCAGTTTTCTCCATTAAAAATGGCTACGGTGTCATCTGCGAACGCAAACACAGAACAATTTTGCAAATTTAATTTCAAAAGGTCATTTATATATATAAGGAACAGGATTGGCCCTAAAACAGTTCCTTGTGGAACTCCAATTGTTATGTCGAGTGCTGAGCTTGTATGCTGATTTAGGCGCACTGATTGTTTTCTCCCATTTAAATAAGATCTGAAAAGATCTAAAGCCAGGCCCCTTATTCCAATATTATACATTTTCATAAGCAGCATTTTGTGATCCACAGTATCAAAGGCTTTCTGAAAATCCAAGAATATTCCTAGACATGCTTGACCATTATCCAAGTTGGATACAACTTTTTTGGTAACCGCATAAATTGCATCTTCGGTGCTCCTAGAGTATCTGAAACCATATTGGGAATCAGATATGATATTTCTTTCTTCTAGAAATTTTACTAATCTAGTTTTAATGGTCTTTTCAAATATTTTGGAAATGCTGGGCAGAAGTGAAATTGGCCGATAATTATTAAGATTTTCCTTATCATTACCTTTATGGAGTGGTATCACTACGGCTTGTTTAAGTTCTGTCGGAAAATATCCGTGGCTCAAGCAATTATTTACTAAAAATGCTAATGGTTTAGAGATATGTGAAGCATTTTCCTTCAAATATTTGGAATGTAGACCATCAGAACCAGGGCTTACGCAAGGTTTTAGCTCGTTTATCACTTGAATTATTTCACTTTCAGAAACCGGGCTAAAAAACAGTGAACTGCATTGTGTACTTGGGTTGGAAAATGCTGGTTGCGAATTTGAAGAATAGCTTGTTCGGACACGGTTAGATATTTCATGACCAATATTAACAAAGTGCGCGTTAAATATATCAGCCACGTCTTCTATTCGGTCACAGCTTATTAATTCACCTGATGCACTTCTTATGTCGTTGGTAAATTCGCTTTTGCTTCTCTTTGAATCTGTCGCCTCATTTATTACATTCCAGATTTTTTTTATATCATTGCCACAGTTGTTAATTTTAATTTTATAATAGTTATCTTTGGCAGATCTGATTAGTAATTTCAAAGTATTTCTGTATTTCTTACATTCTTTATTTAAGTTGATATTAAACGGCTCTTTTCGTGCTCGGAAAGCTAATAATTTATCTCTAGTTCTGATTGCTCGAACCAGAGCATTTGTTATCCATGGTTTTAGCTGCTTTAACTTACTACTAGGTTTATTTTTAGTATAGAAACAACTATTATAGATGTTTAGTAGTGTATTGTAAAAAGTGGTGAAAGAAGTTTGAGGGTTTGATTTGTTATACACCGCTTCCCATGTTTCCGCCTCGAATTTATGGCTAAGCTGCAAGGAATTTAGTACTTTTTCAGTTTGGTGTTTTGGCTTGTCTGGTGAACTATTGACATGAGACTGAACAATCTTTCCAACAGTTAAATAGTGGTCAGTAATATTTGCGGGATACACTGCTGTATGAAAAGTATATTGTCTTTGACATTTTAGAAATAAATGATCTACACATGAGTCGCGCGTGGGTGAACTTCTAGTGCATCCATACAGATAGTTCGTAAAACCGTACCCATGTAAAATGTCCATGTATTTATGTTGAAGTAGGCTCATGTTACTTTGTAATATGTCAATATTAATATCCCCAACTAATAAATGGTTTGGAAATATCTTATTGTTTTCTAAGAATAATTCTAGACCGTCAAGGAAAATATTTAAGATAGAGTCATTAGGTGATCTATATAGTGCAGTAACTAATATTTGATTTGTTCCTATTTTAAGTATTAAATTAATAGAATTAACTTCATTTAGGTCAAAATTCATTATGTTATAACTAATTCCTTCTTTCAAGTAAACAACTAATCCATCGCATTTATTAAGTTTGTTAGGTTTGACTATTTTCTTAAATCCCGGTAGTTGATAGTTTATATTGTCTTGTGATAGCCATGCCTCAGTCAGAATTATAATTTCAAAATCTACTCTAATTACAGATAACAGCAGACATAATTCATTAAAGTTTTTTGAAATACTTCTTATATTCAAATGAAAAATTTTAAAATCTAGTGGATCGTTAAAAAAGTGTTTACATTGTCTATTATCATTAAGTATTACTGTGTTTTTATTATGATCAAATAACAATAAATTATTTATTGTATCTGCCATTGTGCTAATTGATTTTGTTACATTTATTAAAAACTTAATTCAAAGCTGAACTATCAAGATCCATCTCACAAGTAATTTTATAAATTTTTGAATTGTCAGCTTTTCTTATAAAAATGAAATCATCCTTGACCCAAACATATTTATAATTATGGTATTTACTAAATTGTTTAGCCAAATAAAGAAGTTTCTTGTTACTTTTTGTCAAGTGGACATTGACGTAAAAAGGAGTGTCGGGAAAACTCTCATGAACCTTATTACATTTCAAATGCCTTTTATTATTTTTCGAGACTTCTATCCATTTGCTCCTATGTTCAATATCTTTAAACTTGACGATAATATTTCGTGGCTCCGATCGCTTAGAATTTCCAGAAACCAATCGTTTTATAGATATCGGTGTAAGATCATCAGTTTTCAAGTTTATTAACTCCGCAATCTTTCTCACAACTTCAGCTGTATTTTCATTAGGAGTCTCCGGTATCCCAGAAATTTCCAATTCTGAACATAATTGTTGTTGCTCTATGCGATTAACATGTTGTGTCAATTGCTTGATTTGGGACTTCAATGTTGAATTTTCTTCAGTTAATTTATTACAAGTTTTCTGTAATTGTAAACAAGCTTCTTCGTATTTAGTTATCTTGCCATCAAAATCGTCGATTTTATCGCAACAATAGTCAAGAGACTTTTTGTATTCAGCCATTTCACTCATAAATAGTTGTTTAATTGCTGCGAACTCAGTCTCAGTCTGCTTTCTGAGGGCAGCTATGCTCTCTTTTATTTCATTAACAAGTGTAGGCACCAACGCAGTCTCCATCGGTCCAGTCCGACACATTTGACATTGCCAAGCATTTCGTCGGTCTTTGTTCATCCTTCGGAAACCACTTTCCGTCAACGATGCACAATAGAAATGACTATTCTTCTTACAGGTAATGCAATTTAATGTTTCATTCTTGTCGATGATATTTTGGTGACATACAGTGCAATCCATACTCGTAATATTTACTAATCGCGCGTTGGGATATTCAGTGTGATGTGTCACAGAAACTCGTAAGAATACAATTTCGATAATTGCGACTTACACGTATGATGGTTGAAATACTCCGTAGGAATCGTGTCCGGGATGTTAAGTAAATTGAAGTGCTTGCTGGTTGTTGTGCTAATTAATCGACTTTATGTGATATTTAAATTTTATAAAGTAACTCCGCAAAAAGATCGTGTGCCCGTGGGGGACGGAGCGTAGGTAGCATTGTGACCGTGAAGGTCGGGCCGTGCCATCTGGCGAAGAAAAAGGTTCCTCAACGAGCTAAGCAGCGGCCTATGCTTGTTGTAGCTCAGTTCGGGAGATGTTTTCGCCGCTCGTTGCCCCTGTCCTTCACGTATTAACAAAAATTCATAGGCCTGGGGAAGACAACACAAATAGGCGAGGTAAAATTGGGGAATGAAAAAAAAAGTCAATGAGGACAGAATGGTTGGCGGACGGATCAGACGCCCACTCGGTCGAATCTGGGTCCGGGTGTAATGGGACCCTCGGCCTCTGGTTTCGTACCACCAACAGATCACTACTCATCAGGTGCTGCTTCGATCTGCCGGTGGGAGCAGCACTACCAGACCATAATATGGTTCATTACAGGTGGTTCATTACAACATTCACACAGTTTTCAAAATTTTGGCCAGTAAACTCATGGAAACTAACCTTTTCTTATAAAAGCAAGTGCCATATGTTTTCTATATGACGGACATGCTTATCATATAAAATTTTATGGCACATTGGTGCCAGATACCTGGCAAGAGGTGTTCACAGTGTATGGCAACATCCATATGGCGCGATATGGCATAAAGCTGCCAGATAAATTTTTTTTTGTATGGCAGTGCATATGGAAGGTGTTCACACGGGTATGGCAATCATATGGCAGCAAATATATGGCGAATTGTCATATAGTGTGCATCGCGCTTTAGGCTATTACAGTTTAGTATATACATAAGGTTGTTGTTGGGCAGTTGACAGTCCAATGTTTGTCAAGAGTCTTATATTACGACGTTTACACTATCCCCAGATTACTTCATCAGCGGCGTAATCTGGGTGTGGTGAGTTTAAAATTGTATGTATTTGACAGTTGCAGATTAAATCAGCCGGCGCAGTTGAAGTAATCAGGGGATAGTGCAAACGTAATATTAAGGAAAAAGTTAAATAATTGAGCTAAGAAGCTAATCCATATTAATATCTGATTTAGAATCGCCTATTCACTTAAAATGTTTTTCATCATTGCTCATTGATTTTCTAGCAAGATAGGCTGTTATAAAGAGCAAACATTAATACTAATAAAAAATAAAAATAATTCACTTAATCATAACAAACATAAAAAATTAAATCTAACTTAACAAAATAATAATAATAATAAATACTTAGAGAAGGTATAGGATGCTCCATTATGATTAGTCAACCATGGAGCTACCTGGTCCACTCTAAGCTTCATTGAGATAAGAACTAATGGGTAATGACTTGTGGTTATGCTGCGCAATATGTAATTCATAATAAATAATGCTAGTTCTAGTTTGTAGAAGCTAGGAGTCGGTTTTTTTTACCCACAGAAGGTAGCCCAGTTCAAGGGCCAGTTTCTAGTTATCTCTCAGCGAGATTCATATGTAAGAACGATACAGAGTAAGTGCAAACATGGGGTATTCAGCCTCTCAGTGAGTCACTTGAAGCCTTTACATAGTATGGAGGCGAGAAAGAGCCTGAAGGCAATAGCTCAGGCAGAGCATCTGAAGAGGGAAATAGAAGTTGGAAAGGTGACTTTAATACGAGTTTGCTTGTTGCAAGCTGCTATTCGGTATAGATTGCGAGTAATCCATAACGGGTGTTCTTCCCATTTTTTCAAACGGGTTCTGCTAGCAAGGATCATATATTGCATTAATGGGGTGATTCCGGATCCTCCATAAATTAATGAGTGACGGAAAATTTTTTTGTTGGGACGTCGACAGACATTTGCGTAGTATTTTCCTTTCAAAGATCTGTAGGTCTTTTGCTACAGATGGAGAGATGTTCATCCAGGCGGGAAAACAGTAATTTATCGCAGGGCGGATTAACGTTTTATACATTAGAGTCTTTACCCTATAATCAATAGCTTTAGAAGAGAGTAGTGTGTTCAGTCTACAAGGTGCGTTTTTAACTTTATTTAGAACACGTTTAGCATGTGGGTTTATTTTTGCCTTTAATATTAAAAATAAAGCCGAGATAATTTAGGTTATGGTTAATGGTATTGGCTGGCCATTAAGCCTTAGTTGGACGCGTTTACTCTCAGGGACTGCTTTGTAGTGTCCCTTGCCACTCGCATTCCTGAAGCAAATTACAGAACATTTATCAATGTTGATTTGGAATCCCCAATTAAAAAGGAAACGTAGAATAGGGACTAGCATTGTTTCCAGCTTAGTGATTGCCTTAGAAGGCTTGGGGTGTTCTGCAAGGACAATAATGTCGTCTGCAAAGAAAAGGCTGTATAGTTCTTGCAGAGTACGCGCTTCATTCCCTTCTTGATTTGATGAGCTGTGGATACCAGGAGGAATGTCGTGTAGGTTAAAATTAAAGAGTTTTGGTCCAAGAATAGACCCCTGGGGCACGCCAGAAAGGACGGGGACTCGATCAGGGAAATTGGATTCAAGTAGTTTGTAGATCAGACCTTTATGTGAGACCGTGTCGAAGGCTTTTTGGATGTCCAACGAACAAGCGACAATAACATTTTTATTTCTGAGGTTTCGAAGGATCCAGTCCGATAATGTCATAGCAGCCATTTCCGGCGATCGAAATTTCTCAAAGCCAAACTGATTGTCCGGAATGAGGCTATCCATGAATTCAATTAATCGGGAGATAGGACGAAGCGCATTGATATTGTTATACCCTAGACTTATAGTATAGGGTATATTGTTTTTGTCACGACGAAAATGTGCAACACCTTAAAGGAGGCTCCGGAGGTATAGCAATGTATATACCTAGTCTAGCCATAAATACTGTTACAAACTTTTTGAAGCACTGTTCAATAAAAGAGGTGTTATATGTGAAGAAATCATTGTTTATTTATTAAATGCATTGTCAACAACGGAAATTGCAACAAGTTATTCGAAGTGATTGCCTTTTGCCTTTACACAAGCCTTTAATCGAGCTGGACACTTATCTATGGAAGCACGCACGACTTCAATCGGAAAGTTGGCGACTGCATGTGTAAGAGACTTCTTTAAGGATTCGATATTAGAATGTCTTTTAGAGCACGTCATTTGCTCTAAGACAGACCATAATTCGTAATCCAGCGGATTCAGGTCTGGGCTAGAGGAAGGCCAATCTTCAGCTTTAATAAAATCTGGAACATTTTCTTCAAGCCATTTTTGGGTTGACTTCGCCTTATGACCTGGTGCAGAATCTTGCTGGAAACTCCAAGGCTGATTTTTGAATAATGACGTGTTGAGAGGTTTCACTACACTTTCAAGGACACTTTCTTGATAAATTTTGGCAGACGTTTTGACGCCCTTCCCACAAAAATGCAACTTTGTCACCCCGTTCCGTTGTAGCTAACACTCCACCAAACCATTACTGAGGCTGGATGATGACCTCTTTGAACCTTTTGGGCAACTTGAGAAGCTTCTCTGGCACTGCGAGCATAAACCCTATCGTTTTGTTTATTAAATGTTTCTTCGACAGTAAAATTTTTTTCGTCCGTAAACAAAATTTTACGGTGTTCTTGGTTTGCGTACCGGCAAAGTAATCGTTTTGATTTTTCCACTCTATTTTTTTTTCGAATCTGTTAGTAAATGCCCGGTAGATCTACGATAAGCACCCAACCCCAAGTCACTTTTGATGATACGTGAAATTGTTCTTTGGGGTATTTTCATCTCACGCGATAAAATTTTTTGTTTCCGAAGAGGATTACGGCGAATTCTCTCGCGCACAGCTTTAACCGCTTGAGGTGTTCGGGTAGTTCGCGGCCACTCCTTTCACGGTCACTTACTCCAGACGTATCATTAAATCTTTCAATAGCCCGATATACAAACCTTCGGCTTATACCAAGGGTATGCAGAGTCTTAAAAATATCACTTGGTTGCATTCCTACTTTATGAAGTGCAATCACAGCAATTCTATTTTCTTTGTCACCCCAATCCATGTTCACTACACTAAAAATTAAACTCAAATGATGACAAATGCATCAAGCACAAGCGTACTAAAGCGATTAGCTCAATTTTTAAGAAATGCAATATAACGGTTCCTTTCTGCAGGGTTGCCAAACCTTGTAACAATATTTATGGCTAGACTAGGTATATAAATGATCAGGGTCACCTCCTGATTCGATTTAGCCATGTCTGGCTGTCCGTTCGCACGATAACTTCTGATAGAATAAAGCTAGAGCCTTGAAATTTTGGTCAAATGTTGGCAGTATGATCTAGTTGGTTGGTATTGAAAATGGGCATGATGAGGCCAAGAGAACGCCCACCTCCCCTACATATGTAAAATACATAAATGTATCCACGATTAAATAAACATGAAAAGCTCTAGCTTTGGAAAATGAAATCGATCAATTGAAAACTAACGGTAATTTTCATACAAAGAGCCCCGTGCTACCCTACTTTTCAGGTTTTTTTTCTATAACTCTTGAACCAATTGACGTAGACATTTGGTTCTTGGCAGGTAACCCTGAAGTGAGAAGCTGCTTGAGTTCTAGGAAGCTGGGCATAATCAGATCAAAGGAACGCCTACCTTCCCTACAAATTTCAAAAAATTAAATATTCCTTTAATCACGATTACTTTCGATAGAATGACACCAGCAAGTTGAAAATTTGGTAGAATGTTGTTAGTAAGATCTACTTGGTTGGTATTGAAAATGGGTAAGATCCGACCCAAGAAACCCCTACCTCCCCTACAAACGAAACTTAAAATAAGCGATAACTTTTGACGGAATGAAGCCAGCAAGATCCGACCCAAGGAAGCCCTACCTCCCCTACAAAAGGAACTTAAAATAAGCGATAACTTACGACAAAATAAAGCTAGCGACTTGAAATTTTGGTTACATGTTTGTAGTAGGATTCAGCTGGCTGATATTGAAAATACGTAAAATCCGACCAACCAAACCCCTACTTGCCCTACAAATAAAACTCCAAATAAGCGATAACTTTCGATAGAATGAAGCTAGAGATTTGAAATTTAGCTTAATTGTTCATAGCGTGATCTAATTGGTTGGTGGCAATGATGGGCAAGATATGACCCAAGGAAACCCTACCTCCCATACAAATGAAATCAAATAAGCGATAACTTTCGATAAAATGAAGCTAATGAATTGAAATTTTGCCCAATGTTTGTACTGGGATCTAGTTGGTTGTTATTAAAAATGCGCAAGATTCGACAAAAGAAACCTACCGCTACAAGTGAGACTTCAAATAAGCAATAACTTTAGATAGAATGAAGGTAGCGACTTGAAAAATTCGGCAAATATTTGTAAAACGGGTTAGTTAATTGATTTTGAGAAATGTTAACATCCTCCTGAATGAGTACCAACCTCCCCTATAAACTGGCCATTTAGGAAACTCACTTTTAATGCATATGGTCGTTGCCAATTGGTACTTTTGGTATAATCACTAGGTCTGTACAAGTCTAGGGTATATACGCTTCGGACTCCGGGCCTGGCTAATATTGTTTTTCTTAGGAATAGGGCATAGAAGCGCATTCTTCCAGCATCGAGGAAAATAAGATGTTATTAATGCAGTTATTTACAATAATAGTTAAATGTCTGGCTAACGAGTCGGAGCATTTCCTGATGCAGAAATTTGAAATTTCGTCGAGACCCGCCGATTTTTTATTATTTGCAGATATCATGATAGCTTCAGTTTCTCCCATTGAGGTGAAAAAATTGGAATGATCTGAAGTTATTGAGTTGAGTGAAGTGTTGTTTAGATCAAATATTGTAAGATATGCACCATGCACATGTGCCTATTGAAGTCAGCTAATTTTCTATTTACGGAGGCGTTGATAAAATCATTTGGATCATTAGCAAGAACTGAGAGTTTATCTTTAATTGAAAATATTTGGACTCCATCAGATGAAAGGGGATGGCAATATCGATTGATGTGTAGAGGCGCCCTGAAAATTATTTTAATTGCTGAAAAACTTGTGTTGTTGGTCTAAGGGCTTGGAGCTGTGACCTGTCGAATGAATTAGTTTCACAATTAATGCGTTGTTTTATTATCAGATTCAAGCAGTTAATTCGACTTTTGAGTTGCTGATAATTAATGCGATTTAAATTAGCGTGAAAGATCCTTTTGAGTCTTTGTAGCATTTGTCTCCTCTTTTGAATAAGTAGCTGTGTAAGCGAAGATGAATGTCCATATTTTGATTGAGACACTTGTAGGGTGCGTGTATATTCAGACACTGATTAATTGAGGACGTGATTATATTTATGTAATTGTCTATCTCCGAAGTAGTTAGATTCGTGTGGGACGGGAAAGGGTTGTCGATAAGGTCAACAAGGTCTTCATTGAAAACTGTCCAATTGATAGAAGAATAGTTTCGCTTAGAAACAGGTGGTAGAAGTGGAAGTTACTCAATTGCGCTAACCCCTTGTGGGGCATAGCGCGTCAACTGTTCCATGTGGCCCAGTTGACGTTTCGTTGGCATAAATTGGTATCAGAGAATGCAGTTGCCAGCATGCACCTCCTGCACATCTATGGCCACGAACGTCGTCGTGGACGGGATTCGAACTCGAAACGCCGGTAGTCAAACATGAGACTGATGCCTCAACACACTGCGCTACCGGATGTTATTAATTGGTAAAGCAAGTAATAAACCGAAGTGATCTGATGGAGCAGGAATGGTGGTGCACTTAAAAGCATTTCGCGTGAGCGTTAGTAAGTCACAAGATATGATAAAATTATCGATATACGACGCACCCCTCGGGAAGGTTGAGGAATTAGTGTTCACGATTGATAACTCCAGTTGCAAATTGTTAGATAACCAACGATACAAAGCATTGCCATTATGGTTGGATGCGGAATCACCCCAAAAATGATGCCTGGCATTTAGGTCTCCTCCCAGTAAAAAGGAATCGTATTGAGCACCGTTGCTTACAATTGTGTTCAGAAAGTTAGGTAACCTGTTTCCAATTCCGGTCTTAGCATATATGGAACCAATTAATATCTTTTAGTCGTGTCAAAGGGAAAGGAAAGAAGCAAACGTTCCTGATATCGAGTCATTACTCACAGAAACATTACTTCTATCTAGGGAGAGATTGTTTTTATAAAATATAGCAGTACCACGCCCTGCGTCGTTACGATAAACATTGTAGTTTTTTATTAACACTCTGTGGTGAGAGTTAAGTCGCGTTTCCGTGATTAATGCAATATCAGGACTATAGCAGCGAAAGAGATCCTGCAGAGCAACCCTTTTATCATGCGATATAAGTGAGTTGATGTTAAGGTTTAATACTTTAATCATACTTAGTCAGATTAAGCACGAAATTGATGAGAGCTTCCGTTTTATCTTCCGGTGCAAGATGTTTGTATGACGTCCAAAATGCTCTAGCATGTTTTATAAGTGAAATGAAGCTCATTCCAATTAACTCCTGACAGTCTTTGAAAATACTGAACATTTCGTTGGTGAAGTTTCCATCTGAATGTAGAGAATGAGCAGTTTGGCTTCTTTTTAAGGTATCGGCGTAGGAAAACCGGAGGTTGCTAGTGCGAGGCTGAGCATTAAGATGGGAGTTGGGAACAAAGCAGGATTGATCGAAGGAGATATTTTTCGTCCCGTTTCTCTTTTGCTTGGCTTCTTCCAGTCTCTTCAAATATTGTAGGCGGGCAGGGCAATTGGAATAGTTTGCAGGGTGGCCAGAAGCGTTGCAAAACGTACAGCGTGGAGGGGAATTGTCCTTTATGGACTGGTCAGCACGACGTGAGCAATTAATTCTGTCATGGTTTTCTGAACATGCTACACATCTGGGTGCGTAGGCCGTAGGATAAGAACGGATTTCCTTTCCTCACGTGGAGTGAAGGTATGTCCTTCTGCAAGCGTTTGCTTCAAGGTGTTCAGAATTTTTTGGTGGGTGTTAGCATCATTGACAATTAGCTTGTGGCGGGCAACCGAGAAGTGTGTGACTCTACTATATACACTGCTCGTCACCAGAATAGATTCAACGTTTGTGCAAAAGTAAAATAGCTCTACCACTGTAACCAACCGGACAATTTCAATGAAATAAATTTTTAACGATAGCCCAAGATGTTGTTAATGAAGTAAAATAGTTTGGGATTTAAAGCACACATTATAATTTATTTAAATATAATTTTTTTTCTAAAAAACATAACAAAAAGTTCATTTTTTTTGGTCACTAGAATAGGTTCAAACACAAAATAGTATAAAAATTCATATCTAAAGCAAAAATTCAAGCTTACATTGGTTGTAACATAAAAAGGGATTAGTTTTAAAATATTTTAATAGTGCGTACTACCTCCTTGGTTCAAAACGACTTCGTAAAGCCGGTCTGGCAATGAAGCATAATAATTTCCAATATCTCGAAGGGAGATTTGAGCCCACGCCCTTTTAATGGCTTCCTTTAGGGTCTCAGTATCTTCGTACTGTCTCCCCCTTTCATACACCCTCCGTGATAAAAGTCCCCACATATTTTCTATACGAGTATAATTAAGATCAGCAGAGTATGGCGGCCATTCAAGCAATTTGACATTTTGACCCTTGATCCACGATTTTACCTCTCTCGCAGTATGAATGGGGGCATTATCATGTTAGAGCGTCCATGTAATTGGTCCAAAAATATTCGAGAAATGTGGAAATGCCTTTTCCAATACCGATTTGTAAGCGTTCGCGTTCATTTTGGGAGTTAAAATAGTTAAAAATTGTAATTCACAAGTCCCATAATATGAAATGGCTCCCCATACAATACATACACAATCCATAGCTTAGCTTATACACATTTTGTGCTATAAAGTGTGTGTGTGTGACATTTCCCTTACCGGTTCATCTCGTATTATACAGTGCGTGCCGTCTAAAGTGTCATTATACTTTATTTGAATTATTTATATTTATTCAATCGATTGACCTTTTGTCACTTTTATCATGTCCGTAATTAGCCTAAATGATTGCTCTTTCTGCGACAAAGTCTTGAAGCCCGGTGATGATTACTTTTCCTGTGTATTTTGTAAGAGAAGTGAACATTCTGACTGCACTGGACTAACGAGGTCCCAAACATTATCGTTACGGTCTACTGTAAAACATCAACTTTTTGTGTGCACGACATGCACTGAAAAGGATAGGATGATCACGTCGTTGAATAATGTTTTTACTGAGCTTAAGTCGGAAATTGCCGAGCTCAGAAATGAAATAACTGTATTAAAATCCTCTAAAGCTGCTTCAACGAATATGGAGGAAATAATTTCTGAACTTGAAGATCGTCGGAAAAGATCGTCTAATATTATTATTATCGTCTAATATTATTATTCATGGCATCGTAGAAGGAACCCCAGAAGCGGATCTCGACAAGACAATGGAGATAATAAACACTATGGCACCATGAGCGCTCAAGCTAAAGATATTAAGGCTTTTCGTATTGGGAAGCCCAACGCAAATAAACCAAGACCAATAAAAGTAATTACTTCTAACTCATCCGTGGCATTTGATATCATCAAGGGCAAAAAAGATCACGCTGCGAAACAATATTTGTGCGCGAACAGTTATAATGTTGTTTCTGACCTGACCTTTCGACAACGTGAACATCTGAACTCCTTAAGATCTCAACTTAATGAAATTAAAAAAAATGACCCCGATGCGACAATTAAATACCACAATAGTGTCCCTCGTATAATTCATGGCCGTTCCTCAAAAAACTAGAACTTTATATATCAAAACATGCGTGGTATTCGTACTAAATTACATGACTTACGACTTGCACTATCAACAATTTCTTATGATATCATTATTTTTACGGAAACGTGGTTAAACAATAAATTTTATTCTTCTGAACTCGGCTTAAGTAACTATAATATTTATCGATGTGATCGTAATAAGTTAATTTCTAATAAACTAAATGGCGGCGGCGTTCTCATCGCAGTTAATAAACCAGGCCGAAGCTTCGCTTCGGCCCGGAGTCCGAAGCGTATATACCCTAGACTTGTACAGACCTAGTGGTGACACCAAAAGTAATAATTGGCAACGACCAGGCATTAAAAATGAGTTTCCTATATAGCCAGTTTATAGGGGAGGTTGGCACTCATTCAGGGAGATCTTGACCATTCTCAAAATGAATTAACTAACCCATTCTACAAATATTTGTTGAATTCGCTAGCTTCATTCCATCGAAAGTTATTGCTTATTTGAAGTCTCACTTGTAGGGGAGGTAAGGGTTCCTTGGGTCGGATCTTGCCCATCATTGCCACCAACCAATAAGATCACCCTAAAAACATACAAACAAAATTTTAAGTCTTTAGCTTCACTCTATCGACAGATATCGCTTATTTGAAGTTTCGTTTGTAGGGGAAGTAGGGGTTTCGTTGGTCGGATTTTACGCATTTTCAATATTAGCCGACTGGATCCTACTACAAACATTTGGGCAAAATTTCAAGTCACTAGCTTTATTTTGTCGTAAGCTATCGCTTGTTTTAAGTGTCATCTCTAGGGGAGGTAGGGGTTCCTTAGGTCGGATCTAACCCGTCTTTAATGCCAACTAACTCAATCTCACTTCAAACATTTGACAAAAATTTCAAGCTGCTGGCTTCATTGTATCAAAAGTAATCGCTTATTCAAAGTTTCATTTGAAGGGGAGGTAGGGGTTCCTTGGGTCGGATCTTGCCCATTTTCAGTGCTAACTAATAAGACCTTACTACCAACATTCTACCAAATTTTCAACTCGCTAGTGTCATTCTATCGAAAGTTATCGTAATTAAAATAATATTTAATTTTTTGAATTTTGTAGGGGAGATAGGCGTTCCTTTGATCTGATTATGCCCAACTTCCCAAAACCTAAGCAGCTTCTCACCCCAGGGTTACATGCCAAAAATCAGATGTCTACGTCAATTGGTTCAAGAGTTATGGACAAAAAACCTGAAAAGTAGGGTAGTACGGGGCTCTTTGTAAGAAAATTACCATTAGTTTTCAACTGATCGATTTTATTTTTCCAGGGGAGTATAAGATTACCATCACGAGCAATCTACCAAAGCTAGAGGTTTTCATGTTTATTTAATCGGGAGTTATAAATACATTTAATTATTTTACATATGTAGGGGAGGTAGGCGTTCTCTTGGCCTGATCATGCCCATTTTCAATACCAACCAACTAGATTATACTTCCAACATCTAGTCAAAATTTCAAGGCTCTAGCTTCATTCTATCGAAAGTTATCGTGCGAACGGACAGACAGACGGACAGACAGACAGACAGACAGACAGACAGACATGGCTTAATCGAATCAGGAGGTGACCCTGATCATTTATATATATACATTGCTATACCTCCGGAGCCTCCTTTAAGGTGTTACATATTTCCGTCGTGACAAAAACAATATACCCTATACTAAAAGTCTAGGGTATAATTACTAAAATCTACTTTGCTTAAATGTAAATATAATAATGTGGAACAGCTGATTGTGTGCATTCAAACTAAACCGGTTCGTACAATTGTCTCGACTGTCTACCTTCCACCGGACGCATCGCCCGATCTCTACCAATTTCATGCAGAAGAAATATGTAACACTTCGTATTATCTTATTACTTTATACGTTCCTAGTACTCGCTTAAATTGTGACAATTTTCCCAATTGGTTCTCTAGTGATTTGAAAAAATTAATTCAAAAAAAAAAGAAATTGTTCATTTAAATTATAAAGCAACGGGTAATTTAAATTATTATACGGAATTCTCCATGCTTAGATCAAAATGTAAACAGCTATCTAAACTTGATTGTCAACGCTACATTTCCAAGCTAGAATCTCAGGTTCCTACTAATATGAAGTATTTTTGGCGACACATTAATTCTCGGAAAACAGATGGCGACTTGCCTGATACCATGCATCTTAATGGTGTAAGGACCTCAGACAGCTCAATAGTTGCTAATTTATTCGCTGAAAATTTTTCAAAGGTATACAGCACTGATAATACCAAAGATTAAACATTACTAAGATACCTCACTTAGTACGATTTAATTTTTAGAACGGGATGCACTCATGTTTAATCTTTGCGAATAATTCAAAGGTAAATTCCCTTAAGAGAGATAGAGACGGCAACACTTCAGTAATGGCAACTGCCTATAAAGTTTCAATGTGTGAGTAACATGACTGTTAGTTGGCATTACCCCTTTGTGTACGCATATGGGAACCTACACATACCCAACTACTAATCAGTCGCGTTAATTTGTATGAAGTAGGGTATCTTCCTTATGGTTAATCTTTGATAATACTTCGTATGAGCCTCCCTTACTCAATAATGCTTTTAATGTCTTATGCTTATCCAGTCTTTCAATTAACCTGGATTCTCTTATAGAAAAACTGTTTACGCTAGACATTTCTAAAAGTGCGGGACCTGATGGCATTCCTCCGATTTTGTTAAAAAATTGTGTCGAGAATGTTGTACACCCACTTCATGTCCTTTATAATAAATCTCTAGCTTCTGGACACTTTCCATCCATATGGAAAGTAAGCTATGTTCTACCGATTTATAAATCCGGTGACAAAGCTGATATAAGAAATGATCGTCCAATTAGCATTTTGTCTTGCATCCCGAAACTTTTTGAAAGTATTGTAACGGATATGATAACTCCTTTAGTACGACCTTTGATTATACCTAACCAACATGGGTTTTGTGCTGGAAAGTCCACTGCTACTAATTTAATCGTATACGAAAATTATATTTATAAGTCAGTTGCCAACTTCTCACAAGTCCACTCTATATACACAGATTTGAAAAAGGCCTTTGATAAAATTAATTTCGATATTTTGCTAAGAAAACTGCGGAATTTCGGTTTCTTTGGTTCTTTTTTAAATTTGATAAATGACTATATTAGAAATCGTTCATCAATTGTTAATGTTAATAATAATTACTCTGAACCATTTTGTCCAACATCAGGTGTTCCGCAAGGCTCCCACATAGGTCCCTTATTATTTTTGATTTTTATCAATGATATAGTTAACGTTTTCCAGAATGTTGAATTTTTGCTTTTTGCAGATGACTGCAAAATCTTTAAAAAAATAACCTGTAACGATGACATCCTAATTCTCCAATCTAATTTAAATAACTTCTTCAACTATTGTACCTGGAATAATTTAGCGATTAACCTATCAAAATCAAAAATGTCAATTCATTGTATTTAATCGAAGTAGAACTTATTTTCATTACACTTATTCCATCGATAATGTTCCGCTTACGCAAGTTAACTCAATTAATGACCTTGGAGTACTCTTTGACTCAACTTTAAATTTCTGCGAACATATTATGGATATTTCCGAACAAGCCCGTCGAATGCTAGGTTTTATAATTAGAAATTCTTCCGAGTTCCGTAACATACATGCACTTAAATCATTATATTTTTCACTGGTCAGGAGTAAATTAGAGTACATATCTGTTGTATGGAATCCATTTTATAAATCTCACAGCTATACTATTGAAAAAGTTCAGCACAAATTTCTAAGATATATGGCATATAAAATGCATATCCCATTTGAGAATATTAATTATTCTTGTATTCAATCCCTTTTAAAGTCCCAACTAGAAACACAAGGCATCATGAACTTTTTTGTCTACATACATTCCGAACTAACTATGAGTCAAACTCGCCTATGGAAAGATTGAAAGCTATTGGAAATCTGGTTTCTAATCATTTGGACTTATTCAATTCGAATAAAGTTATATTGAAAAAATTCTTACTAGATTTATTTGAGTGATTTTCTTTTAATTTTATTTCTAGTAATTTAAGCGTTTACTTTGAATTTTTAATATTGAATTGTTGCTTAATAATAATAATAGTTAATTATAATATGTTTACCTAGTATATTCACTATAAGACAGCCATTTTTTTATGTTTTTACTTATATATATAAAGGACACTTGTCCGTTTACTATTAAATAAATAAGTAAATAAATATGTACCATTACACCGCCTGTACAGCTGTGATGACGACTTAAATAGCCTTCAGGCGTTCTTATATCGTAGAAATAAAAGTTATATCCATCAGGTCCGTCGAGGTTGAACTTTTTTTTCGTGGGAAAAGACGATGGTGTGCCACTCCTTATTCCAGGTCATATGCTCTCGAGCAAAACGAAGACGTGTAGCCTTACGAGCACCATTAAGTGGTAGTTATTTTTTTTTAGTTTAAGTTTTTTTTAAGTTGCAAGTGTTGCGTATTACACGTGTTACAATTGATAGGCTCGCTTTAACATCGCTTTTTTCCCTGATCTTCGATGCAGAATGGCGAGAATTTGACGCAGCTCATATGTCTTCTGTCTGTTGATTGCTGAATCCTTTCGTATTTTTTCCGTAATTTGCACCTTTTCGGATAAAATTGCTCACAACATTTTGACTTTGACCAATTTTTCTGGCAATTTCTCGCTGATTTAGGCCACATTCGAGGTAACGTTTTATTTGACCCTTTTCTAAGTCATCCAGTTGTTTACCGCGACCCATTTTGCACTAAAATCACTCTACACTATCGGAATTGTTAAAAATAAAAGATTTCACACTGTTTGATAGCAACTGCACATCGCAAACTAAATGAATTACCGTTGAACCTATTCTTATGACCCAAAAAATGTAGTGTTTTGAGTGAACAAAATCGAAGCAAGATTTAACATAGGTACAGTCACAGAAATGTCCTCATTTTTGTAGTATCAAGTCTAAACAAAAATATAATGTATTGTACATGTTATACTTTTTGAAATATGAGAGAAAACGTAAATGAAAATTCTTGAACCTATTCTGGTGACGAGCAGTGTATTTTGTAGAAGGAACCTCGTCCATCATCATCTTTATGGATCTCGCTGAAATGTTGTTTAAGAAAATGGGCGGGCACCAAGTATCTTTATGGACTATGGGTGTTGGAACCGACTCCTCTACTTCGGGGTTAAGGTCTTTAAATCTGTTATTTATTTGGTTACTATCTTTATTAGGAGGGGTGTTATTTTTTTTCCTAGCAACGAGTCTAGCTGTAGCTAACTTAAAGTTACTATAATGAGCATTTATAGACGCCTGGGTGTCTGCATTAAAATCCACTTGTGTCGACTGCATATTCATGTTCGCGGGTGTTTCCGTTGGCGCTAATGTGTTGGGAGGTTCCCTCCAAAGAAAGGTTGAGGGCGCTACTCGGGAGTATCACTCGACGGATTACACTAATGGACGGCGGATCGTAAGAAGAGTCCATAGTGGATTCCTCTTCTCCGGGTTGAGTTGATAAGGACATTTCTTCGCTTTGAACTTGGGTTTTCCATACATTGAGCAACTGATCTTTGACTTTGATGGTGAAATTACGATTAGTATTTCTGTTTACTACTTAATGTGGCCCCGTATACGGTGGTTCCAATGGCTTGCGAGCTGAGTCTGTCCTGAGGAATACGTGGGAGCATGTTGTAAAGTCATGATAGAAGAACATTTTGTCCTTATTATGATGAGCTGAAGGACGCGGTCGGACGTTTTTCATATGATCTCCCCGTTTTTTTCCAAAAACGGCTGGTTCGACTGAATTGTCTTTATCTGCAAAAAATTCACCCGGAAGGCGAACTGTGGTACCATTGAGCAATTCCGATGGGGTCGCTCCAATATCTGGTTTGATGGCATTTCGCAAACCCAACAGAATCGTTGGAAGAAGATCAGTCCATGGTACTGGTTGATTGCAGAGATGGCTGAAAAGCGACGTTTTGAATGAACGATGCCAGCGTTCGATCATTCCGTTTGATGCCTGGTGGTATGGCGTCCTACGGATTCTTTTAGCTCCAATAAGATTAGCTAAAGCACGGAATAACGCCGATTCGAATGGAGTACCCTGATCGGTTGATATTATTTTTGGTGTTCCAAACCGGGATACCCAATGGTTATAAAATGCTGTTTCAGCCGACATATTTTGCAGGGGTATTGCTTCTGGCCAACGATATCCAATATCTATCAATAATTGTAACGATAATTGTTTGTCGCTGGCATGATCACAATGTCCAGATGTACGTGTTCGAAGCGACCATTTGGGACGTCAATATGGGCGGGTGCATTTCGAATATGTCTATGAATTTTGGCACGTTGGCAACTAATGCAGGTGCGAGCCCACTCGGTTACGTCTTTTTTTTTATCGATGGCCAGATAAATTTTGTTCTAAGGAGTTGGACTGTCGCTTTAACTCCTGGGTGTGATAGACCGTGTACTACTGCAAATGTACGATGACGCATCGATGATGGAATGTATGGTCTGGCCTTCCCTGTTGAAGTGTCACAATATATAAGCGAGTTATCAATTTCAATCTGGTTGAACTGAAGAGAGGAGTTCCTATGTAATAATGCCTGAAGTTCCTCGTCACTTTCCTGCGCTTGTTGAAGTTTGCTAAGAACGGTTGGCATTGAAATTTCACAGATTCTGAGAGCGCGTCCGCTATTGCGTTGTCGGTTCCGGAAATATGGATTATTCCAGTCGTAAATTGCGAAATAAAATCCAGTTGTCGCAACTGTCGTTCACTTGCCTTCTCCAGTTTCTGTTGAAACGCATTTATTAGAGGGCTTATGATCAGTTTTTATTATGAATTTACGAGACTCTAATATATGCCGGAAGAATTGGATAAATGAATATATTGCCAACAATTCCCGATCGTATGTGCTGTATCGGGTCTCCGTTTCGCTCAGTTTGCGGGAAAAAAACCTAGTGGTTGCCACAGCCCATTGACATGTTGTTCTAACGTTGCTCCTATTGCGACATGAGAAGCGTCGGTGGTGAGTGCGAAGTGTGCGTCTCTGCTATCGGGCGACTAAGCAATGCGGTGTCTGCAATACTGGTTTTACAATTGTTGAACGCTTCTTCCAAAGAATGTGACCAAATAATCTTTCGTTTATCGTTCTTGCACGAATTTTTTAACAAATCGTTGTGTGGAGCCTGTATATGTCGCATTTGGTATCAACCTTCGATAGTAGTTTACGATCCCGAGAAATCGTCGAAGATCAGATATAGTTTCCGGCTTGTTATAGTCCCGAATACCTTGGACACGGTCTTCTGGTGGTTTGCTTCCATGTGTCTTAATAGTGTATCCAAGGTAGAGTACCTCTGGTTGGTCAAATATGCATTTGTTGATATTACAATAATACGGAGATTGTTTTTATGAAGCCGCTCCTGTAGATGTGCTCGATGTTCTTCTACTAACGATGACATTATAATATCGTCCACATAATAGAAAACAAAATCAAGTCCTCGTAATATATTATCCATATGGCACTGGAACGTCTGTGTGGCGTTTCGTAGTCCAAAAGGCATGTGTGAAACTCGAAAAGGCCAAACGGTGTACATACTGCAGTTTTTGGAATGTCCGATTCGCTATGGGGTGATGATCGGGAACTTTATGTGCGTTCAGTTTGCGATAGTCGCCGCAGGCTCGCCACTGCGCGTTTTTTTCTTAACCAGATGAAGCGGCGGCGCCCAACAACTAGACGAAGGACGACATACACGCTGTTCTAACATCTTTGCTATTTCCATTTTGGCTGCCTTCAATTTTTTTCCAGATAAACGCTGTGGTCTCAGCAACCGGGGGGCCTGAGGTCACAATGTGGTGTGCTACCGCATTTATCGAGGAATTCATGTTTAGCAGTGGTGGCTCCCATGAAGTTTTGTATGATATCGTTGAATTGGGTGTTCGTTTCAAGCGTTGATAAATTGTAAACCCCTGTCTGGATAGTTTCGCCGTGCACGCTGCGACGGTTTGTCGTATTGCTGATCCTTTTATTTCTTAAATCGATCAATAAATTGTGGTGGCTTATAAAATCTGCCCCGATAATTGCAGTATCAACATCCGCAATAGTAACTGACCAAGAAAACTTCACGTCAAGTCCAAGATCTAATTCTAATGTTTTGTGTCCATAAGTTTTAATAGGTGTGTTGTTTGCCGCATATAATGTGATATCTCTTTTCGTGCAGGGCCGAAGGACAAGTGAAACTGGGATAACTGATAGTATGGACCCGGAATCTACTAAAAATTTTTGTCCGGTATTCCTTTCAAAAATATGAAGACGATACACCTCTCATGTTGCACAATTTCTTTCCGTCCAGGTATGCAATTCCGGACGGCAGACTGTTTAGTTTTCCGAATTGCGTGCTGGGTTAAAATTGCACGGAGGTAAGCAGTGTTTTGCTTGCTTATCGAATTTTTTATGATAAAATAATAGCAGTATTGTTGTTTCTCTGCAGATTTTACCCTCCTGGCTGACTTTTTTTACTGATAATTTCTAAACATTGTTGTTAATTCGGATAGCTGGTGCTCAATTTCGGTAATGCGCGCTTGTAGAGGCACATTCGTGTCCACTGTTAAGACGAGAAGTGACCATTACTCGTGGTAATCCAGTGTTCTCTGCTACCTTGTCGGCTATATTAGCCAAATCCCACGCCGGAACATTCAGACTAGCTGATAGTATGGCTCGAATATTCACTGGTAAACGACCTAACCAAATTGTCTTAACAAACTCTTCAGAAACACCGTCTGGAGCAAGCGGTTGCATTTCTCTGAGTAGCTGTGAGGGACGTTTGTCCTCTAAATCTAATCCACTGAGTAGGCGTTTAACCTTGTCCTCTTTGGATAGGCCAAACCTCTGAAGAATTATGGGTTTTAGTTGATTGTATTTATCCACATTTGGTGGAAATCGCACAATATCAGTTATTTGCTGCAGTGTTTCAAAATTCAA
This sequence comes from Chloromyia formosa, assembly GCA_964017055.1. Classification (NCBI taxonomy): domain Eukaryota; kingdom Metazoa; phylum Arthropoda; class Insecta; order Diptera; family Stratiomyidae; genus Chloromyia; species Chloromyia formosa. Next base: position 82,333,632 of record OZ024813.1, on the reverse strand, counting down.
TGCCGCAGTTATACGCTTCGAGTTGAATTGTGCATCCACATGATGGAACCAAAGCTCCGGATCGTTGTTCCAGAAGGGAGGCAACTTAATCTGTTGAATAGCCGCTACGCTTGTCTTGGCTTCATAAGATGTACGCGTACCTGTTAATGGGTCCCGCGACGCAACAAGTCTCGGTGTCTGCGGTTCATCTGCCACGGGGTTGTTTGCCATGCATAACAGCGTGTTTGATGCTGCTGCATCGTCTGCCTTCATCTGCTGATTAAGTTCATCCGGTTTCTTTTCAGGCGAGATGAAAAGAGCCATCATGCAATGTACAGCTGTCACTAACACCACTTTTCGGTTTTTTTTTTTAGCCGGGGTCACCCATTTATGGATACTCTCGTTCACGACTTTAAATAAACAACAAGAGTTGCATATAAAACAAATTTAAAACTTTATTCTTATTCGCTCTTGTGAAATACAAATAATGATGTTCGTAAACATCTGCTCTCCTTTTTTGGTTAGTTCTTGCGAAATCATCATCGCCTCTCATTCTCCCTCTCGAGCCTCGCGCCTCTCGCGGAATTCTTTGGTTGGCAGTGCTGCGACAGATCATTTAGCTTACCATCAAAATGTGTGTGTACGATCCACTGCTCCGACTAAAGAGGAAATAGTCGCTGCAATTATTGCACTCAAACGAGGTAAAGCCGCCGGACTCGACGGTATCCCTGCCGGACTTTATCAATCAGCGACAAGCGTAACTGCCGATTTGCAGCACCCGCTTGTTGATAAAGCGTGGAATACAGAGACCTTTCCCACTGAGTGGAAGGAAGGTTTGATCAACAAATTTCCGAAGAAGTGTAGCCTCACAGACTAATAATTGGAGAGGCATTTGTGTGCTTCCTGCCGTTGCCAAGATAATAGCTAAAATCGCCCTGGAAAGACTAAAGGCCCACTTAGAAAGCACAATTGATGACGAGCAGGCTGGCTTTCGATCCGGATTCCTGTGTCGATCACATTAACACCTTGCGAATCATCATCGAGCAATGTGCTGAGTACGATTCTCCGTTTCACTTGTTTTTCATCGATTTCGAGAAGACTTTCGATAGTGTGAACCGGGATTCTATATGGGCGCACGGCCGTAGCCAGGATCGGTCAGTTGGGGGTGCTGAGAAATGTTGTTGGGGTGCTCAATTTATAATAAAAAAAAACATAATTTATATTTATTTTTATTTATTTATTTAATATAAAGATTATTCCATTAGTGGTTATACTCGTAGTTATAATGTAAAACAAAATGATTAATTAAAAGAGTTGAAATTTTCGGGTTTTTTTTTCAGCAAATTTTCGCAAAATATCAACAGTATTAAGTCTCAATCTCTTTTTTTCAAAAGCAATAAATGCAAGATCGCGTAATCGTTGATCTGTCATAGACGAACGCCGAATTGCGTCTATTCTTGAAAGCGCAGAAAATGATGATTCGTTAATAGATGTGCTGCTTCCTAATGTCTCTATTGCCTCAAAGAGCCGATAAGTTGTTGGGAAGGCGGTCTTAACGGGAAAAAGTATTTGCAAATTGCTTTTTTCTACCGAACCTATACTGTTTTGTTCGTTGTTTAAAAATGTCTTTACGACAGAGAGCTCTTCTGGTAATGGCAATTTTAATCCAAGTTCTGTTAATGGCTGCAAAGCATTGTAGTCAAAGTTATCTCCACGAAAGTCATTTGCAGCTTCGACAGCCTCAAGAATGTGACAATTTTGCTCAAATCGTACGTTCATTTCCAAAAGGAAGCAGTCAATAATTTTAAAATAAATGCGCTTTAAGGCTTAAGTGATCATCCAGATCTCTTTCTCCTAGCGTAGCCAATATAATGGACTCGTTTAGGTGACAAGATCGACGTCGAATTCTGACTGGTCTTGGATTCGGATGATATTCAATGGTATTGAGTTTTTCTTTTGCTTCGGTTAAAAATTTACCAAATGCTCCATCAGTCCGTAAATCCTCAACTGTTTTCTTCACCGCCTGAATAATTGGCATTGCTCTACGATACCCAACGTCACGTGACCGCAAAATTTTGTTTGCTGGTTCTATAATTCCCAACAATTTGCATAGGAAACCGAGCAAAAATATGAATTTTTCCTTCACCATATAATCAAGCAATCCAGCAGCTAAACACACATCATCAGCACTAAGGTTGTGTCCGGTACCTTCCTTCACTCTTACTAAGGACTCTAATAGTTGATCGAAGTTGTTTTTTATTGCAACTATTCCTTTATAGTGTCCCGACCAACGTTGCTCTATGAGTAGAGGAATATTGGTGCCTTCGTAGAATTTGCGTACTTTGAAGCGGCTAAAAAAATCGTGAATTTTTTTGACATGATCGAAGAAAATCTTGGAATTGTAATCTTTCTTTACGATTTCGGCCACAACGAGATGAAGTCGATGATTTACGCAATGAACATATGGTATTTTGCGATTGAAATGAGTTTGTATCAAGGATTGCATTCCACCCCATCTACCGCTCATTACAGTCGCGCCATCATAACATTGACTCAAAATTTTATCGCAGTCGACGCCCAGTTCTTGAAGCCGATCGATAGTGAGTTTACACAATCCTTTGGCTGTTATGTCCTCAGCCTTTTCGAATGACATCAATGTTTCGGTTGGTTTTCCTTCAACAATATGTCGGAATGCAATTGAAAAAATCTCGTCTCCACTTCGATCTGTTGTACCATCTGCCAATAATGTTAAATAAGAAGACTCATTTAGCTCTTTGACAATTATTTCACGCAGGCTATTCGCAATAGTGTTGATTAATTCATTTTGAATTTGCGGCGATGTATACAAGGCATTGCTTCTTGGCATTTTCTTAGATATTCATCTTTTTCGAGCATGTGCTTGAAAAGATTTTGAAACAGTCCTGATTCTTCATTTTCTTCATCATTCCAATTGCCGCGAAAAGGCATCTCGTTCTTGGCTAAAAACAAAATTGTTGAAATAATCTCTTTGACATAATATTGCCGTTTCATAAGAACGTTGTTATTAACAAGGCTTGAATCATCATTAGCCACTCTCAAAGAATGTTCTTTCCAGGAAAGCATAGCAGACAGATGTGAACTACTTCGATCGTGCTTCTTTAAACCTTTTCCTGTAGCAAGAGCCGCTGACCAATTGTTGTATCCAGTTGTGCAAAAAATGTCACTAGCGTTTATAGCCCCAAATTCACGGCATGGGATACAGTACACAGCATCTTTCAATTTAGAATATTCGAGCCAATCAAATGTTTTGAGCCAACTAGTTTGAAATGATCTGCCATCAATTTGTTTTGGAAATGTGTAACCTTCAAATCGTTGCTTGGCCCTTTCCGATCCTTTTGCTGTAATATCCGGCGGTACAACGCTACAAACTTTGGCCGGTATGTTTGAAAATGGCGGTTCAACATTACTACTATCTTTAATAAAAAATAACACATTTAGAATGTTATTATTTTTAGAGTAAAACCGAAACTTACGGCTCAATGGTGCTGAAATAGGAATTGATGCAGGCGTTATCGTTGAAGATGATGAAGTGGTTGCTACGACCTTAGTTGTTGCTGGTTTTAGTATTGGAAGAATTAACGCTTTTGGCGCCTGGAGAAATAAAATCCAGACTTATTAGCAATCTTAAAATCAACTGCTAACGTTATTATCGTAAAATCGTCCATTGCAAGTGAGGGGTTTGTTCCAAAAACCGCACTTGTCCCAAATTAACAAATAAGAGGTTCGAATTCATGCGGAAATATTTTCTAAACAAGCTGTAAAAGCATATTTGAGCGTTTCTAAAATTTTCACATTTGGACAAGTGTTGTTTTTGTTATCAACTCTCTTTGTCTTTTTATAATTTCCTTACCGAAGAAAGAATCCAGTTTTTTTTGTTTAATCGGCTGGTTTTCTTTGCAGGGACGTTTACTCATATTTGTTGTGTCACCGTTTACTTAAATACGAGAAACTATAATGTTATAATTACGTTGTGCCTATTTCACAATTTAAAGAACACTACTCAATTTGTAATTGCACCAAATCGTTCTTATCACGAACTAAATCTGTACCTAGCAGAGCCAACGCAATTTACTTGCAACGCGACGTATTCTTTCTAGTTAGAAAGGGTACATCTGTACAATATTTGTCATAATCGTATACAAAAACGCAGAATTACTTTTCTTGAAATATATGAGAAGTTGGACTTCACAGCGAAATGTTTACCCAAAAGTAGTATATGTACATATGTACTATGTATTTCTACGCAATATGTATATTTTAAAATTGAAAACTGAAATAAACCACCGTTTTACAGTGCGTAACTTAAAGTTTGTGTTCAATAATATTTGATGTCAGTTTTTGGGTGGTCGAAGAAAATCTGGGGGTGCTCGGAGAAAACTTGGGGGTGCTGAGCTATCCTCAGCACGGGTCTGGCTACGGCCATATATGGGCGGCCTTGCGCAGGAGAGGTAAACCTGGGGAGCTGGTGGCTATTATTAAGGCAACCTATTACTGGGCGAAATGTCGCGTTCTGCATAAAGGTAAGGTGTCGGGGACTTTGATATTCGCTGTGGAATTCGGCAGGAGCGCATCCTTTCACCGATACTATTCCTCATAGTGATCGGCGGTGTGTTGCATGCAGCTCTATCCGGACTAGACAGAGGAACTCAATGGACTTTGACATCTTATCTACAACATCTTGACTACGCTGACAACATATGCCTACTCTTCCACAAAATCATGGATCTGTCCGCAATGGCATTATATCTGGAGAGGGAGGCAAACAAGGTTGGGCTAAAGATTAATACCAACAAGACCAAGGTTCTTAGCCCGCCATTGCGAAAAAGAAACCCGACACCTATTGCCATCAATATTAATAGGCAGCCTGTGGAGAAGGTGGACAACTTCGTCTACCTGGGTAGCATTGTTGCCGAAAATGATGGCACAGAGCAGGACATCGCTCGTCGTATCAACCAGGCTAAATGCGGATACGGCATGCTATCCAAAATCTGGCAAAAGCAGTTATTCAGCATCAAGTCCAAGCTGGGCCTGTATCGCTCACTGCTACTGTCTGTGCTTTTGTATGGGAGCACTACATGGAAAGCTTCCGTAGGAGTTACCAGAAAGCTGCAAGTTTTCGTCAATTCATGTCTTCGTCGAATTTTAAGATAAGGATTTTCTGGTCCGAAACAATATCATATGAAGAGCTAAGTTGGGGCAGATGCCTACTGACGAATTGATACGCAGGCGAAAATGGCAGTGGATAGGTCACACATTGCGGAAGATTGATAAATGCATTACTTTGCATGCCATGAAATAGATCCTCATTTCCAAGCAAGGCCGACCAATAGGGGGTCCTAAAAGCACATGGCGTCGATCTGTGGCAAAGGAGTGTAACGCACTGGGTAAGTCGCTTGGGGAGTTGCGCGCCATTGCCCAGAACAGAGTACGATGGCGCGCAGAAGTAGTTGACGCGCTATACCCGACTAGGGGTTAAGGCAAAGCAGTAGTAGTATTTCTTAATACATAATCTTTTTCAATATGTATGTATGCTAAACATACAAAATCCGGTTGATAGCTTACAATAAATCGCGGATATTACGAACGCGATTGGATGCTCGTTTTATTCGTGTTTTACTATACATATTATATAATGGATCTAATTAACGGTCGTTGATATTATAAAAAGCTGACATTATGATTTATTATTTATTAGGATAACTTGATTAATAACTACTGGTCAGCCTATTAATTTTTGCTTTGACCTTTTTTATTTTAGGATCTTGTGAAGGGAGCTTCACTAGGCAGACTTGGCAAAATTGAAAGTTTTGTCGCGCCAATTAGCATATTTATAATGGATGTAGAAAGTCAGGTCGAGATCGAATCGCGAGACAGCTCGGTAGAACGTGAGCTTAATGATTCAGTGAGCAACGCCTCAACTTCATTGGACGGAATTAAAAAGCCCCTTCCTCCGGACGCATCTGACCGTATTAAAAAACGAGCTAAACGTCTAAGCAAACAAAATAGTCGAGAAGCTGTGCCGCATCCGCATATGAACGGTATTACTAACTATGTTGTCCCACAGCGACGATGGAAAAATAGTCGACGTTCACGAAATGGCTATGGCCGAGGATTGCCGAAAAAAGGTGGTGCCGGGGGAAAAGGAGTCTGGGGTCTTCCCGGTTCCGAGCTGCTCGAAGAAACATACGAAGATCAAAATGACCCTAACTATGACAGTGAATGTAATGACAAGAACATTGAACTAAAAGAAGTCATTCCGGAAATGACGCCAGAAGAATTCTTTAAGCTAGCTGAACCAATAATTTTAGAGTATTATGAACATGGTGATACTCATGAAGTTGCTGTTGGATTGGACGAAATATTAGTAGGCAATTTAAGGCCTTATGTAACAAGTGTGGCTGTAGAGATATCATTCGATCATAAAGATTCGCAACGTGAAATGACTTCGTTACTTATATCTGATTTGTATGGTCGTGTGATAACCGGCAAAGACATTGAAAAAGGATTTGATATCTTACTGGAGAATTTGCCGGATTTAATATTGGATACACCTGAAGCGCCTACGTTACTCGGTGAGTTATTGTTTTTTAAATTTCTAATTTTTAAGGAAAGTATTTCACTCGAATCGGTATTTATTACGTTATAATCGGATATCTTTACTTTACTAATGTCCTATTTGATACAGTGTTTTATTTTTATTGTGTCCATGGTGGTTCAATTTCCCGTTGTAATCGTTGAGGAACGAGATATTCTTCCTTAAATGCCATCAAAAAGCCTTAAACTTTTAAATATTTATGACTTTTATGACCTTTTATTCGTAAACCCAACAATAATAATTCTACTCCTAAATTTAAGGAAACTTTTTGGCACGAGCTGTTGCTGATGATTGTATTCCACCGAAGTTTGTTACGCGACCAGACGAAATAGAATCATTGAACGAACATGCTCTAGTCGCTATCAAACGTGCCGATACGCTGCTATCAATGAAGCATGGCTGGGCACATTTGGATAACGTTTGGGGAATGGGTGGTCCCTTGCGGCCAGTTAAATACATTACGAAACAAATGACTCTGTTGTTAAAGGAGTTCATCTCGTCTCGTGATGTACAGGAGGCTCATCGTTGTATTAGAGCATTAGAAGTGCCACATTTCCAACACGAATTGGCGTATGAGGTGATTAAAAAAACATTTAATTTCAGTGTCCATATTATTTGTTTTCGGCATTAACAGGCAATCGTAATGGCATTGGAGTCAATCAGTCAAAATACCGAGGAAGCAATGTGTGATCTTTTAAAGTCTTTGGATGAAGCCTGTATTGTTTCGCCGGCAATGATGGAACAGGTTGGTAGGAAACGATATTTTTATTAAGGCGAGTCAAATGTATCATAACATAAATGCCTTTTTCCACTTTGTATACAGGGTTTTCAAAGAGTATATGACGACATGGCTGATATTGTTTTGGACGTGCCACTCGCATACATTGTACTAGATCGGTTTGTTGAACGTTGCAGCCGGGCTGGTTTTCTCACTGATAAAGTTATCAGAAATATGCCCTCAAGGTAAGTGTTTTATTTATCTATGGAACATACATGTGGGGCATAAAAATAATGCCACGGCCTTCAACGGCATGTCGCAGAAGGCGACTACAAAGGACTGGATGTGTATGCCAGCAACTTCAGTCATACGAAAGCTTATACATACATATGTATATGCTAATGAAACGCCTATTATGCCTGGGATAAGGTCTGACTCACGGGTTACGACTTCTGACTAAAATGACTAAAGATTGGTTTCTGGAATGTGCGTACTTTCCTGGATAATGGATTAGAAGGTCCCCAGAACGCTTGATTTCTTCAATTAGAGAGTGAATTTCAGGTGATGATAATATTTATAAGATGATGGAACAGCGGAGAATTTATCTCTCCAACGCGTAGCACTGTAATGTTGAGGTCCGGTAACGCTGCCAGTAGTAGTTGTGAGTCAGATGTAGGGTGCCTTTTAACCAGAGTTGCACGAAGCTGTCTCTCATCTTGGGATTCGGTCTCCAATAGAATTATAACTGCCAGGTTCCGGACCAAAATGAGAAACATCGCAATAATACAATGCTTTGCCCCAACTAAACCTGCCAATTTCGTGAAAAAAGACTTCTACGAAATGATACAAAGTATCTACACTGCATGCAGATACATCGGAACATGGATATGTCTTTGGCTACCGACTGCGTGGAACCTGTTGTGGTGAAGATATCGACGTAAGTTTTATAAAGATCCCAGTATAGTTATACTGGATGCATTCGACAAAACACGTCCCACGCTTTCGGTAGGCATAAGATGTACCGATGTATCTGCATGCAGTGTAGATACTTTGTATCATTTTCAAGACATACCGTCCCGCATAGTGTACAGGAGAATACAAATTAACCCAACCGTTGCCCCGTGTGTGGATCAAGCGATCATACACCCTACATATTTATATGCGCCTGTGCTTCGTTAGTACGTCAATCCGCGATCGATCGCGTCAAGCCGCGGTCTAGCTAAACACACTTACTATTAGATACTTAGATAGTACTCGTCTAAGTCTAAAGACGGTAAGCGCGACAACACAATTTTAATGCATTAACGTTTACGTTATCCGCGCTGCACAAACTGCATCATCTGCACTATTCTCCTCACTAAATCAGAATTGTGCACTGTTAGTTGATATATCATCGATCGTGATAGTACGCGGTATGCCCGATACAAGTACGGTCGTAAGTTCCTTACATCCACGGGAAAAACACGTTGGTGACCTTGGTGACACTGATTTCAGTCGGCTGGATGGGATTGGCCATCACAAGAAAGGGGTGGATCCGCCGCGGAAGTGTAGTCCAAGGTCCGTGGAGCAAGCATCTCTTTCGCACTGTCGCCGATGACGAAGCAACGCCCATCCATTGAACTTCTTCGACTCAACCGTCTCTCCATTGCCTGCATACGAGTGTGTGTGTATGTGTGTGTGTGAAGTTGAAGCTATTTCCCGACCTACCCCAACGATTTTCTTACTGAGTCAGGTTAGTGACTAATTGATGATTGAAGATTGCTGTGAAGGAGGAGCCATAGCGCTGTGCACGAGTGAGGGAGACAGGTTGTCTGGATGTGGCTGGTGTTGTGAGCAGATTTGAATCACGAGGGGATGGCAGTTGAATGATGTTGACTTGTTTTATGGTTGTTTAGTCAGTTCATGATGCGAAGTTTTTCGATTTTCGTGAGTTCCCTTTGATGACTGACTCGGATTGACTGAGGATCGGCCACTACATTCATAGAACTCGGAACAATTTTTAATGGGCTTGTTTCCTCTTCTGACCCCCGAGTAGAAAAACAGACATTTCGTGTGACGGACAGATTTTTAGGATGACCCCCAGCTATAAGATATATCCATGTCAAAACTTAACGCGGTCCAAAGCAAAACACCCAAAGGTGACATTGTAATGGTTATGGGAGATTTGAATGCAAAAGTGGGTGCTATGATAACAAAGGTCTCGCGCATGTGATGGGGAGACACGGTTTTGGTGATCGAAATGACAACGGTGAAAGATTTTGAGAGTTTTGCAACTTCCACCTTCTCCTCATTGGTAGCACCATGTTTGAGCATAAGGGCTTTTACAAAATCATCGGCACCGAGCACAAAATCAGATCGACCACTTTGCCATTAGCAAAATATTTAAAAGTTACCTTCTGGACATGCGAAATAAGGGGCGTGCTGATATTGGAATGGGGAGTGATCTTATGATCGCTAATACTCGATTGCCAATAGCAGCCACGCGTCGTCCTAGTGACCAAAGATCCAGGTGCCGCAAATTCAACACCGCCCGACTCAAAAATCCAGTTGTTCTACAACAGTATAACCTTGCGCAAAAAGCAGCTGAGATAAGTAGTCACCCAGGTAGTGATTTGAACGAATACTGGGATACAATAAAAAAAAAGCGTGCATTGACAGCGCGGATGCAATCCTTGGCATTAACCCGGATTGTCGGCATAAGCCTTAGATGTCCGACGCATCATCGCAGCGGGTTGTTGAAAGGAAACAGCTGAAGGCATGATTGGCTACAGTGACAACAATCGGGGTAGCGTGGAGCTCCTTTACTGTCAGAAAGCTCGAGAAGTTCAGCGTAGTGTGCGACGTGATAAAAGAGAGCATGCGAACTTTCTACTGGCTTCAGCAGAAGAAGCCGCAAAAACTAACAACCTAAACGCCGCATACAGTGTCATCAAGGGGTTTACAGGTGGTCGTAACTCCTATCAATATCCAGTGGAGGACAGTGATGGATGCAAAGCAACTTATGTCAGATGATGAACATATCAGACGGTGGAAAGAGCATTTCGCGACGGTTTTGAACCGTATAACTTCTGGTGAAGTTCCCCCTCAAGTAGACAATTTAGCTGGCCTTTAAAATGCGCGTATACGGTCAACTACCCCGACTAAATAGTCGTTGCAATTATTGCACTGAAACCAGCTAAGGCCGCCGGACTTTCTGCCAAACTTTATCAAGCAGCGCGAAGCATAACTGCTAAGTTGCTGCACCCACTTGTTGATAAAGCCTGGAATAGTCTTTCCGCATTGAGTGGAAGGAAGGCTTGATAATCGAACTTCCAAAAAAGAGCAGCCTCCTTACAGATTGCCACTTGGGTGCTTCCTGCCGTTGCCAAAATAGCAAAAATGGTCTTGGAAGACTAAGGTAGCTCGAAGAAAGCACAATTCATGAAGAGCAAGCCGGCGTTCCTGCGGCAACCGGCTTTTCGCACCGGAGCGACCCGTTTCATAACGGCTAAGAGCTACCAAATCCCTTCAGTGCAGAAAGGATAGTGTGTTTGTATGTTACATGCCTCGTATCGTCTTTTTATGTTCATTGGGAGCAACACATCTCGACGCAACTGCTCTCATTCTCCGCGCCGCGCCGGCATTGAAAGAAAGCTTGGTCCGTCGATCTGATCTGCTGCAACAGAGAGCTGAACCCAAACGCTACTACGGTGAGATGAATTGCTGCAATCGATGGTGCAATCTAAGATACTGTAAATGATGCTGTGAGGGGCCTGACCTCTCCTGAGTACATATATAATTTTTTATGTTAAAGGCCAGGGCAAGCCACGGTCTTGCATTCTTGTTAAGAAAAGCCTCAGGGCTTTCCTTGTGTCTGCCTACAGTAACAGCGATTCTGTGGTGGTCTGCCTCGATATCAACGGTATGATGGTATACTGGCTCAAATCGGTCTACCTTCCATATGACGATGAAGGATTGCTGCCTGCTAGAAATATTAGGGAGGCAATTAGAAAGGCCAAAGAAACAAGAATCGGCCTCATTCTCGGGTGTGATGCTAATGCGCATCACACTGTGTGGGGCAGCTCTGATATAAATGCACGAGGGGAGCTGCTGTTTGAATGCATCTTTGGCACTAACCTACTGATATGCAACGTAGGTAATGAACCAACATTCGTCACACGCAATAGGCGGGAGGTGTTGGATATATCCCTTGTGTCTGAGGATATCCAGCACCAGCTGCGGAACTGGAAAGTGTCATCCGAGCACTCGTTTTCCGATCACCGTTATCTACAATTCAGCCTGGATGCACGTTCAGTGGCCACACTGCGTATCTTAAATCGAAGGAGAACAGACTGGACACGGTACCGAGCAGCTCTATTGGAAGCACTGCCCCCTTTACCGGGGCAGCCCAACACCAAGCAAGAGGTGGACGATGCTGTACGGGACCTTACGGAAGCAATAAATAGGGCGACATCCAAATCTTGTCCTACAAGTAGTCATCGAGGAAAGAAGAAACCAGTCTGGTGGAACTCTCAGATTTCAGAGCACCGACGTGCGTGTAGGAAAATTGTTAACAAGGCTAAGGCCACTGGGCTTGAGGATGATTGGAAATCCTACAGAAGGCAGTTGAGCCTCTTTAAAAAGATTCTATGGGCGATCGATAGTTTCGACCCTTACAATCGCCATCGTAGTTACAGGTAAGTTTCCCAGCGTTCTTAGTGAGGTGCTGCAGAATGCTATATCGACTGTGGTCAGTTGGGCTAGTCGGAGTGGTGTCAGGGTCAATCCTGAAAAAACGGAACTTGTGCTCTTTACAAGGAGACAACCTACCATTGGGTATCGAACCTCTGGTACTGGAGGGTGTCAAACTGGCGTTTCTTGACAAGGCTAAGTTCCTTGGTCTCATTCTAGACAGGAAGCTGGGATGGATGCCAAATGTTCAGGAACGTGTCGACAAAGCCTACAGGAAGGATAGATAGGTCGGAACTGGGGACTACAGCCGAAGGTAGTTTTGTGGCTGTATACATCAATACTTCGGCCCATTCTTTTGCATGGCATTCTTGTCTGGTGGACGGCACTTAGAATGGGTTCCCACAGGACTCTCTTGGGTAAGGTGCAAAAATTGGCGACGATTGCTGCAACCGGGGCTATCAGATCCACTCCATCAGCTGGCCTGGATGTGCTTCTAAATCTTTTACCGCTCGATATTTTTGCTGAACAGCAAGCAGCGATCATAGCATTGCGACTTCGCGAAACAGGTCAGTGGCGTGCGCTAAGCTCCGGCCACTCTACTATTTTGAATAATCTTGACCTTCCTGCATATACGGATTATACATATCTCTCCTAAATATATGTATGTATGTTTGGCAAGGGACATGTGGGCAACTGGGGTAATCACTCACCCAGACTTCATCGTTTTATATACTGACGGATCCAAAACGGATGCTGCAGTGGGATCCGGTATCTTTTCGGAGACGTTGAAGATTAGTTTATCTTTCCGCATACACGATCATTGCAGCGTGCTGCAGGCAGAGATTGTGGTGATTTCAGAAGCGCTCGCCTGGCTGTAATGTCACAATTGGTAGGAAACTCACTATTTACACTGACAGTCAGGCTGCAATTCGCTCGCTTGAATCAGGTCTGTCGACATCGCAGACGTTTACAAACTGTCGATCGCTTCTTGATGAGATGGGACGTTACTTTGAAATCACATTGTGCTGGATTCCAAGTCACAGCGCTTATGCTGGTAATTGTGTGGCCGATGAACTTGCTCGGGCTGGGACGGCTGGGGCAATTGAGGATGGTAGTTGGGACATCTGAGTGCCTTTCCCAATCTGCAAGCAGATTATCAACTCTAACGCGAAGCATAAAGCGAGCGCTAGATGGATTGAGGACGGTACGTGTCAAACCATAAAGAGGTTATGGCCCACAGCGGATCCCGGCCGTTCTACTGCAATATTATCACTGAATAGGAAGCACATTGGTGTGGTGGTGAATATTATCACTGGGCACTGTCCCATTGGGGAGCACGCAAGGAGACTTCGCTTACCCTACAATTACTTCTGTAGAAGCTGCAAGGAGGCTGACGAGGAGGAGACTACACTCCATTTTCTATGCACCTGTCCTGCGTGGAGGCGGGTCTTTCTGGGGGACTCTTTTCTTCCTTCACTTGGAAGAGCTGAGGGGCATGAACCCGATCAGGCTTTATCGGTTCATTGTCAGCTCTGGCTGGTTCAATGGATAGCAATTTCAACGGGATAGGTGTTTATCCTGATAGGTATCATAACGGGCCCTTTGGTGGCCTATGTGTGCTGCGTCATCCGCGGCAGCCTTTTAACCTAACCTAAGATACTGTTCTGGACTCAACGTTCACAGACACTGGAATTTCTCCTTTACTGCCAGTCAGTGTAGGAACAGAGGACAACAAGCAGCAACCTCGTCTAATACGCCTAATCCAACACCATTGAACATTCAGTCAGGTTTACAGACATCTCCGATGACTCCTACGAACAGTTCTTACAGGATTCATCAACAACACAATCTTACGCTTGCACCACCGATCGCCATCTTCGACACGCTCTCACTCGTCCAACTCAATTGCAATGGGTTGCAGGGTAAAACAGCCGAATTCGCATCATTCATAAGACGCATTCACACTCATGGCAAGCCAATTTCTGAAAATTTATCCCGCGGTGGGAACTAATGCATGTGGTGTAGAAATCACATCCCCGTCCTTTTGTAGGTAATTTTCTTCGCGCCTTCAGTTTCGGGTTCATCTAAATCTAAAGAGATCAGTAAAATGCATTTCTGTTTTGTTTAGTAAGTGCGCGCGAAAATTAGATTGAACATGTGATGATTTTATGATTTTGATGATTTATGATTTAGATATGCATATACAAATTTAGTGAAGTAGACTATGGGGTTCGCAGATATATATAATTATTTCATGCTGTGTATTCGCAGTGTCAATTTCAATTAATTTGGAATTTCGTCCGTGCGCACACTATTCCCCGATGGAAGCTTGGCTGACTAGCTTGCCATGAGTGTGAATGCGTCTATAGACAGACATCGCATCCAAGTTGGAGCCATACAGAAGTCGAAGCTTCACTCCAATTCGTCCTTCAACACACATACTCATTTGCTCTAACCCTTAGTGCATAGCGCGTCAACTATTTCATATGTCATCATCCGGAGCTAACCGCAAACCGGAGAAGTCGACCAACATCCACATCTCTTAGTTCACCAAGATGGTTGTAGAAAGGTTTCCCAATGATTGATCTCGCCAGTGCCGGACAGCTACAAAGCAGATGATGGGTGCTCTCCTCCTCATCCGCATCACTTCTTCTTCATGCATCACAACTTCTACAGAAGTCGTTGTATGGAAGTCCAAGCCTTCTAGCGTGCTCACCGATGACGCAATGACCTGTAACAACGCCAACTACCACCCTGATCTGAAGTTTAGTCAGTGATAGTAATTTATCAGAGCGACTGAAATTCAGCTCAGGCCAAATCAGCTTTGCTTTCGGACATGTAACGCCATTCATCCATGTCGAGTTGGCTTTCCTGACAGCAGTCAACTTTAATTTAGATTTGCAGGTAGAGTGGGCTTAGCAATGTAGCCCCTGATCTGCCGAGCTTCGCCGGCTACACCCCTGCGAGCCAGTTCGTCCGCTCTACAATTCCCGGCAAAACCACTGTGGCCAGGTATCCAGCACAGTGTAATATTGAAATCGCTGCTGACTTCCAAAAGGCAAACTCGACATTCAGCAACAATTTTAGACACTATCAGCGTAGACTCAAGTGTTCTAACTACAGCCTGGCTGTCTGAAAATAGTAATGTCCCTTTTGGTTGACATGGCGCGATCTATCGACATCGCAGCCTCTTTTATCGCATAAACCTCCGCCTGGAAAACGCTGCAGTAGCTTGGAAGTTGAAACGAGTGGTTGAGATTGAGCTCCTCGGAGTATACTCCGGCACCCACACCTACATCGGTCTTGGAACCGTCTGTGAAAATCCACAGAGATGTTAGTAGTGCTGGTGGAATCCCTAACTCCCATTGACCACGGGATGGGATTAAGTTTGCATAGTTATTCCCGAAACAGTACATTGGTAGAGTGTAGTCTACTGATGTCGGGATAATGGCATTATTGAGAATTGTGGAGTGGGCGATATTCAAGGTGAACCAGGTACTGGTTTCCCGAATACGTATAGCTGAGTTTGCTGCCATTTGCTCCCCTAGAATATCTAGAGGAAGTAAACCGAGCATTATATCTAGCGCTGTAGATGGAGTCGATCGAAGAGCCCCCCGCAGATTGCCAAGCAGGCTGCTCTTTGTACCTTGCCCAACAATTTACGATTGGATTCGGTGCGAAAGGCGTTCCACCATACAACAACGCCATATAGGAGTATAGGTCGCAGGACCGACACATAGAGCCAGTGCAGCACCCTAGGCTGCAGACCCCATATCTTACCTATAGCCTTTCTGCAACAGTAGAGTGCTATAGTAGCTTTGTTGGTACGTTCCTGGATGTTTAGTCTCCAGTTAAGCTTTCTATCCAATACCAGGCCAAGAAAATTCGCCCTGTCAGTGAAAGTAAGTCTCACTCCCTCCATGGTAGGAGGCTCTACTGGGGGATGATATTTTTCCGTGTAAATAGCACAAGTTTGGTTTTCTCAGGATTAACACTGAGGCCGCATGTCCTGGCCCATTTAGTTAGTAAGGAGAGTGCATATTGCGTAACCTCGCTGAGGGTCCCCGGCAACTTACCGGAGATGACAATAGAAACGTCATCCGCATAGGCTGTCACTTTACATCCCACCTCCTCCATGTCTACAAGCAATCTGTTGACCACGATGTTCCATAAGAGGGGTGAGAGTACCCCACCTTGCGGAGTACCTCTACAGACACTCCTGCGTCGAGTCTCCCAGTTTCGACAATATGACCCTGGAAGTTAACATAAGGTTTATAATTTGAACTAGAGAGCGATCTACATCGAGTTCCCTTAGTGCATCAGTAATTGCTTCAGGTTTGACATTGTCGAAGGCACCTTCAATGTCCAGGAAGGTGACAAAGGTAAACTCCCTGTAATTGAGAGATCTTTCTATGTGACTCACAAGCGAGTGCAAAGCAGTATCCACCGCCCTGCCCTTGGCGTAGGCGTGCTGCGAAGCAGAGAGCAGGTGTGTTGAAATAGTGCTGCGTAGATGAAAATCAATTAATCTTTCTAGCATTTTTAGAAGTGTAGAGGATAGGCTTATGGGCCTTAGGTCCTTTGGGGTCGAGTGTGAACTCTGTAGCAATGGGACCCGGAGGACGGGGGTTGATATGGCCGTGAAGGCCTAGAGACAACCAGTGTCGAAGAACCGCTCTCCGATGACCACCCGTGACGTGCGCTGGCAGACCAGCTCAGCTGACGGGAGTAGCGGGGTGGGTTATACACGGCGATCATCGGCCTCCTCCATATGCGTACAAAAACAACTTCGCACGTCTGCCCGATATGCAACAAAGCAAAACAAACTACAACCCGCAAAACAACAAAATCGAAGCAAAAAAAAAAAGAGAAAACTAATGGTGGTGCCTACGCACCAAACTCCCAAAAAAAATCAAAACAACAACGTCCCGTGCAGGGACAAGGGGCTGCATCAGCCAACCTACGAAATGTGGCACCAAGGCCAACAGAATATACTAACGGGGGGGAAACCGTCCAATCAGGACAGATCCCTTTTCCCCCTCAGGTCATCAGAGCCTAAGGTGTCAATTGGCTCATCTACGGGCACCAGATGGTGAGGGCCCGGCGCATCACTACCCTCCCTACCGTGGGTTTCGGGCGCAAATTCAGATTGAAACCCCCAATAGCAAAATTCAAAGCGCTACGGTGGGAGAGAGGAGAAAGAGGAGGAAAATTGGTCCTTAGCCTACCATTTTACAACACGCATATATGGGAAATTCATATGTATATGCGCATATATGTATCTATATGTGTATATTATATATATTATAATTTTTTTTTTCCTTCTACCTTCTATCTATAAAGAGCTGATCCAAACTCTACCATCTCTTCGGCGCCCCCATCGCAACAGCCCTACACGGAAAAAAAAATGTAAGGAGCGTCTGAGAGCGACTGAAACGTCCTTCCCGGAAAGCACCTCCACACAAACACCTCACCAATCACTCAAAATGCCGAAAAGGAATCTTCAAGGCCAAAGTGAAACAAAGTGCTAATCACCGCAAAACGCTGCGCTTTTATAATCGTCTCTGTGAAAAGAGGCTAGTTCCCTCCACAACCCAAGACAGAAGAAACGTTTTAAAAAAATAAAAACAATATACTATATGTAACTTTGCAGCTAACAAGCTTCCCGATGCCACCGAGTAGAAACGATTGTATGTATTGGTATTAAAGTACATATAATAGAACTTAGCCCAGACACTTCCATGAATTCGGTGTCTACAATCCATGCACTTGGTGGCGCTTTATCCCGAAAGGTACGACGGCCGGCACCGATGCTTTAAGTTTCAGAGGGGGGGAGGGGGCACACAAGGATTACTCGAATTATTCACTGACGGGTTAAATTGGGCGTCCTCAAGCAAAATTTTCGTTAATTCCCAATTAATTAATTATGCCCAAATACAAAATGGCGAATCCAAGCGTGCTATTATTTATGACTATATTTATCTTCTGAATCCAGTTAGCTAATGTTATTATAATGAATGTATTTTATTCGTTGTAATTACTTGCAGATGACAAAACAAATACGGCGAACTGTTGTAAAAACTTACATTTCGATTGTTGGATTTTAAAGATAAATATACTCGCAAATAACATTCCAGAAACCACCGAGAAATCCTAATACCATAACAGATGTATTTTGGTTTACTTACTGGATTTCGTTGTTCTCATTATTTTTTTTTTTTTTTATTATTATTTTTTTTTGTAAATACCTGGGTGGCTTTCATGCTTGTGGGAGAGCCACAAAATCGCCCATTCCGTGTCCAAATAAGGAAAAATACGGGTACCTCAATTGGATCTCCGCTTACTCAGATCACCAGTGGCTTTAGTGAAAAGGGGCGCTATATGCAGTTGCACATATACGTATGTTGTTTTTCGCAAAAGATACAAATAAAACATTTATTCGTATTTCATTTTACTCTTTGGTGAAATAGTAGCGAAATATTCGTGCCCACACAGAAGCCAAAGGTAACAACGCGTCGCACAGCCCTTATGACCACATCCAGTCGCTATCGATGGAAAAGCGCACTTTTCACCCGCCAATTTGGCTCGATGTAAAATCGCTGCTCCTGCCGTCGCTGGGCTCAAGAACTCGTACAATTGAAATGGGGTTACCACGAAAGCCCGTTTTACTCTTAAACAAAGCAAAAACGAAAGTAGCTACTTTTCGACACGGAGTGATGCTTCAATCAAGAACTACCGAACAAAACAACTTCTCCCCGAGAAATGAAAAAAACTGGATTTTCAAAAAAATCGCAACGACGAAACAACCGAACGCGTTGGCGGACTAAGAACGACCCCCTGTTCCGTTCGATGGTCTTCCCTTTCATCCACTTGTTGCTACCTGCAACCATTGGCGAACCTCATTGGTTGGGCCTGGTCTCTCTCTTCGGATTGTTCCGTTATTACATCGCATCGTACATCGATGTTTTCGTCAGATGGCGCGCATGTGCCTCAAAGTGAAGACACCAACCCACAGTGCGCGTTTATGGTCTGATCACATTGTCGGCAGAAGCAGTTGCAGCAGTCTTTCGCTGCAAATGTGTATAGAGCTGCAACTACCTCTGTCGAAAATGTAACCAGCCCATTACAACTCTTCCCCGCTTAGGGAATGAACACCACATTTACCTCCATCCACACACTGGGAATGTGGACTAGGGTCAGACAGGATGTGAAAATGATTTCTAACCATGGAGCCACAACATCCGATGAGTGCTGTATATCGGCCGGAATAATGCCATCAGGTCCAGCGGACTTAAAGGGCTCAAAGCTGGAAATCGCCCATAGTACTTTTTCCCTTGAGACGATTGAACTAAGGTCACCTGAAGCCAAATCACATACCTGAGCGCAGGTGCTATGAGTAGGCATGGGTGAGCTATCGGGAAAGTGCGTGTCCATCAGAATCTCAAGAGTCTCTTCGCTGGAGACCGTCCATGACCCATCTTGCTTCTGAATAAAGCTTGGCATGGAAGGGTTAGTGGATAACATTTTTCGGAGTCTGGAGGACTCAGAGGAACCCTCAATGCGCTCGCAGAAGAGCTTCCACGAGCTACGCTTCGCCTTTCTAAGCTCCTTCTTGTGTACTTTAAGGACTTCTTTGTAGCGGGCCCAGTCTGATTCAGATCTTGGAGCCTTAGCCCTATTAAACGCCTTTCTGCAGGCAGCTCTGTGAATATCCAGTTCCCTGGACCACCACATCGGCTTCTTATTCCCCTTAGGTCTACTTAATGGGCATGATATTGCCGTTGATTGTGTTATAGCATGTGTCAAGGTGATCACCATATTGTCCAGTTCCTGCTTACAGCGAGGTATACTGGGAAGGGGTGGCAGAACCTGCGAAATAGCTTGCCTATACTTAGACCAGTCGATTCTCCTTCTATTCCTAAAGACCGGCGGAATAATTGGAGAAGTGTCTAGAGAGAACTGTACCTATATATAGCAGTGACGTGCAGTGGAAATTTTTCATAGTCAAGCAGTTGGGCGCCCTAAAGCCAATTTAGCATAAACAAAAATGGACTGTATAATAGAATATGGACAGTCACAAAAAAAATTTATACCAAGCGGCTTTAAGCCTTAAAGAAGAAACCAGGAAAGATATAAATAAAATATTGGCACATATATTCGGAATACAAAAAAAAAAAAAAAAATATTACTAATAAAAAAAATGATAAATAAATATTATGTTATTTTAATTAAGACTAAGAAAAATTCAGGGGTATTTGAAATAAATAAATATTCTTTCGCCATTGCCATTTATTTGTATTCCAAATCTATGCGCCGTTCTTTAAGTAAAAACTCTTTAATCACATTATCAAAAAAATCGTTTTCTCTTCGCATTTGTATAAGAAGATCCTTTTCAACCGCAATTAAAGCAAGATCCGAAAGTCGTTCTTGGGATTGGCGATTTCTCAAAAATGTGTGAACGCGCTTTAGTGTTGAAAATGACCTTTCCGCAGTTGCCACTGTGACTGGAATTGACGTTAATAATTTTGCTAAAATATGAACTTGCTTAAAACCGTTTGCGACATAAGGCCGTTTTTGAAAATAATCGAGAATTTTACTAGGATTCGCGTTTTTAAACTCATCTGAAGAATAAATAACTTTTAGCTCATTTTTCAACTTTATTCTGTCGAAAAATTGACCGTGATATTCAATAAGTGAGTCAAAATTTTTATCGGGAAAATTTGACTTGAATTTAGAAAAATAATTCGGTTCAAGCAACTCTAAAAATGAAAGATCTTTAAACGAATGGAATCGATCTCGAATTTGCCCGAGAATAACATCTATAATCTCCCGAAATATCCGCCGTAAATTTTGTAAAGGATCTATCGCATTTCTACATTTCTTACGTGGTGGCTGACATTCTGCTGTAACTGTCGAATAGAAATTATCAAACTTTTTAGAAAAGTCATTTTCAAGCCAATTTTCAAATTCAATAATTTTTTGGCTTGCATATGAAATGTTTACCACTTTGCTCTGAATAATATTAAATAATATATCAGTTTTCGAAAAAATTTCAGAAAAAATTAACAGATATAATTGAAAATCTGACTCTGCGAATTTTTGTAAGTATATATCGGAAAAAGTCAAGGAATCGCCATCCCAGTGTTGAGAACCATTCGAAATTGTCTCAAAAACTGTACAAATGTCATGCTTATGTTCAAATATAACGTTAATAATACGCGAATGATAATGCCAACGCGTTTTGGAAACCGATGGTAAACGACGATTTACTATATTTGCAAAAAGGTCCGACCTTTTAGTGGATGTATTAAAAAATGATGCGATTTTATTGATGTGCGCGAAAAATAATTTAATTTCCGGAATAAACTCAACTGCTTTAGACAATACTAGATTTAGTGAATGAGCGTAACATGGAACGAAAATTGCCGATTTATGTTTTTCCCGAATTAAAGTCTGAACTCTACGAATTTGAGAACTCATTACTGCTGCGCCATCGTAACATTGTGCAATTAATTTCTTATCGATATTAAAATTTTGCAATTGTTTTAAAATGTGAGAGCTTATTGCTGTAGCTGTACGATTAGCGCTTACATCCAAAAATCCGATAAATCTTTCTTCAATCTCATTTGATATTGTATATCCAAAAACATCGTTAATTGTTCCCGACCGCTAACATCTGGCGTTTCGTCGACCATTACAGCTACAAATGGAGCCTCCTTTATTTCCAAATTGATTTTATTTCGAACCACATTAGCTATAGCGGAAACAAGATCGTTTTGGATTCTATTAGACAAACCCGAAAACGCTGCATTTGCTTTTATAGAATCTATGTGCGACTCAATTATCGGATCGTACAAACTCAAGAAATTTACGGTTTCGATAAAATTACCACGATTATTTGAAGAAGAGTCTTCATTATTTCCGCGAAAAGGAAGCTCCTGTTTTGCCAAAAAAATTACAGTATCGATTAAACGTTTCAAAATATTACGATTACGCTCAACTTTTTCATTATGCAAACTAACAGATATTGCCACCTGGTTACTAAGCATAAACTCTATACGCTGAGAACCAAAATTATCTAATTTAATTAACGACTGAAGATGTTTTTCGGAACTTGAATGCTTTGCTGCTGAGCCCGTAAAATTATTCAAATCACTAAATCCAGCTTTATTCCAAACAGATTTTTCATTCGTGAACAAAAGACACGGCCAGCAAAATAACTTATTTAATTTACAGCTTCCCGTTAACCAAATGTACTTTTCATACGTTTCGATATGGAATTTTCGCGTAATATTTTTTAATTTAAACTCTAAACTAAGATCTGGCTTCGGTCTATCCGATTCTATAATTTCTCTTTTCTTGGCAAAGGAAAGAGTTGAAAATCCCGCTTTTAGTACGAAATCCGTCGCGCAGCAATACTCCGACATAATGCGAAAAGAAAACTTACCACTTTTATCACAAATCAAATCAATTAAATCACTACAAACGGTCAAAAAAACTTCAAATCACAATTTAATCAAAATCACCCGATTGCACTGATTTCCTCTTTTAAATTGCAACGGAAAATCCATTACATAACAAAAACAAAAGCTCTACTGGAAAAATCAAATTCCCATAAACATTCCCTGCATTGGCAACATTTCATTAACAAGCATCATTGGGCTTTATCCCACACACAAAAGCAGTCGCGCCAGTGCTTGACTTGTCTCATATAAATTTGCGAGCAAAACAAAAAAAATCGTTGCCCAATGTACTACCGAAATCCAAGATTCCCATTTTCTGGAATCAACATGTCTCTAGTATTTGGATGCACACATGGTACATGCATCTAAAGATCTAGGCACATTTTCCTATTCTAAGTTTGGTGTCTATGGTGTGCAAAATGTGGGAGGTTTGAATATTATCTAAAGTAATTGAACGAATGTTTTTTAACCAAAAGAAGGCGCGGATCAGAATTTGAATGTGTAAAGGAATATTTGAATGATAATATGTATTCTTCAGCTTAAAGAAAAACATTGACTGAAATGATGATATGTGTATTGGTGTAAGCAAAGTTTATTATTGAATTGCTTATTTCGGTAAGTCAAGCAGTTTGGAATTGCTTACTACGAGTGTACGTCACTGATATATAGCGGTGATCGTAGAAGGAGTGCTCCGTGGCCACCATCCAGTTCTTTACGCAGTGTAGGATGTCCTCAGAAACCAGAGAAATGTCCAGGATCTCCTGTCGGGTTTTTGTAATAAAAGTGGGTTCGCGGCCCACATTGCAGAGCAGCAGGTTGGTGCCCATAAAGTATTCGAGGAGCAGTTCCCCCCGAGCATTTGTATCGGTGCTGCCCCATACAATATGATGAGCATTAGCATCGCAGCACAGAATGAAGCTAATTTTACTCGCTCTAGCTGTGGATATAGCTTCCCGCAAGCAGGTTTGTGGGAAGTCTACCCCCTGGTCATACGGCAAATATGCCGATGCTACCCAGTAACGTCTGTCCGTGCCCTCCGGACTGACTAGAGCGATGTCGTTATCGCTGTACGCGGGAATCAGAAATCCGTTATATTTACGCTTTACCATAACGCAAGAGCGTGGCCTTCCTTGATCTTTAACGTAGAGAACTGTGTATCCCGGGCATTTCAGGCCACGGACTATGTTGTCCACGACCCAGGGCTCCTGTATCACGACGATATCCACCGCACTACGTGCCAGGCGGAATAGAAGAGCAGCCGAGGCCGCCTTAGAATGGTGTAAATTTATCTGGAGGATACTAAGCATTACTGAGTTTGTTTACTCGTATCGGCCACAGTGGTGTCGATGTCCCCGTCTAAGTCAGAGTCCAGTGAGTCGTCCAAAATTGAGGGAGCTTTTATATCCTCCGTGAAAGTTAGATCGGATGAGAGGGACAACGTGTCGTTATCGGTCTCTTGATCAGCAGGTGGTATTGGCTGGTCGGTCCACACTTTATCACACAAGGCATCCTCCTCCATTGAAATGGGGCCGAGGACATACTTCCTCTCTTCCCTCTCATCCTTTTTATAGACTTTCAGCACTATTCTCGAGAAGCCAAAAGAAATTTAGCCATTCGTTTCGGCGAGAGGTGCCCGAGAGTCCCGATTGATTACGAAGATGACGCCACGGGTTTTCCCTTGTGGCTCCTCCAATTTAACAATCCGCCAATCCTGTGTTGGAAGGGTAGGATTGGATGACCTGATAACGAACAGTATCTCCTCGGCATCGTCGGGTCTTGCTGGTAGCCAGGCGCGGGCTCGTGGTCGAACAGGGATTTCGTCCCTAGGAACTACCCCCAATCTAGCACCCGCCCACAGTTCCCCAACCTTAGAGATGGCGATTTTGAAGAGATCTATTGATCTCTGGTCAGCGAAGAGCATCAACTTAATTCGTCCCTGGGACCAACCTCCATCCTTACAGGCGGGGGGTGGTCCCGGATGCTCTGTCATAATACAGCGGAAATTTGAGGCCATCTCGCACTCTATTTCCCTCCACTTATCAATAGTGATGCTCCCATCGGCATCACTCCTATCAAGGACAGCCAGTTCTGCCCAGCCCTTCAACGTATCCGCGTAGGAAGGAGCGGCTGAAATCCTTTTCCTCTTAATGAGCCTTGCAGGAGAACTCTCCTCGGACCTATTCCTTTTGGCCCCTGCAGGTTGATCCTGTATATCGGCAGTAACGTTCTTCGCCCATTGGAGCGAATCACGAACCCGCATCGCTTTTCGTCGTTCGCGAAAGCACGCTTTAGAGGGTTGCACATGCTTGTGCTTTCCCATTTCCCGCTCTCGTACAGAGTTGCAAGGGCCAGGTCTTCCCAGAGCCGAGGCGCTGTTTGGAGCGTTCGAATCGGAGTCCTTATTTTGGACATCCCGCACAGGGTTTCTCAGGCCAGGAGCCGAGGTGCTGTACAGGGTGTTCAAGTCTGAGTTCCGATTTCGGACATCCCGCACAGGGTTACTAGGGCCAGGTTTTCCCAGAGCCGGGGCACTGTACGGAGAATACGAATCGGAGTCTTGATTTTGGACATCCTTGCTGCGGCTAGGGGAGTCCCAAGTACCACTGGAACGGCCAGGTTTAACCACAGCCGATGTGGTACTTGCGGAACTTCTACAGGGACCTCTCATCGAGGCTCCCTGTTCATGGCTGGGACCTGGTACTGGACCAGCGCTCCCCTGTCCCTCCGAGCCGGGTGTGACCTGAGCTCGAGTGGCCGACTGCTTGCCGGATTCGGGCGCAGCCCCCTGAATTTTCATATTTCCAGATTTACTTTATTAAAAGAAAGCGTATACTCATCTTAGCGGGAGGGAAAATCAACTACGCGTAGTACCACCAACTGTCAACCTGGATAATTTACTCAGTTAGGTGATAAGAACTGTCCGAGCGCACCCTCGGCACGATCGCTCCTCCTCCTCGGGGCAACACTTCACTGATAAAACGCGTCAGCCACTACAACGGACGAGCAATTTCCAAAAATTTTCCCACGAGCGAATTGAAAATGGCGCCTTGGATGCGGCGAGCGGGGGTCGGTCTGGTAAGAGCCGACTACACAGGAAATGTGGCTTAGCTGACGTTTCGTTGGCATAAACCACTTTCGGACGATTCACGGTGCCAGCGTGCACTTCCATACTACTGTTAGGAAAGACAGGTTGGCCAACGCTGGAGGGGGCTTGCCTTCATCATTCACCATTCCGTGCAATACCGGGGAAATTGATATCGTCAACAATGATAACACTATTGAAGTACAGGCGATCGCCATAAAATTGGGCAATGTTGACATCGAAGTTTAGGATATTTACATTCCACCGGTATCGAGCTGTCGCTCAGGATATCATGTAAACATCAACCATCCCCATGTTGACTCTCGTTTGAAAAGATACATCCATATGAAGGTGCATTTCCATTTTGTTCCCAGTCATCATGGGAAGGGGTTTAGCGGCTTTGAACATCTTGGCCGAGCAAAAATCTGAATGTATCTTTTTTGTTTGATTGCTTTTTTCATAAGACGCGCGGGAAAATTTTTGTGGAAAAATTTTCGGGAAATGCATGGATGGGAACATTGCTTGATCCAAACCGCGAACACCATATTATTGTTCACGTTCAGGGAAATGCTCACGTGTAAACGAGGTGTAACACTATCTTCGGATCATTTACCAATCGATAAGGCTTGACAAACCGACGAATGTCATATCTGCTGAACATTGCACTTTTGTCATCCACAATAAGGCTGATTGGAACGGCTTAACATACTAGACCAACAATAAATTTCTAGTTAAGGCTATAATCGACTGTCCGTGCCCTTTCTAATCCACCAACACGGAAAGGGAACATCGCCATTCGGTTCGGTGATAACTCGGTAAGCGGCCCTACTCACTGCGTTTCAATAAACACCAGACAGACTTAAACGCATAATCCGTAGGAAGATTCACAACCGAACCGCAGAAAACATACCTGTTTTCAAAACGAAGGAAGTAGTTGCAGTTATAAGGAAAGCAAACAGCTTGAAAGCCTTGGGATCTGATGGCATCTCAATGCAAATGCTCAATCACCTCGATTCGCCAGCTATGGATTATCTTACGGCTACTTTCAATCTGTCCGTCTCCTCGTTGACCATTCCTAAAATTTGAAAGGAAGGGAGAGTGATCTCGATTTTGAAATCTGGGAGAAAAGCGACATTCGGCGAATTCTATCGTCCCTTGTCACCAGTTGTCAAAACGCTTAAAGCACTAATCCACCCTGTCGTTGCGGCCCAAATCCAACTAGTGGATCACCACCACAGCTTCCAAAGTATGCACAGTACGACTACAGTCTTGGATGATATCTTGCATCCACAATGGCCTCAACCAAGCTCGTCCATGTCACAGAACAATTCTTGTGGCGCTCGAATTGTCGAAACACTTCGATCCTGTCAGTCATTCAGTACTTCTGACTGACAAACTGTTCATCGCTACCATCGCAAGTAGTTAAATGGATTACCAATTATCTCGCTGGTAGGCAATCTTATACCGAATTTAGGAACATAATCGAAGCTTTGGAAGATTAAACAAGGTGTGCCTCAGGGATGAGCTGTATCTCCCACCTTGTTAAACCTCTTATCTATCAGGACTCCCAACACCACCTGAGGGATTCGATATCATCTATTATGATGACGACTGCTCCATTCTGGCAACGGGGAACAACATCTCGGAAATGTGCGAAAACAGCAACAGTATTCTTGAAGAAATTAACTCGTTCTTCGTAAGAAAGAACCTAACCGTCTCGGCGTCTAAATCCTCGGTAACCCTATTTACCACTTAGATGAAGGTCAGGATTTAACTTGGCCGGTAGCACCTGGGACAAGAACAAAAACTACTGGTCACGTATAAAGCAGTCGAAATGTTAATAGCCAACTATGCGGTTCCTGTGTGTAGTCTCATAATCTCTGTGACACACAGTTGGGAAACATTCAAGCGTGCCAAAATGCCGCTCTTTGTACTATCACCGGCTGCCTCCTGATGTCATCACCCCAGGACTATCTACATCTGAAAACCAAGATGATACCTTTAAGGGACTACAACAAACTTCTAGGCGAACAGTATCTGGTGGGTTTTTTTTATCGGAGGGAGCACCCAAACTTCAACCTCATGGACAAGACGCCGCGCCGCCGCACAGTGGGACGAAATCGATGATTTTCTGGACATGGCTTTTTCGCGCAGATCCTTTGCTATAAAAATTACAATGATCGAATGATGAATCGAATGGCGAAGTCCGTTTTGTGATAGGTGCGATGTGAAAGAAGATAAAGCACATTAAATAATGGTTTTAGGTTGTATTTATTATTATACCCTTCACGGATGTATATTAACTTGAAGTTTGCAACGCACAGAAGAAAGCATCTTTCGCCATATACACTATATACCTATATATTGTTGGTCAGTATGTTGAGACGGGTCGGTTAAGCTTTGTTCGTCTGTCCGTCTGTCTGGTTCTATGCAAACTACCCAGTTTTAAAGCTATCAAGCTGAAATTTTGTACAAAGCCTTGTTTTTATTGTGAGAAAAACTTTTTTATTTCTAAAGGTATCTTTTTCAAATTTCACACTAATCAATAATATCTTTAGTTAAATTTAACGACTTTACCATATAGCTGTCAAAGGAACGACCGTTCCAAAAACAACTTTTTTATTTCTGAAAATATCTTTACCAAATTTTATTTTAATCATATTTATTAATCATATTAACTGTCAAACCAAGTTTATAAATTTGGTTGAAATCGGCCCACTATTTCAAGTTTTAATCAACCCCCATTACAGAATTTTCGGCTAATTCCTCGTCAATGGCATCAACTCTTAACCCAGCTTTTGAGGTCTCATCTCTCAAAAGGCAGTATTGTGACTTACTTAGATTGATGGATGTACTCACTTGCGTGTATTTTCCAACCATTATATACATAGTTTTTACAGGTAACGATACTTTACCTTTAGCCCTGGAAATCACTTGTTTTAAACATTATTTCCGGCCGTTAGGCGTCGAACTGGGATATGTTTTTTACGTAGTTTATTCACAAAATACATCAGGTTGTACATTGTGAAATCCCCCTTTCGGCAGAACTCAGCACCTTTTAGTAACTAGTCAAAATGTATGAATACTGAAATTTTATCAAAAACCATGTTTTAGAACTAAACAATTTTTTTTTTTCAATCATATTTTTTTAGTTTGACTTTACCTTATTAGAAACAAAAATTAAGTAACAAATTATCAGGAACAAATATTTTTTTTATGGACAATTAAAAACTCTGCGTTTTGCTGGGAATCGACCCTGCAACTGACTTCTTTAAACATAAATTGCGAGCGAAGCGGGATGAGATTATTCGTAGTTTTCTTAGTAAGTATATGGGGTTAGAATATGTGAAGTCCCGTTTTTCGGAGCAAGTCGGAACATTTTTGTGGCACTCTAAAACGTAAACATAAAATATTGCCGAATATTTTGATTGTTGAATATACCCTATTAGTGCCAGAAAATAAAAAAATATATATGTCACCATCCGATAAATTTTCTCAAGAAAAATTAATAAAGTATATGATTTCATGCAATTTATTCCTCAAGCCCATAACTTTATCAACATTTGCCGCAAAAACTACGTCATTTCCTCATGTACAAGTATTTCGAATTTCTTAACATTTTCTTATCCCCAAGGTTCTACAAAACGATAATCAAAACTCAAAATAAAAAGAAAAAAAAATTTTTTTGTCAATGCCCAAGAATTTGTTCGAGTCGTCCCACTGTGCGGCGTGAAGTTTTACGCGGTTTGTCTCGCGTTGTTGTGAGTTTGTTTTCTTAAAATTTTTCGTTGTACCCTCGTCCGCCCCCATCCGAGCGATACAATTCGCACGCGTGGCCTTGGCACTGCCGTCGAAATCCAAAACATATCAGTCGAGAGGCACAAACGAACGCGCGCTGTTGTACTTCATGAGAGGGTCGCCGTTGCGCGAGTTCTGTGATTTTCCTGGGAAATCTTGTCGCGTCGCGACGTACGCACGAATTCCCTGTTCACCCGCTATCGCATGAGTGACCCCCCCCCCCCCCCCCCCAAAAAAAATCACGCTTCCCGGCGGCCCGGTCGCTATGCTTTTCCCACCTGTTGGTTTGAATCTTTGGGAGTTTGGTGCGTAGGCACGACCATTAGTTTTCTCGTCTTATTTTTTTGTCGATATCGTTGTCTTTTTGCGGGTTTTAGGATATTTCGTTTTGCATTACGGGCAGACATGCGATAATGTTTTGTTGTACGTATAGTATATTGGAGGAGGCCGATGACTGCCGTGTATAACCCACCCCGCTACTCCCGACAGCTGAGCTGGTCTGCCAGCGCACGTCAGTGTCTTTAGGCCTGCACGGCCATACCAACCCTCGTCCTCCGGTCTCAAAAGTTGAAATTAAACGATCGAATTGTCATTGCGGTTAGAAGATATATTTGTCTGTTCAATTGCCGAACCACTTAATTCAAACGTTGGACGCATCGTTTAGGAGCGGCTTTAGTATACATATGTCTATTATACTGTAAACGTCTAAATTAATAATATCCAAATTTTTAGCAGGAGTTTCAGGTTTTTCGTACTTTAGGAGGATGTCGGTCGTAATTTAAAGTTTGACATTTTTCACAATTATTAGTAGTCTTTGCAATAGTTTCGTTTTAAATGAGCAGCTATAGTTTCGTTAATACCTCTATAATTATTTTTGATGTGATAATCATTTATTAATTTATCCTGATCGTCAGTTTCAGGGATATCTTTCAACAATTGTCATCATCATCATCGTGGCGCGACAGCCCGACGTCGGGCCTTGGCCGCCTGGATCTTTGTCCTTCAATTATCTCGGTCACGTGACCGCGTTCTCCAATTTTGGAAGCCCAGTAGCTGCGCGGCTTGCACACCTACTGAGCTCTCCCAACGAGATCTCAGTCGTCTAGGCAGTCTCGCTCCGTCGACTCGTTCTGCATTCATTACTCTCTTTGGCATGCGATCATCGTCCATTCTTTGTACATGCCCTGCCCATTGAAGTCGTTGTAGTTTGACGATTCTCGAAACTTCCAGCCCATCGAACAGTTCATACAACTCATGGTTGTACCGGATGCGCCATCCATCTCGATCGCAAACAGCCTCGAAAATTCGTCGCAGAACCTCACGTTCAAATGTGTCTAGCATGTTTTCGGAGGCTTGGGTAAGGGTCCATGCTTCGCAGCCATAGCATAGAACTGGTCGTATAAGCGCTCGTTTATACTATAGCGTTCGGACGCGACGTTTTTTTTCCGCCGAAGCAATTAATGGCTAGCAACACATGGAAATGAATGGGAACGTTGTTATTAGGCGCGGTAGCGTTCGACGTTTAACGTCGCGTCCAAAATTTTTAACGTCGCATGTTGGCGGACTGGCGTTTGGACGTCGAACGTCGACGTCCAAGTGGCACACTATAAACACGTGCAACTATATGCGTGTGATTATATTACGACGTTCTTCAACGTCGGACATCGACGTTTTCTGGACGTCGCGTCCGAACGCCATAGTATAAACGTACGAAGGTGTTATCGTACGTTTATACTATGGCGTTCGGACGCTACGTCCAGAAAACGTCGACGTTCGATGTTAAAAAACGTCGTAATATAATCACAAGCCAACGACGTTTTTTTAACGTCGGACGTCGACGTTTTCTGGACGTCGCGTCCGAACGCCATAGTATAAACGTACGCTAATGGTTTTGCACACGCGGAGCTTCCTAAGGCCGTCCGCACACGGGTCGTCTCGTAATCGGCTCGTCTGCGATTTGAACTCCACTTCCAAAGCAAATGTATGGAGATCCGCACACGGGTCGTACATTGGTCGGCACGTAATCGAATCGGTGTACTCGTATGTGCGTCTCGAACCATGCGAACTGCTTGGAACGAGAAAAGTCGTCGACGTCGGACACCAGAAAAAAAATATATGGATGCATTTGTTCAATTGAAAAACATGTTCAAAGAAATTGTAGTGTAGTCGTATATGGGCGTCGGGTGATTCAAGGCGAAAGCAGTGCTAGTGGAAGCATTTTAACCCTTTGGCAAGGTAAAAAGGACTTTTTTGGACATGAAGCGGAATATGGGCGATATGGGTGTCGCGTGATTCGGGGTGAAAGGAGGAGTGCGCAAGAGCGCTGGTGAACGTACCTATATTTTTACCCTTGATGAGGCGAAAAGGAGACTTTTGTACATGAAGCGGAACATGGGGAATATGTTTTTCGCGTGATTCGAGGTGAAAGGAGAAGTGCACAGGAGTGCTGGTTAAAAGATTTTAACCCTTTGGAGTGGTGCAATGGACATTTTTGTACATGAAGCAGGATATGGGCGATATGGGTGTCACGTGATTCGAGGTGGAAGGAGAATTGCACAGGAGTGCTAGTGAAAGCATTTTAACCCCTTGGAGAGGTGAAAAGGACTTTTTTGGGCATTAAGCGGAAAATGGGCGATAAGGCTATTGCGTGATTCGGGGTGAAAGGAGTAGTGCACAGGAGTGTCGGAGAAAGTATTTTAACAATTTGGCATGACGAAATGGACCTTTTTGTACATGAAGCGGAACATGGGCAATAAGGTTATCACCTGAGTTGATGCGAAAGGAGGAATGCAGACGAGTGCGGGTTAAAGCATTTTAGCCCTTCGGCGTGTCGAAATGGACATTTTTGTGCATGAAGTGGGATATGGGCGATATGGGTATCGCAATATTTGGGGTGAAAAGAGAAGTTCACAGGAGTACTGGTGAAAGCATGTTAATCCTTTGGTGTGGCGAAATTGACCTTTCTGTACATGAAGCGGGATATGGGCGATATGGGGGTCCCATGATTTGACGTGAAAGGAGGAGTTCACCGGAGTGCTGGTGAAAGTATTTTAACTCTTTGGTGAGGCGAAAATTACCTTTTTGGACATGAAGCGGTACAGATTCGTGATCCAGATATGCTTTGTGATGACATAATGCGGTGTTTACTCGATTTCGGCAAGATTACTATGTCCGTGGCGCCAAGTGGTTTTTGCGATTTTAATTTGGCACTTTTTTGACCTCAACGGGGAGTGTGTGGAGAAAATGTGGGACGGAAGTGGAGTTGAAAACGAATTGAAGTGAATTAAACGCTTTGGTGTTGACACAAGCATACTTTTGGACATGGAATGAAATGTAGGAAATACGGGTGTCTATGAATTAGGATGATGAGGCCAATACTCTGTAGTGTTGTTCAAGGCGTTTTTCACCCTATGGCGTTGAGATGAACACATTTATGGACATAAAGAGAAATTTAAGAAATACTGGTGTCGTCCGAATAGGGGTGATGAAGCTAATGCAAAGGAATGTTGTTGATGGTCTTCTTAACACTTTCGTTTTGATACCAGATATCAAAGCGATATTGAGGTTATATCAAAGTGATATAAAATAAAAGCAATATCACAGCGATATTAAAGCGATCTCGAAGCGAAAAACGAGAAAACGTCGAACCTAAATTGGGGAAAACAATTACCAATTTTCCCGGTTAATTTCCGCCAATCATTTTTTATTCGAATCTAAATTTCTGAATTAAACAACGATTGTGTAACTCAGAAATTCAGATATCCAGTGTATGAAATTCTGAACGCAACCAATATCTTCTTTTCAGCACAGATATATACATGATCCAATATTATTCCCAACAAGGGGAAAGTTTCCGTGTCATTTTCTTTTTTTTTTTTAATTTTCCTTGAAAACACTTTAACGTTGTCACGCAAAAGCTTAGGCAGTGCCGTGTACGAGATATTCGCGTGCACTATTTCGTTTTCAAAACCAACGTGTGCATATGCATTATTTCGTATGGACAGTTTCGGCATGCATTATATTTCGGTGCCCCGTGTGATTCAATGCTTAGATTAGCGGTCGTTCAGCGATTTGAAACGTTTAAGCGATATGAACCCTCAATATACATAGACCGACTTCTAAAGCTCGCTCAAACAGCGGAATCAAAAAGGCTAGCCCTTCCCTCCTTGCCACTCTCCACAATATTCAGACCTTGCTACTATCAGCACCTCCACAAACCTCTACAACGCCCCAACTCGAAAATCATCTTTGTGGATTTGTATTAATCTTTGTAACAGGAAATCGTCGTAGTCGTCAGAAACCAGAAAATACTATATTGTCGCATTTGATCAGTTGATAATAGTGTTCAGCATTAGTCAGGCGTATTCGCAATGCCAAAGGGTTAAAATGCTTTCACCGACACTTCTGTGCACGCCTCCTTTCAACACGAACCACGCGGCACCCATAACGTCCATATCCCGCCTCATGTACGAAAAGGTCCATTTCGCCACACCGAAGGGTTAAATGCTTTAACCAGCACTCGTCTGCATTCCTCTTTTCATATCGACTCAGGCGACAACCATATTGCCAATGCCAAGTCCCGCTTCATGTACAAAAAGGTCCATTTCGCATCGCCAAAGTGTTAAAATGTTTTCACCGACACTCCCGTGCACTCTTCCTTTTACCTCGAATCAGGCGACACTCAATATCGTCCATATCCCGCTTCATAACCAAAAGGCTTCTTTTCACCTCAACAAAGGGTCAAAATGCTTTTACCAGCACTTCTGTGCACTTCTCCTTTCACCTCAAATCACGCGGCACCCACACCCCGCTTCATGTACAAAAAAGTCCACTTCGCCACGTTAAAGGGTTAAAATGCTTTAACTAGCACTCATCTGCATTCCTCGTTTGACATCGACTCATGCGAAAACCATATTGCCCGTGTTCCGCTCCATGTACAAAAAGGTCTATTTCGCCATGCCGAGGGGTTAAAATGCTTTCACCGACACCCGTGTGCACTCCTCCTTTCATCTCGAAACAGGCGGCACCAATTTCGCCCATGTACCGCTCCTTGTACAGGAAGGTTCATTTTGCCACGCCAAAGGGTTAAAATGCTTTCTCCGACACTCCTGTGCACTACTCCTTTCACCCCGAATCACGCAATACCCTTATCGCCCACTTTCCGCTTAATGCCCAAAAAAGTCCTTTTCACCTCTCCAAGGGGTTAAAATGATTTCACTAGCACTCCTGTGCAATTCTCCTTCCACCTCGAATCACGCGACACCCATATCGCCCATATCCTGCTTCATGTACAAAAATGTCCATTTCACCACTCCAAAGGGTTAAAATGTTTTAACCACCACTCGATTGCATTCCTCTTTTCACATCTACTCATGTGACAATCATATTGCCCGTGTTTCGCCTCATGTACTAAAAGGTCCATTCGCCATGCCAAAGGGTTAAAATGATTTCACCGACACTCCTGTGCACTCCTCCTTTCACCTCTACCCAGGCTACGTATTGCCCAAATACCCCAACTCCCATTTCTAACATCGGATCGCGTCGCAGACGCGCCGAATTGCAATCGACCCGTGTGCGGTGCAGGGCGTCGCTCGTCGTGTGGGAATTCAGACGAGCAGAGTTCGAATCGCAGACGTGACGAAAATCAGACGACCCGTGTGCGGAGGCACTAATTGTATCCGTCGCTTGATTTCGTTGTTGTTGTAGCAATGGTCAGAATTCTTGATTTCGTCAGTTTCGTTGGCGTCCCTCGATTAGTTGCAACCTAGGTATATGAAGTTGTTCACGAACTCCATGTTGAGGTCCCCCACATTGATGCTCTGTTGTGCAGTTGTCCTTGTCGTCGATTGCATCATTATTTTAGTTTTACCCTCGTTGATACGTAGTCCCACTTCTTTTGCAGCGGTATCAAGCGTATGCAGAGGTTCTTCTGCGTCGGCCAATCTTCAGGAAATGATGTTGATGTCGTCGGCGTACGCTGCTAATTGTGTCGACTTGATGAGTAGCGTCTTGCTAAAGAGCGTTGGTGCCAGCCCATCGCCCTGTTTCAGACCAGTGCGTGCTTCAAATAGATCAGTAAGTCTATTGGATACTGACTTGTGAGACGGAGTTGGTCATCGTCATCTTTGTCAGTCGCACTAATTTGGCCGGTATACTAAATTGCAGCATGATGTTGTACAGTACTCCACGATCGATACTGTCGTATGCCTGCTTGAAGTCGACAAAGAGTTGGTATACGTTTACGTTGTATTCCCAGCACTTTTGGAGTATCAGTTTGACTGTGAAGAGCTGATCGGTTGTGGAGCGACCAGGTCTGAAACCGCTTTGATATTCGCCAATGATTGGTTCTGCGTACGGTTTTATTCTGTTTTCCAGAATTTTCGTCAAAATTTTATAGGACGTACAAAATATTGATATGTCCCTATAATTCTCACACCGCAGTTTATCTCCCCTTTTGTAAATTGGACAGATGATTCTTCTGTGCCAATCGTCTGAGATCTCCTCGTCCTCCCATACTGGCAGGAGTAATTGATGTATGGCACCAGCTAAACCTGTTCCACCGAATTTAGCAATTCAGCGCCGAAATAAAGCGCCGAAATAAAGCGCCGGGCGCTGACGAGATTTAGTGACCGCATCGCGAGATCAACTTCCTCTACTGTCGGGGGTTGTATGGGTGGGCCTGGATTAACAATGTGGTCGAGAGCTTCTTGTGTGGGGATGTTAGATGGTAGGTTCAGAAGCTCTTCAAAATAAGAGACCCATCGGTTGTTAATGCCATCGAAGTCGCTGATGTTTCCATCCTTGTCCTTACAAAGGCTAGTCCTGGGTTGGTAGCCGTTCTTAATTGTATTTACTAGTTTGTACGCTTGTCTGGTGTTCCTATTAGCTAAGTTTTCGTTTATATTCAGCAACTGCTCGTCAAAGTATTTACGTTTCTTACGTCTAATTATTCTATTCGATATTCGCCGTAGCTCGTCATATTTTTCTCTTCTAGCTCTGGTTCCTCGTTGAATCCATTGTCTGTTAGCCTCGTTTTCCGCGTTAAGTGAATTTTTGCATTCTTTGTCGAACCAGTCATTTCGCGCTTGCCGGGCTTTGTATCCCACAACCTTCTCTGCGACATCTCTGATGGTACCCTTGAGTTCTTCCCAGAACCCATGGACGCCTGTGTTGCTGATGTTGTGTAGCATAGGCGATAGTCTTTCCTCAAGGGCGGCAGCATACGTCAGCGCCGTAGCATCGCTCAGAAGCTTATTAACCGCAAAGATTTTGGGAGGGCTAATTTCGATTGGTGCACTGAGGAAATTCTACATCTGTAGGTCGTCTTCACCAAGTGATGATCTGAGTCATTGTTTGCTCCTCGATAGGAGCGGGCATCCATCACACTAGACGCCCATCTCCTGCAAATGAGGACGTAATCAATTTGGTTGACGGTGTGTGTGTCTGGAGATTTCCATGTCTGCTTGTGAATGCGTCGATGCGGGAAACACGTAGAGCTTACGACTTATTACGACTTACGCTTATTCCTGCTGCAGGCGAAGTCGATAAGTCGCTGGTCGTTGTCGTTACATTTTTCATGGAGACTGTGGCCTCCAGTGGTCCCCCGGTGCCAACTTTCATTTCCGACTTTCGCGTTATGGAAAAGGTATTTTGCCCCCCCCCCCCCCTCACTTCATTGGATTAGTCGGAAGATTTTACTATTTGCAAAATATTTTGAATAGGTTTCCCGAATGATTTGAAATGTTTCATCGTCTGTGAGTACAGCCAAATAGTATGGATTCCACAAGAGTTATTACTCCATAGAACTTTCGCCTAGGAGATTTGTATGTATTGACAAATTGTATAAACATAGTATAAACTACACACTATAGATACACAAGAGAATCAGTACATACAAATCTACCGCCGGAGGCTAAAGTTGTATGGAGGAAGCTTTCTTGTGAAGTCTATACAATTTGTCAATACATACAAATCTCTTGGCAGAGGGGAAAGTTCTATGGAGTGATCGCTCTGTAGAATTATCAATGGCTGCGTTCCTGCGAGCGGATCAGGGTTTGACATTTCTCAAATTCTCCTCCATTTGCTTTCCCCTCCGGTAAATTTAGTACAGACAACTGACACTTTTGGATCTGACAATTTCCCCTCTGGATCTGAATATTTTTCCGATCAATTTCTAGAATCAGTAATTTTAACAGTTGTCAGATGTCACCGGCGCCCCTGTCACCAAAGCAACATAGCCAGTCATCCGTTAGCCAGCGTCCAGGACGTGCTGCGAAGTGTTTTATTATTAATTTGCTGCGCCTATAGCCTACAAACCTATTTAAGCAAACTAGTTAACAATTCCCTGAGAAATTTGTTAGTGAATTGCCTTATAGTGGAGTGATTTGTGCTGCGAATTAGTGCACGTTAACAACGCGTTTATAACTGGATTTTGGTAGATGGCTCACGTGGTTCAGAATCCTCTAGAATGGCAGGAGTAGGCGATCAAAAACATTTCAAAAACGATTTACAAACCCTGGTAATACAATCCCTTTTGTGGATTAGCCAACCGACTGTGTTTGGAGCCTCACTCGTGGACTTCTGATTTTATCAGCGGTGACATCGAGAACAAAGCCCGCATAGTCACAGGAGAAGAGAAAAAAAGCAACATAGCGCTATACTCAAATTCGGAGCGTGCAGCGTGGATTCCAGTGTCGTGAATTTTTTTTTGACAAGACGGCGGGGTATGCCGTCTGGGGGAATATTTCTCAGATCCAGAAATTGACAGTTGTCTATACTAAATTTACCGGAGGGGAAAGCATATACAGGAGAAAACAGAAAAGTCAGATCCATATCAGAAGGCTTCTAGGACCGCGGCCAATCATCTTTGGTACAACTGACAGTTTGTTTGAAGCTAAACAATTTTTTTTTGAATAATTCTATTAGGTTGGTTTCTGTGAAGGTTTGCATTTTCATTATAATTCGTTGTTTATTTTTAAAGGGGACAATTACGGTTGTAGAGGGATTATTGTTAGTTTTTTGTAGGATTATTTGAAGGCTAAACTCGTTTAGAGGTTTTTCTGAGATGAAAACTCCGTCATTTGAATTCTCATTGGCTGAGTGCACTGTTGTTCCACCTACACCTTGCACTGAATTTGAGGTATCTATGGCCCGTATCTCAATGTCTCGTTAAACTGCCAGTTAGCTATCCGGGACACTAAATTAAATCCTTATCGTATGCATCATTATCGTATGTATCAAAATAGTAGAGTAGAGTAGTAGAAAACTCAGGCGCTTCGCCCGGAATGTGCTGTTCAAACGGAAAAGATCAACTGCTCCAATTATCGAGCCACGAGAAGCATTTTCAAAATATTTCGGATGAGATCGGCTATCAAAACATTTCCTTCGAAATATCAGGAAATAAAAAGCTTGCTTCTAAATAACATCGTTCGAAGCAAAAAAAAAAAGTTGCTAAAGGTGTGAGTTCCTGGGCGACTGAGCGACTTGCGTTTGCGGCTGTGAAAAAAAGTTTAGGGGATCGTCGAATGCAGGCGGTAGTTGTACGACTGTACTTCAACATAAAATACACACGAATAGTGCTCCGTTATGATAGTTTTTTTTTTCCCAAGTCGCAAACGCAAATCGCTCAATCGCGGCCTACGAACCCACACCTTAACGCGGTCAAACTCATGCCAACGTTTAAAGTACAGGGTCAGATATATCATCAAGTGGGCTCACTTCTTCCACTCCCAGACCAAGACTACTAGTTCTTGCAAATTTATTTCATGGGCAACGAAGAATTCAGCAAGTGGGTCAGCGCAAAACATTCCCGGAGCAAATCATGAATTGTGACTGATCTCTAAAGACATTCACAAGCGGAAAATGCATTGGTATGCAAAATCGAATAAGTTTCGCTATGATACCAAATAATGCCGAAAATGACCAAGATTAGTGCCAAACCAATAGTTTTCGAGGTCACTGGAATGAATGGTGGCGATCCCAAAGCCCCCCTCCCCCCGTGGATAGTAACCATGAAAAAATGTCCAATACGACCGAAATTAGTGTCAATGTTACGAGCGACGCGTATATAATATTTTTATTAGATTTAATTTGAAAATAAACAATTGGTAAAATATCTTATTAATATTATAATAATAAAATAATAGTATTAAAATAATATTCGGCTATTCTTTATTTCTAGGGGACGGAAACGGTTTGTCTCCGAAGGAGACGGTGGACATGTTAAGCCACAAACCATACCAATCCGTGACTAAATTGGCGACCGTCATAAAGGATTTTCGTCACAACATGTATGCTGTTGTTTCCTGCCATCGAATGCACGCATTTATTGAGTATACAAAAATCCATTATTTCGTAAAAAAAAATAAACTGAAAAGCAAAACAAAAATGAAGAGTTCTCGCTTAACCCTATTATGCTGTCGAAAAATAAAAAAGGCATCTTTAGAACCCGATGCAGTGAAAGGCTCTGAAGTTTTGGACAAACTTTAGTGACGTGACTAGGAGAAAAACCAACATTAATTAAATAAGCAAATAAACACAGCATTTCATATCCACGGTATTAAAGGGAAAAAATGAAAATAATCGTGGTTAGAAAACGGATTTTCATGAACTTATTACAAGATTCTTATTAAAAGCAAATAGTATGTTTGTATCTCATTTCTTAGTTGTTTTCCGTTAAAATACCGTACATATATACATATTTACTATTGCTAATAGTGATGGATTCTTTCTGTTTTTTATAATATAGATATATGAGTGTACAATGAAATGTTGATCAAATTACGTTACATTAAAATATGAACGATAAATTGAAAGAAATTAAGTGAACTCTATGTATCGATTAATCGTCATTTATTAGTGTCACCACCCACTGTCGATCTCGAACTCGAACACCAACCTGGTACAAATGACCTGTGACACACACACACACTTCACATACATGTGAAGAAAACCGATCCACTTGTACCAGGGTCGTGTTCGAGATAGACAGTGGGTGGTGACACTTACCTAGAATGTTCGAAAAAGGAAGAATAGATAATAAGTCGTTCATATTGTTTACTACCCTACTACACACGAGTATATATTCTCATTTATTGTACACGTATTGTTCCGCAAAAGAGTACTAAACTTAAAGTACATATTCAATTTGATCGACATATTTTATATATAATAATAATTTCACTGAACTCCATAACAAAAAAAAAAGAATAATACATTTTATTGATTTTTTTTTGTAATTTGAGACATTTAATTGGATTTAATTGAAACAAGATAGCATTTTATCAAAGGAAATTTGGAGAACAACATTATAATATACTTGGTAAACTGAGAGGTTAGAGTTTTGTTATTAATTTTCATTAAATTACACGTTTTTTTAAATACAAATTGTAATTAATAAGGCGTAAGATTGAATGAAATTTAAAGGCGTAAGATTGAATGAAATTTAATTTTCAATCCGTAGTGATTGTTGACAACTATGCGACTGTTTTCTTTGTGCATACATATTTCCATATTATAAGCAGAATATGAAATTTTGCGACTTTTTATGTTAAGGAATAAAAATGATTTATTAATGCAAAGAAAACGCTATGATTTTATATTGTTAAGTATATTCCAAACTAATATATAA
Organism: Chloromyia formosa; assembly: GCA_964017055.1. Lineage (NCBI taxonomy): Eukaryota > Metazoa > Arthropoda > Insecta > Diptera > Stratiomyidae > Chloromyia > Chloromyia formosa. The sequence goes on along the minus strand of OZ024813.1, from coordinate 82,292,658 downwards.
AAGTGAAGATTATTTTTGTATTAATAAGTTGATTGATGATCACTGGTATATATACAATAAATAAATTATATTAAATAATTATATTCACTATCCAGCAATATTAAATTATTTATTTTACGATGAAGACAACGTTTCGCATTATAAATGCATTTTCAAGTCTTTACATTTATCGAGAAAATATATAATAAAAAACTGTCCATAAAAATTAAAATAATTATTATAATGGTAGTTGAATATATAGACAAAAATTGATATATAAAATATATATATATATATATATATCAATTTTTGTCTATATATTCAACCACCATTATAATAATTATTTTAATTTTTATGGATAGTTTTTTATTATATACCTATATTTTCTCGATAAATGTAAAGACTTGAAAATGCATATATAATGCGAAACGTTGTCTTCATCGTAAAATAAATAATTTAATATTGCTGGATAGTGAATATAATGCTTTATTAATTATTATTTTTGTATGTTTGTCGTGCAAAAACTTTTAAACCAGTGGGGCGGGGCGATTATCTCCAAATTTGGTATAGTATTTTAGTATATTTGGCGAGCTGAAATAGACAGTAAGGTGGTTCGCGACCACTACTACTACTTAAATACTTTTTTAAGTATTTAATTACAAAATATGATTACTTTTTTTTTTTTAAATTGAAAGAGATATTGAGTACTCATTATTTTTTTTTTCTTAAATTTTACTCATTTTTTCATCCATACGATTTTTGCTTCACTACCTATTTCTTTTTTCGGAACACTCTTCTCTATTCCCCCTTTCCTGTTTAGCTCATGGACATCTCTCATTTTCCATGCGCGTGTCCCGACGCTTCTCGCCCATAAAGTCGTTTTTCACTTTTTCGGTGATCAAAATTATCTCTCCTTCAATCTAGCAACGAGGTCCTGGACATTATGGATTTAGCCAAAATAGGAGAATTCCCTCTATTCGATTTAGAGAGAATCCTTAATTGCGGCATTTCCTTGCGTAGCTCCGCTTGCGTAGCGAGTGGCTTAAAGATACCACCCTAGAACCTAAAGCAATTATAGATTCTCTCTAAATGGAATAAAGAGAATTCTCCTAATTTGGCTAAATCCATAATGTGCCCTTTTTTCACCACCTTTCAACAATTTAAATTTAGCATATGACAGCTTTTTTACTTTGTCAATCAGACTGATATTACAGTCCGGGTTGAACCTGCAACAGAAAATTCATAATTAATTAGCATGTAAGGGGGTGTCTAGGGATAGTTGGCGACTATGTACTTAGGTTAATTACGTTTATTCTACCGTTTGCATCATCAAATCCAAGGAGAAACCATCTCGAGCTTCATCTGAAAAGAAGAGAAAGAATACACAAAGTATCGTGCACTGTACTAGAATAAATTAAAGATACTTATCTGACAACAGCTCGCTTTTCGTCCAATAGCTGCTACGGTGCTACTTGTGTCGCTTATGTGGCGTTCTTGCGAGAATGTTTTGGCTCGTTCGCGATCACTGGTTCCAGTTACATTCCCGACACGAACAACGATAACAAGAAGACACATTCGTAAACAAACATTGGCCAAATGACACGATCAGCTGACTCTGACATTCGTGTAGATCGATTTGACAATCACTGCAGGAAGTACAGTAATGTCTCGGGGCTTGAATATTGGATGGTTACATGTTTGGATATGTGATATTCATAATGTTTCTGATATTGAAGGGCGCGTGTGAATAGTGGAGTCGTGAACTCGCGCTGTTCAAGGTGAACTAAAATTCAAATTCATCGTATCCTTAAAACCAATAAAAGGGACAAATTCGTACGGGATATTCTCTTTGATTCCTAAAATATCTACTGGAAAAGGTGAATATTCGCGTACTTAGGCTGACTATATTATTAATTGGTTTTCTTTTAATGTTATCTCGCTCTTTGATTCCTGAAACGTCTACTGGAAAAGGAAAAGGAACGTCGATTGAAAAAGTGATCAACTGACTTGTAGAAGAGCGTAGCAGAGACGACAACCGCGAACATACCTTTTGTGGTAATTGTGAACGAGTGAGCAAGTGCATTGAACGACGAATAAAGATTCAGTGGCGGTAGGCGGAGGCGCTCATCAAGTCCGGGAACGAGCTAAAGAAAGGAATTGACGACATTATTCATCGTGTGAGGAAAGGGTACAGTTTTAGTGAGGTTGTCGCCCCCCAGGTATTTAGGTAGTAATAAGTTAGTGAATAAGATAACTTTTAGTGTACCGCGTAAATTTCTTTTTTTCCTTTCGAACGGCCGATTCTTTTAAAGTAGAGTTTAGTTTTAAGTGTTTAATTCCAAATTATAATTCTTTTATAACGATTGAGAACGAGCGTGAGATCATTATTGAGTTAGGTGAGCCTCCGATGTAGTTTTTGTTGAATTTTAGGAGCGTGAACCATAGTCCGTGCATTCGCACTTGGTGTGGATTCGATGGCTCCGTCACGGTTGGGAAAAATTCTAAGTGTATGGCGCCCCATGCCCTTGCTCCGCAGCAAGCCGGCACCAGCCGCGGACCTCTGAGGATTTAACTTGTAACATTGGCGCCCAACGTTTTTGGGTTAGTAATTTTGTAAAGGAAAAAAGAACGCGTTGAGCTATCAATCAGTGAAACTTTTATTAGAAAATTCATACTTGAAATATTCATATTTAAAATATTCGTTCTGGTATTGCTAAGTGTAATAATGTTGATTGTGATCAATCGCTTAAGTAAGGATGAGCTAGCGTATGAGTTAGCCATCCGGGATCTCCCAACGGGAAAGTTGAGTCTATGCGCAAAACGCTTCGCGCGGCACTCCGCTCGGAAAACGGCAATGTCACATTAGTTTCCGAGTATTATCCGTTCACGTTCGAAGAAGATAAGGTTTCGGTGGAGGAGAAGCTGCAGGAAATCAACGCAATGATTTCTGGTTTTGGTGGCGATGAGTCGTCGGCTGATTTCCTAAAAATTAAAAGTAAAATCGACTTTAGTTTGCGTGGGTTGGAACACGCGCACCCGGAGGGTCAAGATGAGTTGAAGATAGCAAGAACTATGCGTGGAAATATTTACGTAGCGCTTGGAGAATTATTTAGGAAAGTGGCTGAAGGGGATGGAGAGGAAATTGGAGAATCGGTTGAGGTAAAATCGAGCGTGGTGGTCCCACCTGCTGTCGGTCAGGTGTCAGTTGTGTCGACAGAAGAAGTTGATATTAAGAAATGGGGTATCACTTTTGATGGAGTAGCGCCTTATTCTTTGAACTCTTTTTCGGAGAGAGTTGAAGAGCTGAGGGAGGCAAAAGGAGTCTCTAAGCAGCAATTGTTCTGCTCTGCGGTTGAACTGTTTACTGACAAAACGTTAATTTGGTTTAGGGCTAACCGCCAACAGTTAGGGTCATGGGATGAATTGATTCTGGAGTTGAAAACAGTTCTTGCCAGCAGACTATAACGATCGTCTTTGGGATGAGATAAAGGCTCGAACTCAGGGAGCAGACGAGACAATTGGTGTATATGTTGCTACCATGCAAGTCTTGTTCCGGCGATTAACTGATGGTCTGCTCGGAAGAAGAAAAATTGCGGGTGCTTCGGAGGAACATTACACCATTTTACCAAACGCAGTTGAGTTTGACAGACATCGGCACAATATCGGAACTGATTCGAGTTTGCCGACGGTTGGAAAGCACTCGTGCTTCAATAGAAGCGTTCTGTCCACCAAATTCTCTCCCCTGTTTGTGTTGTCTTCCCCAGGCCAGGCTGCTTAGCTCATTGAGGGGCCTTTTTCTTCGCCAGATGGCACGGCCCGACCTTCACGGTCATTATGCTACCTAAGGCTCCTCCCCACGGGCATCTCTGGATGCCCACCAAATCGTCCGTTACAAGCCCTTGGTCATACTTCCAAAGTTTGCAAGAAACCTAAGTCTTGTATTGGGTGCGCTCGTGTTGGAGTGATAAAAAGTAACTGCCCAACTTGCAAAGTCACCAACAATCCGCACACGAATAAATCAAGAGGAGACAGGAAACGGTAGCGGTGCTCACTAGACGGTCGTGTGAGTACCTGTGAAGGAAAAGACCGTCGATAAGAATATTGAGTTTATGCTGGCTGATGGATACGGGGATAATCGTTCACACCTTAGAGTGGATATAATGGACGTACTAATCCGTGGCCTATTATATTACGCGGTGCTCACTAGACGGTCGTGTGAGTACCCTTCCTGTGAAGGAAAAGACCGTCGAAAAGAATATTGAGTTTATGCTGGCTGATGGATACGGGGATAATCGTTCACACCTTAGAGTGGATATAATGGTCGTACTAATCCGTGGCCTATTATATTACGTTTACACTATCCCCAGATTACTTCATCTGCTGCTTAATCTGGGTGTGGTGAGTTTAAAATTGTATGTATTTGACAGTCGCAGATTATATCAGCCGGCGCAGATGAAGTAATCTGGGGATAGTGTAAACGTAATGTTAAACTCTGGTGCTTCTTGTTCGTTGGTGGGAGGATATGGTTGGGATGTATTAAGTAGTAAGGGTGCGATGTTGGAAACATCCTTAGGCCGGAATTACATTATAATATTTAGAGTATAATAGCTATGATTAGGTATTATAATATTTCTCGGATGAAGGGGCTATTACATAGCATATTACACTACGTGATATCTAGTATAATAGATTTGCTACTTTCACAATGGATGCAGGAAAGTTTTTTCAGTTTCTCTGCCAAATATTGCGACCGCAGATTGTTAATTTTCCTTTTGATATCGTTTACCGTGCAACCGCCACCAATACTGTCCGCAATATCTATAAATTTGATTGCGAAGATCCCGGTTTTTGTATTCTTTGCTTTTATTATTCCAAAGAACTTCTCTTTCCTCGTATTCACTGATTAAAATTTTCGTAGTTTGTATATTCCACGTAAAAGCTTTTGAACTCATACTGATATAATACGATTCACGGTTATCACTCACGTTTGGCAGATATCGAGCAGGAAAAAAAAGTACCGTTCGCTTTTGACGTTTGCCGGCAAAGCTAGTAATATATAATAGGTAGTATGAAGGAGAACCTATTATAATGTTGCGTGTACGGGGTGGGTATCTTTTACGACCCACACTGTACTAATCTCGAATGATCGATGACCAGTACAAATTGAATAGACACTAGACGATTCTCGAGCCATCTGTAGTCTAGACAAACAGAACCATTGATAATGAATTGGATTCTCGAACCTTCGTTAAGTAGTGGAGACCCGAACATCTCGAAAAATCTAGAGTCTTCACTAAATTGACGAAAGCATTGATTTCCAACTTTTCCATTTTTTCAGGCGGCCAAGGCCCGACGTCGGGCTGTCGCGCCACGATGATGATGATGATTGATTTCCAACTATAAAAGGCAGATGTCACCGTTATCCGTAAATTGTCGGTTACGCGTGTATATAGTTAGTTCGTTTTAAAAATAAAGTGTGTGTTTTTCAATCGAAGTGTTTCATTATTCAGCACAAGAATATCTAACGAACCTGTTTTGGTTTCGTGGTTTCGCTAAACAGAGGAAACATTACAATATATTTTATATGCAATATATATGAGCTATTATACTATAGATATTATAATGTAATTGTGGCCTTATGAATTACCATTTATAATTCAAACGGACGCTTCTGACTATGGCTTAGGTGCAGCCCTGTCTCAGAATTTCGAAGATGGAGAGCGGGTCATCTGCTATTTAAGTCATAGATATATAATAAACAGATATGAAATAGGCACAGAGTGGGGGTAACAATTTGAATATTGAGTTATGGCTGACATATCCGCGCCTACGCAGTGAAACGCGCACAACACGTATTAATATTTGGCCCAGGGCCCGAGGAGCGAGGGCCCAAATGCTTCGCAAATGTCAAAATTGTGGCTGAGTGGCCGATGGCGTAACGACATTTACCGAACGTATGGCGACCGCGTGCAAATGGGTAGCAGTGCGCATGCGCGGCTTGGTTCGAAAATAACCTGAAGCACATAGTGGGGATAGTACTATTACCTATCTGTTCTATTTAAATCTATGATTTAAGTAGATCACTCTCGAAAACCGAACGTAAATATTCTACCACAGAAAAAAAAGTGTTTGGCTGTATTATGGGCGGTCGAAAAATTGCGCCCATATATTGAAGGCGCTAAATTTAGTGTAATCAATGACCATCACTCCTTGGTATGGTTAAATAGCCTAGAAGATCGAGCCGGTAAATTAGCAAGATGGGCTGTGAGAATGCAGCAGTTTGACTTTGAAGTCATACATCGCAAGGGTAAAGAGCATGTTGTACCCGACGCTTTATCTCGTTCGGTACCAATAGTTGAAGAGGTAACGCAAGTCAGGACATGCGATCCTTGGTATGACGCTCTGAAACTGAAGGTTGCCGAGAAGCCAAATATGTATGCAAATTTCCGGTTACATGAAGGCGACCTATTTAAGAAGGTGAAGGGGGCGGATCCGGATCTATCAACGGAAAGAATTTGGAAGAAGGTGGTTCCTAAACACATGCGTCCACAGGTTCTCCAGGAATGCCACGACGACCCAAAGGCGGGGCACATGGGTGCCAAAAGAACAATAGATCGGGTGGCCACCGATTATTATTGGCCCAAGATGGCACAAGACATAAAAATATATGTCAAAAAGTGCAAAATCTGCCAACAGGTGAAAGTGGATCGTATGCTACCGGTCGGTCAAATGATTTCAAGAGCTGATGAGGCCAAACAACCCTGGGAGATGATTTGCATCGACTTGGTTGGCCCGTTTCTACGTTCAAAGAGAGGTTCACATACATTCTATCGGTCCTGGACTATTTTTCTAAATTTCCGCTGGTCTTTCGTCTTAGGAAAGCGACGGCCCCGGAGATAATTCGCACTTTGGAGGAACATGTATTCCTACTGTTCGGCGCTCCTAGAATAATAGTTTGTGACAATGGTCCTGAGTTCCGTGGGAAACAATTGAAGGGTCTATGCGATGCCTATGGAGTACGGATGAACTTGACTGCATATTATCAACCAAAAGCCAACTCGGTTGAAAGGACCAACCAAAACATTAAGAGAATGTTAAGTCGCCACCCACGGCAAGCATTTTGGTCGCGAGCATGCATCGAACCACGTCAAATTTTATAGAAAAAAAATCTCGTTTCCACCGTTCTATGATATTTGATGGTTCGAGGGAAGTTTGGTCGTGGTTGTGCTCGTTCATGGGTGGCGACCTTTAAGGAGCTATGTGTCTGATAACCACAGAGACTGGGATCTAAATCTGTCAAAGATTGGCTGTGCTCTACGCACATTTACCCACGAAGTAATGAAAGTTACTCCATACTTCGTCCTATTTGGGCGGGATATCATTACTTCGTGGAAGGACAATGACAGACGGAGATAACACCCAAGATCCAGCAAAACGGGAGGAAGCAATGGGAAAACTACGAGTTGGTATAGTTTGAAGTTAGCAGTGGAGAAGAGTAAGGGTCGCTACAATCTATTTTACGACACCGAGACCGCCGATTCAACAAAGATGAACTAGTTTGGCGTCGCAATTACGTCGTTTCTGATGCGACAAATTAGTATACGTCGATGTTGGCTCCGGAATACGTAGGCCCCTTTAAAATTGACAGAGTAGTCTCTAAGTGGACCTACAGGCTGGCTGACGAAAAGGGTAAGGACATGGGCATTTGGAATGCGAAGAACTTAAAGCCCTATGTTGAGTAGATCGAGTTTTATGTTGATATGTTTTGTTTCGTGCAACCAGATGGAATATGAATATGAAGGAATATATGAATAATACCTTGAACTCTCGCGCAGAGTGATAGCAGCGATTTTGAATTGAGTTTCTTGGATTTCGGTTCACGTCAACATTTTTCTTAATGAATTTTCTTATTCATGAAAATCCACTTGAAGTAAGGGGAGTATTACAGTCCGGGTTGAACCTGCAACAGAAAATTCATAATTAATTAGCATGTAAGGGGGTGTCTAGGGATAGTTGGCGACTATGTAGGTTAATTACCTTTATTCTACCGTTTGCATCATCAAATCCAAGGAGAAACCAGCTCGAGCTTCATTGGAGAGGAAGGAAAGAATACACAAAGTATTGTGTACTAGAATAAATTAAAGATACTTATCTGACAACAGCTCGCTTTTCTTCCGACCGATACGATAGCTGCTACGGTGCTTCTTGTGTCGCTTATGTGGCGTTCTCGCGAGAATGTTTTGGGTCGTTCGCGACCACTGGTTCCGGTCACATTAGTCCCGACACGAACAACGATGACAAGAAGACACATTCGTAAACAAACACTGGCCAAATGACATGATCAGCTGACTCTGACATTCGGGGAGATCGATTTGACAATCACTGTAGGAAGTACAGTAATGTGCCGTGGTTTGAATATTGGATGGTCACATGTTTGGATATGTGATATTGATAATGTTTCTGATATTGAATGGCGCGTGCGAATAGTGGGGTCGTGACCTCGCGCTGTTCAAGGTGAACTAAAATTCAAATTCACCGTATCTCTAAAACCAATATAAGGGCCAAATTCGTACGGGATATTCTCTTTGATTCCTGAAACGTCTACTGGAAAAGGTGAATATTCGCGTACTTAGGCTGACTATTCAGGGTTACTGGTAACTCGACGTATTCCTTGCAAGGCGTTATAATAGAGTCAAATGGCAACCAAATAAAGCCACAAATGTTCTGCCGATTTCCAGTGGTTACTGAGATATTTGGATTTTTAGGTTTTCTAAAAAAACACGGATTTAGCCATTTAAAATAAGAATTAAAAAAAAAACTACTTAGAAACTGGATCAAAACTTATTTTTTTCTCTTAGCCAACATTGTGACAGATATTTCCCAATCATTCAAAATTTCAAAAATTATTCACATCTCGAAATTTTTAATTTAAAATACTTAAAACAAAATTAAAAATTTTTTTTATTTATTTTTAAATGTAGTATTACTCAAAAAAAATTATATCACACAAAGTGTGCAAATCATTACAAAAACATGTCCGTCTTGTCAGCTTTCCAAAAAGGTATAAATGTCAATAGAAGTCCTTCAAATCATTGAAGTAGCTTGCATTAACTTGTTCGGGGAACCATTATTCGATTAGAAACGAAACGAAACTTATATACCCTAGACTTGTACAGACCTAGTTGTGATACCAAAAGTACCAATTGGCAACGACCATATGCATTAAAAATTGGTCTCCTATATGGCCAGTTCATAGGGGAGGTTGGCACTCATTCAGTAGGATCTTGACCATTCTCAAAATCAATTAACTAACTAACCCATTCTACAAATATTTGTCGAATTTTTCAAGTCGCTAGCTTCATTCAATCGAAAGTTATTGCTTATTTGAAGTTTCACTTGTAGGAGAGGTAGGGGTTCCTTGGGTCGGATCTTGCCCATCATTGCCACCAACCAATTAGATCCCCCTACAAACATTTAAACAAAATTTCAAGTCTCTAGCTTCACTATCGAAATTTATCGCTTATTTGAAGTTTCATTTGTAGGGGAAGTATTGGTTTCGTTGGTCGGATTTTACGTATTTTCAATATTAGCCGACTGGATCATACTGCAAACGTTTGACCAAAATCGTAAGTTATCGCTTATTTTAAGTTTCATTTCTAGGGGAGGTAGGGGTTCCTTAGATCGGATCTTACCCATCTTTAATGCCAACAAAGTAGGTCTTATTAGCAACATTTTTTCAAATTTTCAACTTGCTAGCATATTTTTTTCGAAAGTTATCGTAATTAAAGTAATATTTAATTTTTTGAAATTTGTAGGGGAGGTAGGCGTTCCTTTGATCTGATTATGTCCAACTTACAAAACCCTAAGCAGTTTCTCACTTCAGGGTTACATGCCAAAAATCAGGTGTCTACGTCAATTGGTTCAGGAGTTATAAACAAAAAACGTGAAAAGTAGGGTAGTACGGGGTTCTTTGTAAGAAAATTACCGTTAGTTTTCAACTGATCAGTTTTATTTTCCCAGGAAAGTATGAAATTACCCTCATGAGTTATTTTCCAAAGCTAGAGCTTTTCATATTTCTTTAATCGGGAGTTATAGATACATTTATGTATTTTAAATATGTAGGGGAGGTAGGCGTTATCTTCGCCTGATCATGCCCATTTTGAATACCATCCAACTAGATCACACTTCCAACATTTGACCAAAATTTCAAGGCTCTAGCTTCATTTTATCGAAAGTTATCGTGCGAACAGACGGACAGATAGACAGACATGGCCAAATCGAATCAGGAGGTGACCCTGATCATTTATATATATACATTGCTATACCTCCGGAGCCTCCTTTAAGGTGTTACATATTTCCGTCGTGACAAAAGCAATATACCCTATACTATAAGTCTAGAGTATAAAAATAAAACAAATGCATAAATTCATACAAATTTATTTATTATTAAACATTAATTGATTTATTATCAAATATTTTGCTCAATATGACTCCCTCGGTTTCTAATGCAAGTTCGAGGTCGCTTCCGCACATTCGTCCTGGTGATCCTTGAGGTGAATTCCGCTCTCATTGTCGCTGCTGCACTGAAAATTTTTTCTCTCAGCATTTCTATGGAACGGATAGGGTCTTGGTACCAGTGGCGGCTCGTGCCTTGTGAGGCCGGGTGGGCAGAAATTCGTGGTCCTATCATGTGATTCGATTTGAGTCGAATTGCTTTCGAATGAATGAAAATGGTACTCTGAACGAATTTCCCAATTAATGCATCCCTCAAACCAACGCGATTTATTCACAGCCGGCGGATTCGCAAATTTGTTTATATGGCGTCTTATGGAGTTGTTCACACCAAGGCGACACGAATTCGTGGCGACAGCGAGAATTCGCTTCGAATTGCACATTTTATATCGAATACTAGATGATTATTGAAATGAGGAAATTCGTTTTCGAGTTATGTACATGGTACCATTTTCATCCTTTCGAAATAAATTTGATTCGAGTCGAATTACTTGATAGGGCCCCAGTTTTATTAATGCACAAAAGAAGTTAATTTTAATTGTGCTCTATGTCAGTCTGTGCAGTTCAAGTTATTTGAACATTAAAACAAAAATCATGAATAAAATAATTGTCTTCTTGTCAAGCAATAAACAATAAGTAAATCCAATTTTTTTTTATATTATTTATGCACTGTCCAGCAAGAACCAACGAGGAGGTCTAGAGCTCTCTTGCCATGGGAAAGGGAACTAGGGAGCACGGAGTAAAGGTTGAAGGAATACAGGCTACCACGGGAATTAAAAACAAATAAAATAAATAAATTCATATTTATAAATACAAACTGAGTTATTTAAATACTAAATTGCACAAAAATGAATATAAGCAAACAAAAAAAATTATTCCACATGCTTGTAAAGTAGCTCTATTCGCCTACTCTTCATTACTGCGAAGTGATCAATGACTTTATCATAAAATTTAAAATCTTTATCACTTTGTAGAGCTTTTATTAAATCTTTTTCAATTGAAATTGAACTTAAATCCGTTAAACGTGTTTGACTCATGGAATTTCTCACGTAAGTTTTTATACGCTTTAATGTTGAGAAACTCCGTTCAACCGAAGTGGAAGTAGCAGGTAGTGAAACAATTAAACACAGCAATTTATATATTTCTGATACATCCTTTTCTAAATTATTATTTTTAATAAATTTTAAAATGTCCGAACATTTTCTATCATTTCCAAATATGTCAAGATCAGAGTACCATACAGATAATTCGCTTTTTAATTTGCCTTTGTCAAACATGTTTGGATAAGACTATTAAAGATTCCAGTAGTTCTTGGGGAAAAGTATTTTGGAAACTTTTGGTGTTGTCCAAATTAATTAATTCGACGAAGTTTAATTTTTCAAAATCGGCAAATCTATTGTTTATCTGAGAAATAACTAAATCCAATATTTCAAAGTACACCCTTTTAAAATATGTCGCGGAATTCGACATGCCATCATGGTCTGTTTTACGTTTTTTCGATGGTTGTCCAATATTATTACACGTATAATTGTATAATAGTAAATATTAAATCTGTTTGTTGATAGAGAAGATTAAAAGTCTTTAATAAAAACAAAAACGAGAAATCTGTTAAAATATTTTTAAACCCTACTGAATCTCTAATTGTCTCCTTATCACGGGCGAAGTCCTCATCTTCTAAAAACAAGTCGAAAGCTTCCAGCAGTTCATTTTTATGTCTCAGAATTATTTCTATTGACCGCGACTTAAAATTCCATGTAGTGTTACTACAACGGGGAAGCCGTCTTCCACAAACTTTATCTAATATACTAGTCCGTTTTGTTGAATTGGAGAAAAATGCCGCTAAACCAGATACGTTCGCGAAAAAAATTCGGCATTCTTTTATTTTACAAGCGGCATCCTGTAAAATTAAATTTAGTCTATGTGCATAGCAATGAATAAATAATGCCTGAGGGGCAACGTCCTTAACTTTTTTTGCAAGCCATTCAGGTCTCCCGACATCACTGAAGCCCCATCATAAGTCTGTCCCACTAGTTTGGCAGCGATATCAAAATCCTTAAATGTTTCAGTCAATAACTGATAAAGGTCTTCAGCTTTCTTCCCCTCCAATACATTGAAAAAACCCATAAACCTTTCAACCGCATAACCTTTTTCAGTAACGTAACGAAAAATAACTGATAACTGGGACAAACATTTTGCATCAGTAGTCTCATCAATTTGCCATGAATAGTAAGTGGCATTTTTAATTTCGGAAAATATAAAGTTCTTTAAAATTGTAGTTATGCTTTGAATTAGATCGTTTTGAATAGTTTTTGAAACCCCGCTGAACACTGAAGACTCATCTAAAAATTCCTTGAAGTTACTATCATATTTGGAAAGAAGATTCGTTAATTCTCGAAAATTGCCTTGGTTAGAAGAATTTTGTGATTCATCGTGACCCCTGAAAGCTTGCTCCTGAGTCGCTAAATAAATAACCATATCTATTAACCGGGTTATCATAGATCGGTTGTCTGCAACAAGTTTATTATGCCTCATAATACTCTCACGGTAACCTGAACTGATGGAAGCTTTGATGTCTTGTTTTCCAAAAAGTTTGGCTTTTAGCGGGGAATATATATAATGCTCAGAATTTCCGTGTTTTTTAATAGATTCGCCAATATGTTTTAAATCATTGTAACCGCTTGAATTCCATGGCGTATTGGATTTGTCATTAAAAAGGAGACAATTCCAACAATACAATTTATTAATTTGTTCACTACCGCAAAGCCATTCACACTTTTCATACCAAATGATTTTAAAATTTCTATTATTATCACGATTTCTAACTGAAAGATTTTTCATTGTCGGGCAGGGCTTCAATTCCCGAACAAACATTTTATCATCATACGATAATGACGAAAAATTATTTTTTAATAAAAAGCGACGATATCTTGATTACTTCTTACCGCTTGCCGAATATCATCCGTCCGAGTTTCGGCCATTATAATAAATATAAAAAAAAGTATTTACCAAATTAAATAAATGCGTTTCCCAATTGATCACTTCACGAGGAAAAAAGAGAATTAATACACTACTAAAAAATTTAAAAACGCATGCAAAACCAACTGGTACGTAAGATACACCCAAATTTGAACTAGAAACCCGTTAAAAGCAAACATGCATCTACAGCACTACACCACCATTAACTAGAATTAAGTCCAGTCAAAACCACCGACTGAGAGAGTTGTCTCTGTCTCTGCTCTCGTCGTCTGTGATGAAATATCGGAATTGTTATTATTTCATCGGCCCAACTGTTTTTGGCATGTAAAATACGCGCGCGCTAACGTGTCGAAAATTATCCAAAGCATTTTTCGGGTACGAATATGCGAGGAAACGTGGTAGATGAGATTTTCCTAAATTCTGAAATCGAAAAACTATCCAATCGCCGAAATAACGGTGGCTGTTTTCAACCGTTGTCGATGCGATCCGTGCGTTGCTTGTTGTGCTGATCCGGAGGGGAACATTTTCAGATACGAAAATTGCGTATATCCAGTCCTCGGGTTTTTGACAAGTGTGTGAATCAGTCGCAGTGCTTTTTTAGGGTTTTGTAATAAAACAAAACCCTTATGAAATCGGTCATGCGTCCGTCTGTCTGTCTGTCTGTCTGTCTGTCTGTCTGTCTGTCTGTCTGTCTGTCTGTCTGTCCATGGAATATCTCACGAACCGCTGAGGCTACATGTATGAAATTTAGTGAAAATATGTAGAAGTATAAATACTATAATTCTCTGGAGAAAGTGATGCATCGTTATAGGTCAACTTTGAGGGGGGGTCCCCATAGAGGGGAAATGAAGGACGAAATTTTTTTTTTATTTGGTATAGGCAAGTGGGGTATCGTAAGAAAGGTACCGTCGAGTACATTTCATTTCTGGAATTTTCTTCAAATTTGAACAAAGGGGAAAAGAGGGAGAGGGGAAAATATGTGATCCGAGTTTGTCCCCCCCCCCCCTTGCATTTCGAAACCGTTATACTTAGAGATGTGAAAATTTACAGAAAAGCGGCATTTTACTAACATAGAAAACTATAAATAATAGAATTCCAAAATCTTATCGAAAAAGGTTAATAATAGTACATTTCTATTTTTTCAGTTAGCACTCCCCTGCACCCCTTAAGTACACCCGAGGTCAAAAATATTGATGGCCAATGATAACCAACTCCATAGGCAATAATGCCTCTACGTTTCATTACAACCATGTAATATTTAACAATAGTACATTCACTTAAAGTTAGGCATTTTTACACTATTCATACAAAAAATACACTTACCGGTTACAAAGGTGCGAGTACTACATACTTGCATGTTGTTTTTCGTAGTGCGAATCGCAGTTATTATTACATATTATGGTTAATCACATTTATGAAAGGGTAAAGGTTGGTAGGGGGCGATGTGTGATAATTGGCCAACTGTAACGGGCGGTGGAGGGGAGGGTGAGGGTTAAAATTAAGGTCAAATTTTGTTTATCGACTGGTATAGGCAAGTGGGCTGTTGTGAAAAAGGTAATGTTGAGTTTACTTTACTTATATTTGAAAAAAGGGGAACAATGAGGGAAGATAAATTATTAGATCGTAATGTGCCCCCCCCACCCCTTGCATTTCCAGACCGTTACACTTAGAAAAATGAAAACTTCCAGGAAGGTGGGTTCCGAACAGTATATAAAATGGGAAATAATGGAATTTGTATATCTCCTCAAAATAGGTTAATAATAGTTTGTTTCCATAGTTACAGTTAGCGCATCCCTGCATCCCTTAAACACGTCCGAGATCAAAAGTACCGATGGCCAAGGATAACCAACACCATAGGCAATAATATCCGTATGTTCTAAGTTTCGTTATAATCACGTAGTATGATTGGGCATATAAGATACTATATTATGGGTCAGACATTTTATTTTTTTTATCCATCTAAGTGGTACCAAGAAGAGCAAGGAGCCGATACTTACATACCAAAATAAGTACTTGCTACAAAACCCTCGGATTGCGGGCGTAGCCCTCTATATTCCGGTTTCATCTTAATCTTACATTGTGTGACATAGTGACAAAGTGCTCGTTTTCTCTAACCGGTAGCGGCTGGTGTGACAGAATTTTGCCTGGGACATCCCTGTCGACGAGATTGCGTGCGTTTTTTTTTGTGGGCTACATCGTAACCATCTGCAAGTGTGCGCGTGTTCCATTGTGTGCCTCCGGCAATCAATAGTGCCGCTAAGTGCTGTGGTATCAATCTTTCTACACGCAGATGTGTGTGTGTGTGGCCTGAAGCTTGGCAAGCAATTCGGGCGCCCCGCTAAGGCTCCCTGTGTACAGCGCCTTCAGTGCACAGTGAAAAGATAGCGTGCGTCCTGTGTGAGGTGCCCTTCTTATCTGCCGTGTGTGTTACGGCAGTTTTTGACAACACGACATCCAGCGAATACAGGAAGAAAGGATGAGTAGAGACTAGTCATAGATATTTATTTTCTATTGCATGCTTTTTCTTTCTTTCTCATGGATCAACAGCAGGACGCTGCGCCTACAAAGGGCGAGCAGACATCTACCCGAGTCATGAGCAGCTCTGATTCGGAAGGGCATGGGAACGCTGGTGTTTTACCAGGTCCCAGCCAAAGCGTAGTTGCCTCAACTGGAGGCTCCCGCGTGAGCTCCGCGCTTGGAGTATCGGCTTTGGCTAAACCTGGCCACTCCGATATTGTGCGGAGCTCACTAAATTTTCGGTCAAGGCATAGGAACTCCAGCACCGCGAAGGGTCCTAGCCACAGGGAGGACGACCGTAAACTCACTCCCATCTTAAGCTCCCCATACAGCGCGGATTTGGTTAAACCGGGTCCAAGCAGCGCTGTTCGGGGATCACTACGTAACACCGTGGCTGTGGTTAAACCTGGCACGGTCATTCATAAGCAAAACCAACCTGTGCATACTGTGGCTAAGCCTGGTACGCGCGCAAATGTTTTTGTATCTAAAAACAGTTTTAAAGGCTGTGAACACGATGACCCGTCGGTAATGGGAACTGGTGGACGTACCAATTTTGAACGGACTTTGGTAAAACCTGGCCCGTCAGGGTTGGGAACTGCCAGTGTGCAACGACGTGCATCGGGAATGCGACCCTCGCAAACCATGGCTAAGTCTGGTAATGTGAAAATGCAGAACCCAAATGATGACGATTGTTCACCAGGGACGACGGCCTTGTATAAGAAGAGGCGCAGCGCTCTGCGGCTTCGGGACCACGTGGAGAAAATTCCGGTGGAGCTGCGGACGGAAAAGCAGAAGGCGTCGCTTTCCTGGGCTATTGATTTCGTACAGCATATGGACAAACCAACTGTTACTAAAAGGCAGCGATCGTTGGACGAACCGCAGGAAGAATCAAAACGGCAGCGGACCTCTGCCACAAGCGACCTAGCGCCTTCTTATGCAGACATATTGCAGGGCTGGATAGAGCTGGCAGTAGTCGAATGGAATGATGCGGACGGCAGCCTAACGTTGGAGGGATGGAGGGCTGTTGAGGACAGACTCACCCTAAACTTTAGAAGCGTGATGGAGGAAAACCCAGGGCCAGCTCCAATCTGCAAGGATGGTGGCTGGTACCAGGGCCGTATCAAGGTGATGAAATTTGCCGATCAGAGATCGGCGGATTTATTTATCTACGCTATTAAAAAAGCAGGAGAGGTCTGGCCTGGAGCGAAGCTGGAGGCCATACCAAAGTACAAGATCCCCTCGCGGCCCAGAGCTCGTGTCATTCTGGGCTGTGACTCGAATGCACACCATGTGGTGTGGGGGAGCTCCAACACGAATGAGAGAGGTGATGCGCTTTTTGAGTTTTTATTGGGCACAAAACTCCTCATTTGTAACATAGGCTGTGAACCTACATTTGTCACTAAGGGCAGGCAAGAGGTCCTGGACCTCACCCTTGTTTCGGAGGACATAAAACATTTACTGCGGGATTGGAGGGTGTCGGCAGAGCACTCATTCTCTGATCACCGGTACTTGCAGTTTGGATTAGACGACTGCACTAGTAATAATTCGGTTTTCAGGAATCGAAAAAAAAACCGACTGGTGTAAATTCAGGGATTGTCTCGAGGAGGCATTACCCCCCTTACCATGCCAGCCATGTAGTAGGCGGGAGCTGGACGCCATGGCGCAAACCCTGGCAGCAGCCCTCGGGAGATCTGCTGTCAAATCGTGCCCAATTAGCAGGCATAAAGGAAAGAGGAAACCACCCTGGTGGAACACTCGGATTGCAGAGTTGAGGACTGTGAGCAGAAGATCTTTCAATGTGGCGAAGTCTTCACGACTAGACTCTGATTGGTCAAATTACAAAGAAAATCTAAAAATCTTTAAAAACGAGATCAGAAGATCTAAGCGGGAGTCGTGGAGGAGTTTCTGTGAACGAGTCGAAGAATCCAGCGAGACTTCCAGACTACGGAAAATTTTATCCACTGCTCCGACCATACCAAGCTATTTGCTAAACAAGATGGGACATGGACAACCTCTAGTGAAGAAACTATTGAGGTTTTGTTTGACACTCATTTCCCAGACAGCTCTTCTGATGTTTTGCAAGAGTGCTCTCGGGCAGTAATGGCCCCTTGTGACTATGATTCTATTCTCTCGAATGATAAAATAGTATGGGCTATTAACAGTTTCGACCCGTTTAAGTCCCCAGGACCAGATGGCATTATTCCAGCGGATATACAGAAAACGATGAATTTAGTGTATCCCTGGATTGAAAGTATATTCAGGGCCTGCTTGGAGCTGGTACACATTCCTCGCACTTGGTCGGATGTGAAGGTGGTTTTTATCCCGAAGGCGGGCAGAAGCTCGCACCCACGTCCGAAAGACCTTCGTCCCATAAGCTTATCGTCAACCTTGCTAAAGATGCTGGAGCGTCTTATTGACATATACTTAAGGGACACTATTCCATCACACCTTCTCTCCTCTTCGCAGCATGCCTACTGGAAGGGGAGATCGGTGGACACAGCTTTGCATTCATTAGTAGCATGTATTGAGAAATCTCTAACTTGCAAGGAATATACATTGGTGGCTTTCTTGGATATTGAGGGGGCCTTTAACAACGTCAAACCGGCGGCTATTTCGAATGCTCTCTTGAGTTTGGGTATGGATGGCCCGATCTGTGAGTTTATTAGTCTGATGCTAACATCCAGATTCATTAGTACCAGTTTGGGTTCATCCAAAAAACGCAGGCAAGTTTGTAGGGGTACTCCCCAAGGAGGTGTCTTGTCCCCCCTTCTTTGGAACGTGGTGGTTAACAAGTTGCTTCTGGATTTGGAGGCGATTGGCTGTGATGTTATTGCGTATGCGGACGATATTGCCATTTCTATCTCGGGAAAGTTTCCCGGGGTTCTTAGTGAAATTCTGCAAAATGCCCTAAATATTCTATCTCAGTGGGCTAGGCAAGTGGGTGTGGGGGTCAATCCGTCCAAAACAGACCTTGTTCTCTTCACCAGAAGGAACACTCTACCTTCATTGATACCACCATTGCTGGAGGGGACCAGACTGGCCCTTAGCGAAAAAGCCAGATTTCTGGGACTTATATTTGATAGAAAGCTCTCCTGGAAGGCAAATATCGAGGAGCGAGTTGTTAAGGCAACAGTTGCTCTGTACTCTTGCAGGCAGGCTATTGGCTTGAAATGGGGCATGCGACCAAAGGTGGTATTTTGGTTGTACGTATCAGTCGTACGCCCTATTTTAATGTATGGGGTAGTAGTTTGGTGGATTGCACTCAACAAGGCGTCCTACAGGACTCTATTGAACAAAGTTCAAAGATTATCCTGTATTGCTATCACTGGTGCTCTCAAGACCACACCAACTGCTGCTCTTAGTGTAATGCTTAATTTGCTTCCCCTGAACATCTTGGCCGAACAGTTGGCTGCAATCACGGCCATTCGTCTTCGGGAAACGGGACAGTGGAAAATGACTACTATTGGCCACTCGACTATAGTGGACAATCTTGATATTCCAGAAGAAACAGATTACACCTCTCCAGTGTACTTCTTCGACAAAGGCTATATCAGCCTAATACCCTCTCGACAAGAGTGGGGCGTAAACGGTACTCCAGAGTCGGAAGCTATAAGCTTTTTTACGGATGGCTCGAAAACAGAAGAAGGTGTAGGCGCTGGTATCTTTTCAGAGGGACTCCGTCTTCCAGCATTCTGTAGTGTCATCCAGGCGGAGATCACTGCAATTACCGAAGTTTTGGCTTGGTTGGGCTGCAATGTCGTATCTGCTAGGACTATTACTATCTATACCGATAGTCAGGCGGCGATAAAATCCCTGGACGCTGCACTTTCTACTTCGAAAACCGTGGTGATGTGCCGCTCTGCTCTCAAGGAACTCAGCGACTTTTTCAACATCACTTTGTGCTGGATACCAGGGCATAGTGGTTTCAGCGGTAACTGCCGGGCAGACGAGCTAGCTCGGGTGGGTACCACCAGTGTGGACATAGAGTGTTTTCGCCCCATCAAAATACCGATGGCAGCTTGTAAGAAGGTGATCAAGACAAACGCACTAAACCGTGCTAATATCGAATGGCTAAATGGAACTGCATGCAATGTTACAAGACAAATTTGGCCGGCCTTTAATCCTAGCCGCTCTTTAGGGCTGCAGATGCTAGAGAGAAGGCATCTAAGGAAGGTGGTGGGGATCATTACAGGACATTGCTTGATAGGTGAGCATGCCAGGCGTCTTCGGCTTCCGTATAATGATCACTGCAGAAGCTGTGGAGACGAGGAGGAGGAGGAGACAATAGCTCACTTCCTGTGCTATTGCCCTGCTCTGGCCGGTAGAAGAAAGGACACTCTAGGTTCCCTTTACTTTCTTGACCTGGATGACTTGAAGGACGTAAGTGCTGGTCATCTACATCGCTTTATTGATATTTTAGATCCGGGTGGTTTGACGACTAGGCTCTTATGGCGTTGAGGTATCACAACGGACCCATTGGTGGTCTATGTGTGCTGTGTTCTATACAGCAGCCTTGTTAACCTAACCTAACCTAACTAGAATTAAGCGAAAGTCATTAACACATACATGGTGTCATGAAAGCATGCACATGCACTGCAAACAGTAGTGTACAGGTCATGATACAACAAAACGCATGCTATTGATTGTATCATGCCATAGACTAAGTCTTTTATCCATTATATCGTGATACGGGTCGGACTAGCCCAATATGAGGATTCTATTCCAATGCTATTGCACGCGTGAATCCCATACAAACGAACGATCGCATGTTAGCGATTATTGACATAATTGCATATCTCAACCGGGCAAAGAGCGCTTCTGCCCAGGTTGAACTCACCATGCGTTTTGTATACGAGTACATACAAATTTCGTGGGAGTTGGAGGATTGTTGGAACATGGAACGCAATACGATGGTGGGGAAAAGACGAAACAATATCTGTTGGTTGGAAGATAGTTCAGCACGCAAAGGGTTGTTGTATGCAATGCACTGTATGGTAGTGTTTCAGAGCTTTTTACGTTGTACGTACGCACGATACAGTGATGAGCTATTTTCAGATGATTAATATGTATGTACTTATCAATGGGAGTTTAATAAAGCAATAATGTTGTGCAAATTTTCAATATGTGTTGACACAATACGTTTAGTAATTTATAGGGTGATGTTTAGTAACTGATAGGATGATGTTTAGTAATTGATAGGGTGGGCAGTGGCCACCTTGCCCACTGTGACGGGCCGCCACTGCTTGGTACACTAACTCCGTCATTCGACCACAGACGTAAAATTCTAATGGTATCAAATCTGGGCTTCGTGCAGGCCATGGAATTGGTCCACCCCTCCCAAGCCACCGGCTTGGATAGTTTTCATCCAGCCACTGTCTTACGCTTATTCCAAAGTGTGCTGGACATTTTCATTCATTGTATCAGTTTTTATTAGAATTATTTAATACAAATGCCAACTTTTATAAAAACTGTTGCTAATTACGTTATGGCGCTTCTTTAAACTATCAACATAGTTTCCATTAATTAGATCACTTTTACCTGAAATATTTTATCTAATGCGAATTATATTATGACTTTGCGTTACATCCCTTTAAGGACTCTTGTTAATTACTTTATGATTACTCCTTTAAATTATGCAGTTAGGCAATAAAAAGATGCAATACACCGAATGAAAAGAAGAAACTTTATGTTCGAAATTTTTATGAATTTATGCATTTATTTATTTATTTTTCTCAAATCGATTAATGGCTTTCCTTCAATTATTTGAAGGGTTTGAATTGATATTTATACCTTTTTGGAAAGCTGACCAGATGGGCATGTTTTCCTAACGGTTTGTACGCTTTGTGCCATATATTTTTTTTGAGTAATAATTCATTTTAAATCAAGTCAGGCAAATATTTTTTTTTTAAGATTTTTGATTAAAAATTTCGAGAGATGAAGTATTTTTTGAAATTTTTAATGATTGAGAAATTTCTTGTATAATGTTGGCTAAGAGAAGAAAATAGGTTTCAAACCATTAACTAAGTATTTTTTTTAGTTCTTGTTTTAAATGGCTAAATCCGTGTTTTTTTTTAACCTAAAAATCGAATAATGGTTCCCCGTTAAAGTTAATGCAAGCTCCTTCAATTATTTGGAGAACTTCTATTGATATTTATACCTTTTTGGAAAGCTGACAAGACGGACATGTTTTTGTAATGGTTTGCACACTTTGTGTCATATAGTTTTTTTTTGAGTAATACTACATTTAAAAATTAATAAAAAAAATTATTTTCTTTTTAAGTATTTTAAATTAAAAATTTCGAGATGTTAATAATTTTTGAAATTTTGAATGATTGGAAAATATCTGTCACAACGTTGGCTAAGAGAAAAAATAAGTTATGACCCAGTTACCAAGTAGTTTTTTTAATTCTTATTTTAAATGGCTAAATTCGTGTTTTTTTAAAAACCTAAAAATTCAAATATCTCAGTAACCACTGAACATCGCTAAAACATTTGTGGCTTTATTTTGTTGCATTTTGACTCTATTAAAATATAACGCCTTGTAAGGAATACGTCGAGTTACCAGTAACCCTGTATTATTAATTGTTTTTTTTTAATGTTATCTCGCTCTTTGATTCCTGAAACGTTTACTGGAAAAGGAACGTCGATTGGAAAAGTGATCAACCGACTTGTAGAAAAGCGTAGTAGAGACGACAACCGCGAACGTATCTTTTGTGGTAATTGCGAACGAGTGAGCAAGTGCATTGAACGACGAATAAAGATTCAGTGGCGGTAAGCGGAGGCGCTCATCAAGTCCGGGAACGAGCTAAAGGAAGGAATTGACTACATTATTCATCGTGTGAGGAAAGGGTACAGTTTTAGTGAGGTTGTCGCCCCCCAGGTATTTAGGTAGTAATAAGTTAGTGAATAAGATAACTTTTAGTGTACCGCGTAAATTTCTTTTTTTCCTTTCGAACGGCCGATTCTTTTAAAGTAGAGTTTAGTTTTAAGTGTTTAATTCTTTTATAACGATTGAGAACGAGCGTGAGATCATTATTTGAGTGAGGTGAGCCTCCGATGTAGTTTTTGTTGAATTTTAGGAGCGTGAACCATAGTCCGTGCATTCGCACTTGGTGCGGATTCGAAGGTTCCGTCACGGCTGGGAAAAATTCTGAGTGTGTGGCGCTCCACGCCCTTGCTCCGCAGCAAGCTAGCAGCAGCCGCGGACCTCTGAGGATTTGACTTGTAACACTGATCCTATCAACTATCCTGCGGACATACGGAAAACGTTGCTATGTGGTTGGTCTATATTTCAGATCTCAGCCACAGATTGACGATAAATTGAAGAATTTCAATTCGATCGTGAAAACGCAAAATTTCAATTGTCAATTTTCAATTTTTGCTTAATGCCCGGTTCACATTATTCCAGTCCAGTAATCCAGTCCAGCTATCCAGTCCAGTGCTGGACTGGATCATATCGTCTACATGATTCCAGTCCAGTAGTCCGGCGAGTGTGTTGTTGATTCGGTAACTATAGTAACAATGATTTCTGGGCGAGCTGGAATCAAAAAGTAGACCGACAATCCAGTCACTGGACTGGATTACTGGACTGGATTGCTGGACTGGATTGCTGGATTGGATAGCTGTTCAGTGCCGGTTCACATTATTCCAGTAGCAGTTCAGCGCTGGACTGGATTACTGGACTGGATTGGTTACTGGAATAATGTGAACCGGGCATCAGGGATGTGTGCGAATAAAACAGTTTTTCTTAGAGTGGCGTTACTTGTATCGAGAGTTGAGTTCGTTGTATCGAACGGTCTGGATCAGTGATGAGCGAATTTTAAACAGCCACCATACAGTTTTACGAACAGTGTCTTTCGTTTTGGTGCATTGCGCGAAATTCTATCGTTAGCCGAGTGTTTATAGTGGAAGATCTTACGTCACTAGTGTGTGGACGAAGGCTTCAGTCACCCCCTCAGGCAAGCATTAACCGAATAACGCAGTGTCGAGATTGCGCGTGTCTTTTTTTTGTAGTCGCATCAAAACGGAATTTAAAAAAACCAATCGTCTTCCCCCTTTCCATTGTGTACCCTTCCCCGCGAGTGCCTCCGGGAATAAGAAAGTGCCGCCAAGTGCTGTGGCAGCATCTGCTACTGTGTAGCCCATACAGTGTGTGTGTTGGTGCTTGGCAAGCAGTTCGGGAGCAGTGCCAAGACTCCCGGTGGTGGCACAACAATAGTGCGGTGACAGGATTCAGTGAGTGATATCTACTTTCTGCGCTATATTGGAGGCAGCCCATTGACGCTGTATTTGCTTCGTGTCTCGACCAGCTTTTGACACGAGGAAGAGTATCTGCGTAATTTACATATACATGCATAATATTTCTTTTAAATGAACGAACAACAGGAAGGTGCGCCTGTTGATGATAGGCAATCATTTACCCGAGTTGTGGTGACTTCTGACTCGGAAGGGCATGGGAGCGCTGGTGTTTCACCAGGTCCCAGCCAGAAAGAAGGAGCCTCAATTGAAGGCCTTCGCGTGAGCTCTTCGCCTGGAGCATCGGCTTTGGCTAAACCAAGCCACTCCAATATTGAGCGAGACTCGCGAGCATTTCGGTCAAGGCGTAGGAACCCGAGTGTCGTGCCGGGTCCTAGCCGCTGGGAGGATGAGCATAAATATACCTCCTTTTTAAGATCCCCGCACACCTCGGACTTGGATAAACCGGGTCCAAGTAGCGCTGTGAGGGGATCCCAGCGTAACACCGTGGCTGTGGTGCAACCTGCCCCGGTCAATCATGTTGTCAGGGGTCAAAATCAACCTGCGTATACTTTGGCTAAGCATGGTATTCGTGCAAAGGTGCCCGTGACCAAAGACAGACGTTCACACTACGTAAGTACTGTGGCACAAACTGGTACGTCAGGGAGGGGAACCGACAGGCTCACCCACTCCGAACGGGCTTTGGCAAAACCTGGCCCGCCAAGGTGGGGACTGCCGGTGCGCAACCACGTACATCGGACAGGACGCGACCTCCGCAAACCAAGACCAAGTTTGGTAATGCAGAGGCGAGAAACTCGGATTTACCATCAACTAAGGCCGTGTTTAAGAAGAGGCGCAGCGCTCTTCGGCTTCGGGACCACGTGGAAAAGACTCCAGTGGGGGAGAGGACCGAGAAGCAAAAGGCGTCCCTTTCTTGGGCCATTGACTTTATACAGCATGGGGATAAACCTGCTGTTACCAAAAGACAACGGTCGTTGGATGAACCGCGGGAAGAATCCAAGCGGCAGCGAACCTCTGCTACAAGCGACCCATCGCCTTCTTATGCGGATATATTGCAGGGCTGGATAGAGCTTGCACTAGTCGATTGGAAAGATGCGGATGGTAGCCTCACGCTTGAAGGATGGAAGGCTGCTGAGGACAGACTGACCCTTAACTTCAGAAGCGTCATGGAGGATAACCCAGGGCTAGCTCCAATCTGCAAGGATGGTGGCTGGTACCAGGGTCGCATTAAATTAATGAAGTTCGCCGATCAGAGATCGGCGAACTTATTTATCTATGCCATTAAAAAGGCAGGAGAGGTCCGGCCTGGGGCGAAGCTGGAGGCCATTCCTAAATACGAGATCCCCTCGCGGCCCAGAGCTCGGGCGTGGATACCGACCGTACAGTCGGATACCGATGAAATACTGTACATTATCCGCACTAGCAATGCGCATATTCCAACCCAGAACTGGAGAGTAGTTAAGATGGAAGAGCCTGTAGAAGGATTCCGTGAAGCGGTCTGTTGGAAGCCATAAGCTTCTTTACTGACGGCTCGAAAACGGAAGCGGGTGTGGGGGTAGGCGTCTTCTCAGAGAAACTGAACATTCGCTTGTCACTTCATCTTCCAGCCTTCTGTAGCGTTCTGCAGGCGGAGATCACTGCGATCGCCGAAGTTCTAACTTGGCTGGGTCGTAATATCATATCTGCAAGGAATATTACTATCTACACAGATAGTCAGGCGGCGATTAAGTCCTTGGACGCAAACCTTACTACTTCGGAAACCGTGGTGGTATGTCGCACCGCTCTAAAGGAGCTCGGCAACTTTTTCAACATCACTTTGTGCTGGATTCCGGCTCACAGTGGTTTCAGTGGAAACTGCAAGGCAGACGAACTAGCTCGGGCAGGTACGGCCATTATGGACATGGAATGTTTCCGCAATGTCAAAATGCCTATAGCAGCATGCAAGAAGCTAATTAAGGCAAACGCAATAAGCCGTGCTAATATCGGTTGGCTAAATGGTAATACCTGCAATGTTACGAGGCAGATTTGGCCGCACTTCAATCCTCGCCGCTCCTCAGGGCTGATGATGCTGGAGAGAAGGCATCTCAGAAAGGTTGTGGGGATCATCACGGGGCATTGCCTGATAGGTGAGCATGCTAGGCGTCTCCGGCTTCCATACAATGATTTTTGCAGAAGCTGTGAGGACGAAGAAGAGGAGGAGACAGTACATCACTTCCCGTGCACCTGCTCTGCTCTGGCCGGTAGAAGAGAGGATATTTTAGGATCCCTCTACTTTATTGACCTCGATGACCTGAAGGACGTAAATGCTGGTCATCTGCATCGTTTCATTGATAGATCCGGGTGGTTTGACGACTAGGCTCACATGGCGTCTTTGCGCCTATGAGGTATCACAACGGACCCAGTGGTGGTCTATGTGTGCTGTGTTTGTGCGCAGCTGCCTCTTTAACCTAACCTAACTATCCCGCGGTTCTTCGCACCAGACCGACCCGTTTTACAACGGCCAAGAGCTGCTAAAACCCTTCAATGCAAGAAAGAAAGTGTGTTTGTATGTTACATGCCTCATATCGTCTTTTTACCCTTCACGGATGTGATAGGGTATATTAACTTTGTCATAAAGTTTGCAATGTACAGAAGGAAGCATTTCCGACCATATAAACTATATATTGTATATTCTTGGTCAGTATGATGAGACGAGTCGATTAAGCTTTGTCCGTCTGTCTGGTTTTGTGTAAACTACTCCCTCAGTTTTAAAGCTATCAAGCTGAAATTTTGCAAAAAGCCTTCTTTTTATTGCACGCTGTAAATATGTCCAACGGAGTCGGACCACTACGTCATATAGCTGCCATAGGAACGACCGGTCCGAAAATTCGTCTTTGTGAGAAAAACTTTTTCATTTCTAAAAATATCTTTCTCACATTTCACACCAATCAACAGTATTTCTAGCTGAATCACATTCCCGAATTTGGTTGAAATTGGACTACTCTAGCATATAATTGCCATAGGAACGACCGCTCCAATAGCAAGTTTTTGTTAGAAAAACTTATTTATTTCTGAAGATATCTTTACCAAATTTCACATTATTCAATCATGTTGACTGCCAAACCGCGTACCTAAATTTAGTTGAAATCGGCTTACTATATCATATACCTCTCATAGGAACAGTGAGATCGGAATAAATTGTACTATTAATTTCAAAGTGGCAAATGCGCCATGGGTCACAACGAAGGTATGATACGCTCCGCATGAAGGGTATTATACCTTCCGTAAGCTAGCCGAAGGCTACCTTGTTTTTTTATGTTCACTTGGAGCAAAACATCTCCGCGCAACTGCTTCTCCGCGCCGGCGTTGAGAGAAACCCTGGACCGTGGATCTGCTGCGTATGTGACAGAGTGTTGCACCCAAGCGCGTCTACTGTGAGATGCAGTTGCTGCAATCAGTGGTGCCACCTAAGGTACTGCTCTGGACTTAACTATCACAGGCACTGGAATTCCTCCTTTACTGCCAGTCAGTGTAGGAACAGAGGACAACAAGTAGCAACCTCGTCTAACACGCCTCAACATCCAACACCATCGAGCGCTCAGACAGGTTTACATCCATCCCCGATGACTCCTGCCACCAGTTCCCATAGGAGTTTTTTACACAATCTTACGCCTGCACCACCGACTGCCATCTTCAATACGCTCTCACTCGTCCAACTCAATTGCAATGGGTTACAGAACAAGATCGTCGAACTCGCATCATTTATGGACAGACATCGCATCCAAGTTGGAGTCATACAGGAGACGAAACTGCACTTCAACTCGTCCGTCAACACACATGGACACTACGCTGTTGTCAGGAAAGACAGGTTGACCAACGCTGGAGGAGGGCTTGCCTTTATTATTCACCATTCCATGCAATACCGGGAAATCGATTTTATTAGTAATGATGGTACCATGGAAGTGCAGGCCATCGCCATAAAATCGGGTAATGTTGATATTGAAGTTTACAACATTTACATCTCACCGGTATCCAGTTGTCCCTCAGGATACCAAGTAAATATCAACCATCTCCTTACCGGTCAACATCGCCTTCTGCTCGGTGACTTTAATGCTCACCAATAACTCTGGCACTCTAACCTTAACAACGACGCCAGAGGAATCTCAATAGCTGAACAGCTTGACGCCTCCGATTTCTGTACCCTAAATGACGACATCCCCACTCGTATCGCCGGTACATGTTCCAGTTCTCCAGACATCACGATTGCTAGTGGTAGCCTCATAAACGAAACACAATGGTAGCCGGTCCTAACACTATCTTCAGACCACTTACCAATCGTGATAAGGCTTCACAAACCGACAAACATCATGTCTGCCGAACACCGCACGTTTGTCAACCACAATAAGGCTGATTGGAACGGTTTCACATCCTATACCAACGCTAAATTCCTCGATCTGCCAACGCCAACCGACGTTCGTACAGTCGAATCCAACATAAGGAAAGTCATGATCAAAGCGGCTGCGAAGTTCATTTCTGCAGGATGGATTCCGAAAATTCGGCCTAACTTTCCAACCTCAGCCGCCAGATTGGCAGACGAGAGAGACAGCATCAAGAGCGTAAATCCGGACGACTTCAGAATCCACGAGATGAATTGCGAGATCCATAAGCAAGTAGCTGAACACAGGAGGTCAAAATGGAGCACCCATCTGCATAACTGCAATCTAACCACAGGGTTGAGCAAGTTATGGTCGACTGTCCGTGCCCTTTCCAATCCACCAAAACAGAAAGGGAACGTCGCCATTCAGTTCGGTGAAAATTCAACAAGTGACCCTACCCACTGCGCAAGCTGTTTCAATAAACAATTTATTGAACACCCCGCACCAGACAGACTTAAGCGCAAAATGCGTAGGAAGATTCACAATCGAACCACAGACTAGGTCTGTTCCTAATACCGGGATCCCGGTTTGGTACCGGTTTTTTTTCAGTACCGGCACCAAAAACTAAGAGTACCGGTATTCCGGTTTTTTTAGTACCGGTATTGAGTACCGGGATCCCGGGATTTGAGTACCGGTATTTTCAACCATGAGCCGATTTTTTCATGAGTACCGGGATCCCGGTACTCAGTACCGGTACTGAAAAAACGGCTCATGGTTTAAAATACCGGTACCGAAAAAAACCCGTACTAGTATCGGTACTGAACGAATATCTGCGAGTACCGGGATACCGCTTGTGGTACCGGTACTTGAAAATATCAAGTACCGGTATTGAAATCTCAGTACCGAACAGGCCAACATTAATTGATTTATTATCAAATATTTTGCTCAATATGACTCCCTCGGTTTCTAATGCAAGTTCGAGGTCGCTTCCGCACATTCGTCCTGGTGATCCTTGAGGTGAATTCCGCTCTCATTGTCGCTGCTGCACTGAACATTTTTTCTCTCAGCATTTCTATGGAACGGATAGGGTTCTGGTACACTAACTCCTTCATTCGACCACAGACGTAAAATTCTAATGGTGTCAAATTTGGGCTTCGTGCAGGCCATGGAATTGGTCCACCCCTCCCAATCCACCGGTTTGGATAGTTTTCATCCAGCCACTGTCTTACGCTTATTCCAAAGTGTGCTGGACATTTTCATTCATTGTATCAGTTTTTATTAGAATTATTTAATACAAATGCCAACTTTTATAAAAACTGTAACTAATTACTTTATGGCGCTTCTTTAAACTATCTACATAGTTTCTATTAATTAGATCACTTGTACCGGAAATATTTTATCCAATGCGAATTATTTTATGACTTTGCGGTACATCCCTTTAAGGACTCTTGTTAATTACTTTATGATTACTCCTTTAAATTATGCAGTTAGGCAATAAAAAGATTCAATACACCGAATGAAAAGAAGAAACTTTATATTCGAAATTTTTATGAATTTATGCATTTATTTATTTATTTATTTTTCTCAAATCGATTAATGGCTTTCCTTCAATTATTTGAAGGGTTCGAATTGATATTTATACCTTTTTGGAAAGCTGACCAGATGGGCATGTTTTCCTAATGGTTTGTACGCTTTGTGCCATATAATTTTTTTGAGTAATAATTCATTTTAAATCAAGTCAGGCAAATATTTTTTTTAAAGATTTTTAATTAAAAATTTTGAGAGGTGAAGTATTTTTGAAATTTTTAATGATTGAGAAATTTCTTGTATAATGTTGGCTAAGAGAAGAAAATAGGTTTCAAACCATTAACTAAGTATTTTTTTTAGTTCTTGTTTTAAATGGCTAAATCCGTGTTTTTTTTTTTAAACCTAAAAATCGAATTATGGTTCCCCGTTAAAGTTAATGCAAGCTCCTTCAATTATTTGGAGAACTTCTATTGATATTTATACCTTTTTGGAAAGCTGACAAGACGGACATGTTTTTGTA
This sequence comes from Chloromyia formosa, assembly GCA_964017055.1. Taxonomy (NCBI): domain Eukaryota; kingdom Metazoa; phylum Arthropoda; class Insecta; order Diptera; family Stratiomyidae; genus Chloromyia; species Chloromyia formosa. The sequence continues at coordinate 82,262,016 of OZ024813.1, read as the reverse complement.
ATGGTTTGCACACTTTGTGTCATATAGTTTTTTTGAGTAATACTACATTTAAAAATTAATAAAAAAGAAAATTATTTTCTTTTTAAGTATTTTAAATTAAAAATTTCGAGATGTGAATAATTTTTGAAATTTTGAATGATTGAAAAATATCTGTCACAACGTTGGCTAAGAGAAAAAAATTAGTTTTGACCCAGTTACCAAGTAGTTTTTTTAATTCTTATTTTAAATGGCTAAATTCGTGTTTTTTTAAAAACCTAAAAATTCAAATATCTCAGTAACCACTGAACATCGCTAAAACATTTGTGGCTTTATTTTGTTGCATTTTGACTCTATTATAACGCCTTGCAAGGAATACGTCGAGGTACCAGTAACCCTGTATTATTAATTGTTTTTTTTTTAATGTTTTCTCGCTCTTTGATTCCTGAAACGTTTACTGGAAAAGGAACGTCGATTGGAAAAGTGATCAACCGACTTGTAGAAAAGCGTAGTAGAGACGACAACCGCGAACGTATCTTTTGTGGTAATTGCGAACGAGTGAGCAAGTGCATTGAACGACGAATAAAGATTCAGTGGCGGTAAGCGGAGGCGCTCATCAAGTCCGGGAACGAGCTAAAGGAAGGAATTGACTACATTATTCATCGTGTGAGGAAAGGGTACAGTTTTAGTGAGGTTGTCGCCCCCCAGGTATTTAGGTAGTAATAAGTTAGTGAATAAGATAACTTTTAGTGTACCGCGTAAATTTCTTTTTTTCCTTTCGAACGGCCGATTCTTTTAAAGTAGAGTTTAGTTTTAAGTGTTTAATTCTTTTATAACGATTGAGAACGAGCGTGAGATCATTATTTGAGTGAGGTGAGCCTCCGATGTAGTTTTTGTTGAATTTTAGGAGCGTGAACCATAGTCCGTGCATTCGCACTTGGTGCGGATTCGAAGGTTCCGTCACGGCTGGGAAAAATTCTGAGTGTGTGGCGCTCCACGCCCTTGCTCCGCAGCAAGCCAGCAGCAGCCGCGGACCTCTGAGGATTTGACTTGTAACACTGATCCTATCAACTATCCTGCGGACATACGGAAAACGTTGCTATGTGGTTGGTCTATATTTCAGATCTCAGCCATAGATTGACGATAAATTGAAGAATTTCAATTCGATCGTGAAAATGCAAAATTTCAATTGTCAATTTTCAATTTTTGCTTTAGGGATGTGTGCGAATAAAACAGTTTTTCTTAGAGTGGCGTTACTTGTTACTTGTATCGAGAGTTGAGTTCGTTGTATCGAACGGTCTGGATCAGTGATGAGCGAATTTTAAACAGCCACCATACAGTTTTACGAACAGTGTTTTTCGTTTCGGTGCATTGCGCGAAATTCTATCGTTAGCCGAGTGTTTATAGTGGAAGATCTTACGTCACTAGTGTGTGGACGAAGACTTCAGTCACCCCCTCAGGCAAGCATTAACCGAATAACGCAGTGTCGAGATTGCGCGTGTCTTTTCTCTTGTAGTCGCATCAAAACGGAATTTAAAAAAACAAAGTGATTTTTACCGCAGAGCAAATAGCTACGCCAAAACGATGACTTCGAGTGCCGTTTCTCAATTGCCCTAACCCCTTGTGGGGCATAGCGCGTCAACTGTTCCATGTGGCCCAGTTGACGTTTCGTTGGGATAAACTAGCTTCGGCTGGCAGTTGCCAGCGTACACTTCCTGCACATCCATGGCCACGAACGTCGTCGTGGACGGGACTCGAACCCGAAACGCCGGTAGTCGAACATGAGATGCCTCAACACACTGCGCTACTGGTCGCCCCAACCAAAAGATAATGGACAAAGAGTCAGCATACGAAGCATGGGAGGCTCTGAAGCAGCAGTTCAAAGCCACGTCACAGGACCAGCTATTTAAGATTTGTTCAGATTTCTTCTCTTTCCATTGGACACAAGGTAAGGACGTTTCGACACATATTGCAAGTCTCTAGAATTTGTGGATCGAGCTCAACAATGGTCTTAAAGCAAAGGGTGAAAATGAACTCCCAAATTTGATGTTAGTTTGCAAAACTTTGCATATTTTACCTAGTAGTTTCGAGAATTTTCGCCAAAGCTGGATGCTTTTGACCAGGGACGCCGAGAGAACATTCGAAGAGTTAACAATGCAACTTTGTATGTTCGAGAGAAACTTGAGGAAAAATGATGAGAGCGAGATTGGAAATCAGGAGGCGCTAATGCTGAAAACCGCGAAGAAGAAGAAAGGAAGCAATCGCAACTGGAAAGAAGATATCTGCAATTACTGTAAGAAGAAGGACACTGGGTTCGTTATTGTGAGAAGTGGAAAGCCGATGGTCGACCGAAGCCAAATTCTGAAAAAGTCGTTCAAGGAATCGCAGTGGAACCCATGGTAGGCCTTGTCTCCATCGACAACGGGATCTTCGCAGCAGAGCCTGATTCGAGGGACTGGTGGATCGACAATGGCGCAACGAAGCACGTCACGGGATCACCAGAGTTTTTCGAAGATTTTCAAAGATTCAAGAGTCCACGATGGATTAAGGTAGCAGGGAAAGAAACTCTCTCAGCAATTGGACAAGGAACCATAATGATCAAGTCAAAAGCACAAGCCCGAGAAATGTTAAGCTCGCCACCCATGGACGAGCACAACCACGACCAAACTTCCATCGAACCATCAAATATCATAGAACGGTGGAAACGAGGAGATTTTTTTTCTACAGGGTTTGACGTGGTTCGATGCATGCTCGCGACCAAAATGCTTGCCGTGGGTGGCGACCTTTACTAAAAGATGTCTGGTTTGTTCCAGAAATTAACAGAAATTTGTTTTCAATTTTAGCAGCGCAAGATAGGAATGAGGACAGCCAATTTCATTCAACTGCAACGGAGTGCAAGCTTGAAATAAATGGTAAGGTAGTGCTGAAAGAAGCTCGAGAAGTGGGCGGATCGTTGTTTAAAGCAGCAATAGAACCGATTCTACCAAAAAAAGAAGCAGAAATACTAAATGCAGCTTCAGACTCTTCGATGTTAGAGCTCTACCACGAAAGGTGGGGACACCAAGACAAAAGACACGTCAAGGATATGCTTGAAAGAGTTTTAGGCACCAAAGTTAAACTTGACGACAGAATTTGTGAGCCATGTATTTATGGAAAAAGTCATCGTCTTCCGTTTGGAACCAGAGAAAAAGCAACGAGCCCTGGAGAACTGATAACTACAGATATTTGCGGACCCTTTCAGGAATCGTTCCAGAAAAAGCGATATCTTGTCCTCTTCAAGGATAGCTACACAAAGTTTCGCTATGGCTACATAGTTGAGCATAAATCGGAAGCAAAAGTCGCACTCAGTCATATGATTGCTCATTCCATCACGAATGGACACACAATTAAGGAAATGTTGAGTGACAATGGAGGGGAGTTCGACAACGCCGAAGTACGAAAGATTCTACAGAGACATGGAATAACCCAAAGACTCACAGCTCCTTATACGCCTCAGCAAAATGGCAGCACTGAAAGGGAGAATCGAACAGTTGTGGAAATTGCGAGAACTTTCAAATACTCTAACAAAGAAGTCGAGTTTCCAGAATCCATATGGGCGGAATTAGTCAGCACCGCTATCTACACTCTCAACCGAACGGGGAAATCATCAGAACCAGGAATCAGTCCATTTGAGCTATGGATGGGTAAAGGATCAAGCATCTTCGTGTCGTGGGTTCAACGTGTTATTCACATGTTCCAGTTGAAAAGAGAGGGAAAATGGATGAAAAAGCAGAGAAGGGTTATCTCGTCGGGTACGATGGTGATGAGCGATATAGAGTCTATATAAAAGGAAAGAACAAGGTAGTTTTGTCCAGAGATGTCAAGTTTGTCGAGAAAATTGGTGACTGCGAGCAAAAAGTAGGATTACTACTCAAGGACACGTCAAAAGAAGGGGAAACCGAAGACAAAACCGAAGAGTACAACAAAGAAGAAAACATCTCAGAAGACAGCGAGTACGAAGATACCTTGAAAGAAAGCGACAGTGACGAGAACTACGAGACCGGAGAAGAAACGGATTCCGAAAACCTGAGGAAGCTGAGAGGCCGATCAACGCTAAGTAAGCCGAAGCAGTTTAAGGATTTTGTCATGGAAGCACAGGGATTAGTCGTTGAGACTGAGCCAGAGACATTCGCAGAAGCCATCAACAGCAAGAATAAACTTGAATGGCAAAAAGCTATGAATTGTGAAATGCAATCCCTGGAAGAAAATAAAACGTGGAAACTAGTGTCTTTGCCACCAGGTGAAAAGGCTTTGCCCTGCAAATGGGTATTTCGTAAAAAGGAAAATCCTGACGGAAGCATTGATAAGTTCAAGGCAAGGCTTGTTATAAAAGGCTTCGCACAGAGACCCGGCATTGACTACAATCAAACTTTTAGCCCAGTTGCGAAAATGGGCACAATTCGATCCGTCTTGAGTATCGCAGCAAACGAGGGAATGCACCTGACTCAATTCGATGTTTCGACTGGATTCCTCTATGGCGATTTAGAAGAAACAATTTACATGAAGCAACCAGAAGGATATGAAGACGGCTCAAGAAAAGTTTGCCAGCTTAAAAAGAGTTTATACGGGCTAAAACAAGGACCAAGGTGTTGGAATAAACGTTTCGGGGCTTTTCTGGTAAAGCTTGGATTTATGGTCAACGAAGCAGATCCTTGCCTCTACATTCAAGAAAACAACGGCAAAAAGATCATTCTAGTGATCTATGTGGATGATGGTCTGGTCGCTGCAACAGATCCCCGGGACCTGAAAAATGTAATAAACAAGTTAAGGATGGAATTCAAGATTGTTTCCAAGGAAGCAACCTACTTTCTTGGACTGGAAACCGAGCAAAATGCAAATTTCATCCAGATTAGCCAGGGTGGATACGCTAAGAAGATTTTAAACCATTTTGGGTTTGTTGAGTGCAAACCAGTTTCAACTCCAATCATTAAGTGCCCAGAAACTCCTGAATCAGGGAAAGAAGATGCAAAAGGGAACTGTTTTCCATATCGTCAAGCAGTAGGCGCCCTTATGTATCTTATGTTGGGGACTCGACCTGACCTGGCTTTTACCGTTGGATTTTTATCAAGGACCCTTGAAAATCCAGCCGCAGAAAATATTGTACAACTGAAAAGAGCGCTTCGATATGTCGCTGGATCTATTAAAACAGGTATTGGTTACAGTCATGGTAAGAATAAAGGCATTTTGGAATGCTACAGTGACGCAGATTTTTCGGGTTGTTCCAAAACGGGCAGATCTACCTCAGGAGTGATTGTCAAATATGCAGGAGGCATAATTTCTTGGATGAGTCAGCGTCAAGCAATGGTAGCCACTTCGACAACTGAAGCGGAAATGGTGGCAGCCAAAGAGATAATTTGGCTCAGAAAATTGTTCCAGGGTATCACTCAGTTGAAAGAGATTCCGATTCTGCAAGTGGATAATTCAGCTGCAGTGAGGCTTGCTCAAAATCCTGAATTCCATCGCCGGACGAAGCACATTATGAACAAGCATTTCTTTATTCGAGAGAAGGTAACCGAGGGGATGCTTCCAGTTCAACAAATTCCGACAGAAACACAAGTCGCCGATGTGATGACCAAACCGCTACCGAGGTCCCGTCTTCAAGTACTTTGCAACGAAATGGGACTCTACTCATAAGCCAAATTTTGTATTGTATAGAGCCAAGGATAAAGTCCATTCATTTAATGTGAATCATGATTTTGAATTTAAATTAACAAGGGAAAGTGTTAGAAATGTCAATTTAAGTTCAAATCGAAAGCACTCTCCCTTTAGTTTGTTTTCTCTATGTCTGAAAAGAGTTCATATCATCATCTATCAACTGAAAGTTTTTTGCTTATGTCATTAAAAGTGTAAAATTTGAGTTTGTCGAATAAAGTTTTATTCAAAGTAAAAATCTAATACCATTTACCCATTCAGAGCGGTCAGGGATGAGGGCTGAAAATTTTCTGTCGAAGCAAACCTCCGTGATCATGTAATCTGATCTCAAACAGATCTGCACGTCAGGAATTTGATTCAGAATGCTCATGTGACCGCTTTCTTCACTACGCACGTCGGAAGTTAAATGAAGTCTAAGAGTATTTAGAGCTGCTGATTCTTGAATGAGTATATGCAACGAAGTAAGTCTAATAATCGCCTCCAGGGTTGGCGTAGGATAAGTACGCATAGCTCCAGTGATGCCAAGGCAGGCAAGGAGTTGAAGCTTATGGCATTTCAGTAAGACAGAAGATTGCTGAGTTTTCGGCCACCGCACAAGCGCTGCGTAGGTCACCATAGGCCGCACCAACATGGTGTATAACCACTCAATTATCTTTGGGGTGAGCCCTCATGTCCTTCCAAAGAAACTTCTGCAAGCCCACATTGTGCGTGTGGCGTTGCCAAGTACATTATCTATGTGAGTATTCCAGGTAAGTTTCGAGTCTAGAGTTACTCCGAGACATTTAACTTCAGTGGAATATGTAATGGACGGTCTGGTGGGCATCCGAAGATGCCCGTGGGGACGGAGCCTAAGGTGGCATGTTGACCGTGTAGGTCGGGCCTTGTCATTTGACGAAGAAATAGGCCCCTCAACGAGCTAAGCAGTGGCCTATGCTTGCTGTAGCTCAGTTCGGGAGACGTGGGCGGGGGTTTCGCCGCTCGTTGCCCCTGTCCTTACGTATTAATAAAATTCATAGGCCTGGGGAAAACAACATAAACAAATGGGGAAGACAAACTTGGGATAGTAAAAAAAAGGGCGATAAGTATGGAATGGTAGTCGGATGGCTCAGGTGCCCTCACGCACGTAGCTGGGTCCAGGTTTTTTTGGACCCTCGGCCGTCTACACCCACCCTAACATGAGGTCCCCTGGCCGACAAAACTATGTGGGGACCTCCCTAAAAAAATATTTCACTACAACTTAACCTGACATTCCTGAGTCATAGTGCCGGCATTGGTTACCATGACACGAATCTAAATGTTTTGACAAATCAATACAAATTTACGGAGTCGGCAGATAAGTCTAGGCCATACGCGGAAAATCGGAGTTTTCAGGTACATTCACAGCCTGAACATTAATACTACGTGTTCATTTGAGCAAGCGACCGACCTCTTTGACTGTTATAACAAGAGTGTCCAAACTATCGAACGGAAAAATTCAATGTTCTTTAAAACAGTCAGTTCATGACGAAATTACCGCCATGGTTCGATGAACTTATTGTACGATCTAAATCTAACTTCCAAATGATTTTAATGTTAATGAAATAATTTAATTATACATAAAAAGATATGTCGTTGCTGGGACTTGATCCCGGTACCTCCTGGGTGCCGGTCCTATGCACTACCCACTAGGCTGATGTCGATGCTACGTAGCGCTGATCAATATCGGATAATCAATCCCTTTTGATGTCTATGCGAGCTAAGTTATTTCCAACACTACGTGTGAACAGATCCGACAGACTAGATTTCTTTTAAGATCTTTTGAAAGGTCATGAAAACACGATTCCTATGCATTTATGCAATTTTATGAATATAATAACAGCCGTAGCTCCGCAATCTTGTTCGCTAATAATCCGGCGCGTTGTGTCAAATTGCACAATATATATATTATGAAATATATAAAAAAATAAATACACAAACAAAAATAAATACATAATTGACAAAAATTAATAAACAAATCAATCACACAATAAAAATCATCCATAAACACATTCATTCCACATTCAAAAACTCACACATTCATCCGTTCACACTACTTTCACACGGCATTCATACAAACAAATAAATAAATACATTCGCATACACGATCATACCACGTGCATACATCAATACATTCATAACAATTCGCTCAAACTTGCGGACACAATACATAACGGCACAAATAAATAAATATGTAACTAGGTATATAACAAACAAATGACCGCACATGAACATCAAACAGCACAAACTGATACATTTCCACATTCACGACAGCAATCGCTTAGCTGTCCCGAAGAACTTCGTTGTTCAACGGCTTCTTGGCCGAACCGCTCTCGGCGTTCCTTTCCCGATTTGCAAAATTTCTTCGTTTTCAGCTGAACATCTTTCCCGTCCAAAGCCACCGCACATAATCAACAATAGAATAAACAAAAATAAAATCGACTATTGCACCGTAATTATTGCGCTGTACAGCTTGGTTTCTCATTTTTCCAAGACAATTTGAACTACAATCTCGAAGTGGTTCTGCCGTCAAAGTCTCCTTCCTCTCCGATAGCCAAAATTCAACTCACGCTTTCATAAAAAATGCCAATTCACCTCCCAATAAACCTGGCCGTCCACAATCCACCTGTGTGCGTGTGCCAGAGGATTGTGGAGACTGCAACTTAAGGTGTGCGCGACCGCTAAATTTAAAATTTGAAACAATTTTTCACAAATATATTTATTTTGGAAAAAACCAAAAATAAATATTTTTGCGAAAAATACCTCGAATTAAATGTACTGGTCACTCCACAAAATGTGATTCATTACAAATAATCTAAAGGTCGTGCCGCCTAACGAAATTGGATCCTATGTTATATTTCGTTTCCGTGTGAACGACACAACGACAGTTTTCTGTGGGCTTACATGTAAGCTCACAGCCACACACCAGTCAAGGACCGACCTCATCACCTCAGTGTTGGTAGATTCGAATTTGCCCCTGACTATGATAGTTAAATCCAGGAGGCCTAGGCCCGACGTCGGGCTGTCGCGCCACGATGATGATGATGATGATAGTTAAATCATCCGCGTATCCGATAGTAAGATAACCGCGCTCATTAAGCATGGAAATCAGCCCGTCTACGACAAGGGACCACAAAAGGGGTGACAGAACGCCACCTTGTGGACAACCCTTTACGGCATTCACGCAAATGGATGTACTGCCTAGAGTTGAGTGAATGTCCCGTCCGCATCTATCCATGCAATGGTAGCGGGCGGGATGTCCCTGAGTTCCAGTGCTCTGGAAATGCACTCGTAACCGGTATTATCGAAAGCCCCCTCAATGTCAAGAAACGCACAAAACGCGATTTCCTTTTCACTGAGGGACTTTTCGATTGTACTGACAAGGCTATGCAAGGCGGTTACTGTTGACTTGCCCTTCGTGTACGCGAATTGTATATATTGTAGGGGGCTCGACAGTTCCAACTTGTGCCTGATATACAAATCAAGCAACTTTTCCATGGTTTTAAGGAAGAAGGAAGTAAGGCTAATCGGTCTATAGGATTTGGGCATATGTTCCGGCTTATTGCCCGCTTTGGGTATGATGGCCACATTAACTTTCCTCCAAGGTTGTGGTATGTACCCTAGGGTGCCCTAAAAAAGCTCGATTAGCGGAGTTATTATGATCTCCAAGCTGTTTTGCAACAGAGCGGGGAAGATGCCGTCTACTCCGGGAGCTTTAAATGACTCAAAGGATTCTATTGCCCATTTTACTTTGTCCATGTCAAAGATGACGTTGGGGTCTCGCAGTTGGGTAGGGGTCACCATCAGACAGTATGGACCCTGGGAAATTGGTCTGAAGCAGCAACTTTAATGTTTCTTCTGGACCTTCAGTATACGAACCCGAACCGTCTGATCTCAATAGAAGGCCGACCCCGTTTGCTGAGTCTTTGGATAGGGCCTTGTGAATGCTCTCACAATGTCTTTTCCAGCATTCTCGTTTGGAATGCCTAATGAGTTTCTTGTACTCGGTGAGAGCAGTTCTGTACTCATCCCATCTATTGAAGCGCTTGGCTTTGTTGAACATCCCCTAACTTTAGCTCGCTTGCGGGCCAATTCCTCGTTCCACCAGGGTACTTTACGTCCGACTCCACCGAACGTGAAACGGTACTATCTCTGTAGGAGGAAGTTAAAATTTCATTGAGCTCTTCAGCTGCAATCTCAATTTCCCCTGTAGTGCTTATGGGGTTGACCAGTAGTTCCGCTTTGGAGCTAACTATGTAGTTCACGGAATTTAATTCAGTTAGTTTTCTTAGGACAAAAAGTATCCGAGCGAATGTCAGATTGTCCGAGGATGTCAAATCTGATGTGTCTATGATCTGAAAGAGACACTTTGTCCGACACGTGCCAGTTCGCCATGAACTTGGAGAAGAAACCGCTAGCAAGGGTAATGTTGAGTACCTCTGCCCTTGCCGCCGTGACAAAGGTAGGTTTGCACCCCCTATTCAGGACATTCATATGTTTACACATAAGATAGTCAAGAAGGCGCTAATCTCTATCGTTGATGTCGCTGCTACCCCACACCGTGTGGTGTGCATTCGCATCGCAACCGATCACATAATGCCGGTTAGTACGTCGACGAGCTGCTGAACCTCGAGTGGTGGAATGTCAACATTGTCAGATGGGAAGTAGGCAGACGCAACTACCACTTTCGGACGACCGTTGAGCGTGGATACTTCCACCAATGCTGCAGCTAGATCTCTGGAAATAAGATTGGTTAGTGGCAAATAGTTGACGCATTTGTCGATCAGAAGCGCCGCACGCGGACAACCCACTAACCTGTCATAAATCAACTTACCAGTTGTTGTGTTTAGACCACAAATTCGGCCACGGGCCACCCACGGCTCTTGAATAAGCGCAATGGTGGCCTGTTTATCGGCGAATAACCTGCACACAGTAGCCGATGCTCCTATTGCGTGGTGCAGGTTCGCTTGAAACACCTTAATGGCGCTCATGGTCCTGCGAGGATAGCGAGCGTTGGACAAGGCACTTTTGCTTGCCCTGTCGGGACCTGTTTCCCCCGTCCCCCTTTCCTTGACGCTCCCTTCGGTGAGGGCCGCTGAGGTTCCTTGGGCTATTAGCAGCACTTGGACCAAACGGGTTACTGCCCCGTAACGATGGTGCACCTTGACGGACATTGACCGCTGGCGGCACAGGTTTTGCGGCACTTAAAGTTGCGCGATGAGTACTAGATGCGCTACTGGTAGATGGTATAATCGCATCTATGGTGAATGTCGAGTTGCCGTCGGTGTCGACAGGCCCCACGTTGGTTGAAATTGAGTCCACCGCAGCCTTAGGATCAGGTTCGCCTGCGGCGGGTGGGGCAAATTTGCGCGCATCTTGTTTATTGGAGGAAGGCGCATTGTCTACATTAGAACGCTTGCACTTGCCCAGATTTAGCGTGATGTGCGTGAAGCGATAAGCAATTTTATCCTTGCGCTCCAGCAACCCCTCCATCGAGGCGTCGTCCACTGCCAAGACGAGGTGAAGGGGGTCCTTATTTACCCCCCTATTTATGACCCTCCAATTTTCGGTTGGAAGGCGATTTTGAGCTCCAATTGATCCAATGACGCTTTCATTGGAGAGCGTAGAGCTGCGGGGAAAATAGCCACGTATAACGTGTGGCCGAGGGAAGCCCTTTTTCTCCACAAGTGAAATGGGGAACGAGCATTTAGATTTGATAAATCCAAAGCTCGTTTGCACCCATTCAGCTGTCACGGCGTTAGTACAGAACAGGGAGAGCCAACCTGTATGTGGAACACGGGCCTCAAAATCAATGTTTTAATCATCGGGCCTGTTCTCGATCGTGACGTCGATAATAGCCTCTTGTACAAGAGTCATTTGCTCGGTTGTTAGGGAGGTAGCGGATGCATCAGCTGAGCAGAATCCCAGCTTAACTCCCGCTCTTACCTGGTTATACAACGGCTTACCGGACTCTTCGCGAGTCCTGGCTTTTTTGCCAAGTTAGCCCGTGGTGATTGCACCTCAGAGCGTACCCGCTTCACCGACGGCTTAGGCCCTGAACAAATGAGGGCTATCTCCCGGGCCTTTTCCCTAGAGTGGCCCTCATCCATAGCCCTCCTATATTTGCGCTTTTGCGCCGTCGTTAATTTTGTATAGCTGCTACTTGGGTTCAAACCCATGCGGCTGACCCCTTCACCTACGACCGTTAATCCGGATTTCTCCGAATACGATTCCTCGGGATCAGAGTCCAAGTCAGAACGTAAGGGCTCCGAGTCATCGGGACTAAAGAAGTCCAAGGACGACTCAGAGGGACTGTATCGCTTAACGGCCAGTCCATCGACAGTCTCAACAACGGGCCTGGAGGCTCCGTCGAGCAGTGAGCTACATAGTAAGCAGCTCAGAGGAAACTGTGTTTGATGCATTTGAAGCTGCATCACACTCTGTTTGACCTAAGGACAAGCTCAGAATTCATTGGTGGTGATTTCTCTCATCCCCCACTCACCCCTAAAAAGACGTCAGAAATATTTAAATTTCAAAAAAGTACTCCACACTCGCTTTGAAACCCCCAAACTCACTGGAATTTGCAAAATCTTCAAACGTTTCTACAGCGCCCTTTAGAGGACCTAAGGACGAGCCCAGATCTCAGTGGTGCTGATGTCTCTCATCCCCCACTCACCCCTAAAAAGACGTCAGAAATATTTAAATTTGAAAAAAGTACTCCACACTCGCTTTGAAACCCCCAAACTCACTGGAATTTGCAAAATCTTCAATCGTTTCTACAGCGCCCTTTAAAGGACCTAAGGACGAGCCCAGAACTCAGTGGTGCTGATGTCTCTCATCTCCCACTCACCCGTAAAAAGACGTCAGAAATATTTAAACTTCAAAAAAGTGCTAAACACTCGCTTTGAAACCCCCAAACTCACTGGAATTTGCAAAATCTTCAAACGTTTCTACAGCGCCCTTTAAAGGACCTAAGGACGAGCCCAGAACTCAGTGGTGCTGATGTCTCTCATCTCCCACTCACCCGTAAAAAGACGTCAGAAATATTTAAACTTCAAAAAAGTGCTAAACACTCGCTTTGAAACCCCCAAACTCACTGGAATTTGCAAAATCTTCAAACGTTTTACAGCGCCCTTTAAAGGACCTAAGGACGAGCCCAGAATTCAGTGGTGCTGATGTCTCTCATCCCCGACTCACCCCTAAAAAGACGTCAGAAGTATCTCTATCGGATATAAAGAATTCTCCTCGGAGTGGTTGCAAAGGATAAATTCTAGTCGTGTTTGTATTCGCCCAAAATATGCAAATGTAAAAATATACGCGGAAATCAAAAAATTTTCTCAGAAAGAAAAATGATCAAGTGCTTTCTGTTGTTGCCTGGCTATTAGTGGGCACATTTATAGCGTGGATATCAAAGACGTTTTAATTAAATCGTTTTAGTGCTAGTGCTTCCTCGTGGCGTGTTTATAACGACCATATAGAGAGGTACTAATAATGAAAGATGTCAGTTGTTGGCTTGTGACTTGGGTTTGAAAATGTCAAGAAGCAGTAACCTCCTAATAAAAGCGCGTTTATACCGCTTCAATCAAAATATGAAGCGAATGCAAAATTGCCGAAAGGGATAGGTTATTTATATAACATATAAAGTGGAATTATCACCAACAACACCATTACCGAAGACAGTAGCACCACCTAGTCCCAGTAGGCCAGTTCTGCATCGCAAGTGGAGCTAAAAGTTAGTACCAAAACTAAATAAACCGATACGTTTACATCACCTTGAGTTAAATCGATTTAGTTAGACCTCGAAACCTCGCGATATAAACGTAGTGAGTGTCTCCCGAATCGCTTTTCAGTACGGGCGGCAAAACAGTATCAAATCAATTTAAGGAGAATTGGTGTTGGAACAGTTAAGTTCAGGTCGGAGTCGGAGCAGTTGAAAAATTAACAGGGAGTAGGTTTAATAGTTCTGTCTGTCGGTATCGGAGGCGGAGCATGATCAGATCAGATCGTTTAAATCTGGAGTGGAATAGAAAATTAGATGCGAGAACTGAACTATTGATAAGATTAGATGATGTGACATATATATCATGTCTCAACGCTATATTGTGGTGTAGAATCATCATCATCGTGGCGCGACAGCCCGACGTCGGGCCTTGGCCGCCTGGATCATTGTCCTCCAATTATCTCGGTCACGTGACCGCGTCCTCCAATTTTGGGAGCCCAGCAGCTGCGCGGCGTCCACACCTACTGAGCTCTCCCAACGAGATCTCGGTCGTCCTCGCAGTCTCGCTCCGTCGACTCGTTCTGCATTCATTACTCTCTTAGGCATGCAATCATCGTCCATTCTTTGTACATGCCCTGCCCATTGAAGTCGTTGTAGTTTGACGATTTTCGAGACTTGCAGCTCATCGTACATTTCATACAACTCATGGTTGTACCGGATGCGCCATCCATCTCGATCGCAAACAGCCCCGAAAATTCGCCGTAGAACCTTTCGTTCGAAAGTGTCTAGCATGTTTTCGGAGGCTTGAGTTAGGGTCCATGCTTCGCAGCCATAGCATAGCACTGGTCGTATAATGGTTTTGTACACGCGGAGCTTCGTGTTTCTGTGCACATGTTTCGATTTCATTATGGGGAGAACCGAGAAAAAAGTCTTATTAGCTAACTGTATCCGTCGCTTGATTTCGTCAGTATCGTTGGCGTCCCTTGACAGGTTGCAACCCAGGTAGATGAAGTTGTTCACGAACTCGATGTTGAGGTCCCCCACGTTGATGCTCGGTTGTGCAGGTGTCCTTGTCACCGATTGCATCATTATTTTAGTTTTACCCTCGTTAATACGTAATCCAACTTCCTTTGCAGCGGTATCGAGCGTATGCAGAAGTTCTTCTGCGTCAGCCAATCTTCGGGACATGATGTTGATGTCGTCGGCGTACGCTGCTAATTGTGTCGACTTGATGAGTAGCGTCTTGCTGTTGTCCATATTCATGGCCCGAATAACGTATTCCAGTGCTAGGTTGAAGAGCGTCGGTGCCAGTCCATCGCCCTGTTTCAAACCAGTGCGTGTTTCAAATAGATCAGTAAGTCTATTCTGGATCCTGACTTGTGAGACGGAGTTGGTCATCGTCATCTTTGTCAGTCGCACTAATTTTGCTGGTATACCAAATTGCAGCATGATGTTGTACAGTACTCCACGATCGATACTGTCGTATGCCTGCTTGAAGTCGACAAAGATTTGGTATACGTTTACGTTGTATTCCCAGCACCTCTGGAGTATCAGTTTGACTGAGAAGAGCTGATCGGTTGTGGAGCGACCAGGTCTGAAACCGCTTTGATATTCGCCAATGACTCGTTCTGCGTACGGTTTTATTCTAAATATTTTCCAGAATTTTCGTCAAAATTTTATAGGACGTACAAACTAGTGAGATGCCCCTGTAATTCTCACACCGCAGTTTATCTCCCTTTTTATGAATTGGACAGATGATGCTTCTGCGCCAATCGTCTGGGATCTCCTCGTTCTCCCATACTCGCAGGAGTAATTGATGTATGGCATCAACTAGACTCGTTCCACCGAATCTTAGCAGTTCAGCTGGAATCTCGTCAGCGCCCGGCGCTTTATTTCGTTTTAGTGACCGCAACGCGAGATCAACTTCCTCTACTGTCGGGGGTTGAATGGGAGGGCCTAGATCAACAATATCGTCGAGAGCTTCCTGTGTGGGGATGTTAGATGGTCGGTTTAGAAGCTCCTCAAAATAAGAGGCCCATCGTTTGTTAATACCATCGGTGTCGCTGATGATGTTTCCATCCTTGTCCTTACAAAGGCTAGTCCTGGGTTGGTAGCCGTTCTTAATTGTATTTACTAGTTTGTACGCTTGTCTGGTGTTCCTATTAGCTAAGTTTTCGTTTATGTTCAGCAACTGCTCGTCGTGATATATAGTGTAGAATGAAGTGAAGTAAATTTTCAATTGGATTTAACTGATGTTGGGTGGAGTAAAGCTTTTCGTCTTTTATTGTGTTGTACATAGGTGGTCGTGGCCGATGATGGATTGGATAAGAAGATGGTATTGGATTGGGTGCACGTACATTCGTACTTATATTAATTGTTCAACTTAGAATAGGTGTTACGTTCCGTTGCGATGCAAAGTATAATGCATCATATTTTTGTGCGAGACCGGTACGTTTTGTTTGAAGTATTTTTCGCAAAAATATTTGTTTTTTAAAAACTAAATTTATTTGTGAAAAATTATTTAAAATTTAGCGGTCACGCACACCTTAAGTTGCGGGTCCGAAATCTGTCACACAGACACAGGTGAAATTGTGGGTGGCTAAGTGTGTTGACAGAAAAATATAACGGAAACTGTGACTCGGGAGTGGAATTTTTGACTGGCGACTCGGGAGTTGATTTTTACACGACCGGCGGCAAGAAAGGCTGGTTTTTGGGCGACCGAGAAGTTTTGTCAGATGTTTGAAACGGGAGTGAAATTTTATGTGGTCGTGCTTGCGCAGTGTGTACGAGGCGGCGGCAATTTCTGCTGATATCAGGAAATCTCCAGCAAAAGACTTACTAGCCTTCGTAAGAGTGGTGGAAGTTCTCTTGCGATAATATTAAAGACTATGGCACCTCCAATGGTCGCAGTGCCCACCATGAGGGTCAGTAGCCGCACCTCTTTTTTTTATTCTTCTAACCAATCAATCAACGAAAGTATTAGTCCTCACGGAATGGCATTTCGGCTTAGCCGACCACGATTTAAGAATGCCAAGAAACGGGATAAGCTAAGTGCCGTGTGAATGTGTGGTGTATGCTGTTTTGTGTTTATTTGTGCAGTTATTTGTTTATATATTTATTTATTTGCCTGATTATGTGTTATGACTGCCTGTTTGAGTGAATTGTTGTGGAGCGAGCGGATGTGAATGGATCACTGTGTGAACGAGGTATGACTCTAAATGTGTGAGAATTGCGAGTGATTTGTCCTTGTTACTTTTGTGAATGTTGCGTGAACGATTGAATGTGTGACTGCCTGTTTGAGTGTGAATGTGGTGAGCTCGTATGATAGTGGATGATTGCAAGGAATGTGTAAATGTATGAATGAATGTGTTGATTTATTTATTGATCTGTTTATATGTTCATTTATATATATTTATGTGTTTGTTTATTTATTGGTATTTGCTGTGGACTGCCTGTGCTAATGCAACGTCGGATCAAATTGATAGCTAAGAAGATTACGTAGCTGCTAATGTCGTTATAACATTCATGAAAAAATGATACACCTGTGTCATAGAAATCGTGTTTTTCATGATTTTTGACAAGGTCTTTGCCGAAATCTAGTCTGTCGGATCTGTTGACATGTCATATTGATGCACAGGCCGTGAATGTAGCTATTAACTTCGGTTTCCCACGTACTGTATTGAATAAGCGAAACACTTAGATACTCGTGCCATGGTAACAACTGCTGGCACTAATCTTAAAGATGACGCTATGCGAATCTATCTGAAAATACACTTGGCAATTGAAGTTTTAACGGAGCCAAATGATTTTCTGCATTAAGTGGCTCCTTATTATGGGAATTTAAGTGTTGTTTGTTTAGGGAGTTCCCCACATATTTTTGTTGGTCACGGGTAGGTGTAGAAGGCCGAGGGTCCAATAAAACCCAGACGCAGTTGCGTGCGTGGGGCACCTGAGCCATCCGACAACCATTCCTTCCTTATCGCTATTTTTTCTATCCAATTTTGTTTTCCCATTTGTTTGGGCTGTTTTCCCTAGGCCTATGAATTATATTAATATATAAGGACGGGGGCAACGAGCGGCGAAAACAACGCCCACGTCTCCCGAACTGAGCTACAGCAAGCATAGGTGGTTGCTTAGCTCGTTAAGGGGCCTATTTATTCGTCATATGCCAAGGCCCGACGTACACGGCCAACATGCTAACTTAGGCTCCGTCCTTACGGGCATTTTCGAATGCAAGAGATGGGAAAGACTCAAATGTTACGCTGTTCGATCCTAAGATTTCAAGACCGGTTTAAGGTTTAAAAACGAAATTGAGTTTGTACATGGCTATTTTCGCTTTCCTTCGCATACCTGATTTCGATTTTGTGCATAGACCAAAAAAAAAAAAAATGCTGGATCCAGATATGCTAGGACGAAAGGGATGCAGGCAAATATAGAAGGAGTGAAACGGGCGACCTAGGGCTATATGCGATTAGTAGGAACTCCCTAGGGGCGGAGCTAGAACAGTTCATTTCAAACCGAGGGGTTTCAAAACGAGTGTGGAGTACTTTTATCAAATTTTTATACTTCTGAAGTCATTTTAGGGGTGAGTGAGGGATGAGAGACGTGAGCACCGCGGAGTTCTGGGCTTGTCCTTAGGTCTTCTACAGAACATTGTAAAAATGTTTGCAGATTGTGCAAATTCCAATGAGTTTGGGGGTTTCAAAGCGAGTGTGGAGTACTTTTTTCAAATTTCAAGACTTCCGAAGTCATTTGAGGGGTGAGTGGGGGATGAGAGACATCAGAACCGCGGAGTTCTGGGCTTGTCCTTAGGTCCTCTAAGGCACAGTGTATAAATGTTTGAAGGTTTTGCAAATTCCAGTGAGTTTGAGGGTTTCAAAGCAAGTGTGGAGTACTTTTTTCAAATTTTCTTACATCTGAAGTCATTTGAGGGGTGAGTGGGGGATGAGAGACATCAGCACCGCAGAATTCTGGGCTTGTCCTTAGATCCTTTAAAGAACACTGTAGAAATGTTTTAAGATTTTGGAAATTCCGGTGAGTTTCCCGGTATCAAAGCGAGTTTGGCTTATTTTTTTTTTTTAATTTTCATAATTTTGACGTCACTTTAGGGGTGAGTGGGGGATGCAGGACACCAGCACCGCGGAGTTCTCAGCCTGTCTGGAGGTGCTTTAAAGAGTGCTGTAGAATTTTATTAATTATTAATTATTATATTCGTTAGTGCCAAACAAGTATATGTCATTTTTGGAGATTTTCATCCCTATGAAGTCACCTAAGGGGTGAGTGGGGGTGTGTGGGTTACCGTAACCTGAGAATTCTTGACCTGCGGGAGGTTTCATTTAGAAAACAGTTTGGATCTAAATTTGATGAATGGGAACTAACCTGCATTGGTTCGAGTACATATCGTCAGGTTGCAACCCCTAAATTTTAATTATTTTTATAAAATTTTTATTTTTGCAAATTTTTTTATAAAATTAGTCAGGAACTCTAGAACTCTTTATTATCCATCGATTTTGAGCATTGAAACTATTTTTGGACGATAAAAATTTTTGCGTGAATTTGACCCCCCAAATTTAATTATTAAATGAAACCGGAATATAGAGGGCTACGCCCGCAATTCGAGGGTTTTGTAGCAAGCGCTTATTTTGGTATATAAATATCGGCTCGTTGCTCTTCTTGATACCACTCAGATGGACAAAAAAAACATAATTAAAATGTCTTACCCACTTACATTTTACATGCCAATTCATATTATTTATTGTAACGATACTTGGAACATATTATTGCCTAAGGTGTTGGTTATCGTTGGCCATCAGTACTTTTGACCTCGAACGTATTTAAGGCATGCAGAGGTGTGCTAACTGTAACTACAGAAATACACTATTACTTACCTATTCTGAGAAGATATACAGATTCCATTATTTTCCATTTTATATGCTATTCGGAACCCACCTTCCTGTAAGTTTTCATAATTCTAACAGTCTCGAGATGCCGGGGGGGGGGGCGGGGGGTTGGCAAATTACGAACTAATATTTTTTCCTCCCCCACTATTCCCCTTTCTACAAATTTCAAGAAAATGCGAAAAAATGGAATGTACTCAACATTACCTTTCTCACGACACCTCACTTGCCTATACCAGTCGATAAAAAAAATGACCTAAATTTCGCCTCTATGTGGACCCCTCCCCCTTTCCACCCGGTAAAGTTGGCCAATTACGACGCAGCGCCCCCAACCAATCTTTACCCTTTCAAAAATGATTACATAATTAAATAACTGCAATTAGCACTACGGAAAACAACATGAAAGTAGTACTCACACCTACATATGAGGCCGGTAGGTGTAATTTTTGTGTGGATAGTGTCAAAATGCCTAACTTTAAATGAATGTACTATTATTAAATATTATGTGATTGTAATGAAACTTAAAGATATGTTTGCCAATGATGTTGGTTATCATTGGCCATCAACATTTTTTACCTCGGCTGTGCTTAAGGCGTGCAGGGGTATGTTAACTGCAACTATAGAAATGTACTATTATTAACCTTTTTTGTTGAGATATCAAAATTCTACGATTTTCGGTTTTCTACACTAGTAAAATGCCGCCTTTCTGCAAATTTTCATATTTCTAAGTATAACGGTATCGAAATGCAAGGGGGGGGGGGACAAACTCGGATCGCATATTTTCCCCTCTATCTCTTTTCCCCTTTTTTCAAATTTAATGAAAATACCGGAAATGAAATGTACTCGGTGTTACCTTTCTCATGATACCCCACTTGCCTATACCAGATGAAAAAAAAAATTTGACCTTCATTTCCCCTCTATGGGGACATCCCCTTAAAGTCAGCCTATTACAACGAATCGCTTTCTCCGGCGAATTATAATAATTCTACATACTCCCACAAAATTTCATGTATGTAGCTTCAGCCGTTCGTGAGATATTTCATGGACAGACGGACAGACGGACAGACATTTGACCGATTTCATAAGGGTTTTGTTTTTAATACAAAACCCTAAAAAAAAGCCATTAAAACCCTAGAACTATCGCCGCGCCCCCTCGAGAACTCTAGAACTATTGCTAATAAGCAGGGAACTCTAAAAAAAATCAACTTTTCCAAACTTGTGGCGCTAACTTCCGGGGGGTCCTTAGGTGACTTCATAGGGATGAAAATCTCCAAAAATGACAAATACCTGTTTGGCACTAACGAATATAATAATTAGTAATTAATAAAAATCCACAGCACTCTTTAAAGCACCTCCAGACAAGCTGAGGACTCCGCGGTGCTGGTGTCCTGCACCCCTAACTAAAGTGACGTCAAAATTATGAAAATTAAAAAAAAAAATAAGCCAAACTCGCTTTGATACCGGGAAACTCACCGGAATTTCCAAAATCTTAAAACATTTCTACAGTGTTCTTTAGAGGACCTAAGGACAAGCCCAGAACTCTGCGGTGCTGATGTCTCTCATCCCCCACTCACCCCTAAAACGACTTCAGAAATATGGAAATTTGAAAAAGTACTCCACACTCGCTTTGAAACCCCCAAACTTACTGGAATTTGCAAAATCTTCAAACATTTCTACAGTGTGCTTTAGAGAACCTAAGGACAAGCCCAGAACTCCGCGGTGCTGATGTCTTTCATCCCCCACTCACCCCTAAAATGACTTCAGAAGTATGGAAATTTGAAAAAAGTACTCCACACTCGCCTTGAAACCCCCAAACTCACTGGAATTTGCAAAATCTTCAAACATTTCTACAATGTTCTGTAGAAGACCTAAGGACAAGCCCAGAACTCTGCGGTGCTTACGTCTATCATCCCCCACCTACCCCTAAAATGACTTCAGAAGTATAAAAATTTGAAAAAAGTACTCCACACTCGCTTTGAAACCCCCAAACTCACTGGAATTTGCAAAATCTTCAAGCATTTCTACAGTGTTGTAGTGATGACTGCCGGAGGACGAGGAGTATTGGTTGGCCGTGAAGGCCGAAAGGCACCAAGGGTGCAAAAATCCTCTCCAACTCGCTGCCGGTGATGTGCGCTGGCAGACCAGCTCAGTTATCGGGAGTTGCGGGGTGAGTCACGCAGCTATTGGCCTCCAACATCAGCGTACAACATATTTATCGCACATCAGGCCCGAGACACGAAAAAAGAGACACAAGCAAAATTCAAGAAAAAAAATAGCAAAAGTGGAACTGAAGGTGCACGTTAGAACGGCAAACTCCCATCAAACAACAACAAGGACTGCATCAGTCAAACTACTTAAATAAGGCACGAAGACCAGATACACACAAAAAGGAAACCGTCCATTCAGGACAGATCCTTTTCCCCTTCAGGTTGTGTGAGCCTATGGTGGTATGCGGCTCATATGTGGGCCCCAGATGACATGGGCCCCGCGCTCACAACCCTCCCTGCCGTGAGATTTCATGGCGCTTATAACGGACCAAGTCGGACACATAAGTGTCTATTTTTGAATTTGTGTATTTTTCACAAATGTACTTAATTTGGATTTACTTCAAATCATTTACATTTGTGAAAGGTCGCTACAAATTCAAAAGTAGGCATTTATGTGTCAGAATAAACCGCTGCAACCAAATTTCAGGGGTGAGTAAATCACCTGATTGGTGAAGCGTCTTTTTGGCGGGAAAAGTTTGTAGGAATTGTGGGGGGACGGTGAAAGAATGGAACGGGTGGAAGAGGTGGAACGAGGAGTCGGACTTTAAACGCGGCCGAGCACGGGTGGAGCTCGTAAAAAGAAAAAAAAAAAACTAAATTATAAAAAGAAAAGGAGTTTGGTTTGGTTGCGAGTTTCGAAGAGGCGAGCGTGTTTTTTTTGTAAATTTCGTGCTGCAATTTTCTTTTCTCGCTGGAAACTGGCACAACCCAGATCCAAACGCGTTTAACTCTTTCTCAGTTCGTTCGCTTTTATGTTCGCCATAAAAAAATCGGTAACGAGAGTATTGTCCTTGCCGTTTTTTTCCTTCCGTAAATACCCGCAATTCGGGCGACGATGACGAAAAGGAAAAGTGAGAACAGAATTTCGACAACGAGTATTCGAGAGTGCGAAAATCGTGTCGTAACCTGGAAGAGTATCGCAGCCGTCGTGATAGGAAAACAAAGGAGTACGATTTTGGCAACGGAATCGAATCAGCTGTTCTTTGCGCCGTCACTTTAGTTGCCGCCGATTTCTGGGTCTTCCCGATATAGTCGGGTGGGGTTCGTGACGCCCGCATTGTGTGTGCGCCTCTTTCCATTTTTTGGTGGAGTCGCAGTCGACTTATTGGCGTTACTTTCGTGCCGCCAATTCTACGGTTCCGGAATGTCTGCGTAGTGCGCCCCTTTTTGTTGAACTACCGCGATATTGTTGCTTCGAGCATATTTCTTGTGTCGCCGCCGTCTAAGCCACTGGGAATTGTGTGTGGTGTTTGTTGGGCAGCACAGTCTGTGCCAGAATAAAGTCTTTCGCCGTGGAAGAGTGATCGCCCGTACAGTGTGTGCAAAAAGAAAGAAAGAAAAGAAACAACAACAACATCATCAACAACAACAGCAGCAGCTTCGTGAGATTAAAGTGTCTGAGACGATTATGTCAAACGTGTCTACAATTTCCATGCACCACTTTTGTTAAAATGTTTCTGGCTTAATAGTTTTTGACCGTTGTTAATTTTTGTTGTCATTTCCTTTTGTAATTTTTTTTTGTAAATTAATCTTTATTGCTCCAGTTTCTCCGGTGGCCATCGAGGATGCTTGGGTAAGTTTTGATGTATTTTTTTTTGTACATATCTTATATTTGAATTTTGGCAACTAGTTTTTTTGGTATTTCTGTTAGATTATCTCTCTTCATCTTCATTAACGAATAAAAATGTTAAACACAGCTAATTGAAAAGATTATAGGCTTTTCCTTCTGGAACTTCCCCCACCACCCTCTTTCAGGTTGATGATGGGATGAGGTGAAGTCCCTCATTTCCTTTGTTCCGCTATGGGAGGCCCCTATAATCCTTTTTCAGCTTCGGTCAAGGGGGCCTCAAGGTCGGGTTTTTTTGTGTATTTTTCAGCGGGTTAAGAAGGCCGGGGCCCATCGCCATCTGGGCTCTGAAGCACAAAAAGATGGCACCTGCGCTGGCTGACGCCACATTTCCTCCATAGAAAATCCCCACATTTCAACCCCCTTGTTTGTGATGTCTTCCCCAGGCCTGTGAATCCCTTTTTTTAATATGTTTGGACAGGGGAAGCGAGCGGCGAAGATCCCGCCCACATCTCCCGAACTGAGCTGCAGCAAGCACAGGCCGCCGCTTAGCTCGTTGAGGAGCCACTTTTGGCAGCTGTCAACTTTGACAGCTGTTCCTTCCGCACCTTAACGGTCGAATATGGCTCCGTCCCCAATGACACCTTCGGGTGTCTCCAACGTCCTTTACATATTTGGCGCCCAACGTGGGGCCCACTTTGGTCCGGTAAAGGGCTAAAAATTTATGTTTAGTCCTTACCAAGTGGCGCTCCCAAAGCACATTAAGGCTACCAGTTCTAAGACCTAGGACTTAGCGTCAATACTTCACGTATATTCCCTTCTGGTAGCTGTGCAACTCCTATCCTTCTGTAGCATTCCTATCCTTAACGTAGCGTTTCCTTTTAGTTTCAGTTTTTACAAGGCGGTCCGTTCTTTGTATTTTGTCTGGTGGCTTTTGCCACGTACCAAAGGCCTTCAAAGAACCTGGAGAATTACTGACTCCCTGAGTTTCTCTGGAAATCTATCCCAGTTTCTTTGAAGTGTCCTTGGTACCTTTCTGTTTGAACGGACCGACCTTTCAAATAATCAAATAGTTAATTCAATTTCAATATTTCCGTTTTCATCCCTAAGAGACATTAGCAGTTACCAACGCATCTAGCACTCATCGATCATCATTAAGTGCCGCAAAACCTGTGCCGCCAGCGGTCAATGTCCGTCAAGGCGCATCGTCGATACGGGGCAGAAACCCGTTTGGTCCTCGTGCTGCTAATAGCCCGAGGAATCTCAGCGGCTCTCACCGAAAGGAGCGTCAACGCAAGGGGGACGGAGGCAACATTTCCCGACAGGGCAAGCAAAAGTGCCTTGTCCAACGCTCGCTATCCTCGCAGGACCATGAGCGCCATTAAGGTGCTTCAAGCGAACCTGCACCACGCAATAGGAGCATCGGCCACTGTGTGCAGGTTATTCGCCGAAAAACAGGCCATCATTGCGCTTATTCAAGAGCCATGGGTGGCCCGTGGCCGAATTTGCGGTCTAAACACAACAACTGGTAAGTTGATATATGACAGGTTAGCGGGTTGTCCGCGTGCGGCGCTTCTGATCGACAAATGCGTCTATTTGCCACTAACCAGTTTTATTTCTAGAAATCTAGCTGCAGCATTGGTGGAGGTATCCACGCTCAACGGTTGTCAGAAAGTGGTAGTTGCGTCTGCCTACTTCCCATCTGACAATGTTGAGATTCCACCACTCGAGGTCCAGCAGCTCGTTGACTTCTGTCGACGTACAAACCGACATTATGTGATCGGTTGCGATGCAAACGCACACCACACGGTGTGGGGTAGCAGCGACATCAACGATAGAGGTAAGCGCCTTCTTGACTATCTTATGTGTGAACATGTGAATGTCCTGAACAGGGGGTGCAAACCTACCTTTGTCACGGCGGCAAGGGCAGAGGTACTCGACATTACCCTTGCTAGCGGTTTCTTCTCCAGGTTCATTGCCAACTGGCACGTGTCGGACGAAGTGTCTCTTTCAGATCATAGACATATCAGATTTGACATCCTAGGACAATCTGACATTCTCTCGGATACTTTTTGTCCAAGGAAAACTAACTGGATTAAATTCCGTGAACTAGTTAGCTCCAAAGCGGAACTACTGGTCAGCCCCATAAGCACTACAGGGGAAATTGAGATTGCAGCTGAGGAGCTCAATGAAATTTTAACTTCCTCCTACAGAGATAGTACCGTTTCACATTCGGTGGAGTCGGGGCGTAAAGTACCCTGGTGGAACGAGGAATTGGCCCGCAAGCGAGCTAAAGTTAGGAGGATGTTCAACAAAGCCAAGCGCTTCAATAGGTGGGATGAGTACAGAACTGCTCTCACCGAGTACAACAAACTCATTAGGCATTCCAAACGAGAATGCTGGAAAAGACATTGTGAGAGCATTCAGTCGCTACCGGAAGCGGCACGCCTTCACAAAGCCCTTTCCAAAGGCTCAGCAAACGGAGTCGGCCTTCTATTGAGACCAGACGGTTCGTATATTGAAGGTCCAGAAGAAACATTAAAGTTGCTTCTTCAGACCCATTTCCCAGGGTCCGTACTGTCTGATGGTGACCCCTGCCCAACTGTGAGACCCCAACGGGTTCCCGTAAACCGGGCTCGCAGTTTATCGGGGGTCATCTTTGACATGGACAAAGTAAAATGGGCGATAGAATCCTTTGAGCCATTTAAAGCTCCCGGAGTAGACGGCATCTTCCCCGCTCTGTTACAAAACAGCTTGGAGATCATAATAACTCCGCTAATCGAACTTTTTAGGGCAAGTTACACCCTAGGGTACATACCACAACCTTGGAGGAAAGTTAATGTGGTCTTCATACCCAAAGCGGGCAATAAGCCGGAACATATGCCCAAATCCTATAGACCGATTAGCCTTACTTCCTTCTTCCTTAAAACCATGGAAAAGTTGCTTGATTTGCATATCAGGCGCAAGTTGGAACTGTCGAGCCCCGTACATCGTATGCAATTCGCGTACACGAAGGGTAAGTCAACAGTAACCGCCTTGCATAGCCTTGTCAGTACAATCGAAAAGTCCCTCAGTGAAAAGGAAATCGCGCTGTGCGCGTTTCTTGACATTGAGGGGGCTTTCGATAATACCGGCTACGAGTGCATTTCCAGAGCACTTGAACTCAGGGACATCCCGCCCGCTACCATTGCATGGATAGATGCCATGCTCCGGGGACGGGATATTCACGCAACTCTAGGCAGTACATCCATTTGCGTGAATGCCGTAAAGGGTTGTCCACAAGGTGGCGTTCTGTCACCCCTTTTGTGGTCCCTTGTCGTGGACGAGCTGATTTCCATGCTTAATGAGCGCGGTTATCTTACTATCGGATATGCGGATGATTTAATTATCATAGTCAGGGGCAAATTCGAATCTACCATCACTGAGGTGATAAGGTCGGCCCTTGACATAGTTCTACACTGGTGTGTGGCTGTGGGCTTACATGTAAACCCACAGAAAACTGTCGTTGTGCCGTTCACACGAAAACGAAACATAACATTGGATCCAATTTCGTTAGGCGGCACGACCTTAGATTATTCCACTGAAGTTAAATGTCTCGGAGTAACTCTAGACTCGAAACTCACCAGGAATAGTCACATGGATAATGTACTTGGCAAAGCCACACGCACAATGTGGGCTTGCAGAAGTTTCTTTGGACGGACATGGGGGCTCACCCCAAAGATAATTGAGTGGTTATACACCATGCTGGTGCGGACTATGGTGACCTACGCAGCGCTTGTGTGGTGGCCGAAAACTCAGCAATCTTCTGTCTTACTGAAGTGCAATAAGCTTCAACGTCTTGCCTGCCTTGGCATCACTGGAGCTATGCGCACTTGTCCTACGCCAGCCCTGGAGGCGATTATTGGACTTACTCCGTTGCATATATTCATTCAAGAATCAGCAGCTCTAAATGCTCTCAGACTTCGTTTAACTTCCGACGTGCGTAGTGAAGAAAGCGGTCACATGAGCATTCTGAATCAAATTCCTGATGTGCAGATCTGCTTGAGATCAGATTACATGATCACAGAGGTTTGCTTCGGCAGAAAATATTCAGCCCTCATCCCTAACCGCTCTGAATGGGTAAATGGCACACCCTGTCCAGACCCTAGATGTATCAAGTGGTTCACCGATGGGTCTAAAACGGAACAGGGTGTTGGTGCAGGTGTCTTTGGACCCAACACCAGGATTTCGATCGCAATGGGAGTCTCGCCCAGCGTTTTTCAAGCTGAGATCCACGCCATTGGGGTCTGCGCCAGGGTAATCTTGGAAACTGGACTTCGCGGCGCTCACATTGCTATCTACTCAGACAGCCAAGCAGCTATAAAAGCGCTCTCCTCATTTAAGGTCTCTTCAAAACTGGTGAAGGAGTGTTACAATCTCCTTCAACTGTTGGCAACCAATAAACGAGTCTTCTTGTGTTGGGTGCCAGGCCACCAGGGCATTGAGGGGAACGAGGCTGCGAATGAACTTGCTAGACAAGGATCATCCAGTCGTTTTCATGGACCTGAGCCTTACTGTGGCTTTGGACTGGCCTCGGCCAAACTGCGGATCACAGATTGGTTTGCACGATTGCGTCAACAGTACTGGAATAACCTTCCAGGGCTTCGTCAATCAAAGGAGCTGATAATGCCCTTCAGTCACAAGGGTACTACTCAAATGAGTAGAACCCACCTAAGACTCCTAGTGGGGTACTTATCTGGCCATCACCTGGTCAGATATCACCTGAACAAGATGGGTCTGTCAAGCGAGACTGAATGCCGTCTTTGTCTGGAAGACGTGGAAACGACCAAGCACATCTTGTGCGAATGTCCCGCCATCGCGCGTTTTAGGATGTCACTCCTCGGGCAGGCTACTATCAGCACTGCAGAATTCAGGTTGATTCCTGCTAAAGACTTACTGCCCTTTATTAGAAGGGTGGACGGTCTTTTGGATTAATGAGCTACGGCACAATAGATCTTTATGGTCGCAGTGCCTTCCTGCTGGGAAAGTAGCTCGAATCTTTATATCTATCTATCTATCTACTGCCCTTTATTAGAAGGGTGGACGGTCTTTTGGATTAATGAGCTACGGCACAATAGATCTTTATGGTCGCAGTGCCTTCCTACTGGGAAAGTAGCTCGTATTTTTATATCTATCTATCTACTAATGGATCATGATTGGAAATACGATAGTTATATGCAACTTGTGCAATTACGCGACCAATCATGATTCGTTGGAAACAGCTGGGTCTCATCGATGAAAACGGTAAATACATTTTGCTAATTTTTCTTATTTGCTTTCTCATTTTTATCCCCGGTTGCCGGCTAGCTCAGGTGCCTATATTTTTTTCTTTCTTCTCTTTCGTCAACTGCAAAATAATAGCGGACTCCAACCTGAAATGGGAAAGGGGAACTCCGAGAAGGAAAAGCCATATCTTTAATTATCGTTTCGATTGTTTTCTTAGTCGAGAAATAAAAATATACATATATAAAATATATAAATATAAAATACCTTCAATTTTTGTCGCACATACTGTAATCGTTGCTGTTATCGTCAATGTAATTTAATCATTTGCGGATCTCGGTTCGGTACAAAGTGTTGTTGTTGCTGTTGATGCTGCGTTTCATTTCATATCAATTGCATTGTTTTAGCCCATAACGTGTTTTCAGTTCCGATTGCCTATATATTTATTGTTTGCGACACCTGCAGCCCTATTCCAGTTCTCACTATCGCTAAAACTCTAGCGCTAAAATTAACTAAATGGTTTTTAGCGAATTTTAGACTAATTTCCTATTCTGGCTCTAAACACATCGCTTAATTTGATTCATTTCGGTGATAAATTTTAGCGATGAACAACATGAATCGGATAAAAAATAAGTTGGCTTTGACAATTAAATTTTAGCGAAATTTGCATTCCAGTCATATTTTGTCAGCTGTAAAATCGTTAAAATTCGGTAAATTTAGAGGCAAGTAAATTTCGGCGCTAAACAAAAAACTGAAAGGTAAAACTTTTATAATATTACATTAGAAGGTATTTTATTTCAAATTAAATATGTATTAAATTACAGAAAATGGAATCTCGAGGAAAGCGAATAACAAAGGAGCAGAAGTTTATGCTGATTCAATATTTAGAAGACCACCCGGAATTCGCACGCGACCGGTAAAAGGAATTGTTTAATTTTCATTTTATTAAGACTAAATTTATACAATTATGCAGTTTTGTGAATGATACTGGAAGCAAAAGTCTCAAGGACCAGTGGACTTTGCTATCTATCAGGCTTAATGCCTGCGGCGGAGCGGAGAAAAGTGGTGATGGATGGAAAAAAGCCTGGATGAATATAAGGTAATCATTAGAAAACGTTTGAAGGAAATTAGATTAATTTAACATTTTTATTATAAGGAGTAAAACGAAGCAAAAATCCCAGGACCTAAAAAATGCAATGGAGAGGAGCGGCGTAAATGGCAACATATCGGGAAAAGAACTGTCCGATATGGACGAAAGGATTATCGGCGTAACATCAACGTTTGCAATTGTCGGGCAAGAGGTAGTTGGCGAACCACTGTAGCGTAGTTTACAGCTTCCCTTTAGTTTCAATTAATAAAACTTGTTCCTATAAACTATCACAGAGGAGATCGGGAGAAATTCATTCTGTGAATATGTTCGAGGCTTTTAATGAAGATGTTGAGGTCCGTTTAAAAAAGTACTACATTTGACTTAAGTTTTTATTGTGAATCTTTTTTTATTTTCAGCTCATCGAAGAACGTATCGTGAATAGGACGGAATCGCCTGAACCACCGATGGAAGAAAGATATACTAGGCCCCCGCGAATTCGGCAGCCTCCTCGCAGGAAGAATCCTTCCTTAGAAGAAACAAGCAGTAAAATGCTACGTCTAGAGGAAAAGAAAATCGAAATTGAGGAAGCGAAGTTAGCCGAAAAGCGAAGGAAAAGCGATGTTTTGGAAAAAAGAAATGAACTATTGCAAGTTCAAAATTCGATAGAACGAGAAAAAAATACGTCGATAAATTTACTGTCAAAATGTATTGCAAAACTAGTTGAGAATTAATTTTATGTATTATTGTCTATTTATGTGTTCATGTTATGTGTCAATCATTAAATTAAAATACATATAAGTATTAAGTTGATTGAATCCATTTCTTTTATTTATATTTTTTACGCTATTTCAAAATGAAGAAAAAAAACTTTATAATATGCTGAAAAAAATTTAAGAACTAAAATACGTTTCTATAAGACGATGTCTGGAAGCGGATCCCTGCGGAGTTGTATACAATTCACTATTTTCTTCATCTTCAATTGGAGAATCTTCGTACTCTACATTGGCATCTCCGTAGTTGCCATAATTAGTAATCAAAATATTATGCAGAATAATGCAAGCATTAATTATTTTCCCCGCTACTATAGAGTCGTTCATTAGAACTCTTTCTTTTAGCAGGCAACGAAATCTTGATTTTAGTACACCAATGCACCGTTCAACACAGTTTCTTGATTTTCGATGCTGCCTGTTGTAGTTTTCCTCAGCATCAGACAAATTATTACCTTGCATCGGCGTCATTAAAAATGGCAGTTGTGGATACCCACTGTCACCTTTAAAAGGGAATATTTTATTAAAATTCATTGCAGATTAGTTAGAATAATTAATACCCAAAAGCCAAAAGTTTCGTTCTCCATTTGAATAACGATTCTCCAGTAAAACTTTTAAAGCACTTGCTCTCCAAACGGATGCATCATGTGCCGTCCCACCGAAGCGTGCGTTACAATCTAATATTCGCAGATTGTAATCACATACCTTCAAGAATATTAACAATTTGAAACTTAAATGGCTGAGTAAAACTAAAATATATTAGTTAGTCTTACTATTTACTTGAACATTTATGGA
This sequence comes from Chloromyia formosa, assembly GCA_964017055.1. NCBI lineage: Eukaryota > Metazoa > Arthropoda > Insecta > Diptera > Stratiomyidae > Chloromyia > Chloromyia formosa. The sequence continues at coordinate 82,230,969 of OZ024813.1, read as the reverse complement.
ATGCCCTCCTTTCCTGCACACATACAAATGTTCAATATTTTTCGGCGGTGCTCTTATTTTAACATGTGTTCCATCAATTGCTCCTATAATGCCTGGAAAGCGGAACTTTTCATAAAACCTTTGGAAAGTAAAAGTTAGCTAGTAAAGTATGTTTTTATGCATCGGATGAGGAAACATACTTTTCCTTGCATATCAGTATTTCTTCTCGAGTTGATGGAAACTTAACATATTTCCCTAAAAGATATTTATCCATAATATCCGCAACTTCACGGACACACCGGCTTACAACGCTTTGGGAGACGTTTAGTTACAGATCTTGCCCAACCGAAAGCTGATAACTTCCTACATTTAAAGAATAAAACATTTAACACCATGACGAAATAACGAAACAAAAGTTACCTTGGGCAAAGAATCGCAAAGCTACTAAGAATCGTAACATTTTGGAAATACCGAAACTCTTCATTCTTCCTTTCATGTATGGATTAATTTCAGCAAAAATTTTCTTAAATAAATAAATAACTGGCGCAACAGTCCAATTTGAACCACGGCCTCGAGATGAGTTAGCATCATCTCATTTTCTAGATCATGACGGTTTTTTTTTGTGCAGAGGTATGTGATCAGCAATACGCTCAACCGAGTTATTTACCCCATAATGGGTACTCATTTAACAGCTGAGTGGGCTCATAGTCCGACACGTAAATCCCCGGAATCGAACCGGGGCCCAGTGCGTTGAAGGCGAACGTGCTAACCGTTGCGCCATCCGAACTACCGAATTTTCTTACACATTTGTTTTCTAAATCTAAAAATTTCAACAAATCTTTCATCAGAAATGTCGAATGGATCTGTCGATTCACGCAAGCATTTCCTCTTTTTTCGAAGACTGTTTCTTATATTTCGACGTGCAAACATCAAAACGAGATTTCGCCGTAATGCACTCATTTTACAAATCAAAAACAAATCTCTTTTTGGTAAATAATGTTCTTATAACTGAAACGCACAAAAACTCTGACATTGTCATCGATTAATTCTAATATTTGACATTTAAAATTAGCGGTGGATAAAAATATAAAATTTAGCTTAGAGAATTTAAGCGAACTGAAATCTAGAATAGGAATTTAACGAAGACGCTAAAATTTCGAATAACATTTTAGTTTTATCGTTATAGCAATTTTAAACATTTTAGCGATAGCGAGAACTGGAATAGGGCTCCTGCACATTGTTTTGCATTAGTAGCATTGCAATTTTTGGGGATACCTATGGGAAATAGAGAACCGTATACCTGCTGATAACAATGTTTATGTTTTGATTTTGTTGTTTCTGTTGCGTTCAGCTTATCAGTGGGTAACGTTTTATGATGCAATTGCATAGTTCATGCACAATTCGCAGTTGTTTATTTTTGTGGGATTTTCTTTTTTTTTTTGTACTTGTGATAGGATATAGAGGGCCGTCGATTTTTTTGTTTTGGGAACTTTTAGTGAGTATCGCAATTTGTTCGCTGTAACTTAAAAAAAAAAGAATTTATATATATAGAGTACTTAGGGTAGATTATTATTATAATATTATATGGAGTGAAAGGCATAGGATACTTGTTTATTGTTAGTGTATTTATAGGTTAGCTAGATTTTATAATTCCCCTTTGTGTTCTGCCGAATTGCAAAAGAAGAATCGCATATTTTAATTCGGTACGATCATTATTAATTAGGTTAGTTAGAACTGAATTTATTTATCCAATTGCATGTTAGGGATTTGATATTCTAGGCTAGGTAGGTGTTTATTTATTTATTTGGTTAGTAGTTCAGCTTAGTTTTCTAGTATTTATTTGGTGAGTGTAATTATTTAGTATTGTTATTTATGTATTATTGTTAGCTAGTTTTAGGTAATTAGCTTATATTAAATTTAGTCCAATTCATTAGTTAAATTATATTAGGATTCTACTGATACTAGATTAGCTGCACTTGTATTTATTTGTTACTGAAATTTATTATTGTCGTTATAGTTAGTTTTTGTTGTCATCAATTTAGGGTTTTGTGGTATAGGTTTTCAATACATATTTATTTATTACGGACATATATATTTAGTTACTATTCACTTCACTCATTTACTGTTTAAAAATGCCCGTAGAAAATACGCCGCAGGCCGTCAGGGCTCGTGGACGGGGTGCCGTGCCGAAACAGGGGGTACAAACAAGGAGTCAGGCACGAGCTGATGCCACGCCGACTCCACCAAATACACCAACGGACGAGCAAAATCCTATAGTAGCCCCAGAGATACAACGACAGCCAATATTCCACACGCCCGCACCGCCACTATTACAATTTCAAGACACAATGGGTGCACAGGCATTGCCAAAAACATTTCAGCAAGGGGTTGGAGGTTTCCATTTTCCTCTTGAAATCCCGGTTCCTTAGCCTCTTCCGGACCTCCATCAGGGTCTTCTCGACTCATTGAAGGCATACATCGACCAGGCAATCCGTCAGCAGATGCCTGCACCGGCCTCATTACCTGCCTCGAATTCGGGTCCACATATGTCAGTTTCTCCTGCTGAGTCTGCGAATCAGCGGAATCAGGTGTCCGCAGCGCCAGTCGGAAGAGTATTCCGGATTATTTCTGACTGGGGTCTCCGGTTCAATGGAGAGGCAGTGGATGAGTTCATCCGTCAGGTTGAACTCTTCACTGACCGCACATTAGGAGGTGATTACTATCAGTTGTGTCTTTGTGCACACCTCCTATTCGAGAAGGACGCGGTAACGTGGTTCCGCCGATTTGCTGGCGGCTGTAGTAATCAGTATACGTGGGATTCCCTGAAAGAAGCTCTCAAAGAGCAGTATGGGGACATGTACGATGACGATAACCTTCTCGACGAAATGAGGAATCGTTGCCAGAAGTCCGGTGAAGCGTACGATGCTTTTGTGGAAAGCATCCTACGTATTCATGACAGGATGTCCTTTAAGCTTTCGGACGGGGAGCTGACTCGCATCGTGCGAAGAAACCTGCGCCCCTACTTAGCGGAAAATCTCGCTCAAGCGAATATTCGCTTCGTGACCTCAGATTGAGCGTTAAGAAGCAAGAAAACGTAGAGAGAGAGAGTAAAGCAATGGGGTTCTTCGCGGGATGTGAGTCAACCTCCTCGTCGGAGAGTTGAGGAATTAGAACCTGATGATTCTTCGGAACAGGAAGGGGAACCGAGTTCGGGAGTGGAGGAATTGAAACCCAATGCCACTTGCTGGAATTGTTTGAAACCCGGACACACATATGCCAATTGCAAAGCAGAACCCAGGGTATTCTGTTTCGGTTGCGGAGCTTCCGGGGTCTACAAACCACGTTGTCCCCGCTGTGCAAAAACCAGGATCGCCGGAGATCTCAACAACACCAGAGATCTCCCAAGGAAGTGTAGAGCAGCCCGCCTTCGACCAATACCAACAAATAAACCCTGCAGTTGTAGACGCCGGAAACTCTTACCAGGAACAGAATATCCTGGTTTCTTCCAAGCAATTCGGTTTTTCAACATCTGATCTGTCCAATATACCTGATGCTTCGCCTGAAACCCCGAACTTGCGGATTTTACCTCGCAAGCAAAATCATTTAGATCCGAATGATTCATTGTCAACTCAGTCGATCGCAGGAACTACCGTGAATTCTTCACCTTCCATCCCTGTCTTACCATCTGCTTCTGAATCGAATGCAGTTCCAATCCATTACAGTCATAAGCCACTGCATGAACGTGTGAAAGAATACCAGTCAGCTCGTCGTCGAGTTTTCAATGCCGGCGAACTAAAACCATGTCGTCCAAAACGTTCAACTTTACGTAACGTTTTGGCCAATCGTCGAAGTTGCTCTGGTATTCTTTTAGACCGCCCTCGTAATGATGTTAGACCATACGCTGAGGTTTTCATGCTTGATACCTTAGTGAGTGGCCTGATTGATACGGGAGCGTCATGCAGTGTTATTGCGTCGGATTTCCCGAAGAAATTCCTGGCGGCACCCAATCAACCTTGGGAGAGATTCCGGATGGGGGTAACAACTGCTGATGGCACTCATCATTCTGCAGTAGGAAAAATTTCCACTACTGTCACCTTTAAAGGGCGCACAGAAACCATCGAGTTTCTTATTATGCCCACCCTCAGCCAGAATCTCTACCTCGGAATCGATTTCGTGCGCAGATTTGAGCTTGCTCCTGCACTTTTCAATGACTCTCTATATTCGGCAGCTTTGTCTCTAGAACCTCTTGAACGCGGAGTCAACCAACATCCATTGACCGCGTCTGAACAAGCTAGCCTCAATGCAGTCATTGCAAGATTTCCGTCCTTTTCTGCGGAGGGCCTAGGGCGTACGAACCTAATATCACAAGCCATCGACGTCGGAGGCAGCAAGCCCATTAAGCAGAGATACTATGCGATCTCTCCCGCCGTCGAAAAGCTTCTCCATGCAGAAATAGATCGGATGCTTGCAATGGGTGTCATTGAGGAATCCCAAAGCGTTTGGTCATCACCAGTCACCCTTGTAGTCAAACCTAATAAGGTTCGCTTGTGCCTAGATGCACGTAGGGTCAACGAGGTGACGTTGAAGGACGCTTATCCTTTGCCACTCATTGATGGAATTCTGAGCCGCCTCCCAAACGCCAAATTCATTTCGAGTTTGGACTTGAAAGATGCATTTTGGAAGATTCCACTTGATGCGGCGTCAAAGGATAAGACTGCCTTCACCGTCCCCGGTAGACCGTTGTATCAATTTGTTACAATGTCTTTTGGGCTTTGTAACGCCCCGCAAATGATGCAACGGCTAATGTCATTTCAGCGCACTTGCGACACCAAGTGTTTGTCTACTTGGATGATCTGTTGGTGATTACGTCATCTTTTGAAGAACACCTCAAGCTACTGGAGGAAGTAGCCTTCTGCATGAGAAAGGCAGGGCTGACCTTGAATATAGAGAAGAGTAAGTTTGTCATGAAGGAAGTTCCGCGCATATGTGGAGGATCAAGAATTCACGATAGTGACTGATCACGCTTCGCTGAAGTGGCTAATGAGTCAGTCGGATCTAAATGGTCGATTGGCTCGATGGGCGCTTAAACTCCAAGGGTTTAAGTTTGCCATCGTTCACCGGAAAGGAAGCCAAAATGTGGTTGCTGATACCTTGTCTCGAGTCCACTGTTCAGAATCTTTGGCTTTGAGCGACCTGTTTGATGACTCTGTAGAAGTGGACTTGGATTCTCCACATTTCAGGTTACCAAAAATATCTAGACCTTATCGACCACATTACCTCAAACCAACACTAACTTCCAGATTTGAAAGTATCTAACGGATTCGTGTACAAACGTACTGAGTACGCGACCGGAGATGAATTGCAGGAGCAATTATCCTGGAAGCTTTGGATTCCAGAGGAACTACGGCTGGACTTGCTTGCAAGAGCGCATGACCATCCTTTGAGCGCTCATGGCGGTATCACTAAGACACTGAAACGCCTTCGTGCACTATTCTTTTGGCCGAAGATGGTCAAACAGGTCAAAGAATACATGTTGTCTTGTGATATTTGTAAGTCCACCAAAGCTCCGAACCAATGTCTTCGCCCTCCTATGGAATCACGTCCGATCATGTATTCCCACGATTGTACATGGATCTGTTAGGTCCTTTCCCCAGGTCTAAATCAGGTAATGTGGGCACGATAGTCTTAGTGGACCATTTATCCAAGTTCTCTTTCGTAGAGCCTATTAAAAAGTTCAAAGCTGGGATTCTGACCAGTTGGCTCGAGACTCGGATTTTCCATGTTTTCGGGGTTCCTGAGACAATGGTGACGGATAATGGCGTGCAGTTTAAGTCTCACGTCTTCAATTCCCTGCTGGATCGATATGGCGTTAATCATCTGTACACCGCTCTTTATTCGCCCCAAGCGAATGCGTCGGAACGTGTTAACCATTCAATGGTCGCAGCCATACGAGCATATATCGATCCAGATCAGCGGAATTGGGACGAGAGACTGTCAGCCATTAATTGCGCATTGTGATCTGCACATCATGCCGCCATTAATTCGTCACCATATGTCGTCACCTTTGGTCAGTCAATGGTCACCCATGGGAAAACTTATGAACTGCTGCGGAAGCTGAGTTTGCTGGGGGATCCCACCGACACTGCCGTTACTAATGATAGACTTGCAGTTCTCCGGCAACAGGTTCAAGAAAACCTGCGAGCGGCTCATGCCAAAAATTCGGCCCACTACAACACGCGCTCTCGTGTAGTTGAATTCCAGCCTGGAGATGAAGTGTTCCGTCGAAGCTTTGCGCAAAGCGATGCGGCAGCTCACTACAACTCCAAGCTGGACTTCAAGTTCATCAAGAGTCGCGTTGTTAAGAAAGTGGGTAATAGCCGTTACCTGTTGTCGGACCTGCAAGGCAAAACAGTTGGTGTCTATCACGCCAAGGACATACGGCGTTAAAGTTCCTCAGCTTCTCCTACTTGGCAGGCCGCGAAGCAGAAGCTGCCCTGTAACGGACCAAGTCGGACACATAAGTGTCTATTTTTGAATTTGTGTATTTTTCACAAATGTACTTAATTTGGATTTACTTCAAATCATTTATTTTACATTTCTGAAAGGTCGCTACAAATTCAAAAGTAGGCATTTATGTGTCAGAATAAACCGCTGCAACCAAATTTCAGGGGTGAGTAAATCACCTGATTGGTGAAGCGTCTTTTTGGCGGGAAAAGTTTGTAGGAATGGTGGGGGGACGGTGAAAGAATGGAACGGGTGGAAGAGGTGGAACGAGGAGTAGAACTTTAAACGCGGCCGAGCACGGGTGGACCTCGTAAAAAGAAAAAAAAAACCAAATTATAAAAAGAAAAGGAGTTTGGTTTGGTCGCGAGTTTCGAAGAGGCGAGTGTGCTTGCCTTTTGTAAATTTCGTGCGGCAATTTTCTTTTCTCGCTGGAAACTGGCACAACCCAGATCCAAACGCGTTTAACTCTTTCTCAGTTCGTTCGCTTTTATGTTCGCCATAAAAAAATCGGTAACGAGAGTATTGTCCCTGTCGTTTTTTTTCCTTCCGTAAATACCCGCAATTCGGGCGACGATGACGAAAAGGAAAAAGTGAGAACAGAATTCCGACGACGAGTATTCGAGAGTGCGAAAATCGTGTCGTAGCCTGGAAGAGTATCGCAGCCGTCGTGATAGGAAAACAAAGGAGTACGATTTTGGCAACGGAATCGAATCAGCTGTTATTTGCGCCGTCACTTTAGTTGCCGCCGATTTCTGGGTCTTCCCGATATAGTCGGGTGGGGTTCGTGACGCCCGCATTGTGTGTGCGCCACTTTCCATTTTTTGGTGGAGTCGCAGTCGACTTATTGGCGTTACTTTCGTGCCGCCAATTCTACGGTTCCGGAATGTCTGCGTAGTGCGCCCCTTTTTGTTGAACTACCGCCATATTGTTGCATCGAGCATATTTCTTGTGTCGCCGCCGTCTAAGCCACTGGGAATTGCGTGTGGTGTTTGTTGGGCAGCACAGTCTGTGCCAGAATAAAGGCAACCTCCCCTGTGAACTGGCCATATAGGAGACCCATTCTTAGTGCATATGGTCGTTGCCAACTGGTACTTTTGGTATCACCACTAGGTCTGTGCAAGTCTAGGGTATATACGTTTCGGACTCCGGGCCGAAGCGAAGCTTCGGCGTGGTTTTATGCTTACATTTATATATATAATTAAATTTAAATTAGAAACCGTCACGATCTAGAAAATGAGATGATGCTAACTCATCTCGAGGCCGTGGTTCAAATTGGACTGTTGCGCCAGTTATTTATTTTTTATTTATTTTAAATTTATATTAAAAAAAAATTAAATGATGACAGGAACTTCGTCTAAGTCTCCGTGTACTTTTTATTTCGTGTTCCCCTCCAGCCAGTGGGATAGGCAGGATAGGCAATTATTTGATTATTATTAAAATTCATACAAATATGTGCTACAGGTTGTGATGGCGATCATGTGATAACTCAATATATTGTATAATAAGAGACGCGTGTCAATGTATGCCATTTAATCATTAGCAAATATTATTCAAGTCAGTAAAGTGGATACAAAGAACTGATAAGAATTCAGGAATTCATCAGGTCCAATAAGGAAGGTCTAAAGAAAATATTTAAAGCATCGATAAAATCACTGACTTTGACATTATCGTTGTTTTCTACTAATATTAAATGTGCGAGAAAAGGTACCTTGCATAACATTCGCCCACTTAGTCCAATACTCGAATTCGCTATATGGAACAGTTTCGCGCTTTCATAGGAGTGCTCTGAGTGTCTTTCGGCTATTTGGTTGATTGTTAGTCGACTGTAGTGCAGCAGAAGCGAGCTACTTTGAATTATTCTTTTTTTCGCCCAAATAAGTTCCTAAATCACACCCAAATATAGTATATATCATAAATTGCTTGTACCGTGGAAAAGCCAATAAACAATTTGATATCGGCCCGATCGATGAAAGCACAAGCAATAGTCAATATCAACTTTGAAGTGGTAAATATCAAAACGTTCGGATGCTTTCTGGCTTGATCCATGGGTTATGAACTCTTGACCTGGAAAATATGAAACCTGCACAGGACACAATTTCCAAACCTCTAAATCCCATAGATTTCGTATATATTCTCGGTTGCGATGAAGTATGGTATTTTTCCATAAAACATGGAACTATAACATTTTCGCAAAAAAAAAAACACATAATTCAATTCATCGCACGTCTCACGAACGCCAATATTTTGGTATGTTGTTGAATTGCTGGTGTGATACGTTAGCCTCAAAATCGCGAAAATATATTGTTATCGGTCGTATGTTCGAAGCATAGGGAGAATTCTGGTATTCAGACAAATAAAGTAGAAGGGTCTCAACTTCTCGATAGTCGACACAATTACCTGGGGTGCTCCCCTGTTGGCGGAGTACCTTCCCAATTGTTGGTGTGCGGCTGCGGGGGCTACTGGCCCGGATTGGCGCTGTGGCGGGCTAGGGCGACAAGACAACAACAGTCGCTGCTAGTGTGGAATGCATTTCACTTCCGCGGAGTGCACGCTTACAGTTTTAAATGGCCCTCGCCAGAACTCAACTCATCGCCCCATCATAGCGATGACCGATAGCGCGGAGAAAACCGGAACCATTCTTCTTCAAGTCCATTCAGTCCCAACAGCAGTCAGACCGGCATCCAAAATAAGGGGACAACTGTCAAAACGTCGTCGTCCCCGTCCAAATCACTTTCGCCATCTCCTGGCAATGTTGCAAAACATTTTCCCCATAGACAATGGAGAAATCTGACGGCTCCGATTGATTGCAGCGGCGCAAAGCACGATCGCGCGCAATTATTTATAGCGATTTAAAGTCACCTTCACACCGACATACAAGAATTTGTATTTGACCAAAAAATGCAAAAAAATTGTAATAATCTTTTTTTTTCGATTGGTCTTTCGACACGTTTTTTGACTGTGTCCGCGGCTACAAACTTTCGAGACCGAATGGGCGACGATCTCTCCGCGACACTCACTGTTTTCCTAAAGAAAGATTTACGGCTTGATCCGGCCGCGAGGCCACGTTTTCCGTCACTCCACGAGCCGCTTGCAAGTTTCGTATCTAGGCGACGTTTTTGTCATCACAAACTGGCATTAAACCTGCGGCGACACAAGCGCTTCCTTTTGCAATCTCGCGACACAGCAATACTCCCGAAATTGCAGATTATTCAGATCGAAAATTATTCCTCGACGGCGACGAACAACTTCGATGTTCCGTCTGCTCACGTTCGTGGTCCCGAATCGACTCTCCCACCGTGCGGTTAGATTTTTATCCAACTAACGATTTTTTCAGCAGTTTTTTTCGATCACTCGGTCCTTTTCGCTTGCAAGGGGGCGCTGTCCGAATACATTTTTGGTGTTCTGACCGCCACTAAGATTTTTTTCCCGGGGTTTGTTTAACCAGTTCGTTAGGAAAAAGATTGGTGTATTTTTGAAAAATAATATTAACGTGAATGCGTTAATATTTTCTTATTTACACCAAACTTTCTCCTACCGGAAGGCATTTTCTCTCCTCACCGCAAGATGGCCGGAGCGTTGAAGAGGCGAAACCAAAATGGTGATGGCGGCAAAACCATTCAAAAAATGAACCTGACCGAAACTGAAAATACTACAGGGCTGTTGTAGACACTTGCATTGTTCTGACTGGCAAGCTCAATGTTTCTTTGAATTTGTTGGCGAATAAACTATAGCTTTATGTCCGGCTGTATACGGGCTGTAGGGTCTCCTAGCTGCTGGGATTTGCGCAAGATGGCATAAAAACTCCCATGAAGTAATATTGTCTGTCCTAAAACGCAAAAATACGGGGAATGTCCTACGGTGGAATGGTGCGCTGACCTTAGGGCGCAGTTAATGTTTCATTTATTGACGTCCCAGTCTTTCTGGTCGGGCTTGACGTAAGCACGAATAGCCTCCACTAGCGAACGATTAACGCGCTCTGACGCGTTGGCCTGCGGGGAATAAAGCGCCGTGTATACATGGTTTACGTCATATCGGTCTAGCTAATTATTAAAAATATGGGCTTTAAACTGCACCCCGTTGTCTGAGATTATTTGTTCGGGTACCCCAAAGACATGGAATATCCTCTTCTCTAAAAACTCCACGATGACGTCAGCAGTGAATTTTTTTACTGGCTCAATGAATGGAAATCGTGTTAAACTATCAAGGACCACAATGGCTCCCACATTTCCGATTTTAGAGCGAGGATAAGGACCTATTAGGTAGATGTACAACCGTTGGAAGGGACGATCCGGAACCTGAAATGAACCCATCGGTGGTCGTAAAGGGTAATTAGGTGACTTGGTCGCTTTGCAAGTATCACATTGCAACACGTACTCTCTTATTTGCTGGTTCATTTTGGGCCAGTAAAAGAGATTTCGAAGTCGACAGAGTGTTTTACCAACACCGCCAAGTGAACCGAGCGGGTGATCGTGGGCCTTCTGAATTAACTCTCCCGTCAACTCTTTAGGCACCCAAAGCTTCCAGGCAAGTTCTTCCTGCGCAAGATTTCCGGTCGCGAATTCCGTGCGTCGGTAAATAAAACCATCAATTACCTTCAGGTCAGGCAGGTGTTGTTTCTGTTCCTCTATTCGTTTTATCAGCTCTAAATATTCCGGCGATTGGAAATGTGGTGAGTGCACATTAATGTTCAGAGAGGTGTCATCCTGAACTTCAATTTCGGAGACTTCATATACCCGGGAGACCGTGAAGGTCCTTGAGGGTCTTTAACTACTTGAGTGAGGCGTGATCTGTCACGACCTCAAACTCATGGCCTTAAACGTATGCTCGGAACTTTTTGATGGCTGTTACAGCTGCAAGGCATTCTTGCTCCGTCACGGTGTAGTTACGCTGAGAGGTCGTGAATTTTTGGGACATGAACGCTATGGGTGCTTCTGTACCGTCGTCCGAAACTTGATTTAGCACTGCCCCAATTCCATCTTGACTTGCGTCACAATGAATGGAAAAGGGAAGAAGAGAAGAGAGGCACTCTTTAAGCACATTGAATGCGTTCAACGCCTCTTCAGTCCACAAAAATTTACGACCCTTGCGCAACATATCCGTTAACGGAGCCGTCACCACCGAGTAATTGGGAACGAATCTGCGGTACCAACCGCAGATTCCTAAGAAACGTCTTAACTGCCGTACCGTTTTCGGAAATGGAAAGCTGGAAATAGCGGATACCTTATCCGGGTCTGTCTTGATAGTACCTTGACCGATAATGTGGCCCAAATATTTAACTTCCCTTACCAGCAAGTGACTTTTTTCGATGTTCAATGTCAGACCTGCAGCCGTCATGCATGATGCTACCCGTTGCAGTAAGTGCAATGCTCCTCAAACGTTGAAGAGACGACCAGAAGATCATCCAGATACACAAAGACTTGGTGGCGGATGTCGGGTGGAATAACCTTGTCCATAATTCTCTGCATCGTTTGAGGGGCATTGCACAACCCAAACGACATGGTGACAAATTGGTAGAGAGGACGGCCAAGAACAGTGAACGCGGTTGTATCACGCGATTCCTCGTCAAGCGGAATTTGCCAGAAGGCGTCTTTTAGGTCTAGGCTACTTATGTAAAACTCGTCATGCTAATACGATAACAACATGCTGTGAATGTGGACAAGCTCACAAGCTACGAATGTGTTCCAAATTCACTAATTCACGGCACCACTTGTCGATAATTTATATCGGTTAAGTCCAGCATCGAAACAAAAGCCAATGGCGTGCGCAGCGCAGCATGATATGAGTTTGGACATCGACGCATGGGACATGCTTGCGAAAGCAATTTGACCAAAACCAAATCAGCAGTTGATGGAATGAATTTGTCTGGAGGAGCGATTGGCGATTGCATTGTTTGTGTGCAAGGAAAGCAGACTAGAGCATCATTTAAAGAGAAGGGACAACGCGCGACACTGATCCATACGGATGTTTGTGGACCGATGCCAACGAAGTCTTTTGGCGGAGCTCGATACTTGTTGACGTTCGTGGACGATTATATCGGAAAATTTTTCGTGTATCCAATGAAGCAGAAGAGTGAAGTTTTTGGATTGTTTGTGCATTTTAAGCGGATGGTAGAGAACCAGCAGAAAACGACAATCAAAACGCTGCGCTCGGATAACGGCAAAGAATTCTGCAACAAACAGTTCGATTCGTTTACAAAATCACAAGGAATTTCGCATCAACGTACAGCACCGTACATACCGGAGCAAAATGGCGTCGCCGAAAGAATGAATCGGCCGCTAATCGAGAAAGTTCGTTGCATGCTCATCGATTCTAACCTGCACAAACAATTCTGGGCTGAGGCGGCGGCAACAGCAGCGTACATAATAAATCGTATTCTATGTCGAGATATGAGCAACACAACACCAGAAGAAATTTGGTCCAAACGAAAACCAGATTTGTCAATGCTTCGAGTCTTTGGGTGCCGAGTAATGGTACATATTCCAAAGGAGAACCGGAAGAAATTAGACGCCAAGTCGACCGAGCACAGATTCATCGGCTACAGTGAGCATACAAAAGGCTACAAGTTGTATAATCCCAGAACGAAAAAGGTCGTCGTGAGCCGAGACGTCAAGTTTTTCGAGAGTGAAATCAGTCAGGTAATTGAAAAACAAGATGTTACTAATCGTTCTGCTTACTCGCCAAGGAATTCCAAATTTTCCAAAATAATTGATGATAACGCCGATAGTGATGGGAGTTCAAGCGACAACGATTTGAGGGATAGCGATTGTCAATTGTACAAACATTATAGTGATGCTGGAACCAGTGAGGGTACGAACTCACCAAAGGTGACCGAATCGGATCGGTCGCAATTTGATGCACCATCAAATGTTGTTACTGAGACCGTGAAAGGAGTTCTACTGTATCAACGCCAAATGGAAACGCGTCAAAAGTCGAATCCAGTGAGGGTAGTGGACTGGTTTACGATTCGCTACGGGAAGATGACTTTGAGATGGCAGCGAGCGAACTCTCGTGCGTTTCTATTTCCGATGGCGAAGATGATCGCCCTCCTGACGCGAAGGCGAAACATTTGGGATTAATTGCTGTTATTGTTGATCCAGTCGAACCTTCTACGGTACGTGAGGCGCTAGACAGTACGGACAGCAGACAATGGGAAGCAGCAATGGTCAACGAATATAATGCGTTGATGGAAAACGGAACGTGGGAACTGACTGAACTGCCAACTGGCAGAAAAGCTATCGATTGCAAGTGGGTGTTCAAAATAAAACGGAACGCTCATGGTGTTATTGAACGATACAAGGCGCGGCTCGTCGTCAAAGATTATTCGCAAGTAAAAGGAATCGATTACGATGAAACTTTTGCGCCCGTTGCACGATACTCGTCGATACGTTTTCTTTTGGCTATGGCGGTCAAATTCAACATGTCCATTCATCAAATGGATGTGGTAACTGCGTTCCTCCAAGGCGAATTAGACGCTGAAATATACATGCGGCAGCCTGCCGGCTTTGCAGATGGTTCTGCCAAAGTTTGCCGACTTCGAAAATCAATTTACGGCTTGAAGCAGTCGAGTCGTGTGTGGAATGCAAAATTTAACTTCACTTTAACGCAGCAGCTCGGATTCACGAGGTCGTCGATTGATCCATGTATTTACTTCAAGCATTCTGTGGAGAACACCATCATCATTGCCGTGTACGTCGACGATATCTTAATCTTCGGAAGCAATGCTACCATGGTGACAAAATTGAAGAAAAGTCTGATGCAGCACTTCAAAATGAAGGACTTAGGTGAAGCTTCGTCCGTACTCGGCATGAATGATATTCGAAATGCCGACGGGTCAATCTCCATTGATCAAAAGCGATATTTAGTCGATGTTCTGCAACGCTTCAACATGACGGTGTAAAGGACGTTGGAGACACCCGAAGGTGTCAACGGGGACGGAGCCATGTTGACCGTTAAGGTCCAGTAGTGACAGCTGCCAAAATTGACAGCTGCCGTAATTGGCTCCTCAACGAGCTAAGCAGCGGCCTGTGCTTGCTGTAGCTCAGTTCGGGAGATATGGGCGGGGTTTTTTTTGCCGCTCGCTGCCCCTGTCCATACATATTAAAAGGGATGTCACAGACCTGGGATAGACAACACAAACGAGAGGGCAAAGTTCGGACAAAGGAAGGTAAATGTGGAGCCAGCCTGCTCAAATGCCATCTTTTGATGCTCCGAGGTCCAGATGGCGGTGGACCTCGGCCTTCTTCACCCTCTGAAAAACACAAAAAAAACCGTGAGGCCCCCATGGCCGAAATAGAAAAATTTTGCGGGGGGCCTCCCATCGCGAAACAAGGGATGAGGCCTTTCACCTCATTCCGTCAATCAACCTGAAAAGGGTACCGGGGTATTCCTTGAAGGAAAAGCCGATTTTTTTTTTTAGCAATTAACAAACATTTTTTTTTTTTATTGTCGTAAAGATAAAGTGAATAACAAGAAAAATAAACAAATTACGGCAGCCGAAGAAACAAAAAAAAACATGCATATTAATACGGTTCTGAACACATATCACACTCACCCCTCCTTTCCTCCACGGCCGTTTCGGTGCTGCAGGGCTGAAAGCGAAATTTTTACACGACACCAAAAACAATTATTATTGGGTTTTTTTTTTTTTTGTTTATCCGGGCTGCTGCGACACGCAATTTTTTTGTGATTTTTGCTTATACGCGTAATTCTCTAAATTATTTTTTTGACACATGAATAACAAAAAAAAAAAACAATCAAGAATGAAACTAAACTACGTCGCTTCACGTCACCGTGTTTTTTTTTCAGCCTAAGTAAACTGATTGTAAATATTCTATTGCTTGTTCGATCGTTCACAGGTACAAGTATTGAGGACCGGGGCTTTTGTGTCATGAATATCAATTACGAAAAGCGAACTTGTTTTGTTTTTCCAGCGTCCCTGCTGCTCCCGTTGTGACTCCGCCACTTAATTGGCTCCTCAACTCCCCTTTCGTGTCACGGAAAAATTCAGTCCAAACATTCGGCAACTGACTGGGCGCGCTACACAAAATTCCACGGGAATTGCGGACCGAATAGTGTGGCAAATTATTTTCCTCGCAACTGCGAGTCGCGATGAAAACACGTTGGGCCACTATTTGTGCAGGACACGATGACGAAGCGTCGGAAGATGACGACGAACAGTTTTCACGTCGACGATGGCTTTCACGATGCGAGCAGGTCCTAAACCAAACAATTGACGCAGCCACGACTAACCAAAAGCAAACAGTGGCACCGGCTCGACTTTCGGCACACCTGACTTACAAACATTGCTCGAAGATGACGGCGGCACACATTTCTTCTTTTAAGTCGCGAGCGATCTCGCCATTCAAGTATCGTCCCTCCGGTGGTGGATCGTCGACCCCAAAATTTCTCACGCCCCCCACTGACACTCCAAAAAGGGAACAGGCGCCGCATAAACACTTTTTGAGCGCTTTTCGGGCGATGAATTTTGCGCGCACTTTCCACTTTTGACGCTTTTTCTTCCTTTTCCCTAGCACGACTCCCGCAATACACTTCCAGGCTACGACACCATTTTAGCACAACCGAACACTCGGGGTCGGAATACTGCTGGCACTTTTTTCGTCGTCGTCGCACAATTTGCGGGCGTTCGCGGTGAGATTTCGGGTGCGCAAATTTCAAGTGAGAAACACTCCGCACAAAATGTACAAATACAAAAGGCCCGCACTTTCGCTCCTCTCAAATTCGGCCCGAAATTCAAGTTCTTTTTTTTTTTTTGTTTTTTTTTTTTTAATTTTATTTTTGTATTTTTATTATTTTTCGGTACCGACGTCCTCCCGTGCTCGGCGGCGTTTCAAGTCGGACTCCCGTTCCACCTGTTCCACCTGTTCGATTTATCCCCCCCACTTCTGAAAACTTTTCCCGCCAAAATTTCGCTTCACCAATCAGGTGATTTACTCAACCCTGGAGTTTGGTGGCAGCGGTGTTTTTACAGCGGCCAATTCTAACCCATAAATGCCTATTTTTGAATTTATATCGATATTTCACAAATGTAAATGATTTGAAGTAAATCCAAATTAAATACATTTGTGAAAAAAACACAAGTTCAAAAATAGACACTTATGTGTCAGACTTGGTCCGTTACAGGGCAGCTTCTGCTTCGCGGCCTGCCAAGTAGAAGAAGCTGAGGGAATCTATTGCCGGATGTCCTTTGCATGGTAAATGCCAACTGCTTTGCCTTGCAGGTCCGACAACAGGTAGCGGCTATTACCCACTTTTTTAACAACGCGACTCTTGATGAACTTGAAGTCCAGCTTGGAGTTGTAGTGAGCTGCCGCATCGCTTTGTGCAAAGCTTCGCCGGAACACTTCATCTCCAGGCTGGAATTCAACCACACGAGAGCGCGTGTTGTAGTGAGCTGAATTCTTCGCGTGGGCCGCTCGCAGGTTTTCTTGAACCTGTTGTCGGAGAACTGCAAGTTTGTCGCTCGTGTTGGTAGTGACAGTAGGGTCTTGCAGCAAATTCAGCTTCCGCAGCAGGCTATAAGTTTTGCCGTGGGTGACCATAGATTGGCCAAAGGTGACGAGATATGGTGACGAATTAATGGCGGCATGGTGTGCAGACCTCAACGCACAATTGATGGCCGATAGTCTCTCGTCCCAATTCCGCTGATCTGGATTGATATAGGCCCGTATTGCTGCGACGATTGAACGGTTAACACGTTCAGAAGCATTCGCTTGAGGCGAATAAAGAGCGGTGTAAAGGTGGTTGACACCGTACCGATCCAGCAGGGAATTGAAGACGTGAGACTTAAACTGCACGCCATTATCCGTCACCATAGTCTCAGGAACCCCGAAGACATGGAAAATCCGAGTCTCAAGCCAACTGGTCAGAATCCCGGCTTTGAACTTTTTGATAGGCTCCACAAAAGAGAACTTGGATAAATGGTCCACTAAGACTATCGTACCCACATTACCTGACCTAGACCTGGGGAAAGGACCTAACAGATCCATGTACAATCTTTGGAATACACGATCGGAGGTGAATTGGCCTTCCATAGGAGGGCGAAGGCATTGGTTCGGAGCTTTGGTGGACTTGCAGATATCACAAGACAACACATATTCTTTGACCTGTTTGACCATCTTCGGCCAAAAGAATAGTGCACGAAGGCGTTTAAGTGTCTTGGTGATACCGCCATGAGCGCTCAAGGGATGGTCATGCGCTCTTATAAGCAAGTCCAACCGAAGCTCCTCTGGAACCCAAAGTTTCCAGGATAATTGCTCCTGCAATTCATCTCCGGTCGCGTACTCCGTTCGTTTGTACACGAATCCGTCAGATACTTTCATGTCTGGGAGTTGATGTTGGTTCAAAGTAATGCGGTCGATAAGGTCAAGATATTTTGGGGACCGAAAGTGTGGAGAATCCAAGTCCACTTCCACGGAGTCATCAAATGGGTCGCTCAAAGCCATAGACTCTGAACAGTGGACTCGAGTCAAGGTATCAGGGACGACGTTTTGGCTACTTTTTCGGTGGACTATAGTAAACTTAAACCCCTGAAGTTTCAGAGCCCATCGAGCCAATCGGCCATTTAGATCCGATTGATTCATTAGCCACTTCAGCGAAGCGTGATCAGTGACTATCGTAAATTCTTGGCCCTCCACGTATGCGCGGAATTTTTTAATAGCATGGACCGCCGCTAGGCATTCCTGCTCCGTGACAGTATAATTTCGCTGGGCAGAATTAAGCTTCTTCGACATATAAGCGATAGGCACTTCAGCGTCTTCATCGGTGGTTTGTGTCAGCACAGCCCCAATGCCGTCCTGGCTTGCATCGCAATGTATTGCGAATGGACGCGAAAAGTCTGGGCTGTGCAACACCGGTGCCTTAGTTAAGCTGTCTTTAAGCGCGTTAAATGCCGAAGAACTTTCATCTGTCCAGACGAAACCACGGTTCTTGCGGAGCATGTCTGTTAGCGGGGCCGAAATGGCGGCGTAATTATGGACAAATCGCCGATACCATCCGCACATACCCAGGAATCGACGCAGTTGTCTAACCGTCTTAGGTTTTGGAAAGTCTGTAATTGCGCGGATTTTGTCGGAGTCAGTACCGATGGTTCCGTGACCGATAACGTGACCCAGATAAGAGACTTCCTTCATAACAAACTTACTCTTCTCTATATTCAGGGTCAGCCCTGCCTTTCTCATACAGAAGGCTACTTCTTCCAGTAGCTTGAGGTGTTCTTCGAACGATGATGTAATCACCAGCAGATCATCCAAGTAGACAAACACTTGGTGTCGCAAGTGCGCTGAAATGACGTGGTCCATTAGCCGTTGCATCGTTTGCGGGGCGTTACAAAGCCCAAAAGGCATTGTAACAAATTGATACAACGGTCTACCGGGGACGGTGAAGGCAGTCTTATCCTTTGACGGCGCATCGAGTGGAATCTGCCAAAACGCATCTTTCAAGTCCAAACTCGAAATGAATTTGGCCTTTGGGAGGCGGCTCAGAATTCCATCAATGAGTGGCAAAGGATAAGCGTCCTTCAACGTCACCTCGTTGACCTTACGTGCATCCAGACACAAACGAACTTTATTAGGTTTGACTACAAGGGTGACTGGTGATGACCAAGCGCTTTGGGATTCCTCAATGACACCCATTGCAAGCATCCGGTCTATTTCCGCATGGAGAAGCTTTTCGACGGCGGGACAGATCACATAGTATCTCTATTTAATAGGCTCGCTGCCTCCGACGTCGATGGCGTGTGATATAAGGTTCGTACGCCCTAAGCCTTCCGCAGAAAAGGATGGAAATCTTGCAATGACTGCATTGAGGCTAGCTTGTTCAGACGCGGTCAACGGATGCTGGTTGACTTCACGTTCAATCGGTTCTAATGACAAAGCTGCTGAATATAAAGAGTCATTGAAAAGTGCAGGAGCAAGCTCGAATCTGCGCACGAAATCGATTCCGAGGTAGAGATTATGGCTGAGGGTTGGCATTATCAGAAACTCTATGGTTTCTGTACGCCCTCTAAAGGTGACAGAAGTGGAAATTTTTCCAACGGCTGAATGGCGGGTGCCATCAGCAGTGGTAACCCCCATCCGGAATCTCTCCCAAGGATGATTGGGTGCCGCCAGGAATTTCTTCGCAAAATCCGACGCAATTACACTGCATGACGCTCCCGTATCAATTAGGCCACTTACTGAAGTATTAAGCATGGAAACCTCAGCGTATGGTCTAATATCATCACGGGGACGGTTCAAAAGAATACCAGAGCATCGTCGACGATTAGCAAGAACGTTACGCCTCTGGTGTTGTGGAGGTCTCCGGCGATCTCGGTTTTTTGCACAACGAGAACACCGCGGTTTGTAGACCCCAGAAGCTCCGCAACCGAAACAAAATACCCTTGGTTCCGCCTTGCAATCGGCATAGGTGTGTCCAGGCTTAAGACAGTTCCAGCAAGTAGCAGAAGATTTCAACTCCTCCACTCCAGAACTCGGTTCCGCTTCCTCTTCCGAAAACTCAACGGGTTCTACTTCTTCAACTCTCCGACGAGGAGGTTGACTCACATCCTGCGAAGAACGCCATTGTGCCGCGCGTTTTTCAACATGTTCCAACTGGGTGACGCTTAATCGAAGGTCCCGAAGGGAACGAATATCCGATAAAGCCAGATGTTGAGCTAGGAAGGGGCGTAAGTTTCTCCGTACGATGCGAGTCAACTCCCCGTCCGTGAGCTTGAAGGACATACGGTCGTTGATCCGCATGATACTTTCAACGAAAGTATCATATGCCTCACCTTTCTTCTGACAACGACTTCTCATTTCGTCAATGAGGTCATCGTCGTTGTACCGATTCCCATAATGCTCCTTGAGAGCCTCCTTAAGGGACTCCCAAGTATAGTGGTTTCGGCAGCCGCCAGCAAATCGACGGAACCAGATGGCTGTATCTTTTTGGAAGAGGAGGTGGGCACAAAGGCACAACTGGTCATAGTCACCTCCCAGTGTTCGGTCAGTGAAGAGCTCAACCTGCCGGATGAACTCATCCACTGCCTCACCATCGAAATGAAGACCCCAGTCGGAAATTATTCGGAATACTCTTCCGGCTGGGATTACCGATGCCTGGCTCCGTTGATTCGCCGACACGGCTGGAGAATTGACTATAAGTGGGTTTTCGGTAGGAGAAGGTGCCGACACTGGTGGTTGTTGATGTTCGCGGAACAATTGATCTATGTATGCCTTCATAGAATGAAATAGACCCCGCTGAATGTCCGCAAGAGACGGAAGAACCGGGTTGCTAAGTGGGAAGTGGAAACCTCCCACTCCTTGCTGATGTGTATCACCAAGATGAAGTGGTGGTGGAGTATGGATAATGCGGTGGACGGGATCCACTAAGCCTAAGTCGAAAAGTGGATTTTCAACTCCCGTCGGCGTATTGGGTGGAGTTGGCGACGAATCTGGCCGGGTCTGACTTCGCGTTTGGACGCCTTGTTTCGGCACGGCGCCACGACCACGACCTTTTGCGGATGCGGGAGTGTTTTGAACTGGCATTTTTTTTTTTTTTAAATAAACAATAAATAAATTACACTAACTTAATAAATAATAAATATATAATTTTTCCCTAAATATTGAACCTAACTAAGTTAATTCTTATTTTTAACTGCTCTATTCTAGCTAACGAGAAATAAATATTTCAATAAATAAAAGAATAAAGAACTATATAAATAATTAGATGAATAATTTAAGAATTAACGAACAAATTTGACTAACTACACCTACTGAATAAATAAATAAGTAACATATGCTACACCTAACGAATAACTACGAAATAACTTAAGTTGCAAATTGCTAAACTAGATACTAACTACGTTGTCTAATAAAATGGACTAATCAAAACTAACCTATTATAAATAAATAAATATATGTAGTATACCTAAATAATTACAAAAAGCTAGCTAATCTAGTCTATGTTGCTATTGACGGCACCTGCCAGAAATTCAACCTAATTTTGCGTTTCAAAAATCATGTGATTTCCGACAGCCTTACAGACAAAAAGTTAGATTATCTATGCTTCTTTTTTTTTCTTTCTTTTTAGAGATGATTGTCTCGCGCAGCAATCTGCAAACTTCAAACAAAACCGAAACTATACGATATCATACGACACGAAACGATAATTAAATAAATAGCAAGACGATATCACGTAGAACTAGCCAACTGCATCTCAAGGTAAGTTGTCACAGCAAAAATATTATTACGATAGAGGCAAAATTATGGCTTTCCTTATCAGAATCCCCCTTCTCCATTTCAGGTTGATTTCGCAATTTCGGAGCATTAAGATGTCAAACAAAAATAAAGGCATCTGAGCTAGCCGGCAACCATGGAAAAAAAATAAAAGCAAAAAGAGAAACAAAAAAAATATATTGCAGCTTCCATCATTAAGACGCAGCTTTTTCCAACGAATCATGATTAGTCGCGTAGGTGCACAATTGCAAATTCCTTGTCGTAATTCCAATCATGATCCATTGGTAACAGCTTTGCATATCAAAGATGAAAACTGTAATAATAAATTTGCAAGGAAAATATTATGTAATTGATTGAAAGGTCGGTCCTTTCCAACATAAAGGTACCAAGGTGACTTCAAAGAAACTGGGATAGATTTCCTGAGAAACTCAGGGAGTCAGTAATTCTCCAGTTTCTTTGAAGGCCTTAGGTACGTGGAAAAAACCACCTTAGACAACACAAGGAAAGGACCGCCTTGTATACTGAGTCTAAAAGGAAACACTACTCTACATGGATAGGATGCTACAGAAGGATAGGAGTTGCACAGCTACCAGAAGGGAATGTACGTGAAATACTAAGTCCAATGTCTTAGAACTGGTAGCCTTAATGTGCTTTGGGAGCGCCACTTGGTATAAGGACTAAAAATAAATTTTTAACCCTTTACCGGACCAAAGTGGGCCCCTTATGTTGGGCGCCAAATATGTAAGGGACGTTGGAGACACCCGAAGGTGTCAACGGGGACGGAGCCATGTTGACCGTTAAGGTCCAGTAGTGACAGCTGCCGTAATTGGCTCCTCAACGAGCTAAGCAGCGGCCTGTGCTTGCTGTAGCTCAGTTCGGGAGATATGGGCGGGGTTTTTTTTTGCCGCTCGCTGCCCCTGTCCATACATATTAAAAGGGATGTCACAGACCTGGGATAGACAACACAAACGAGAGGGCAAAGTTCGGACAAAGGAAGGTAAATGTGGAGCCAGCCTGCTCAAATGCCATCTTTTGATGCTCCGAGGTCCAGATGGCGGTGGACCTCGGCCTTCTTCACCCTCTAAAAAAAACACAAAAAAAAAACCCGACCGTGAGGCCCCCATGGCCGAAATAGAAAAATTTTGCGGGGGCCTCCCATCGCGAAACAAGGGATGAGGCCTTTCACCTCATCCCGTCAATCAACCTGAAAAGGGTACCGGGGTATTCCTTGAAGGAAAATTTGATTTTTTTTTTAGCAATTAACAAACATCTTTTTTTTTATTGTCGTAAAGATAAAGTGAATAACAAGAAAAATAAACAAATTACGGCAGCCGAAGAAACAAAAAAAACATGCGTATTAATACGGTTCTGAACACATATCACACTCACCCCTCCTTTCCTCCACGGCCGTTTCGGTGCTGCAGGGCTGAAAGCGAAATTTTTACACGACACCAAAAACAATTATTATTGGGGTTTTTTTTTTTGGTTTATCCGGGCTGCTGCGACACGCAATTTTTTTGTGATTTTTGCTTATACGCGTAATTCTCTAAATTATTTTTTTGACACATGAAGAACAAAAAAAAAAAAAAAAACAATCAAGAATGAAACTAAACTACGTCGCTTCACGTCACTGTGTTTTTTTTCAGCCTAAGTAAACTGATTGTAAATATTCTATTGCTTGTTCGATCGTTCACAGGTACAAGTATTGAGGACCGGGGCTTTTGTGTCATGAATATCAATTACGAAAAGCGAACTTGTTTTGTTTTTCCAGCGTCCCTGCTGCTCCCGTTGTGACTCCGCCACTTAATTGGCTCCTCAACTCCCCTTTCGTGTCACGGAAAAATTCAGTCCAAACATTCGGCAACTGACTGGGCGCGCTACACAAAATTCCACGGGAATTGCGGACCGAATAGTGTGGCAAATTATTTTCCTCGCAACTGCGAGTCGCGATGAAAACACGTTGGGCCTCTATTTGTGCACGACACGATGACGAAGCGTCGGAAGATGACGACGAACAGTTTTCACGTCGACGATGGCTTTCACGATGCGAGCAAACAATTGACGCAGCCACGACTAACCAAAAGCAAACAGTGGCACCGGCTCGACTTTCGGCACACCTGACTTACAAACATTGCTCGAAGATGACGGCGGCACACATTTCTTCTTTTAAGTCGCGAGCGATCTCGCCATTCAAGTATCGTCCCTCCGGTGGTGGATCGTCGACCCCAAAATTTCTCACGCCCCCCACTGACACTCCAAAAAGGGAACAGGCGCCGCATAAACACTTTTTGAGCGCTTTTCGGGCGATGAATTTTGCGCGCACTTTCCACTTTTGACGCTTTTTCTTCCTTTTCCCTAGCACGACTCCCGCAATACAGTTCCAGGCTACGACACCATTTTAGCACAACCGAACACTCGGGGTCGGAATACTGCTGGCACTTTTTTCGTCGTCGTCGCACAATTTGCGGGCGTTCGCGGTGAGATTTCGGGTGCGCAAATTTCAAGTGAGAAACACTCCGCACAAAATGTACAAATACAAAAGGCCTGCACTTTCGCTCCTCTCAAATTCGGCCCGAAATTCAAGTTCTTTTTTTTTTTGTTTTTTTTTTTTTTAATTTTATTTTTGTATTTTTATTATTTTTCGGTACCGACGTCCTCCCGTGCTCGGCGGCGTTTCAAGTCGGACTCCCGTTCCACCTGTTCCACCTGTTCGATTTATCCCCCCCACTTCTGAAAACTTTTCCCGCCAAAATTTCGCTTCACCAATCAGGTGATTTACTCAACCCTGGAGTTTGGTGGCAGCGGTGTTTTTACAGCGGCCAATTCTAACCCATAAATGCCTATTTTTGAATTTATATCGATATTTCACAAATGTAAATGATTTGAAGTAAATCCAAATTAAATACATTTGTGAAAAAAAAACAAGTTCAAAAATAGACACTTATGTGTCAGACTTGGTCCGTTACAACGGATAGCAATCCAGCGAGCACACCAATGGATCCGAATCAGCGGCTATCAAAGGATATGTGTCCGAGGAACAACGATGAGCGAAACGAAATGGCTTCGATCCCGTTTCAAGAGGCAATCGGATGCATAATGTATGCTGCACAAATAAGTCATCCCGATATCAGTTTTGCTGTAAGTACATTGAGTCGTTTCAACACAAATTACGGCAAAGCATATTGGACTGCAGTGAAAAGGGTACTGCGCTATATCAAAGGCACCATTGACATGAAATTGATGTATCGGAAATATGATGGCGAAATGGTCGGGTTTTGTGATGAGGATTGGGCTGGCGACTTAGACGAGCGACGATCTACGACTGGATATGTATTTTATGTACAGGGTGGCGCTATATCATGGGCTACTCGAAAACAACCGACGATTGTATTATCTTCTACGGAGGCGGAGTTTATGTCTCTAGTTGCTGCAATACAAGAGGCTCTTTGGCTGAAGCGATTCGAATGCGAAATCTTTCTCACTGCACCGAAATCGATTCAATTGTATTGCGACAATCAAGGCGCGATTTACCTGGCCAAAAACAACACATACCAGGCGCGAACGAAACATATAGATGTTAAAAATTATTTCATTCGGGAGAAACTTGCCGATGGTATGATCAAATTGAATTATCGATCAACGAGTGAGATGATTGCAGACATTTTGACTAAACCTGTCGATCATATAAAATTAAACAAATTTATTGCTCATTTCGGCCTACATAAATAAAGTATTTTTATACCCTAGACTTATAGTATAGGGTATATTGTTTTTGTCACGACGAAAATATGTAACACCTTAAAGGAGGCTCCGGAGGTATAGCAATGTATATACAGGGTTACTGGTAACTCGACGTGTTCCTTACAAGGCGTTATAATAGAGTCAAAATGCAACAAAATAAAGCCACAAATGTTCTACCGATTTTCAGTGGTTACTGAGATATTTGAATTTTTAGGTTTTTTTAAAAAAAAAACACGGATTTGGCCATTTAAAATAAGAATTAAAAAAAAACTGCTTAGTATTTTAACTGGGTCAAAACTTATTTTTTTGTCTTAGCCAACATTGTGGCAGATACTTCCCAATCATTCAAAATTTCAAAAATTATTCACATCTCGAAATTTTTAATTTAAAATACTTAAAAAAAAAATTTACAATTTTTTTTACTTATTTTTAAATGTAGTATTACTCAAAAAAATTATACGACACAAAATGTACAAACCATTACCTCGGAATTATACTGTGCGCGAATTACGTCCCCAAGTCGCAGCCAACAAAAATCAGCTGTTCAGCCAGTTATAGTCAAATCTCTTGTTCGCGTTCTTTTGACACATTCGAGCTGTGAAAAACTGGCTTCCTAACAAACTTGAAACACTTTTTTGAATTAAGAATAAAAACATGCACTTCCTAGCGCATAACAGTCACTTACAACAAAGCAAATGATCACCCACAGTTTTAAACCACATGCCTATTGTGAATTGATATTTCGCGGCTCGTTGATTGCGACAAAGTTGAACTCGTCTCAACTTTCGCGACGTGAGCGACGTGTTGTTCGCGCACAGTATACTTATCGCCATATGAAATACATTGGTTCAACTTTATTTGACAGCAGAAGCCGCGTTGTTCGCGCAGACTATAATTCAGCCATTACAAAAACATGTCCGTCTTGTCAGCTTTCCAAAAAGGTATAAATACCAATTGAAATCCTTCAAATAATTGAAGGAACTTGCATTAACTTTAACGGGGAACCATTATTCGATTTTTAGGTTTAAAAAAAACACGGACTTAGCCATTTAAAATAAGAATTAAAAAAAAATACTCAGAAATCTATTTTCTTCTCATAGCCAACCCCAACACTATGCAAAAATTTCTCAATCATTAAAAATTTCAAAAATACTTCATCTCTCGAAATTTTTAACTAAAAATCTTATAAAAAAAATATTTGTTTGACTTGATTTAAAATGAATTATTACTGAAACAAATTATATTGCACTGTTCGTGATCGCACCAACAAAAATCAAATACAATCCAACGTCTTCGATCATCACCTGGAAAATACGAAAAGGACCCACAAAGAATCATAAAGACGCAACTATATTATTTGAGAAACTTATCTGATGGACGTCGATGTACATATATTCCAACGCTGACTATCGGGGACCATACGGACGAACTCTATCGCTGGCAGAAACACGCAGCCTGAAATTGAAATTGAATATAACATTAATTAATCCAATTGTTTATCTTATCAAAATAAAAATTACTTATGTACTTGTTTATATTTGTCATTTGACATTTGGTCTTGTCATTGCTCGTATAACAGTTTCGAAAACATGCTAGATATTAAAACATTGCTATTTTTCACAGTTACTCAACTCTCGGACAACTATTGTTGCATTTGTCATTTTGAATTCAACGAGTACAGTCGCCAATAAAGAATACTCTGTATTATTTTCTGCAATTAAATAATAAATATCATTACATCTATATTCAAAGTAAATTAATTCATTAATTTCTGGTATAGAAAAATTTCCCGTTCAGTAATCCTAGCAAAGGGGCCAATTGGAATTCATCGGCGAGAGATTGTCAGTGAACATTACATTCTGTACATTTTTATGGGCCGTCGAGCCGGGTGGCTGTGGAGCTATCATTAAAGAGGTCGGTGAGTTCCTTTCTTTTATCAATCCTATCCTTATTCCTTCCATGGTGCCATTGAATTGACCTTTAAAAAAAAAGTGCTTTAGAGAAAGAAAAGTATTTACGTCGCGAGTGAAGAACAACGAGGTCCTTGAAATACACTTTTTTCACGTGTTCCATAGAAGCGGGAGGCTTTTCAAGCAATTTGAGGTTATGAGACTAGCAACTCATGTTGAACAATTCTCTAATCATAGAGCATATTCTTAATCTGGAAGCTGCTCAAACGAAACCACGTAGTGTAAATGAACTTGCAAGCTATTTTTTATGCGATTTTTTATGCGGAATGTAGGAAATGGTCCTCAAAAAATAAGGTGTACTACGATAGTTCTGTCTGCAGTGTTTTTAATATCAACGGTGATAAAGTCTCAAATTCCGTTAACAGGTCATTGGAGAAAATTAAAACTTTTATAACTGTTAATCGAACAGTTTTTTTTGGGAGCTTATGTTCTGAACAATTATAACCTGTCTTCCACACGGGGAGGATAAGTATTCGAAATTTATGTCGGTCAATTTACAACTATCTTCCACACGGGGAGGAATTTTATATCGAACAATTTATTAGTTATCGTTCATGGTGGTAACTATTGTGAGTCCGTAGTGCTTCTTCCGTCGCAGAAACTTCTTTTATGGATTGATAGCCTTTTATTCGGAGAAGGGCTCAATAGCTAAAGGATAGTTTCTAAAATCAGTTATATAAAACGGTCTCGGCACTATAATCAATATATGGACTTTGTTTCTTCCGTTATATAACGAACAATGGAGCGTTTAATTAAAGAGCAACAAATGCACTTTGATGAATTGGTGCGTACCCGCACCAATTATAAAAAGGAGTCCCGGGCACGCAAAACAAGTAGTTATTTAGCACGTATGCGGGGCAAATTGGAGGATCTTCAGCAAAAGCATTCCTGTACGCATCGTCTCATTTTGGATAAACTAACTGGCGCGGACGCGGAGTATGAGCATCCTTATTTTAAGGAAAAGAAGTATATGGCCTTTAATGAATTCTGTATGGACTTCTTGATTGATGTGGATGACCTTACATCTGAGTTAGCCAAATCAGCGCAACTTGAGTTAGACAACGCAGCGCAACTTGCGAGCAAGGATGACACCAAACCCAACACCCGCAGCAACGACGTCAGGTTACCACGGATTGAGTTGCCGACTTTCGACGGGGATTACTCCAGTTGGATATCGTTTAAACATCTATTCTGCTCTTTAATTTATCATAAAGAGGGCATTAGTAATGTAGAAAAGCTGCACTACCTTAAGTGCAGTTTAAAGGGGGAAGCAGCAAATCTTTTGAAGGCGTACCCAATAACCGAAAACAATTTGGAGTTTGCGTGGAAAACCTTAATAGAAAGGTACGACAACCCGAACGTCATTGTCAACGCGCAACTTAAGACTTTAGTTGGTCATGAAGAGGTGACGGAGTCATCATAATCCATCAAGGCATTATTCGACAGGACGATGGAGTCGGTTCAACTTTTGGAAGCAATGGAAATAAAAAACTTGTGGCATACTATCGTCGTCTACTTGGCAGTGCAAAAACTCCCGGTTCCCACTCGAGCACTATGGGAGCAACAACAGGCAACAAAGGCAGAATTATTGTCTTTAGAAGATTTGCGGCAATTTTTGCAGACCCGTTTCCGTACGTTAGGGGCTACTAGTACTCAACCGACGAACAATGATAACAGAAAAATCCAAACTCATCATGCTAATACGATAACAACATGCTGTGAATGTGGACAAGCTCACAAGCTACGAATGTGTTCCAAATTCACTAAGGCTAATACCACACAACGTTTCAATATGACAAAAAAACATCGGCTTTGTTTGAATTGCCTAGGAAGGTGCCATATGGCGTCAAATTGCCCTAGCTCTTCTAGATGCTTTAAGTGTAAAGGTCCGCATCATACTATGCTACATCGGAACACCAACGTCACTGAAACAAATGCTCCAACATCTAGTCTATCCAGTTCAGCGGAGATATTTGTGTCCACCAACTCGAACTCCTTAAACTCCTTGAGTGGAGTTGTGTCTGATGCTGTTTTGTTAGCAACTGCTTGGGTTAAGATAAACGGAAGAAGTGGAATCATAACGCTAAGAGCCCTACTGGATCAAGGGTCCCAAGCTTCTTTTATTACCGAGGATGCAGCGCAGCAGTTAGAATTGAAAAAATATACAGGCAACACACTTATAACCGGTATTGGAGCATCAGGATCTACACGAGCCAAAGGTTTTGTTGAAGCTACTATGACCACACTGGAGAACGAGGAAATCAGTTTTAAAGCATTCGTATTGCCAAAGCTAACCAATTTGTTACCATCCCGTCGCGAACATGTTATTCAACATCCTAGTTTGAAAAAAGTGCGCCTAGCCCACTATAATACTCCTGGACGAATTGACTTAATTCTCGGTGCTGATATTTACGGCAAATTGATGATGCCGCAATCCGAACTACTTTTTGACGGTCTACTTCTGCAATGTACAAAGCTCGGATGGATACTTTCTGGAGTCATCCCTCATAACGAAACCATGTCAATACAGTCAATCGAAGTAGAGCATCAAACATCATTGAAAAATTTGCTGGAACGTTTTTGGAAGGTTGAGGAACCACCTAACCTCAAACCAATCAATCTCGAAGATGCCCGGTGCAAAGAGTTTTATAAATCTACAACAACGCGGTTGGATTCAGGGAGATTTAGCGTACGTTTGCCCTCCAAAAAGGACGAATCAAAACAACAACTAGGGGAATCCAGATTCTCGGCAGAGACAAGTTTAGTAAATTTGGAACGAAAATTTCGTCGTGATCCTCTTCTAAAATCGGAATATTCAAAGTGTATACAGGAATACATTGACAATGATTATTTATCTCACGTCAAAAATGGTGACTCCAATACAAATTGTAAGCCACATTATTTACCGCATCACGCGGTGCAAAAGGATAGTTCTACAACCAGAACTATAGGTAGAATCGTCTTCGATGCTTCGCGCAAAACGTCAACTGGCATTTCATTGAATGATGTTTTGCTAACTGGGCTATCAGTCCAAAAACGATACTGTGTCTATTATTAATAATTGGAGATTGAAGCGGTACGCCTTTATCGCACATATTAAAAAAATGTATCTACAAATACGAATGCATAATCAGGATCGGGATTACCAACGTATACTATGGAGATTCGACTCTCAAGATCCAATCCAAGAATATCAGCACAGTAATGTTTGGTGTGACTAGTGCTTCCTATTTGGCTATCCGTACACTTCAACAATTAGCGGATGAGAACGAAACATCTTTTTCTAATGCAGCTGCCACCATAAAGAACGATTTCTATGTGGATGATGTAATGTCCGGAGCAAGCACTCAATCTGAAGCTCTAAACATGATTAGAGAGCTGAACAGCGTTTTAGAATCTGGTGGTTTCCACTTACGCAAGTGGGTATCGAATGATCCAGCTATATTGAGAGATATCCCAATGGAAGATGTAGAAAGTTCAAGCAGTATGAATTTGAAGTTGGATCAAGGTCATAAATCCCTCGGAATTCTTTGGCATCCGTCTTGTGACACACTTTCTTATCGCTACAATCTTTAGAGCAATAGTTGTCACTCTAAGCGATCTGACCGGGCGGGGACGTAATCAATGTTTGCGTTCAGAAGGAACTGAGCAACTTCCGCTCAGCGAACATGTTCAGAACGAGCGGGTTCAGAAGTGACTGAGCAACTTCCGCTCGGGTGATCATGATCAAATTTCACCGAGCAAGTAATATTTCTGCTCACTGATCAGTGCTCAGTGCTCAGGTTCTTCTTCTTCTTTTTCAACCTCACGCTCATGTTGCGAGTTTCCGAGTTTTGACAGTTATCAAATTGGTTGTTGTGTTTTCGCCGTTTTCGGCTTCTAGTTCTTTGGTTTTCGGGTGCTTCTGAATTTGTTTTCACGTTGCTCGTGATTTTTGTAATGGACAGCGTGGGATTCATGTATTTTCCACTTTTCGGCACTTGAAGTCTAAAATTGTCATCGTCAGCTTTCAGCTGGTCGATTTGTCAGCTGGTGAAGTAGCGTTCAGCAGGTGCAGACTCCAAACCGAGCAGCTCCGGAGCAGCTCGCGAGCAGTTGCGAAGCTGCTCGCGAGCGGTTTCTGCTCTTTTGCCACCTTCTGAACGCACTCAATGCGAGTTAATGACTCGCACTTACTGGGAATTCCAGGTTCATGTGAACAGTTTCAGTTCACAATCCCAAGCATGAAAGTGATTCAGCGGTTTACCCGGACCTCTCGGTCTAGGAAATACACGTTGATACTTTCATTAATGGGAGCAATTGCGAAACGACTTCTCAGCGGTAGAATCAGTCAAGATACATACCTCCATGGATTATAACTGAAGATGCAAGCGAAATCGAGCTTCATGGCTTTAGTGATGCATCAAAGGAAGCATATGGGATAGCGGTTTACTGCGTTAGCAAAGTAGGCGCTGATGTGAAATCACACTTGATAATATCAAAGACGAAGGTTGCACCTATCAAACCGATGACGATTCCTCGATTGGAGCTGTGTGGTGCGTTACTTTTATCAAAGGTGATCAAGTCTCTATTAACAACATTCAGTATAGAGGAGAAGATGTCTCGAACAACTTTATGGACGGACTCGAAAATTGTGCTATCATGGCTACGTGCACATCCGAGCAGATGGACGGTGTTTGTTCGAATCGCACATGTCAAATATTGGAGAATGCACCGAATATACCATGGAGATATGTACCAACAAAGTCGAATCCTGCCGATCTCGCCTCTCGTGGTTTGCAAAACTCGTCAATAATAGTCTTTGGTGGAATGGTCCGAATGGGCTACGATGTTCGAAGGAGGAATGGCCAATCGATGAGAAGGTCGAATCTACAGAGTTAGAAATAAATCGTTGCGCGAAACTACTTTGCCACAATACACATTTGAAGGAATTGTGACTCGACGAGCTTATTTGCAAATATTCAACACTTAATCGTTTAATAAGAGTTCTCTCATATTGCCAACGATTTTTCCAAGCTGTCAAGAAATGATTACTGCGGCCCAGTTAACATCAAAGACAGAAAAGGTAGAGGAGCTCGTATTCATAAGGGATACATCGCAATCTTCGTATGTCTAGCAGTAAAAGCTGTTCACATTGAAGTTGTTAATGGGTGCATTCGGGAGTCACGGTTGTTGCTAGCTTTAAGTGCTGCCTCGTGAATTGTACTCCGAATGTTGCGCTAAACCACTGCTAAACTTAGCGCAAATAGATAGGCGCTAACACTTTTAGGCAGCACAAAATTTGTTCGCTGTCTTGGCTTAGCGGAGATTTGACAGTTCGAACGAATGGCCTGCATTCGCAAATCACAGCGCTACCTGAGCGCTCCCATTTTTGTTGTTGTAATTCAGTGCAAAATTGGGACAAAAATAGGAGCGCTCAAGTAGTGCTACCGATTTGTGAATGCTGGCATGTCAATTTACAACAGGTGAGCCAGCATACCATGCGGGCGTCACGTGCCTAGGAATTCGCTATTTCTATGCAGCGCATTACGCTGTTTTCCGTGACGCCCGAATGCGCCCAATGACTTAACAACTGAGGCTTTCTTGGGAGCGTTTCGTCGTTTCGTGTCAAGACGAGGCCTAAGCACGGACGTCTATAGTGACTTGGGAACGAATTTTGTGGGAGCAAACGCCGAAATACTGCGAATTGTTAAGGCCGATCAGCGAATTGCGGAATATGCGGAAAATGAGCGTATCAACTGGCATTTCAATCCCCCAGCATCTCCCCACTTTGGCGGACTGTGGGAGGCAGGCGTCAAATCAATGAAGTTGCATCTGCGGAAAACCCTTGGGAATGTTATTCTTACCTTTGAAGAATTATGCACTACCACCACTCAAATTGAAGCCTGTCTTAACTCGCGACCCGTATGCCAAATCCACGACGAATCATCCGAAGCATCCACCTCGACACCCACCCATTTTCTAATCGGAGATACTTTGCTAAAAATCCCGGAACCACACTGGATGTGAAGGAAAATTATTTATTTCGATGGCAGCTCACACAACGGCTGTCGCAAATGTTTTGCAAGCGATGGTCGGAGGAATATTTGTCCCGTCTTCAACAGCGTCCAAAATGGTTTTCGCGTCGATCGGAACCGCGAATCGGTGACATATGTCTAATTAAAGATGAACGACTCCCCGCGTATAAATGGCCCTTGGCAAAAATTATTACATTGCATCCGGGCAATGATGGTTTGGTGCGCGTAGTAACTGTAACGAGAAATGGTTCGGAATTTAAACGAAATATTACAAAAATCGCGTTACTCCCTTGTAATGAACATTAAACAAAAATGGCACAAACCTTCCACCAGTCCTACCTCCACTATCCAACTCCATATCCATGTTTCTCACCAGTACGAATATCATATCATCAGTCAATGGGATAGGTTGAGGTAAACAGGAAACATATGTTGCTTGAACTTTACCTTGCCTAACTCCCGGCATCGTCCGACGGAGCAGTATCGAATAATAACCGGAGGGGCGTGTACCAATCGAGACAACGAAACACATGACCCCGAAGAAGCACTGCTAAACATATCCTGGGATACATGCATCCCAGGGGGGGGAGGGGGGGAGAATGTTCTTGATCGCACCAACAAAAATCAAATACAATCCAACGTCTTCGATCATCACCTGGAAAATACGAAAAGGACCCACAAAGAATCATAAAGACGCAACTATATTATTTAAGAAACTTATCTGATGGACGTCGATGTACATATATTCCAACGCTGACTATCGGGGACCATACGGACGAACTCCATCGCTGGCAGAAACACGCAACCTGAAATTGAAATTGAATATAACATTAATAAATCCAATTGTTTATCTTATAAAAATAACAATTACTTACTTTATGTATTAATGTTCTTGCAAATGTACAAGTGCGAATCATTTTCAATTTAAATTGGAATTGTTTGTGACACTTGGTTTCATTCTGCACACCAACTTAGTGTGCGTCTGTAGCTTAGCTCGGTAACGCACCGGGTATTTTTTGCTACTCGAAACACGGTCTCTGCGGTTCGCGCCCCGCAACGGGACCAACTATTTTTTATTCTGAAATTCCCTCTGAATTAATTTCTCCGAGCTTACGATTAGTGGTTTCGTATGGATAGTAGCACTCATCAGGTCTTGCATCTTTGCAGCTATCCATGTGCAAGACGACCACGAAAGTGTGAGAATTCTGTTTGTATAGGCCGTGAAGGCGTGATTTTACTTGAAAACTCGACCGTGGAGGTCTAGATGGTGTGAAGCACTTATATTAACTCACTAGAGGGGTGGAGAGAGGGTGAGAAGTGGAGATATTTGTTCCCTGGCAATTTTACTTACCACTAAGCTCGGAGAAATTAATTCAGAGGGAATTTGAGAATAAAAAATAGTTGGTCCCGTTGCGGGGCGCGAACCGCAGAGACCGTGTTTCGAGTAGCAAAAAATGCCCGGTGCGTTACCGAGCTAAGCTACAGACGCACACTATGTTGGTGTGCAGAATGAAACCAAGTGTCACAAACAGTTCCAATTTAAATTGAAAATGATTCGCACTTGTACATTTGCAAGAACATTAATACATAAAGTAAAATTGCCAGGGAACAAATATCTCCACTTCTCACCCTCTCTCCACCCCTCTAGTGAGTTAATATAAGTGCTTCACACCATCTAGACCTCCACGGTCGAGCTTTCAAGTAAAATCACGCCTTCACGGCCTATACTAACAGAATTCTCACACTTTCGTGGTCGTCTTGCACATGGATAGCTGCAAAGATGCAAGACCTGATGAGTGCTACTATCCATACGAAACCACTAAGCTCGGAGAAATTAATTCAGAGGGAATTTGAGAATAAAAAATAGTTGGTCCCGTTGCGGGGCGCGAACCGCAGAGACCGTGTTTCGAGTAGCAAAAAATGCCCGGTGCGTTACCGAGCTAAGCTACAGACGCACACTAAGTTGGTGTGCAGAATGAAACCAAGTGTCACAAACAATTCCAATTCAAATTGAAAATTACTTACTTGTTTATATTTGTCATTTGACATTTGGTCTTGTCATTGCTCGTATAACAGTTTCGAAAACATGCTAGATATTAACACATTGCTATTTTTCACAGTTACTCAACTCTCGGACAACTATTGTTGCATTTGTCATTTTGAATTCAACGAGTACAGTCGCTAATTAAGAATACTCTGTATTATTTTCTGCAATTAAATAATAAATATCATTACATCAATTTCGTTAGGCGGCACGACCTTAGATTATTCCACTGAAGTTAAATGCCTCGGGGTAACTCTAGACTCGAAACTCACCTGGAATACTCACATGGATAATGTACTTGGAAAAGCCACACGCACAATGTGGGCTTGCAGAAGTTTCTTTGGACGGACATGGGGGCTCACCCCAAAGATAATTGAGTGGTTATACACCATGCTGGTGCGGACTATGGTGACCTACGCAGCGCTTGTGTGGTGGCCGAAAACTCAGCAATCTTCTGTCATACTGAAGTGCAATAAGCTTCAACGCCTTGCCTGCCTTGGCATCACTGGAGCTATGCGCACTTGTCCTACGCCAGCCCTGGAGGCGATTATTGGACTTACTCCGTTGCATATATTCATTCAAGAATCAGCAGCTCTAAATGCTCTTAGACTTCGTCTAACTTCCGACGTGCGTAGTGAAGAAAGCGGTCACACGAGCATTCTGAATCAAATTCCTGACGTGCAGATCTGCTTGAGATCAGATTACATGATCACGGAGGTTTGCTTCGGCAGAAAATATTCAGCCCTCATCCCTAACCGCTCTGAATGGGTAAATGGCACACCCTGTCCAGAACCTAGATGTATCAAGTGGTTCACCGATGGGTCTAAAACAGAACAGGGTGTTGATGCAGGTGTCTTTGGACCCAACACCAGGATTTCGATCGCAATGGGAATCTCGCCCAGCGTTTTTCAAGCTGAGATCCACGCCATCGAGGTCTGCCCCAGAGTAATCTTGGAAACTGGACTTCGCGGCGCTCACATTGCTATCTACTCAGACAGCCAAGCAGCTATAAAAGCGCTCTCCTCATTTAAGGTCTCTTCAAAACTGGTGAAGGAGTGTTACAATCTCCTTCAACTGTTGGCAACCAATAAACGAGTCTTCTTGTGTTGGGTGCCAGGCCACCAGGGCATTGAGGGAAACGAGGCTGCGGATGAACTTGCTAGACAAGGATCATCCAGTCGTTTTCATGGACCTGAGCCTTACTGTGGCTTTGGACTGGCCTCGGCCAAACTGCGGATCACAGATTGGTTTGCACGATTGCGTCAACAGTACTGGAATAACCTTCCAGGGCTTCGTCAATCAAGGGAGCTGATAATGCCCTTCAGTCACAAGGGTACTACTCAAATGAGTAGAACCCACCTAAGACTCCTAGTGGGGTACTTATCTGGCCAT
The DNA here is from genome assembly GCA_964017055.1 of Chloromyia formosa. NCBI lineage: Eukaryota > Metazoa > Arthropoda > Insecta > Diptera > Stratiomyidae > Chloromyia > Chloromyia formosa. Next base: position 82,194,095 of record OZ024813.1, on the reverse strand, counting down.
CACTTGGTCAGATATCACCTGAACAAGATGGGTCTGTCAAGCGAGACTGAATGCCGTCTTTGTCTGGAAGGCGTGGAAACGACCAAGCACATCTTGTGCGAATGTCCCGCCATCGCGCGTTTTAGGATGTCACTCCTCGGGCAGGCTACTATCAGCACTGCAGAATTCAGGTTGATTCCTGCTAAAGACTTAATACCCTTTATTAGACGGGTGGACGGTCTTTTGGATTAATGAGCTACGGCACAATAGATCTTTATGGTCGCAGTCCCTTCCTGCTGGGAAAGTAGCTCGAATCTTATATCTATCTATCTACATCTATATTCAAATAAATTAATTCATTAATTTCTGTTATAGAAAAATTTCCATTTCAGTAATCCTAGCAAAGAGGCCAATTGGAATTCATCGGCGAGAGATTGTCAGTGAACATTACATTCTGTACATGCACAACGCTTAAAAACCATTAGGAAAACATGCCCATCTTGTCAGCTTTCCAAAAAGGTATAAATGTCAATTCAAACCCTTCAAATAATTGAAGGAAAGCCATTAGTCGATTTGAGAAAAATAAAACAATTGCATAAATTCATACAAATTTCGAACATAAAGTTTCTTCTTTTCAATCATTGCATCAGTTTTTATTAGAATTATTTTATACAAATACCAACTTTTATACAGACTGTTGTTAATTACTTTTTTACGCTTCTTTATACTACCTACATATTTTCCATTCATTAGATCACTTTTACCTGAAATATTTTACCCAATGCGAATTATTTTATGACTTTGCGTTACATACCTTTAAGCACTCTTGTCAATAACTTTATGATTACTCCTTTAAATTATGCACTTAGGCAATAAAAAGGTTCAATACACAGAATGAAAAGAAGAAACTTTATGTTCGAAATAGCCCGTGTTGTACTATCTGAATCACTAGGGTCCCAGAAAAGGTAGCAAGTAGTCAGTTCGACTAACATTTGGACATGCGTAGACGCAATTTGAGAGAGTGTACATATGTAATGAGCGCCTCACGACGCCGTCGGACGCGGGACACACAGTTGCAAGTGTACCGGGCGAAGATGCCCGCCGACACACTTGCAACTGAGTGTATCAGCGCGACCCGACCAATCCGTGGCAGCCATAACGAATTCGACGTAGCGCTCAACCAGCGCAGCTGTGTTATGAGCGCAGCCAAGTGCCTATCGTGCTGTCATGCTGAATTGCTAATTCAGCACCTGACGTTTCGACTCTCGAAAGTCCAATTGGACTTCCGGGAATCGAAACGTCAGTTGACGAAGAAAGTTTCCAGCGTGGCGGCCGACTGCACAGGCCAAAAACTGGTTTAAGTGGATAAATACGAAGCGGCCTAAACCCAGGTAGGAAAAAAAACACAAAAAAAGCCCGAATGTGTTCCATTGACACGTCTACTTGAAACAAACGTTTCTTCTTGGCAATTTTCATTACAGTAGCGGAGATAGTTGGTTGTCGCCACCACAGCAGCCGCCACGCGGATTTTTTTCGTTGTATTGGCGAATTTGGGAGACACGGGACAGCAGTCCCCGACAAATAGTCGGTCATTTTGCGCCACACATTTTGGGGCCGTCGCCACGGCCGGAGCGCTTCCCACCTTGGGGGTTCAGCACACATTGGGGCCGTCGACACGACAGGAGCATATGCGCCATTTTGTTGGTGCTTGAAAACACAGCGAGCACTGATTGGGGTCGTCGCCACCGACCGGGGTGCCGCGCCCTTTCGTTTCTTTTGGCGACTTTGGGCAACCAGTGCGCATATCGGACGTCACCGCAGGACGGGAGCGCCGCTGGCATTCTTTTTTCTGGTGCAACCAGTGCGCATATCGGACGTCACCGCAGGACGGGAGCGCCGCTGGCATTCTTTTTTTCTGGTGCAACCAGTGCGCATATCGGACGTCACCGCAGGACGGGAGCGCCGCCGACCAGTCGTCCGTTTTTCTTTTGTTGGCGCACCTCGGCCACAAACACGAGCCCGCCCCGCTACACCTGTAACCCGGCCACAGCAAGGGTCCACCCGGCCATTATCACAACCCGGCCACAGCAACGTCAAATTTAACAGGTATTTGCCTTTTCCTTTTTTTTTTGGGTTTTGGCCAGCGAGCGGCCGCTGTCAGGCCTCATAGGACAGAAGACTAGTGCGACCATTTTGAAAAGTTGTCGCCTTATATGCACATACGAAGTAATACATTCATGGCATCGGCAAAGTAAGCTGTTAGGATGAAGGAATTAAATGTAGATTTAGTATAAAATAAATACCATGGATTCGTCCGTTTTCGTAAATCAATAAAACGAATGTTCATGCGTAATGAGTAAGAATTTGGTAGTTAAGGCACAGTTTCTCTCCTTCGACATACTATACATACGAAATAGTTGGCATTTTATGGCTATATTGGAGAACGGGAAAATTCAAGTCAACCGATGTTTCTTGTATGCATATACTTTAACGGGTCCTATGAAGAATATATGATGATTTCTTTTATATAAACAAGCCAGTATGTATGCATATAGTAATGCTTAAGTTTATTATTAAAGTAATTTTTGAAAAGATTTTTAACATAGTATTGAAAGTCCATTTGAAAGATAACGTGTTGTCTCAAGCATTCAGATACAAACAATAGAATTACAAATGCCGAAATAGCCAAATATCTATGTTTAAAACCAAACAGTAAATCAATTCAACGAGACACCGAAAAAAAAAGAAATGATATTTTGAATAATTAATATTAACAATAAGCTGCACTCGTGGTGTTTAGTAAAATAAGTACGTACTTATTAATATCGAAAAGACAAGTTTTAAAATAATTAACCGATAACTGAAACAATGCCTTTATGATGATAGTGCAAAATGTAGGAGTATGTATTAAAGGTTGTCTTTTCAAAATTCTATAGCTTGGTAGAAGTTCAAAGTCCAGCTTTAATATACCCTAACAGACCTAGATTAAGAGAATAAGAAGAGCTTTTTCGTTGCACTTGGCAATTCAGTACGATATCAGGCTTCATTGTCTTCTAATGTAGTTTTAAAAAAAAATTTATGCACATTAAGATCTTATCAAATTGCTGAGTTTCTTATTAATTTGCGTGTACGAAATCCAGTAATAATTTGTATGCAAGTTTTTATATGTAAACTTAATAACGCACGCGGGATATCGCAACATAATATGTTAATTGAGGCGAGTTGAATCGCATTTGTAGCTATAAATGTTAGCAGAGACTTAAGAGAATAAATAAAGCAACAATGAATAACAGATAGAACAAATTCTCTTTGCTTCCTGACCCCTTCCCAAGGGCCTTCCTCGCTCCGCTCGTGTCACTCGCGCTAGAAATCGTTAAGGGGGCTAGGAAAATGTGCGCGGCCTAGCCCGATGGTGGGGAGGGAGCGCGGAGCCCCTAAACCAGCCAGGGGCTCCCGTGTTCGTCGAGGGCCGAAAGGGTGCTTCCTTGGTTGTACGTTTTTTTTAGGTCTTGTTTTTTTTGCAGGTATCGCTCGTTTGCTTAGGCACCCGGGCACGCGCGTGATTTTTTTTTGGTAACACCGCGAGGCAGATGTGGCCCACGCAACCCCACCCCGACCACCGATAGCTGAGCTAGCTATCCAGCACGCGCAAAACGGTCACATCTGAGGTAGTCTTGGCACTTAGGTGTCACGCGAGGTCTGCACGACCAGAGCCCGACTACCGTCCTCTCGTGGGCTTCGGCCAACCACAAAGAAATGTTACAAATGGCGCCCAACGTGGGGCCCGATTAATTACCGTTGGGGTTGATTTAGATCACCCTAGGACCTCACTCCACCTCGAGGTCCAAATACGGTCCCACTGCCGGAGTTTGTCAGCTGTTGAGGGTTTTTCCTCACTTAGGTGCTTCACGCACCCAGGGAATTCCAAACTCCGGCCCAAATTTTTTTTCTCTTAAGTCCTTCGTCCAATCCTTGTAGAGTTCCTATTCCATGTAGAGTAGGTTATCCTATCCCCACCTATCCCCCCAACAGGCAGTGCCTACGTTGTGATCGTCAAAGGATGCTTTTGCATCGTGGGTAAGACGTTCGGCCAAAGGGACTCTTTGGAAATACCGGAATCGGGAGTTTACTCCCGATCTCCAATCCGGGTCCCTCGAACGTCTTCCCACCTTTGTGTGTAGGCACTGACCTTATCTAGCTCTTTTCTCGTAACAAGTCGGGATTTCGGAACTCGTCCTTGCACGGCCCATCCAGTTTCAACGGTCAAGGGAAAAGGGGAATTACATGTTGTAGGCGTTTACGCCTGTCACATGACTCCGATCTCCCGAAACCTAGGAACTGGATGAGTAGTGTATTGACGAGGGATGAGCCCGGCTACTCCCAATAAATTTTTTTTTACTATTTTCTTTCTGTACGACCGACGGAAGTGGCTTTCGTCCCCGAGACGAACGCGTATGCGAGCGAGTGAGCGAGAGAGTGAAGAGAGGAGGAGTCCGGAAGGTATCAGGAAGCAAAAATTCAATAAAACCAGTTCGTTACCTTACCTTATTGTACCTTGTCATATCGTATCATAACGCATCTTATCGTTTCTTATCTCCACGTACCTATCTTATCTTATATATCTATATATACTTTAATAATTATTAGATTAGTAAAAACACAAATATGCCACTTAACCATACGCCACCCCCGGGAGTGCAGGGTAGGGGAGCAGTGACCCGTTCACGCTCCCAAGCCGAGCTCAACCCTAACGCTGAGAAATTCCCGCAAGCGTTATCGCCAGACGGGCCCCAGTTAGGAGAGCCGCTAGAGCCTCAGGGCCAGGGGCCACCGGCGCTGCAACAGCCGCCGGACGCGACGACGCAAGAGCGACTATCGTATCCCGGGTGGAATTTTAGGAACCAGGAGGGATGGGTCCCCCTACCGCTCCCGGTCCAGCCACCACCACAGCCGGCCCCACAGTCGCTGAACCCGGCCAAGGAAGGGCGAGCCTCTTACCCGGGATGGGAGTTGCCTCCACAGGCGTGGGGACAACAACAGCCGCCCCCACAGCCACAGCCGAGACCCCCTTGGTTGGACCAACCACCTCCACCGTGGTGGGGTCAGAAACCACCGGCCTGGTGGAATGCTCAGCCTCCAGCCTGGTGGGTTCAAGGCAGGCATTCCCCCTCGGAACAGGCTCCCCCAACAGGATTAGACGAATCCTTGCAGAAACTGATCGACTTAGAATGCGCCAGGCGCATCTCTCCCATGAATTTAAACAACAATCCACGGGTATCGATTGCCCGAGCTGACCCAGTGGAGCGGCGACACCAGCCGGCTGCCTCCTCAGCGACCATTCCGGCACACCACGTCCACCGAACAATCCAGGAATGGGGATTAAAGTTCCAAGGGACTGCGGTTGACGAATTCATTCGTCAGGTGGAGCTGTTCACCGACCGCACCCTTGGCAGGGACTTTGAACGGGTGTGCCTATACGCCCACCTTTTCTTCGCTGGAGATACAGCCGAGTGGTTTCGCCACTTCGCGGCCAGCTCGCGCAATCGATACACGTGGGAGTCGTTGCGAGCTGCTCTCCGCCAACAGTTCACAGACCCCCACGACGATGACGACATTATGGAGATGATGCGTCATCGTCTCCAGAGGGAGGGGCAGTCATTCGACGACTTCCTAAAGGTGATGCGGCAGCTCAACAATCGGATGCGGGACCCACTATCGGATAGGGAGTTGACGAGAATAGTCAAGAGGAATTTGCGGGAAGACATAGGAAGAGACGCCGTTCATGTCAAATTCAACGACTTGCTAGAATTGCGAGAATTTGTACGCGAGTTAGAGAATTACAATGAACGTATGGCTTCCCGACATTTCTCTCGCTATCCTCGTCAAGTCTCGCGTCCACGAGTCTCCGAGCTGGACCGCCCCGATACTACCTCTACTTGGGAAGTGCAGGGAGAAATCGAGGCACTGAACGCCAATTCCACCTGCTGGAATTGCCAGAGGCCCGGACATTCTTACGCAGACTGTCGGCAGGCACTGAAGTTGTTCTGCTTTGGATGCGGAGCTCCGGGTGTGGTTAGACCACAATGCGAGCAGTGCGCAATTTCAAAAAACCATACGCGCGGGAGACCTCAACCCCATCAGAGGTCTTCCAAGGAGGTTCAGACAGAACCTACCTCCCCCGAGATGCCGCGGTAAAATTACAACCGCACCCGAAGAGTTCCGCTCCAAAGCGGAATGGCTTGGAGCCTTCTGCACAGTGTGCGTCGGAACCCTCCGATACGCCTTTTTCCCCGGCCACGTCTTTTACACCGGACTTACATCTGCCATCACACCGATCTGATTCGGAACCTACCCTCACGACGGCTGAAGCCGCAACACAGACCCGCGCTTCGTGCGACCTGTTGCCGTGCGGACCCACTGAATCATCAGCCAATCAGACCGGATCAGTTAAGATTTTGAGACCCTGTCCGGCCATTAACACCCCCCCGGCCAGCAAACCTAGTGTTACCCAAATCGTACCCCACTCACTACAGCTTTCGACCACTCCATGAGAGGGAGAAGGACTACTTGGAGGCTCGCCAACGGATTTTCAGCGCTGAGGAAATCCAGCCTCGCCGACCGAAACGTTCCACGTTGCGGTGCCGGCGTTTCTGGAAGAAGGTGCTGGCTAATCGTCGGCGATACTGCGAAGTAGTCCTGCCGGATAGTCCTAAGGATGACTTCGGGCCTTATGCGGCAGTCACGCTCCTTGGTCAGACAGTGAGTGGGTTGGTCGACACGGGCGCTTCTTGTAGCGTCATCGCTTCCGACTTTGCGGAATCAGTCCTGAAGAATCACCGTTATTCCTGGGTCAAGTTCCAACTGGGAGTCACAACCGCGGATGGAACCTGCCATACCGCCCGAGGTAAGATCCTTGCGGACGTTACGTTCCGAGGGCTCACCAAACAACTGGAGTTCTTACTCATGCCGACTCTCAGTCAGAACTTGTACCTAGGAGTCGATTTTGTTCGAAGTTTCGACCTGGCTCCTGCCTTATTTACGTCTTCGCCATGTTTATCTGAGCTGTCTTCCGATGACCCTTCGGTGACCGTCAGTAAACATTCCTTGTCAGCAGCTCAGCAAGTGCGACTCAATGCCGCCATATCGATGTTTCCGTCCTTCACCAAGGAGGGCTTAGGGCATACGACCGTCATCTCACACGCCATCGACGTCGGAAACAATAAACCCGTCAAGCAGAGACACTTCGCTATCTCTCCCGCCGTCGAAAAGCTCCTCTATAAGGAGATCGATCGGATGCTTGATATGGGGGTTATTGAGGAGTCGCAGAGTGCGTGGTCATCACCAGTCACCTTGGTAGTCAAACCTAACAAGGTTCGTATGTGCCTAGACGCACGCAAGGTCAATGCAGCGACTTTGAAGGATGCTTACCCTTTGCCGCTCATCGATGGGACTCTGAGCCGCCTCCCCAAGGCTGAGTTCATTACGAGCTTAGACTTGAAGGATGCGTTTTGGCAGATTCCCCTCGATGAAGCGACAAAGGATAAGACCGCCTTCACTGTCCCTGGCAGGCCGTTGTACCAGTTTGTGACGATGCCATTTGGCCTCTGTAACGCGCCACAAACGATGCAACGCCTGATGGACCGCGTGATTCCAGCACACCTGCGAAACCAGGTGTTTGTCTACCTAGATGATTTATTGCTGATCTCGACTACTTTCGACGAACACTTGCTGCTGCTACAAGAAATTGCATTGTGTCTCCGCAAGGCAGGACTCACGATAAATGGGGAGAAGAGTAACTTCGTCATGACCCATGTTCGGTACTTGGGACATATAATTGGTAACGGTACCATCATGACTGACTCCAGCAAAGTGGAAGCGATAGCCAACTTCCCTCGACCATCTACGACGAAACAACTCCGCCGCTTCCTAGGGATGTGCGGATGGTATCACAGGTTTGTACCTAACTACGCTGCTGTCTCTTCTCCGCTGACAGACATGCTACGGAAAGGCCGTGGTTTTGTCTGGACTGAAGAAGGCCTCCTGGCATTTCAAGCTCTAAAAGACTGCTTAACGCGGGTCCCTTTGTTGCACAGCCCTGACTTTTCGCGCCCGTTTGCCATCCAATGTGACGCAAGTCAACATGGCATCGGCGCAGTGCTAACACAGACAACCGAAGACGGTTCCGAAGTGCCCATAGCTTACATGTCCAGGAAGCTCAATTCAGCCCAGCAAAACTATACGGTCACCGAACAAGAATGTCTGGCAGTGGTGACAGCGATAAAGAAATTCAGAGCCTACGTAGAAGGACAGGAGTTCTCGGTCATAACTGATCATGCGTCGCTAAAGTGGCTGATGAGTCAGTCGGATCTGCATGGCAAACTGGCCCGATGGGCCTTAAAATTACAGGGGTTCCGGTTTACCATCCTGCACCGGAAAGGTAGCCAGAACGTGGTGCCCGACACTCTGTCTCGAGCCTACTGCACGGAATCTCTGTCGGTTCAGGATCCGTTTGGCAGTTCGGTCGAAATCGACCTGAACTCCCCTCACTTCCGCTCTCCGGAGTATCGAGAACTGGCAGATAGAGTCGACGCCAATACACACCTGATGCCGGATCTAAAAACGGCTGATGGATTCGTGTACAGGCGCAGCGAATACGCGAGCGGAAATGAAGTGCAAGAACAGCAGGCCTGGAAACTCTGGGTTCCAGCTGAGCTCTCGACTGAATTAATCAAGCGCGCACACGAGCACCCGCTATGTGCGCATGGAGGAGTAGCAAAGACGTTGCAACGTCTGAGGGTCCTGTTCTTTTGGCCCCACATGGCGAAGGACGTCAGCGACTTTGTCTCCCCCTGCAGCTTGTGCAAGCAGTCGAAAGCTCCTAACCAGAGTCTCCGACCGCCTATCGACGACCACTTCACTTCCGAACGCGTCTTCCAGCGCCTGTACATGGATCTGTTAGGTCCGTTCCCTAGATCCAAGTCAGGTAATATTGGTGCTATCGTGCTGGTCGACCATCTGTCGAAGTTCTCTTTCGTCGAGCCAATACGGAAGTTCACCGCAGAGGTTCTGACCAGTTGGCTCGAGACTAGAGTGTTCCACATCTTTGGGGTACCCGAGTCCATTGTGACGGACAATGGACAACAATTTAGGGCGAACGTTTTTAACACGATGCTGGAACGATACGGAGTGCAACACCTGTACACCGCGGTCTATTCACCGCAGGCCAACGCTTCGGAGCGCTTAAACCGCTCCATTGTAGCTGCCATCAGGGCCTATATTCACCCGTCATAGCAGGACTGGGATGGGCGAATCTCCCAAATCAATTGCGCACTCCGGTCGGCCCATCATGCATCTGTTAAAGCGTCGCCTTACTTTGTTGTCTTTGGCCATCACATGGTAACACACGGACAAACATACGCCCTTCTTCGAAGGCTCAATCTGTTTTGGGAAGCCAGTGTCCCTAGCGTGGACAATGTCGACAGATTGGCCATCCTCAGACAGCAGGTTCAGAAAAACCTGGAATCGGCTTTCTTCAAGTATTCCCGCCACTACAACCTGCGCTCGCGGCAAGTTGAATTCCAGCCTAGCGAAGAAGTGTTCCGGCGGAACTTTGCGCAAAGCAATGCTGCCGCTCACTACAACGCCAAGCTGGACTTCAAGTTTGTCAAGAGCCGGGTTGTCAAAAAAGTCGGTACCAGTCGGTACCTCTTGTCTGACCTACAAGGCAAAACCGTCGGCATTTTTCACGCTAAGGACATCCGGCGCTAACGGTTCTCTCTGGCATTTGTTCCCCAACACCCACATATACCCCAGGTCTCTTTTAATCTGCAAGCAGAGAAAAAGAGACCTGTACTGTAATGAGCGCCTCACGACGCCGTCGGACGCGGGACACACAGTTGCAAGTGTACCGGGCGAAGATGCCCGCCGACACACTTGCAACTGAGTGTACCAGCGCGACCCGACCAATCCGTGGCAGCCATAACGAATTCGACGTAGCGCTCAACCAACGCAGCTGTGTTATGAGCGCAGCCAAGTGCCTATCGTGCTGTCATGCTGAATTGCTAATTCAGCACCTGACGTTTCGACTCTCGAAAGTCCAATTGGACTTCCGGGAATCGAAACGTCAGTTGACGAAGAAAGTTTCCAGCGTGGCGGCCGACTGCACAGGCCAAAAAGTGGATAAATACGAAGCGGCCTAAACCCAGGTAGGAAAAAAAACACAAAAAAAGCCCGAATGTGTTCCATTGACACGTCTACTTGAAACAAACGTTTCTTCTTGGCAATTTTCATTACAGTAGCGGAGATAGTTGGTTGTCGCCACCACAGCAGCCGCCACGCGGATTTTTTTCGTTGTATTGGCGAATTTGGGAGACACGGGACAGCAGTCCCCGACAAAGAGTCGGTCATTTTGCGCCACACATTTTGGGGCCGTCGCCACGGCCGGAGCGCTTCCCACCTTGGGGGTTCAGCACACATTGGGGCCGTCGACACGACAGGAGCATATGCGCCATTTTGTTGGTGCTTGAAAACACAGCGAGCACTGATTGGGGTCGTCGCCACCGACCGGGGTGCCGCGCCCTTTCGTTTCTTTTGGCGACTTTGGGCAGCCAGTGCGCATATCGGACGTCACCGCAGGACGGGAGCGCCGCTGGCATTCTTTTTTCTGGTGCAACCAGTGCGCATATCGGACGTCACCGCAGGACGGGAGCGCCGCTGGCATTCTTTTTTTCTGGTGCAACCAGTGCGCATATCGGACGTCACCGCAGGACGGGAGCGCCGCCGACCAGTCGTCCGTTTTTCTTTTGTTGGCGCACCTCGGCCACAAACACGAGCCCGCCCCGCTACACCTGCAACCCGGTCACAGCAAGTGTCCACCCGGCCATTATCACAACCCGGCCACAGCAACGTCAAATTTAACAGGTATTTGCCTTTTCCTTTTTTTTTGGGTTTTGGCCAGCGAGCGGCCGCTGTCAGGCCTCATAGGACAGAAGACTAGTGCGACCATTTTGAAAAGTTGTCGCCTTATATGCACATACGAAGTAATACATTCATGGCATCGGCAAAGTAAGCTGTTAGGATGAAGGAATTAAATGTAGATTTAGTATAAATACCATGGATTCGTCCGTTTTCGGTTCCGGGCTTTGCTGAAAAGTAAATCAATAAAACGAATGTTCATGCGTAATGAGTAAGAATTTGGTAGTTAAGGCACAGTTTCTCTCCTTCGACATACTATACATACGAAATAGTTGGCATTTTATGGCTATATTGGAGAACGGGAAAATTCAAGTCAACCGATGTTTCTTGTATGCATATACTTTAACGGGTCCTATGAAGAAGATATGATGATTTCTTTTATATAAACAAGCCAGTATGTATGCATATAGTAATGCTTAAGTTTATTATTAAAGTAATTTTTGAAAAGATTTTTAACATAGTATTGAAAGTCCATTTGAAAGATAACGTGTTGTCTCAAGCATTCAGATACAAACAATAGAATTACAAATGCCGAAATAGCCAAATATCTATGTTTAAAACCAAACAGTAAATCAATTCAACGAGACACCGAAAAAAAAAAGAAATGATATTTTGAATAATTAATATTAACAATAAGCTGCACTCGTGGTGTTTAGTAAAATAAGTACGTACTTATTAATATCGAAAAGACAAGTTTTAAAATAATTAACCGATAACTGAAACAATGCCTTTATGATGATAGTGCAAAATGTAGGAGTATGTATTAAAGGTTGTCTTTTCAAAATTCTATAGCTTGGTAGAAGTTCAAAATCCAGCTTTAATATACCCTAACAGACCTAGATTAAGAGAATAAGAAGAGCTTTTTCGTTGCACTTGGCAATTCAGTACGATATCAGGCTTCATTGTCTTCTAATGTAGTTTAAAAAAAAAATTTATGCACATTAGGATCTTATTAAATTGCTGAGTTTCTTATTAATTTGCGTGTACGAAATCCAGTAATAATTTGTATGCAAGTTTTTATATGTAAACTTAATAACGCACGCGGGATATCGCAACATAATATGTTAATTGAGGCGAGTTGAATCGCATTTGTAGCTATAAATGTTAGCAGAGACTTAAGAGAATAAATAAAGCAACAATGAATAACAGATAGAACAAATTCTCTTTGCTTCCTGACCCCTTCCCAAGGGCCTTCCTCGCTCCGCTCGTGTCACTCGCGCTAGAAATCGCTAAGGGGGCTAGGAAAATGTGCGCGGCCTAGCCCGATGGTGGGGAGGGAGCGCGGAGCCCCTAAACCAGCCAGGGGCTCCCGTGTTCGTCAAGGGCCGGAAGGGTGCTTCCTTGGTTGTACGTTTTTTTTAGGTATTGTTTTTTTTGCAGGTATCGCTCGTTTGCTTAGGCACCCGGGCACGCGCGTGATTTTTTTTTGGTAACACCGCGAGGCAGATGTGGCCCACGCAACCCCACCCCGACCACCGATAGCTGAGCTAGCTATCCAGCACGCGCAAAACGGTCACATCTGAGGTAGTCTTGGCACTTAGGTGTCACGCGAGGTCTGCACGACCAGAGCCCGACTACCGTCCTCTCGTGGGCTTCGGCCAACCACAAAGAAATGTTACACATAGTTCCCGCCCCTCCGAAGATGAGCGAGAGCGGATGAAGTTCATTCGAGCCAAATCGGGTGATCCAGCGACTGTGTTTGTTCATTTACAATGGGGGCGATTTGAGGTCTGACTGGTCCACAATGTGGGCCCCCACCCCACGTGCAATAAACATATAGAACAAAATGGCGGATTTATACTAGGCGAGTTAGAAGCTCTCAAGTCCCGAAATAAAGAAATATTCGTCGCAGGATGTTATATGTTATGATGTACATTCAGAGGTCTGCAGAAGATCAAATGCCCCCCTTCCGCAAAAATTCCAAAATGTTCAAAATGGCTGGAATCTAAACAAATAAAATAGCGCACGTTGTACTACATATCTGAATCAATAGGGTCCCAGAAAAAGTAGCAAGTAGTCAGTTCGACTATCATTTGGACATGCGCAGACGCAATTTGAGAGTGTGTACATTACATAGTTCCCGCCCCCGAAGATAGAGAGCGAGAGCCATCGCGGATGAAGTTCATTCTATCTAAATGGTTGTGCATTTGCAATGGCGGCGATTTGAGGTCTGACTGGCCCACAATGTGGCCCCCACCACGCATGCAATGAACGTATCATAAAACAAAATGGCGGATTCGTACTGCGCGAGTTAAAATCTCCCAAGCCCCGAAATAGAGAAATATTCGTAGCAGGATGTTATAGCTTCGGGCAGCTCATCGTGACATGATGTACATTCAGAGGTCTGTAGAAGATCAAATGCCACCCCCCCCCCCCCCCTTCTGCAAAAATTCCAACATTTTTCTTGTGCATTCTCTTTGTGCGTGTGTTGGAATGTTTTGTTTACTTTTGTTAGTTTCCCTTTCTGTTTGCCCGACACAATCTCATAGAGTCGCACGCGTTACTTGAGAAACGGATTGTGTGCGCCGGACCCGGACTGTTGATTAAAGGGGCGGGATGAGGCGGATAATGTGGGAGCGATTTTGCAATAGATTCACAAACACAATACACGTCCGATTGAGAAAAGATGGTGATTGCGATTAGCAGAAACGTACTCAGAGAAATGTCGATAGGCTGCAGTCTGCAAACTGTACCGAACGGGTAGATGGAACAGGGTGCACGAGAGGAGGAATATTGCACACACGCGATGCAAACGAAAACGAAACGATCCCGCGAGAGAAAGGAGCCCAAGCGGACAGGACAAAGCAAAGCAGAATTTATGACGAGTATCTACACTGCCACCAGATAAATGGGTACATGGATATGTCTTATGCCTACCGAAAGCGTGGGACGTGTTTTTTCGAATGATTTCATCCAGTATAACTATACTGGGATCTTTATAAAACTTACGTCGATATCTTCAACACAACAGGTTCCACGCAGTCGGTAGTCATAGACATATCCATGTTCCGATGTATCTGAATGCAGTGCAGATACTTTGTATCTTTTTTATCTAGTAGTCTATTTCACTTTCTCCAACATGCATAGTCGCCGGCTAGCTCATGTACCCAAAAACAATTGTTACTAATACCGTCATTTTATGACACGCTCCACATTTAACACCATCGACCTGAAAAGAGGAACGGGGATTCTTCAAGGAAAACGCCCGTATCATTTTTGCTCAATACATTTTTGTTGTTTCTTTATAAGCCAAATAGCATAGGACAAGAGTGTCGCTATTGGCATCTGCAACAATTTATTGTATTATGTAATTGTTTCTCGTTCTATCATATATACATATTTTTTTTCCCCTTGTATTCTCACTTTGCATACAATATAGCTCGTAAATTTTGGATATCCTTATCAGGCACCCAGCATCTCCTACCGGCACTTCATTATATATGTACATCACACATAATTCTTTTGCATTGCATATTCGGTTGTCAATTCTATTGCATTTCTCATTTCATTCGAACTAATTTTTATTTGAGCAGCAATAGAATTGGCTCACTGACCGGTTTTCTTGGTTTTGCATAGAGTAGACATAGACACGTGTATTTGTTGTTGTTGCTGGTGCAATTGTATTGTACGTACAAATCCGATTGCACTCGTCACACCGCTTCGCTCGACTTGTTAACTTATTGTTGCTGTTGTTGTATTGCACTTGCATTTGATCTTTCGTGTATGGCTAAGCATTGCATTTGAGAAATACCTGTTGTTAACTGATTTTTGAAGAAAAAATCAGATAACGAGTTTCGACCCCGGAGTTGGTTTTCTTTACGTTTCATGACTCCAGGAATTGATTGGCATCATTAGATTTTATTAGTGTCCTTTATATAAATATATATATATATATATATATATTTATATTTATACCCTAGACTTATAGTATAGGGTATATTGTTTTTGTCACGACGAAAATATGTAACACCTTAAAGGAGGCTGCGGAGGTATAGCAATGTAAATATATACATATATAAATGATCAGGGTCACCTCCTGATTCGATTTAGCCATGTCTGCCTGTCTGGCTGTCTGTCCGTCTGTCTGTCTGTCTGTCTGGCCGTTCGCACGATAACTTTCGATAGAATGAAGCTAGAACCTTTGGTCAAATGTTGGTAGTATGATCTAGTTGGATGGTATTGAAATTGGGCATGATCAGGCCAAGAGAACGCCTACCTCCCCTACATATGTAAAATAATTAAATGTATCTATAACTCCCGATTAAAAATCATGAAAAGCTCTAGCTTTGGTATATTGCTAGTGAGGGTAATCTTATACTCTCCTGGGAAAATAAAATCGATCAGTTGAAAACAAACGGTAATTTTCTTACAAAGAGCCAAGTACTACCCTACTTTTCAGGTTTTCTGTCTATAACTCTTGAACCAATTGACGTAGACACCTGATTTTTGGCATGTAACCCTGAGGGAAGAAGCTGCTTAAGGTTCTGTAAGTTGATCATAATCAGATCAAAGGAACACCTACCTCCCCTACAAATTTCAAACTAGGGTATAAACATTAAATATTAATTTAATTACGATAACTTTCGATAGAATGATACTACCGACTTATAAATTTGGTGGAATGTTGCTAGTAAGACCTACTTAGTTGATATTGAATATGAGCAAGATCCGACCCAAGGAACCTTCACCTGCCCTACAAATGAAACTTCAAATAAGCGATAACTTTTGATAGAATGAATCCAGTGACTTGAAATTTTGGTCAAATGTTTGAAGTGAGATTGAGTTAGTTGGCATTAAAGATGGGTAAAATCCGAACTAAGGAACCCCTACCTCCCCTAGAAATGAAACTTAAAATAAGCGATAACATACGACAAAATAAAGTAAGCGACTTGAAATTTTGCTCAAATGTTTGTAAAATAGTAGGATCCAGTTGGCTAATATTGAAAATACGTAAAATCCGACCAACGAAACCCTTACTTCCCCTACAAATGAATCTTCAAATAAGCGATAACTTTCGATAGACTGAAGCTAGAGACTTGAATTTTTGTTTAAATGTTTGTAGGGCGATCTAATTAATTCGTGGCAATGATGGGCAAGATCCGACCCAAGGAATCCCTACCTTCCCTACAAGTGAAACTTCAAATAAGCAGTAACTTTGGATAGAATGAAGCTAGCGACTTGAAAAATTCGACAAATATTTGTAGAATAGGTTAGTTAGTTAATTGATTTTGAGAATGGTCAACATCCTACTGAATGAGTGCCAACCTCCCCTATGAACTGGCCATATAGGAGACCCATTTTTAATGCATGTGGTCGTTGCCAATTGGTACTTTTGGTTTCACCACTAGGTCTGCACAAGTCTAGGGTATATACGCTTCGGCCTGGTTTTTTTTATATTTTTTTTTTTTTAGAAATTTAATTCAATTTGTAACTATAGGAATATAGTATTGACCCTTATAATGTGGTATTTTGGGTATGATAAAAAAATAAAAATGAATAAATGTGTGTATGTAATAATCGCGAGAAAAGAAATCGTATCATCTAAACCCACTTAACATTCGTTTATGAAAAACGTAAAAATCTTTCTTTTAAGCATATATTCACCTCCTAAGAGATAAACATAAGCTGCATAATATTAACCCTATAGTGTCATTCTTAATTAACAAGAAGACAATCTGTTGTGGCAGTCTGACGCCGGCTTTTTATACCCTAGACTTATAGTATAGGGTATATTGTTTTTGTCACGACGAAAATATGTAACACTTTAAAGGAGGCTCCGGAGGTATAGCAATGTATATATATAAATGATCAGGGTCACTTCCTGATTCGATTTAGCCATGTCTGTCTGTCTGTCTGTCCGTCTGTCTGTCTGTCTGTCTGTCCGTTCGCACGATAACTTTCGAAAAAATGAAGCTAGAGCCTTGAAATTTTGGTCAGATGTTGGAAGTATGATCTAATTGGTTGGTATTGAAAATGGGCATGATCCGGCCAAGAGAACGCCAACCTCCCCTACAAATGTACAACTAATAAATGTATTTATAATTCCCGATTAAACAAACATGAAAAGCTCTAGCCATGGCAGATTGCTCGTGAGGATAATCTTTTACTTTCCTGAAAAAATAAAATCGATCAGTTGAAAACTAACGGTAATTTTCTTACAAAGAGCCCCGTACTACCCTACTTTTCGGGTTTTTTGTCTATAACTCTTGAACACATCGACGTAGACACCTGATTTTTGGCATGTAACCCTGAGGTGGGAAGCTGCTTAAGTTGTAGTAAGCTGGGCATAATCAGATCAAAGGAACGCCTACCTCCCCTACAAAATCTCAAAAAATTAAATATTCTTTTAATTACGATAACTTTCGATAGAATGACACTAGCAAATTGAAAAGTTGGTGGAATGTTGTTAGTAAGATCTATTTGGTTGATATTGAAAATGGGCAAGATCCGACCCAAGCAACCCCTACCTCCCCTACAAATGCAACTTCAAATAAGCGATAACTTTTTACAGAATCAAGCCAGCGACTTAAAGTTTTGGTCAAATGTTTGAAGTGAGATTGGGTTAGTTGGTATTCAAGATGGGCTAGATCCGACCTAAGGAACTCCTACCTCCCCTACAAATGAAACTTCAAATAAGCGATAACTTTCGATAAAGTGAAGCTAGAGACTTGAAAGTTTGTTCAAATGTTTGTAGCATGATCTTATTTGTTGGTGGCAATGATGAGCAAGATCCGATCCAAGAAACCCCTACCTCCCCTACAAGTGAAACTTCAAATAAGCAAAAACGTTCGATAGAATGAAGCGACTTGAAAAATTCGACTAATCTTTGTAGAATGGCTTAGTTAATTGATTTTGATAATGGTCAAGATCCTCCTGAATGATTGCCAATCTCCCCTATAAACTGGCCATATAGGAAACTCACTTTTAACGCATATGGTCGTTACCAATTGGTACTTTTGGTATCACCACTAGGTCTGTACAAGTCTAGGGTATATACGCTTCGGACTCCGGGCCGAAGCGAAGCTTCGGCCTGGTTTTTTTTTGTAAATGGGACAATAACAGTTTTCACCGGGCTGACCCGAAGTCAACTAATGTCACACCATTCTTAAACTATGTGCAACGAGGATAATCTCCACATGAGAGTGTCTGCAACGATGCAGCAAAGCAGGAGATGCCACACATCCCTGAAAAAATCTTTTTCTATGAGGAGCGCTGATGGAATCAAAAGTGGTATTGTCGAAAGCCGCTGCGATGTCACCAACAAGGTCGTGTAGAGTATATTCAGTAAATTTGCCGGATCGATACACAAGCAAGCATCTTTTCCATTGCTTTTAGCATAATAGATATTAGGCTGATTGACGGATAGAACTTTAGGTCATCCATAGGTCTGCTTGGAATGAAGACCACTCTTATTGACCTCCAAGACCTGCGAATGTTGCCCAAAGCAAAGCAGCATCTGAAAACGCTTAAGAGGTATAGAGCCAATGACTGTTGCCCTTTTTGAAGAAGAGCTCCGGACGTTGCGTCAGTGCTTGTCGATTTGTAGGGCACGAATGTACCAATGGCCCCCACTTTCAAATATGAAGATATTCCTTGCAGCCATCCGTTTAGAGACCGTAAGACAGCTTCTGAAGCGCCATCATTTCCCTCTATCAGCTGACGAAAGTTTTCAACACACAACAACCCAAGTTTCATACACCGGTATATTTTTCTGTAACCTTAAACATGTCGAGTTTTATGCGTACAAACTACGATTTGCGGACAGCATTGGTTTTCTGTTATCATATGAAGAAAACTGCTGCAGAGTTGCATCGAATGCTTGTCGAAACTTACGGTGAACATGCTCTTGGTAAAACACAGTGTTTCAAGGGGTTACAAAAATTTGAAAGTGGTGATTTTGACATGAGAAACGGAGAGCGTGGGAAACCACCGAAAAAGTTCGTAGACAACGAATTGCGAGCCTTATTGCATGAAGATGATACTCAGACTCAACAAGAACTCGCGGATCAATTGAATGTGACGCACAAAGCCGTCTCCATTCGTTTGAAAGCTATGGGAAAGATTCAAAAAGAGGGAAAATGGGTTACGCATGAACTGAATCAAAGGCAGTAAGAAAATCGAAAAAACACTTGTGAAATGTTGCTCGACAGATACAAAAGAAAGTCATTTCTCCATCGAATCGTAATAGGTGATGAAAAATGGATATACTTGCCATATTTCGAGAATTCTAAGCGTCGTAAATCATGGGTGAATCTAGGCGAACCCTCGACATCCACTGCAAGATCAAATCGCTTTGGAAAGAAGACAATGCTCTGTGTTTGGTGGGATCAGAAGGGTGTAATCTATTATGAGCTGCTAAAACCTGGTGAAACCGTTAACACTGTTCGCTAGCAACAGCAAATTATCGATTTAAATCAAGCATTACGTGAAAAACGATTGGAATATGAAAAAAGGCAACCCAAAGTCATTTTGGTCCATTATAATGCCCCATCACACACAGCAAAACAGGTCAGGGAAACGATCGAGGCGTTCAGTTGGAAATTTTAGCGCATACGGCTTATTCTCCAGACTTGGCTCCGTCCGATTATCACCTATTCGCATCACTGGGACACGCTTTCGCTGAACAACGCTTCAATTCATATGAAAATGTACGAAAATGGCTCGATAACTGGTTCGCTTCAAAAGAAGAACTGTTTTTTTTTGGCGTGGCATTCATAAACTGCCGGAGAGGTGAAAAAAAATGTAGAAATAGCAATGGATTTTATTTTGAATAAAATATTTTTTATCATTTTCAAACAACAGACGTGTCATTATACTCTAGATGAAATCTGAGAGTATTATAAGTTTGCCACAAAGTTTGTAACGCTAAGAAATAAGGCTCGCAGAAAAAAATGAATGATACAGAAGTTCATATTATCACTCGAATATCTCAAAACCGGATGTCCGTCTGTCCGTCTGTCCGTCTGTCCGTCTGTCCGTCTGTCCGTCTGTCCGTCTGTCCGTCTGTCCGTCTGTCCGTCTGTCCGTCTGTCCGTCCGTCCGTCCGTGACCTCTCTAGCTCGAGAACGCGTTGAGCTATGAAGTTCAAATTTTGCACACGTTATTTTTGACAAAAAATGAAGGCTAAGTTCGTGAACGGGCTAAATCGCCCCACCCCTTCTACCCCCTCCCATACAAAATGACACATTTTTGAAAATTTACAATAATCAGATTTTCTCAGAAACTATAAAACATATTGCTTTGAAATTTTGAATATATCACTTTTATGATAATTGTAACCTATGTTATAAAACTTATTGTAATCCTCACCCTCCTTCTACCCCCTCCCATACAAACTGCACTATTTCATGAAATACGTTAAGCCAATTTACTCAGTACGTATACAATTTATCGGGCTGAAATTTTGTACTTAACACTTAATTAACAATATCAGTTAGATTCAAAAAAATTAATCGATTAACCTTACTCCGTCTACCCCCTCCCATACAAAATGACACATTTTTGATAATTTACAATAATCAGATTTTCTCAGAAACCATAAAACATCTTGCTTTGAAATTTTGAATATATCACTTTTATGATAATTGTAACCTACATTATAAAATTTATTGTAATCCTCACCCTCCTTCTACCCCCTCCCATACAAACTGCACTATTTCATGAAATACGTTAAGCCAATTTACTCATTACCTATACAATTTATCGGGCTGAAATTTTTTACTTAACACTTAATTAACAATATCAGTTAGATTCAAAAAAAGTAATCGATTACCCTTACTCCGTCTACCCCCTCCCATACAAAATGACACATTTTTGATAATTTACAATAATCAGATTTTCTCAGAAACTATAAAACATATTGCTTTGAAATTTTGAATATATCACTTTTATGATAATTGTAACCTATGTTATAAAACTTATTGTAATCCTCACCCTCCTTCTACCCCCTCCCATACAAACTGCACTATTTCATGAAATACGTTAAGCCAATTTACTCAGTACGTATACAATTTATCGGGCTGAAATTTTGTACTTAACACTTAATTAACAATATCAGTTAGATTCAAAAAAAATAGTCGATTACCCTTACTCCGTCTACCCCCTCCTATACAATATGACACATTTTACCAACGTTGCTCTCTAGCTTGATATCGCTTTGAGCTAATACAAAATGTTGTCTTTTGACAATAAGCTGATTTTCTCGAAAAGTGTTACAGCTATTAGTCTGAAATTTGGAATATAAAGCTTTGATGAAACCGAGATTGCAACCAAAATTATTTATTGGCTTTAACCAGGTTCAAATTCATCTAGAGTATTGCATGATTGGGGTTTACCCCAATCGTATTTATACTCTAGATGAAATCTGAGAGTATTATAAGTTTGCCACAAAGTTTGTAACGCTAAGAAATAAGGCTCGCAGAAAAAAATGAATGATACAGAAGTTCATATTATCACTCGAATATCTCAAAACCGGATGTCCGTCTGTCCGTCTGTCCGTCTGTCCGTCTGTCCGTCTGTCCGTCCGTCCGTCCGTGACCTCTCTAGCTCGAGAACGCGTTGAGCTATGAAGTTCAAATTTTGCACACGTTATTTTTGACAAAAAATGAAGGCTAAGTTCGTGAACGGGCTAAATCGCTCCACCCCTTCTACCCCCTCCCATACAAAATGACACATTTTTGAAAATTTACAATAATCAGATTTTCTCAGAAACTATAAAACATATTGCTTTGAAATTTTTAATATATCACTTTTATGATAATTGTAACCTACATTATAAAATTTATTGTAATCCTCACCCTCCTTCTACCCCCTCCCATACAAACTGCACTATTTCATGAAATACATTAAGCCAATTTACTCATTACCTATACAATTTATCGGGCTGAAATTTTGTACTTAACACTTAATTAACAATATCAGTTAGAATCAAAAAAAAGTAATCGATTACCCTTACTCCGTCTACCCCCTCCCATACAAAATGACACATTTTTGATAATTTACAATAATCAGATTTTCTCAGAAACTATAAAACGTATTGCTTTGAAATTTTGAATATATCACTTTTATGATAATTGTAACCTACATTATAAAATTTATTGTAATCCTCACCCTCCTTCTACCCCCTCCCATACAAACTGCACTATTTCATGAAATACGTTAAGCCTATTTACTCAGTACGTATACAATTTATCGGGCTGAAATTTTGTACTTAACACTTAATTAACAATATCAGTTAGATTCAAAAACCAGGTTCAAATTCATCTAGAGTATTGCATGATTGGGGTTTACCCCAATCGTAGTTCTTTTATGTTTTTTTTATGTTTTTTATAATAAAATTCCGGGTTCATATTTCTACACCTGGTGTATGCGCCTAGTAGTTGCATATACCGCGTTACTTTGTATGAAGTACATATCTTTGTAATGCCCAATGTTTGATATTTGTTTTCTGGCAATTGTATGATATGTACTCGTATTTAATGTTATTGCTGCGTGCAAGTGCGAATTATACATATTTATACCCTAGACTTTTAGTATAGGGTATATTGTTTTTGTCACGACGGAAATATGTAACACCTTAAAGGAGGCTCCGGAGGTATAGCAATGTATATATATAAATGATCAGGGTCACCTCCTGATTCGATTTAGCCATGTCTGTCTGTCTGTCTGTCCGTCTGTCCGTCTGTCTGTCCGTTCGCACGGTAACTTTCGATAGAATGAAGCTAGAGCTTTGAAACTTTGGTCAAATGTTGGTAGTATGATCTAGTTGGATGGTATTGAAATTTGGCATGATCAGGCCAAGAGAACGCCTACCTCCACTACATAATTAAATGTATCTATAACTCCCGATTAAAAAATCATGAAAAGCTCTAGCTTTGGTATATTGCTCGTGGGGGTAATCTTATACTCCCCTGGAAAAATAAAATCGATCAGTTGAAAACTAACGGTAATTTTCTTACAAAGAACCCCGTACTACCCTACTTTTCAGGTGTTTTGTACATAGCTCTTGAACAAATTGACGTAGACATCTGATTTTTGGTATGTAACCCTGAAGTGAGAAGCTGCTTGGGTTTTAGTAAGTTGGACATAATCAGATCAAAGGAACGCCTACCTCCCCTACAAAATTTAAAAAATTAAATATTAATTTAATTACGATAACTTTCGATAGAATAGCACTAGCGAGTTGAAAATTTGGGAAAACGTTAGTAGTAACATCTTGTTAGTTGGCATAAAATGGGCAAGATCCGACCTAAGGAACTCCTACCTCCCCTACAAATGAAACTTCAAATAAGCGATAACTTTTGATAGAGAGAAGCCAGCGACTTGAAATTTTGGTCGAATGTTTGAAGTGAGATTGAGTTAGTTAGCATTAAGGATGGTTTAGATAAGACCTAAGGAACCCCTACCTCCCCTAGAAATGAAATTTTAAATAAGCGATATTTTACAACAAAATAAAGCTAGCGACTTGAAATTTTGGTCAAATATTTGTAGTAGGATCCAGTTGGCTAATACTGAAAATACGTAAAATCCGACCAATGAAACCCCTGCTTCCCCTTCAAATGAAACTTTAAATAAGCGATAACTTTCGATAGAGTGAAGCTAGACAACTGTCATTTTTTTTTTAATGTTTGTATTGTGATTTAATTGGTTGGTGGCTATGATGAGCAAGATCCGATCCAAGGAACTTCTACCACCCCTACAAGTGAGACTTCAAATAAGCAATAACTTTCGATAGAATGAAGCTAGCAACTTGAAAAATTCGACAAATATTTGAAGAATTGGTTAGTTAATTGATTTTTAGAATGGCCAAGATCCTCATGAATGTGTGCCAACCTCCCCTATAAACTGGCCATATAGGAAACTCACTTTTAATGCATATGGTCGTTGCCAATTGGTACTTTTGGTATCACCACTAGGTCTGTACTAGTCTAGGGTATATACGCTTCGGACTCCTGGTTATACCCTAGACTTTTAGTATAGGGTATATTGTTTTTGTCACGACGGAAATATGTAACACCTTAAAGGAGGCTCCGGAGGTATAGCAATGTATATATATAAATGATCAGCGTCACCTCCTGATTCGATTTAGCCATGTCTGTCTGTCTGTTTGTCTGTCTGTCTGTCTGTCTGTCCGTCTGTCCGTCTGTCCGTCTGTCCGTCTGTCCGTCTGTCTGTCCGTTCGCACGATAACTTTCGATAGAATGAAGCTAGAGCCTTGAAATTTTGGTAAGATGTTGGAAGTATGATCTAGTTGGTTGGTATTGAAAATGGGCATGATCAGGCCAAGAGAACGCCTACCTCCCCTACATATGTACAATAGTAAAATGTATTTATAACTCCCGATTAAACAAACATAAAAAGCTCTAGCTTTGGCAGATTGCTCGTGAGGATAATTTTTTACTCTCCTGAAAAAATAAAATCGATCAGTTGAAAACTAACGGTAATTTTCTTACAAAGAGCCTCGTACTACCCTACTTTTCGGGTTTTTTGTCTATAACTATTGAACCAATTGACGTAGACACCTGATTTTTGGCATGTAACCCTGGGGTAGGAAGTTGCTTGAGTTCTAGTAAGTTGGGAGTAATCAGATCAAAGGAACGCCTACCTCCCCTACAAAATTTCAAAAAATTAAATATTCTTTTAATTACGATAACTTTCGATAGAATGACACTAGCAAATTGAAAATTTGGTGAAATGTTGTTAGTAAGATCTACTTGGTTGGTATTGAAAATGGGCGAGATCTGACCCAAGCAACCTCTACCTCCCCTACAAATGCAACTTCAAATAAGCGATAACTTTTGACAGAATCAAGCCACCGACTTGAAGTTTTGGTCAAATATTTAAAGTGAGATTAAGTTAGTTGGTATTGAAGATGGGTTAGATCCGACCTAAGGAACCCCTACCTCCCCTAGAAATGAAACTTATAATAAGAGATAACTTATGGCGAAATAATGCTAGCGGCTTAACATTTTGGTCAAATGTTTGTAATAGAATCCAGTTGGCTAATATTGAAAATATGTAAAATCCGACCTGCGAAACCCCTACTTCCCCTACAAATGAAACTTCAAATAAGCGATAACTTTCGACAAAGTGAAGCTAGAGACTTGAAATTTTGTTTAAATGTTTGTAGCGTGATCTTATTTGTTGGTAACAATGATGAGCAAGATCCGATCCAAGAAACCCCTACGTCCCCTACAAGTGAAACTTCAAATAAGCGATAACTTTCGATAAAGTGAAGCTAGAGACTTGAAATTTTGTTCAAATGTTTGTAGCATGATCTTATTTGTTGTTGGCAATGATGAGCAAGATCCGATCCAAGAAACCCCTACCTCCCCTACAAGTGAAACTTCAAATAAGCAAAAACGTTCGATAGAATGAAGCGACTTGAAAAATTCGACTAATCTTTGTAGAATGGCTTAGTTAATTGATTTTTAGAATGGCCAAGATCCTCATGAATGTGTGCCAACCTCCCCTATGAACTGGCCATATAGGAAACTCACTTTTAATGCATATGGTCGTTGCCAATTGGTACTTTTGGTATCACCACTAGGTCTGTACAAGTCTAGGGTATATACGCTTCGGACTCCTGGTTTTTAATTCAGTTTTACCGGACTTCCGGATGGCGCAACGGTTGCACGTTCGCCTTCAACGCACTGGGCCCCGGTTCGATTCCGGGGATTTACGTGTCGGACTATGAGCCCACTCAGCTGTTAAATGAGTACCCATTATGGGGTAAATAACTCGGTTGGGCGTGTTGCTGATCACTTACCTCTGCACAAAAAAAAACCGTCACGATCTAGAAAATGAGATGATGCTAACTCGTCTCGAGGCCGTGGTTCAAATTGGACTGTTGCGCCAGTTATTTATTTTTACCGGACTTCCGCCATATCCTCAAGGTTCATTTTACCAGGAAGATCTTATTGGGGTCCAGGTGTAATGGGACCCTCGGCTTCTGGTTTCGTACCACCGACAGATCCTTACACATCAGGTGCTGCCATAGATCTGCCGGTGGAGGCAGCACTACCATATGGTCTATTGCAGGTGGCTCATTACAAATTCGTTTACCATTTTCCATAGTTTTTTATTGTTGATATCATTTTTTAATTTATTTTGAAAATAATTTTTTTTAGCTATATTTTTTAATTCATTTATTTTATTTCTGTATTGCTTGTAGCGCATAAGAAGATATGTATTAAAAGGTTCCCTATTTAGTTTACTTTTCATTTTATCGCGAGTCCTAATTGATTTTACAATTCCCTCTGTTAGTCATGGTTTCAGAACCGTGAGTTTATTCTGAATTTGCCTTTTTGATGTACAGTTATCAATCATTTGTCTCAATTTAGATATAAATTTATCCGTAGATATATTGGGACTGTCGCTTTCATTGATAGTTTCGTTCCAATCAGCATCTCTAATTTGTTTTCTTAGTTCTTCATAATTTGTTTTTGTTATAGTTTTTATTTCCTTTTTGTAGTTATTTTTAAGCTTGATATTAATTTTTACTAAGATTGTGTAGTGGTCAGTTACTGAGTTCTGTAATATAATTGGGATAATATTATTAGTACTAATAGATGTTTGTTGTTGTCTTATGAATATATGATCAATGCAAGATCGATTTTCTTTATCTACTCTAGTAAAATTTATTGATGTAAGAAATAAATCCCAAGCTATTAAGGGTAGTAATATAGTCATTACTTATACGTGAGTTATCAAGTATGTCTATATTAATATCGCCTACTATCAAATCGAATTGGGATCCTCTAGAGAGAGAAACAATTTCATGGAGTTTGTCAATAAATTCATTACAATCCACTGAAAGAGATTTGTATATATAGCATAAATATTTGCTAATTTATTGTGAGGAAGTTTTAATTCTATATTTAATCCGGTAATCTCATTGGGTATAAGTTCTGTACAAGAGAACTGAAGGGTTTTTTACGTACACTCGTATTACACCATCATTTTTATACCCTAGTCTTTTAGTATAGGGTATATTGTTTTTGCCACGACGGAAATATGTAACACCTTAAAGGAGGCTCCGGAGGTATAGCAATGTGTATATATAAATGATCAGGATCACCTCCTGATTCGATTTAGCCATGTCTGTCTGTCTGTCTGTCTGTCCGTCTGTCCGTCTGTCCGTCTGTCCGTCTGTCTGTCTGTCTGTCTGTCTGTCCGTTCGCACGATAACTTTCGATAGAATGAAGCTAGAGACTTAAAATTTTGGTCAAATGTTGGAAGTATAATCTTCTTGGTTGGTATTGAAAATGGGCATGATCGGGACAAGAGAACGCCTACCTCTTCTATATATGTAAAATAATTAAATGTATCTACCTATATAACTCCCGATTAAATAAACATAAAAAGCTCTAGCTTTGGCAGTTTGCTCGTGAGGATAATCTTCTACTTCCCTAAAAAAATAAAATCGATCAGCTGAAAACTAACGGTAATTTTCTTACAAAGAGTCCCGTACTACCTACTTTTCGGGTTTTTTGTCTATAACTCTTGAACCAATTGACGTAGACACCTGATTTTTGGCATGTAACCCTGGAGTAAGAAGATGCTTAAGTTCTAGTAAGTTGGGCATAATCAGACCAAGGGAACGCCTACCTCCCCTACAAATTTCAAATAATTAAATATTCTTTTAATTACGATAACATTCGATAAAATTACACTAGCGAGTTGAAAATTTGACAAAATGTTGTTAGTAGGATCTACTTTTTTTGGTATTGAAAATGGGTAAGATCCGACCCAAGCAACCCCTACCTCCCCTACAAATGCAACTTCAATAAGCGATAACTTTTGACAGAATCAAGCCAGCGACTTGAAGTTTTGGTCAAATGTTTGAAGTGAGATCGGGTTAGTTGGTATTTAAGATGGGTTAGATCAAACATAAGGAATCCCTACCTCCCCTACAAATGAAACTTCAAATAAGCGATAACTTTCGATGGAGTGAAGCTAGAGACTTGAAATTTTGTATAAATGTTTGTAGCATGATTTTATTTGTTGGTAGCAATGATGAGCAAGATCCGACCCAAGGAACCCCTACCTCCCCAACAAGTGAAACTTCAAATAAGCGATAACTTCCGATAGAGTGAAGCTAGAGGCTTGAAATTTTGTTTAAATCTTTGAAGCATAATCTTATTTGTTGGTGGCAATAATGAGCAAGATCCGACCCAAGGAACCCCTACCTCCTCTACAAGTGAGACTTCAAATAAGCAATAACTTTCGATAGAATGAAGCTAGCGACTTGAAAAATTCGGCAAATATTTGTAGAATGGGTTAGTTAATTGATTTTGATAATGGTCAAGATCCTACTGAATGATTGCCAACCTCCCCTATAAACTGGCCGTATAGGAAACTTTTTTTTAATGCATATGGTCGTTACCAATTGATACTTTTGGTATCACCACTAGGTCTGTACAAGTCTAGGGTATATACGCTTCGGACTCCGGGTTGTTTCTACATTTTTCCGTATGATGCATTATAAAATGCGATAATTGAAGAAGAGGTGCTAAAAATTCAAAGCCAGTTGAGTAGCTACGATTTTGCGTTTCTGTGAGAACTATAATATCAACATTATTTTCTAATTCATGTAATAATATTAACAGTTCCTCAAAATTTTTCCGAATGCTCCTTATATTCAAATGAATAATTCTTGTGCCTATGCTATGTGTTCTATTAATTAATAATGACTTGCATTCCTTTGTGGTTTCAATTACATTGGTTAATACATCTTCAGAATTTAAACTCTTATTTGCGAGAGAAAAAATAGTTGTTAGAAAACTTAAAAAAAAGTGAGTTAGGAAAAGAATAAATTACTTCAAGTAATTAATATCTAATTCTGATTCACAGTTAATCTTAAAAAATTTTGACTGATCTGATTTTCTAATAAGTATACTGTCATTTTTTACCCACACAAATTTATAATTATTTTCTTTAGCAAACTGTTTAGTACTGTATAAAATTTTTTTATAAGTCTTCGTAAGATTACTATTTATATAGGTATAAAACTTATGTGCTGGTAAACGAACTATTATCGGTCTCGGTCGATTGTTGTTATGTTGTTTATGCATTACCCGTTTAATAATTATCGGTTTGGTTGCTTCCATATTAATGTCGAGTATATTTGCAACTTTTTCGACGACTTTATCAATATTTTCGTTGGGGGTTTCAGTGATGCCGTTTATTTCAACTTCAGTTGATAATTTTTCTTGTTCTAAATTATTGACCAGGGTCGATAATTCCTTCATTTGTTTTTTCAACATAACATTTTCATTTGTTAATTTATCGCGAACTTTGGTGATATTATCAATTTTCTCTCCATATTTTTCGATCTGAAGATTAAAGTCGTCTATTTTTGAACAGCAATATTCAAGTGATCTTTTGTAATCACTTAATTCATCTTTAAAAAACTGTTTAAGTTCCTGAAAATCTTTTTTATAGCCTGACAATTCTTTTTGAATTGCGCTTATATTTCTATTCAAATCGACGGATGTTGGTTCATTATAAGAGCTTTGAGAATGTTTACAATTTGTGTATTGAAGGTTCTTCTTTCTCTCTTCGCTCAGTTTCCGAAAATTCGTTTCGCTATAGCCCATGCAAAAGAAGTGGAACGTGTTCATGCAAACAATGCATTCAAGAGAGTCGATCTTTTCCACTATGATCTCTTTGCAAGCTGTGCATATCAAAGTGGAACTCATTTCGAACTGCTGATGTTTATTATTGCGTGACGAGTTATGACCGAATGTTAATGTCAAACTTCGTATATGTTGTTACGATAATTTTTAATGGGGAATACTTGACAGAAATTGACAGATCGTGGAATTGTTTACTTTTTCCGCGCCTTTTATAGAATATCCGCCGAAGATTCTCTCGAAGTGAATATTTATAAGTTCAATAAAACACTTACAATTATCTTGTTTGCTCGTATTTCACGTAGTTAAGAAGAGCTATGTCGTATAGCTCCACTTGGTGTAAGATATACGTTCAGGTAAGTCCGATATACCAGTGAAATTCGGAAAAATTGATAGAGCAAATTGACAGACGTTAAGTTATGTAGCACTGACAGATACAATATATACATATATGTACGTCAGAGCGCGTGAATCGGTCACTGGAGGCTGCGATTCGAGCGTATGTCGCCTCTGATCAACGTGATTGGGATGTTAAGTTGTCGTCCATTAATAGTGCTCTTAGATCCGCTTTTCATTCTTCAGTAGGATTCTCGCCCTACTTCGTCGTTTTCGGGCAAAACATGATTTCTCATGGTTCTTTATATGCCCTGTTACGCAGTCTAAATTTGCTCGAAGAGCCCAGAGCTGACGTAACCAATGACGAAAAGCTTGAATTACTACGCAAGCAGTTTCAAAAGAATCTTGAGCGGATGTATGAGACTAATACTGCGACGTACAACTTGAGATCTCGTCCCGTAGAATTTATGCCCCGGAGAAATAGTACTACGGAAAAATTTCGGCCAGAGTAAAGCTGCGGCGCATTACAACGCGAAACTCGACCGCACATCACTACAAGCCAAGGTCGTCAGAAAGGTAGGGTCGTCCTGTTATGAATTGGCAGACATGACAGGCAAAAGTCTTGGTTTATTCCATGCCAGGCATATAAAGAGGTAGTCTTCAGTCTCGTTTGCTCGATAAGATCTTGCAAACGAGGCTGTGTTGTAATGAATGACTTTTCTGATGGTCTATTCGCATTGTTGATTGTCAAATATGTTTCTAAAATGTTTGCCACCTAACAATTCGAATTCTCCATCAGGAATTTTTCAAGAACGACAACTCTGTCATTCTATCACACTGTGGGTCGTTGAAGCTTGCAAACGCTGTATTCTGATGGACTCTTATGTGTCCTGTAAGAATATGCTGTTTGATCTGGTGTCATCGACCTCGCATTGGGATAGAACAGGCAAGCGAGTAGCGATGATCCACATCGAGTTTTATGTAAATGGAGAATTCCGTTGCATGAAACTCGATTGGCGAGATTTTTCACCTGATGCCTGGCTGTTTCGAGGGTCGCGACCTGCTGAGAGAGCGATAGCTCGGGAGTTCACTTTGAACCACCGCCCGGACAACATCGGCATTGTTATTGAGGGGAGTGCACTATCACCCGTCGTCTGGTGAACATCGGCGCGATCGCCCAGACAAGGGGTGCAATTTCACCCGCCGCCGGGGCCACATCGGCGATTCGCCACGATCAATTGTTTTTTTAAAGAGAATTTGTGGGGATGTGAGTTTTGGACCCAGAGGAGCCGTCGCTTCGATTGCGTCAGTGCCGGGACGGACGGATTGTTATTTTTCTTTGGTTTGAGCTGTCGGAGATCTCGCCGTAAATTGCCGTCTGTCACAGATTCAATCTATGATATTGTGTCGCGATTATCCTTGTATGTGGTTTCACCGTATTAAAGTTCAATGAACGGGAGCGAAACCCACAAGAGGTGCGATACGCATTAATCACGGAACGCAGTTAGTGCTTGCTTGCGAAAAATAGTGCTCTATATGAAAAAGAGAAGTAAGAATTCCCAATTGGGTGTCACGCGTTTCCCAAGAGAAAACAGCGAAGCAAGTGAAAGTGACAAGTGACATTGCGGATATTTTTGCGCCACAAGAACAACATCAGCAGCGGTACCTAGACACCAATCCATGCAATGCTCATAGTACCTGGAGAGATATCGGGAACATATTGAAACAAGCCAGCGTTTAAAATCAGGGTTGCCTTTATTGTTTTTTTTTAGTTCCACTCTTTTATTATTATTTAAATTCAACGATTGAGTTGCAATTCCCTCAGTTGCAACGATGGCCATCGACGAAGTCTAAGGTGAGTGCTGTCAATTGTTTAGTTCTTATTTTTATACCCTAGACTTATAGTATAGGGTATATTGTTTTTGTCACGACGAAAATATGTAACACCTTAAAGGAGGCTCCGGAGGTATAGCAATGTATATATATAAATGATCAGGGTCACTTCCTGATTCGATTTAGCCATGTCTGTCTGTCTGTCTGTCTGTCCGTCTGTCTGTCTGTCTCTCTGTTTGTCCGTCTTTCTGTCCGTTCGCACGATAACTTTCGATAAAATGAAGCTAGAGCTTTGAAACTTTGGTCAAATGTTGGCAGTATGATCTAGTTGGATGGTATTGAAATTTGGCATGATCAGGCCAAGAGAACGCCTACCTCCACTACATATGTAAAATAATTAAATGTATCTATAACTCCCGATTAAAAAATCATGAAAAGCTCTAGCTTTGGTATATTGCTAGTGAGGGTAATCTTATACTCTCCTGGGAAAATAAAATCGATCAGTTGAAAACTAACGGTAATTTTCTTACAAAGAGCCCCGTACTACCCTAGTTTTCAGGTTTTCTGTCTATAAATCTTGAACCAATTGACGTAGACACCTGATTTTTGGCATGTAACCCTGAGGAAAGAAGCTGCTCAAGGTTTTGTAAATTGGGCAAAATCAGATCAAAGGAACACCTACCTCCCCTACAAATTTAAAAAAATTAAATGTTCCTTTAATTACGATAACTTTCGATAAAATGATTATTATTATTATTATTATATACTCTGGGGGATAGCCGAAGTAGACCACTAACGTTTGGGTCCCTTTTCGCCCCCTCCCGGTCATCAGTGACTTCCAGATGTCGACTGATAATTGTCGACCTCTTTCTTCATCACTGAGTCCCGTGTTATTGCTAGCATTTGTTTGAAGCTGAGTTCACTCATGGCTTCTACACTTATCGTGTGCCTGCCTGTGATCCTCAACCTCGTGCTAGCCAGTGCTGGACATTCGCACATAATGTGTGCTGCCGTCTCGGCCTCCTCCAGGCATAGCCTGCAAACGTCATCTTCCCCGATTTTCATCTTGGCCAGATGAGCCTTAAAATTACCATGCCCTGTGACCAAGGCAGTTATCCAGCTTAGGGTACTCCGTTTATAACTAAGTACCTTTCTCGCTTCCCTGGCTAAAGGGCTGGTCATTGCATTCCGAGCTTGTTTGCAAGTGACTAGCTCCTGCCATCTTTGTTGATGCATGGAGTCCATCCACTTCCCAACCTTCGCTCCAATCATGCCGTTCCCCAGAGCAACTCTGGGTTCTGGGCCAATGAAAGTTGCCGCAGATCCCTGTTTTGCTAGGGCATCCGCCGCCTCATTTCCTGTTGTACCTATGTGTCCTTTTACCCACATCAGCGTAACCTCATTTTCTGAGGCACACGTGTTGAGCTTCCGGACACACTCCAGTACCAGTTTAGAGTTTATGTTCGTCTGCTGCATGCGTCTGATCACCGATTGGTTGTCCAGTGCAATAAGGATTTTCTTCCCCCGCACCTGACCTTCAAGCAAGTGGTCCAACGCATGCAACAAGCCAAGCATCTCTGCCTGGTATACGGACACATACTCTCCTAGACTAAGCGCACATGCTAGGTTTAGCTCTTCAGAGTAAACCCCCGCCCCCGCTTTACCGTCCATTAAAGAGCCATCAGTAAAAATGCTGATGTCATTGTACATACACTCATTATGTATGTTTCCATCTGCAATGTGAGTCTTGTGTAGTCTTTCAACTACCCTACGTCTACTCATACCTTCTACCGGCATTAGAGTCTCCCTGACCTCATTATGACTAATGTCTAGGATGCTCTTATGACCGCTGCTAGTTCCAAAGCGATGCCACATGGCATCCCTTTCCATGCGTATTGCCGAAAGCGCCGCCGTTTTCTTTATAAATAAGTCCAACGGCGGCAGTCCCAGCAATGCCTCCATTGCTCGCGTTGGTGTGGTGCGCATTGCACCACATATGCTTACGCAAGCTATCCTTTGTACCCCATCTAGCTTCTGCTTTGTCGTATTCTGCATGGCTTTTGGCCACCATACCACTGATGCGTAGGCTAGAATAGGTCTTACCATCATTGTGTAAATCCAGTGTGTCGCTTTAGGTGAAATTCCCCACCTACGAGCACACACTCTCTTACATTGATGCAAAATCCTTTTCGCTTTTTGGATATTTTCATCAACGTGAACATTCCAAGTTAGTTTCGCATCTAAGGTAACTCCTAGATGCTTCACTTCCTTGGACACCTTGATTTCCGAACCAAAAAGCCGTAAGGGAGTTATCTCTATGTCTTTCCTCTTACGAGTAAAAATCATAGTGTTTGATTTACTAGCGTTTATGGTTAGCTCTTGCTCATTACACCATTCTTCGGTTACTTTGAGAGCTTGTCCCATGCAATCTAGAATTGTGTCCATGAACTTTCCACTGACCGTGAGTGCCAAGTCATCGGCGTATCCTACAGTGTGTACGCCCATCGAGTCCAGCTTCCAGAGAAGACTGTCCACGGTGATGTTCCACAGTAGAGGCGAAAGAACACCTCCTTGTGGGCATCCTCGGACTACCTTACCCCGTATTCTGTCACAGCCACTGCTAAGATTTACCGCCCTCTGCTTAAGCATAGAGTCGATCCACTTAATTATAATGTAATCAACCCCCCGCTCATTCAGGGCGTTCCTTAGTTTGGTAAAGGAGATTTTATCGAAAGCACCCTCTATATCCATAAAAGTAGACATAGCGATCCCGCCATTGTTAATCTCTCTCTCTCTGTAACTCTAACAAGTTCATGTAGAGCGGTTTCCGTAGATCTGCCTGCTCTATAAGCATGTTGGCACCTACTCAGAGGACTATACATTAGCGTGGTGTTCTCCAGGTAGTCCACCAACACCTTTTCCATTGTTTTCAACAGGAATGATGTAAGGCTAACCGGCCTGAAGGACTTTGCCTCTGTATAGTCTTTCTTTCCCGGTTTAGGCAGGAAGACCACTTTAGCCTCCCTCTTTTTATCCTTGTATAGTTCCCAAGAGTGAGAGTCTCTCTCCCTCATGTAACGGTTAAAGGCTTTCCTTGTCTCTTTTTTCATAGACTCCAGTTCCCTACTCCACCATGGTGTTGGGTCCTTTTCGTCCACTACTGTGGAGGGACAAGCGTGTTCGAAGGCGCGATTAATAGCGGAGTTCAGTTGTTCCACTGTTCGCTCTATCTCGACCGTATTCCGAGGTATTCCGTCTTGAATATCCTCGACTTGTTCCAATAAATATGTCTCGTACTTAACACGATCAGTATTTTTTGGCACTGTTATACGTTTGCGTTCGCTACTCCGTTTTCTGCCATACAGAATTTCAAACTGGATAGCCCTGTGATCAGACATGGTTAGCCTGTCCACCACTCTCCAATTCTGAACTCTGTCAAGCATATTAACAGAGCTTAGGGTAATGTCGATCACCTCAGCCCTTCGTGCATCCACGAAGGTGGGAACGACCCCCTTGTTTGCTACCAGCAGATTGTACTTTTCCACAAATTCTAGCAGCTGCTGTCCTCTGGGATTGTCATCTGTGCTGCCCCACACAGTGTTGTGCGCATTGGCATCACAGCCTATGATCAGGGCCATATCTCTTTCTTTACAATTGTAATGTACCTCTTGGGAAAATATATGTACATATATATATATATACCTGCATATGTTCGTACATATATATTTATATATGCACATATCTTTTTTATCCTCCCAAATTTCTCACGTCATGGACAATAATTTTTGGTAGTCACTGTATTTTCTATTTTTTTTTGAAATTCGGACGACTACAAAAATGAAAGTTAAAGTGATAAGAAACCGGTCGTGAAACGGGAGAATTCGGGGAGCAGGTAGTTGGTGATAGCTGGACCGTTGGAATTTTTTGGCTGAAAATTGATTTTTTGAGAAGAATGAGGAGTCGATATTAATCCGCGTTAGCCGCCGGTCGTGCTTTTTCGAGTTTGGGTGAACGGGCGAGAATTGAGGAAAAAAGTTTTTTTTGCTTTGGTTTGATCGCGCGAGGAGGAAATATTAATCCGCGTTAGCCGCGGTCGTGTTTTCCCGGGAAGAAGTTTTTTTTGTTTTTTAAGATCGTCCTCTAGGGATCTGATCGTGCGAGGAGTCGATGGGAATCGGGTTTTCGTTAGCCCCCGGTTCGAAAAGCGAAGAAGAATTTTTCGGAAAATTATGAGGAATGTGAAGATGCACGAGGATGATTTCTCGCAAGATTGTTTGGCTGGGGTTGCGTGATGGGAAAATTGGATAAGGGAGTTTTTTTGAAAAAAGCGGCTGAAGAGGAGATGGCGCGTAACTGTAATCGCACGATTACTAGATGTATTTAATACGCAAATCCCAACGGGATATTGAATTAGAAGTGTGATCCCTTGTTAGTGAGAGTGTTCGAGTGTTCTTTGTTTGTGTTAGTTAGATGAGTTGCAATCCAGCAACTGTTTAGAAATAAGTCTCTTAGTGAATTACTTTACCATTTCTTATTCTTTTTCTGCTACTAAGGATTAATATTCGTCGTGGTTTTTGGGTGTGGCTGGAGACGAAAGCTCCATTGTGTGGGCGGTGCCCGGATTTAACGGCACACACAAAACTCGAAAGGGTGCAAACCCTTTTCGCGAGTCGGGTAGTGGCAGCGTGCAGGATCACGCTTCAAGTTAAGTGCCCCTCTTTTCCCGCCAAAACTGCGTGCAATCGGATCTGGCGTGTGTGCAAATCCACGGAAGAATGGAGTGATTTTTTTTTTCGCGAGTGCGTGGGCTAAAATAAAATAATTTGATTGCCCCGACAAGCCGTTATGTTCGTGTGTGTTTCATGTGTCTCGTGACCTGTTTCTGCACCTTAATTTGTCGCAGTATGGATAGTGTGGCTCTCCCACAAGCGTGAGGGCCACCCCGGTATTTTGGGAAAAAAAAATAATATTTATATATACATATTTAAAATTTAATATTTATTTAAAATTTAACTAATAATGAGCAGATAAAAAAAAAAAGATTTTCTGCCTCTCCCTCCTCTCTTTCCCCTTGATACACAAACTTTTGCGAGGGGGTTTCGAATGTTCTTTTGATTGCGCCTGAAACCCGAGGATGGGAGGGCTAGGTCGCGCTGGGCCCCCATAACATCTGGGGCCCCTCATAGAGCCGAACGCCACCGTAGGCTCAGTCGACCTTAAGGAGAGAAGGAGCTGTCCGGATTGGACGGTTTCCTTCTGTGATATATTTTGTTGGCCTTAGTGCCATATTTTGTAGATTGGCTGTTGCAGCCCCTGTCCCTGCACGGGACTTTGTTGTTGTGAGTCTTAGGGAGTTTGGTGCGTAGGCACCCCTATTAGGTTTTCTCGTTTTTTTGCTTGGTTGGTAGTTTATCGCGGGTATAGTAGAGTATTTTGTTTGGATTAACGGGCCGACGTGTGATTGAATGTTGTACGCTGATGGAGGAGGCCAATGGCTACCGTTTTTTTCCCACCCCGCTACTCCCGACAGCTGAGCTGGTCTGCCAGCGCACGTCACGAGTAGGCATTGGAGAGTGGTCCTTCAACACTTTGGTGTTTTCAGGCCTTCACGGCCATCTAAACCCTCGTCCTCCGGTCTCCATCACTACAAATGGCGCCCAACGTGGGGCCCAAAATTTTGCTTTTTCGTCCTTGGACGAAGAGGACCCAACTTCATCTCGGGTCCTCACATATCAGTAGCCCCACCGCACCAGTCCTTAAACTCGTCGGAGTGCTTAGGCACTCCAAATCTTAAGGATTTTGCTTCTCGCACTTTGGCCCAGGCAGACCTTAGGACTGGTGTTCCTTCCCACTCCCTTCCCTTTAAAGTAGCGTTTCCCCTCCTCAAATAGGCACTGATCTGCCTTGTGTTGTCTGCTGGGTACTTCGTACTTAGTGATGTATGCCCTCTTCATTTCTTGAGAATCGCGGATTGTTGATGTTATTTCGATTATCGGACCAGGAAATTATGAGGATACCGCATCACCTTTGTGTGGCAGATCAGTGATCCTCAAAAATATTTTTTCTGCATTTATTAGCTCGGGTCACCCTCTCAACCAACTTGGAATTTGCAGTCAATGGAACCGGGAATTGCGTGGAATGGGCAGTGGTGCCAGTCCCATGACTAGTTCCTGCGACTGTAAAGGATATCTTGGGCGAAAGTAAGTGATTCGACTAATCCTTTAGTTTTTGAGTCCCATTTATGCCTCCATGACGGATCTATCCTATTCTCCTTCAAGGTCATTATAAAGTCGTAGTGTGTTTGGTTGCTAGTTCGGATGAGCTAGTAGACAGAGAGAGAGAGAGAGAGGAGGAGGGGAGAAAATATTTGAAGTTTATTTGTGATTAGCCTGAAATTAATTACTGCTTTCGTTTTCATTTTCTTTGCTTACAAAGGGAATTCCGAATACGTTTTGGTAATCTATAGTCTCATATTTTTTTTTTATCATCGTGGGCCAAATTGTTTCCGTTTTCCTTTTCCTTGCTCACTAAGGAAATTTTGAATACGCTTTGGGGACAATTACCCTAATTTATAATAGCCATACGCTTTGTACTATATTAATCCATTCAGAAATAGTCTAACGGATATTTCACTTTATTATTGAATTATAATATAAACTATTAATAATATTTAATTTACTGCTCGAGGAATTTTGAAAGTAGGCCTATTCTAACTGCTATTTGCCATTTAATTAGAATTACGCTAATATATTAATTTATCGGTCAGTACCAACTGAATTTCTATAAGGTACTCCACCACTTTTGGTATTTTGTTACATTGTATAAAGGATACACGTTATTTCTGTATTGGTGATCCGTTATATGGGTGTACTAAGTTCTTGTAATAACTCTGCATTTAGAATCTATATCTTACTGGGTATTCTTATTCTTGCGTCAAACACAATTTCCCTTACTTCATTTATACCATTATTGGATTGTCCTTTTGGGTTAGATCTTGACTTAGATCCCAATTACTGTTCTAATACATTATCAAAGTTAAAATCATGCCGTTAGAACACAGCCCCGAAAGACGGATTCTGGAGGATGTGACAGTGGACGGAGAGGCAAATCGTTGCACTATCTGCAATGTGGCAATGCTTCCCTTTGAGGAACTAGCAAGAACACCGTGTAAACATGACTATCATGAGGCTTGTATAAAAAAATGGCTTAAAAACCGCGATACATGCCCGAACTGCAGAAGACGAGTGGAAGTGGAAGAGCTAGTGCCACGATTTCCTTCTCCTTCTTCGGAACGGGGTGCCAGTCGTCTAAGTCTGAATGCCCAACCTGCTCCACCTAGGGGGGCCATTCCGAAGAGTCAAAGACCAATTACGAGGTCACAAACAAGAAACCAGGCTGAGCCACAGGTGGCTTTGCCGGCTACCGACCAACTAGCTAACACCTCAGAAGGGTCTGTAGCGGCGGTAACTGAGGAAGATCAATTACTGGAGCGTCTAATGCCCCGGTTGGAAACCTTGATTGTTTCAGCCTTACAATCGCAATCTGCGGAATTGAGGGCGCATAATAGTTCAACCGGACGGGCCTCGTTTGGTCGTCCCAATAGTAGGAATACCTCTCCTGCACCACCTAGATCCAGAAATACTTTCCGGAGACCACCCCGTTTCCCTTTTATAGATAATCAAACGGCGCAACCCCGTCCTTCGTTCGGTAACCATTTTAATCGTCCCAGAGAGTCCGCATTCAATCAAGTACCGCAAGGCCAAGCTCGGTCTCCAGAAAAGGTGGCAAACATATTGTCATCTTGGAATCTTAAATTTAGTGGCGAGGATTCCAACATCAGCGTAGATTCCTTCTTATATAGAGTCGAAGCCTTAACACATCAAACCTTGCGAGGAGATTTCGAAGCGCTTTGCAATTGCCTACACGTACTGTTAATAGGGAAAGCCCATCATTGGTATTGGCGCTATCATCGTTCCAACGGGTCATTAGTGTGGGAATCGATTCGGGAATCGCTCCGCGAACAATTTCGAGACCGTTTAACGGATCTCGATATAATACAGAGGATTCGATCTCGGCAACAGCGTCACAACGAGAACTTCGATGCATTCTACGACAGTATTCTTCAACTGACAGATCGCCTAACCCGTCCAATTCCGGAGAGAGAGTTGTTAGAAATTCTCCGTCATAATCTGCGTCCCGAGCATAGGCGTGATTTGCTTCACCAGACGATTTATTCCATCAGAGAACTACGTTCATTCGTCATCAGAACGGAAAACTTCGAAGAAGAAATGAATCGTAGTCGTCCATCGCGTCAATTCGCACGTCCTCACGTATCCGAGATCCATCAGGGTGAAGTGGAACTATTGAATTATGATACGGGGGGTGATTCGCGACAAGATATGTATCCTGATGTCCCCGCTATTGCCGAGCTACCAGTTTCGTTTACCTGCTGGAACTGCAGGGAGAGAGGACACCGACATGACGCCTGTGCCTCAGAGCGTCGAACATTTTGTTACGGTTGCGGCGCCGATAATATTATAAAGCCGCTATGTCCCAAATGCAGTGGGCAAAAAAACCCAGGGAAGAGGATGCAGAACAACAAGGCATCCTCCAAGGGGACTCAATGGGAGGAGATGCCTTAAAGGCTTGCTCGAACACCGATAGTCATCATGAAGATTCACAACCTGATGTAACCCTTTTATCGGATACGATACGATCTGCAAATTTGCCTTTTTACTCGGATGCGACGATTAGGTTACCTCAAGGTTTCCAACGAACTGACTTGTCCTTCCCACCTAATATACACACAGCACTTGTTGGGTCACCTCAATCGGGCCCACCTCCCCTGGCTTGTGTAAACCCCCCTGCTCTAAATACATCCATTTCCGTTACCTTACCACCTACTTCATCGGCCTTACGTCCTCCGACGCGTATAATGGTCTCACGGTCGATTCAAACCGACGCAGAAGGAGATTACTTACCAGCAGAACTAACAACATCTGACACTGCTTCACCACTTCCAAGACATTTCAAGCCTTATCATATTCGCCTCCAAGAATACCAGCAGGCTCGAAGCCGTATTTTCGAATGCGAGGAACTGGCTATTACCAAGGCTAAGCCTAAGAGAGCGACTTTGCGATTGCGGCGCTTTTGGAAGATGGTGAAAGCCTCGCGCCGCCAGTACTGTTCTGCTCTCCTTGTGGATCGACCCGTTGATGACTTTAGGCCATACGCGAAGGTCACCTTGTTCGATGAGGAAGTTGTAGGCCTGATCGATACCGGAGCGTCGGTTTCCTGTGTGTCGGCAGATTTTGCCCGAAAGTTTGTGAAAGAAAATAAGCACCCCTGGAGACGCTTCCAAATGTCTCTTAGCACTGCCGATGGTACTCCACATCATACTCTCGGTCAGGCCACAGGCTCAGTAACATTTCGAGGTCAAGCGAAGACCATGACCTTCCTCATCATTCCTTCGTTGAGCCAGAACCTATATTTAGGGGTAGACTTTGTTAGGACATTCCATCTTGCTTCTGATCTATTTTCTCCAGTGAGCTCCGCCGTACTACCAACCGTTGATGAGTTGTCAGGGGTAGGCGACAATCAACACCTTTTGTCACCTGAACAAGACGCAATCCTCAACGCCGTCATCTCTAATTTTCCTTCCTACTCCAAGGAAGGATTGGGGCGAACCACCATTATAAAGCACACCATCGACGTAGGCAATAATAAGCCTATAAAGCAGCGTCACTTTGCTATTTCGCCCGCGGTTGAAAAACTGCTTTTCGCGGAGTTGGACCGCATGTTGGAGATGGGGGTCATTGAGGAGTCCCAGAGTAGTTGGGCTTCGCCTGTTACAGTGGTTGTCCGACCTGGAAAGGTACGTATGTGCCTTGAC
This sequence comes from Chloromyia formosa, assembly GCA_964017055.1. Lineage (NCBI taxonomy): Eukaryota > Metazoa > Arthropoda > Insecta > Diptera > Stratiomyidae > Chloromyia > Chloromyia formosa. The sequence continues at coordinate 82,152,446 of OZ024813.1, read as the reverse complement.
GCTCGCAAAGTAAATAGCGTCACCGTGAAGGATGCGTATCCGCTACCGCTCATTGACGGAATCCTCAGTCGGCTGCCTAAAGCCGAATACATAAGCAGTATCGATTTGAAAGATGCCTTTTGGCAAATTCCGCTTGATGAGAATTCGCGAGCGATGACTGCATTCACGGTTCCAGGACGACCACTGTATCAATTCGTGACCATGCCTTTCGGGTTATGCAATGCGCCTCAGACGATGCAACGTCTTATGGATAAAGTTATACCAGCAGACCTTCGTCATCAGGTCTTTGTCTACTTAGACGACCTGTTGGTAGTATCCGAGACGTTTGAGGAGCATTGCATAATACTCCGTAGAGTAGCTCAATGTCTTCGCGATGCGGGACTCACCATTAACGTGGAGAAAAGCCACTTCCTTAGGAAGGAAGTGAAGTATCTGGGCCATATTGTTGGTCATGGAACAATTCAAACTGATCCAGAAAAGGTGGCTGCGATCGAGGATTTTCCGCTCCCTAAGTCGGTACGACAACTTCGACGCTTTTTGGGAGTGTGCGGCTGGTACCGTCGCTTCGTACCGAATTTCTCTGCCGCGACTGCTCCGTTGACTGACATGTTGCGGAAAGGTCGTTCGTTTCTGTGGACAAATGAGGCTCTACACGCATTTAATGCGCTTAAGAAGAGTCTTGCCTCCGCCCCCGTTCTACACAGCCCGGATTTCACCCGTCCATTTTCAATACAGTGTGACGCTAGTCAGGATGGGATCGGTGCGGTGCTGGTTCAAGTTACGGACGAGGGTGAGGAAGCCCCTATTGCGTTTATGTCGCAGAAACTCACGACTACCCAACGCAACTATACAGTCACGGAGCAAGAGTGCCTTGCTGCAGTGACGGCTATAGAAAAGTTCCGACCGTACGTGGAAGGTTTGGAATTCGAAGTCGTCACTGACCACGCCTCCCTAAAGTGGCTCATGAGCCTACGAGACCTGCACGGCCGACTAGCGCGATGGGCACTCAAATTGCAGGGCTTTAAATTCTCGATCAGACATCGCAAAGGCAGCGATCATATTGTTCCAGATGCCTTATCTCGTGTACATGAAGGCGATATCGCTGAGATCTCAAGGCAGGATGACACCTCCCTGTCAATAGATCTCAGCTCTCCACATTTCCAGTCGGCGGATTATCGCGGTCTTATTTTGCGAATTCAGGAAGACCCAGACCTACTTCCGGACCTCCGTGTTATCGATGATTTTGTCTACAGACGCTGCGAATATGCGAGTGGTGACAAAATTCAGGAGGAGATGTCTTGGAAGCTTTGGGTTCCAGTAGAATTGAGGGAAGGGTTGATCCGGAGTGCACATGACCACCCACTGTGCTCGCATGGTGGATTCGGCAAAACGTTGCGAAGGCTCCGGATCTTATTCTACTGGCCCAACATGAATCGACAGGTGAAAGAGTTTGTGTCGCGGTGTGAAACATGTAAGGCGACCAAAGCACCCAACAGACCTCCCCGACCACCGATGGGAACTCCTCCTATTCCCGACCGCATATTCCAGCGGTTGTATGTCGATTTTATAGGTCCATATCCGCGCTCCAAGACTGGAAATGTGGGAGCCATCGTAGTGCTGGACAGTTTGTCTAAGTTCCCTTTTATAGAGCCCGTGAAGAAGTTCACCGCCAACATCGTCGTGGATTTTTTAGAGCAGCGGGTGTTCCACGTCTTTGGGGTTCCCGAAATTATTGTCACCGACAACGGGGTGCAATTCAAATCCACCCTGTTTAACACCTTGTTGGACAAGTATGGCGTGAAACATTATTATACCGCCCTCTACTCCCCTCAAGCCAACGCGTCTGAACGTGTCAACCGTTCACTGGTTGCTGCCATTCGTGCATACGTGAAGCCAGACCAGAGGGATTGGGATGCCAACATCTCCAAAATCAACTGCGCGTTAAGATCGGCATATCATTCTGCGAGCGGTTACTCACCGTACTTTGCTCTTTGCGGTCAAACCATGGTGTTGCATGGGAGTTTGTACAACATACTACGTAATTCAGGGATGTTGTGCGATCCCACTGCCTCAGTAGCACCGGATGTGAAGTTGGATCTGATTAGAAATCAGATCCAAAAGAATTTGCATTTGGCGAGTGAGGCCAACGCTCGTCATTACAACCTACGAGCTAGGCCATCAAAATTCAAAGTAGGTGGGGAGATTATGTACCGCAATTTTGCGCAAAGCAGCGCCGCCGATCATTTCAACGCAAAGTTGGCACCCAAATATCTCAAGGGTCGAATCAGGGCTTCGATCGGCAGCAACTGCTATCAAGTGACAGACATGAGTGGCAAAGAAGTGGGGAAGTTTCATGCCAGGGATTTACTCCTTCCGTAACACAACACCTGCTTTTATATTCTGCCCCAGTATAACATTCAGATGAATCTTTACTACTGCCAGTGGGTACTAAAGATTCACCTGGGTTGTAATGTACCTCTTGGGAAAATATATGTACATATATATATATATACCTGCATATGTTCGTACATATATATTTATATATGCACATATCTTTTTTATCCTCCCAAATTTCTCACGTCATGGACAATAATTTTTGGTAGTCACTGTATTTTCTATTTTTTTTTGAAATTCGGACGACTACAAAAATGAAAGTTAAAGTGATAAGAAACCGGTCGTGAAACGGGAGAATTCGGGGAGCAGGTAGTTGGTGATAGCTGGACCGTTGGAATTTTTTGGCTGAAAATTGATTTTTTGAGAAGAATGAGGAGTCGATATTAATCCGCGTTAGCCGCCGGTCGTGCTTTTTCGAGTTTGGGTGAACGGGCGAGAATTGAGGAAAAAAGTTTTTTTTGCTTTGGTTTGATCGCGCGAGGAGGAAATATTAATCCGCGTTAGCCGCGGTCGTGTTTTCCCGGGAAGAAGTTTTTTTTGTTTTTTAAGATCGTCCTCTAGGGATCTGATCGTGCGAGGAGTCGATGGGAATCGGGTTTTCGTTAGCCCCCGGTTCGAAAAGCGAAGAAGAATTTTTCGGAAAATTATGAGGAATGTGAAGATGCACGAGGATGATTTCTCGCAAGATTGTTTGGCTGGGGTTGCGTGATGGGAAAATTGGATAAGGGAGTTTTTTTGAAAAAAGCGGCTGAAGAGGAGATGGCGCGTAACTGTAATCGCACGATTACTAGATGTATTTAATACGCAAATCCCAACGGGATATTGAATTAGAAGTGTGATCCCTTGTTAGTGAGAGTGTTCGAGTGTTCTTTGTTTGTGTTAGTTAGATGAGTTGCAATCCAGCAACTGTTTAGAAATAAGTCTCTTAGTGAATTACTTTACCATTTCTTATTCTTTTTCTGCTACTAAGGATTAATATTCGTCGTGGTTTTTGGGTGTGGCTGGAGACGAAAGCTCCATTGTGTGGGCGGTGCCCGGATTTAACGGCACACACAAAACTCGAAAGGGTGCAAACCCTTTTCGCGAGTCGGGTAGTGGCAGCGTGCAGGATCACGCTTCAAGTTAAGTGCCCCTCTTTTCCCGCCAAAACTGCGTGCAATCGGATCTGGCGTGTGTGCAAATCCACGGAAGAATGGAGTGATTTTTTTTTTCGCGAGTGCGTGGGCTAAAATAAAATAATTTGATTGCCCCGACAAGCCGTTATGTTCGTGTGTGTTTCATGTGTCTCGTGACCTGTTTCTGCACCTTAATTTGTCGCAGTATGGATAGTGTGGCTCTCCCACAAGCGTGAGGGCCACCCCGGTATTTTGGGAAAAAAAAATAATATTTATATATACATATTTAAAATTTAATATTTATTTAAAATTTAACTAATAATGAGCAGATAAAAAAAAAAAGATTTTCTGCCTCTCCCTCCTCTCTTTCCCCTTGATACACAAACTTTTGCGAGGGGGTTTCGAATGTTCTTTTGATTGCGCCTGAAACCCGAGGATGGGAGGGCTAGGTCGCGCTGGGCCCCCATAACATCTGGGGCCCCTCATAGAGCCGAACGCCACCGTAGGCTCAGTCGACCTTAAGGAGAGAAGGAGCTGTCCGGATTGGACGGTTTCCTTCTGTGATATATTTTGTTGGCCTTAGTGCCATATTTTGTAGATTGGCTGTTGCAGCCCCTGTCCCTGCACGGGACTTTGTTGTTGTGAGTCTTAGGGAGTTTGGTGCGTAGGCACCCCTATTAGGTTTTCTCGTTTTTTTGCTTGGTTGGTAGTTTATCGCGGGTATAGTAGAGTATTTTGTTTGGATTAACGGGCCGACGTGTGATTGAATGTTGTACGCTGATGGAGGAGGCCAATGGCTACCGTTTTTTTCCCACCCCGCTACTCCCGACAGCTGAGCTGGTCTGCCAGCGCACGTCACGAGTAGGCATTGGAGAGTGGTCTTTCAACACTTTGGTGTTTTCAGGCCTTCACGGCCATCTAAACCCTCGTCCTCCGGTCTCCATCACTACACAATACCTTACCAGATTTTCTACTTCCTCTGACGGAGGTGGTTCTGGTGCATGATAAGGGAGATATGCTGATGCAATTAGGAATGATCCTGCACCACTGCCGATCATTACTACCGTAAAATCAGGCGAGCAGAGATGCATCATTTGTACTGCACGTATTCCATGACGCACCAGGATGCATGTCCTTATTTTACCGTCCACCTGTGCATGGTACAGATTTGCGGTTTGTTGTGACAAACCCCTAATTTTGTTTTGTAAAATCCAGGGTTCCTGCATTAAAGCTATGTCCAGTTTCTCTTCATCAAAGCATCTCGTCATCATCGCTGATGCCGCTTTACTATGATGAATATTCAGCTGGCACACAGTTAGTGTTTCTTTGTTCGGGCCCGCCACCATCCCTGATAGTCAGCAGATTGAACGTTGATCAGAGTGCACGTTGTTTGAACTAACCTCTCCGCGCCTTCTGGCGCGTCATTGTCCGCTCCAACAACGCCTCCCTTCTCCCCTGGAGCGTCTTCTTCAGAGACTAACCTCTTCAACCCTTGCGCGTCGTCGCTGTCCGTCTCATTGGAATTCCTCCAGCCACTTTCTCCAAGAATGTCTTGATGTATTTTCATATTCTTGTTTATACTCTAGATGAAATCTGAGAGTATTATAAGTTTGCCACAAAGTTTGTAACGCTAAGAAATAAGGCTCGCAGAAAAAAATGAATGATACAGAAGTTCATATTATCACTCGAATATCTCAAAACCGGATGTCCGTCTGTCCGTCTGTCCGTCTGTCCGTCTGTCCGTCTGTCCGTCTGTCCGTCTGTCCGTCTGTCCGTCCGTCCGTCCGTGACCTCTCTAGCTCGAGAACGCGTTGAGCTATGAAGTTCAAATTTTGCACACGTTATTTTTGACAAAAAATGAAGGCTAAGTTCGTGAACGGGCTAAATCGCTCCACCCCTTCTACCCCCTCCCATACAAAATGACACATTTTTGAAAATTTACAATAATCAGATTTTCTCAGAAACTATAAAACATATTGCTTTGAAATTTTTAATATATCACTTTTATGATAATTGTAACCTATGTTATAAAACTTATTGTAATCCTCACCCTCCTTCTACCCCCTCCCATACAAACTGCACTATTTCATGAAATACGTTAAGCCAATTTACTCAGTACGTATACAATTTATCGGGCTGAAATTTTGTACTTAACACTTAATTAACAATATCAGTTAGATTCAAAAAAACTAATCGATTACCCTTACTCCGTCTACCCCCTCCCATACAAAATGACACATTTTTGATAATTTACAATAATCAGATTTTCTCAGAAACTATAAAACGTATTGCTTTGAAATTTTGAAAATATCACTTTTATGATAATTGTAACCTACATTATAAAATTTATTGTAATCCTCACCCTCCTTCTACCCCCTCCCATACAAACTGCACTATTTCATGAAATACGTCTTAACGTCTTAACGACTTACGTCTTACGTCTTACGTCTTAACGATGCATCCGAGATTGCAACCAAAATTATTTATTGGCTTTAACCAGGTTCAAATTCATCTAGAGTATTGCATGATTGGGGTTTACCCCAATCGTAGTTCTTTTATGTTTTTATTTATTGATTCAGGTTTGGGTTTCCCGTTCTCGGACCACAGCCGAGGCAACTGCCAGCATATTGCTTCCCGCTACTCCCCGCCCCTATAGGAACATTATGACGATCCGGCCGTTCTTTCCTCTCTTTGTGCCGCGAAGCAGACTCCCTCGCGACCTCCCGAAAGTTCCGTAGGCGTTCATGCCACTCTGCACCTGCTACCCTTGAAGCAAATCAAGCTTTCTCTCCTAGTCTAACAGATCGCTACTCTGTAGACCGCGGTTCAACAGGTGCAAGAAAGGAGCAAAGTGAAGTGTTGGATCCGGAACCCTGCAAGTGAACTTTCACCTCAGTCACCAGCTCCAACCTCACACCTGATCGCCGTATCACCTATGCAGAGAGTTTCATAGGCGCCCCTCTGCCAACGTACGGTCGGGGAGACAGTTTACACTACCCATACAACTGGTTATTGTACAGATGTGTGGCAGTAACTTGCTCCGTTTGGGATGACCATTTGCGTCCCTGGTCACCTTCCCCCGATGGGCACGGTCGCATAACACCCCGGGGATTTAGGACATTTGACACTCCGTATGGGCTACCTTCGCCAAAACTATAGAACACAAGAGTTGGCCAAGTAGGGAGTGTGTCGATTGCTTACATATCGCAAAACGGCGGTACTCGCGTAATGTGATAGTACACGCAACCGGCCCCATAGCTCAGCCTTCGCTATTCGCGAAGTTACCAGCGGCCACCACGCGGAGGTGCTATGTAGACTTGCCCATGAGTTTCCCCACAGACCTGACCACCAAATGATACTACCGACTCAAAAATTTGGTGGAATGTTGCTAGTAAGACCAACTTAGTTGGTATTGAATATGGGCAAGATACGACCCAAGGAACCCCCACCTCCCCTACCAACGAAACTTCAAATAAGAAATAACTTTTGATACAATGAAGCCAGTAACTTGAAATTTTGGTCAAATGTTTGAAGTGAGATTGAGTTGGTTGGCATTAAAGATCGGTAAAATCCGAACTAAGGAACCCCTACCTCCCCTAGAAATGAAACTTAAAATAAGCGATAACTTGTGACAAAATAAAGCTAGCGACTTGAAATTTTGGTGAAATGTTTGTAGTAGGATTCATTTGGCTAATATTGAAAATACATAAAATCCGACCAACGAAAACCCTACTTCCCCTACAAATGAAACTTCAAATAAGCGATAACTTTCGATAGAGTGAAGCTAGAGACTTGAAATTTTGTTTAAATGTTTGTAGGGTGATCTAATTGGTTGGTGGCAATGATGGGCAAGATCCGACCCAAGGAACCCCTACCTCCCCTACAAGTGAAACTTCAAATAAGCAATAACTTTCCATAGAATGAAGCTAGCGACTTGAAAAATTCGACAAATATTTGTAGAATGGGTTAGTTATTTAATTGATTTTGAGAATGGTCAAGATCCTACTGAATGAGTCTCAACGTTGATTAGACTCATTTGGGTCTGATAGAAAGGCGCAATATTCCTTCGGAGTATCCTCAACTTTTCAGTTTCCGTACTCTTCCTCGTTAATCTCCGGAACAAGCCTTCCATGACCGCCACGTACACGCCAATGCTTTCATCAGGCCCTTGAGTCCGCACCCTAATTTCCTCCCAGAGGCGTTCGTCATAATCAGCTGGTAGGAATTCGACCCTTAATTCTTCTACCAGCTCCTCCCAAGTCCGAACCCTCTCACGGTTGGCACGGAACCAGATCAGCGCCTTCCCGCTGAACAGCTCGACCACCGATCGAAATAACTGGCGTTTGGACACCCCTCGGGCTTCCCTCAACTCTTCCAGCCGTTCTAGAAAACCATTTACCGAATGGGGAGCCTCACCATTAAATGTGATTCCCCATTTCCTTATATCGGCTCCTTTTTCCGGAACCACCTCTAATGGTACGGCCGAAGAAGCTACAAAAGAAGGCCTTTCTTCAACCTCGTCGTCACTTTCCATCCCACCCGTTGCTTTGTCTAGCAACTCCCCTAGGGCTACTATAAGCAGCCCACGAAACCGTTTCGTTTCCGAGATCTCCTCCGGTATATCTTCATCCGGCTGCATTCGATCTGCTCGCCGTAAACCAAAATCAATTTTTTGTTTTATTTTAACAAAATCACTCGACGATTCATCGCCACCAAATACCGACAGCAACTCCCGTATTTCCCGAAGTTTTACTTCTAGGGCCGACACATCCTCACTATACTTAAAAGGGTATTGTTTTGCTAGCAATGATGTGTCGCCCGAAGTTTCTGACCGCAATGCCGCCCGCAGTGTCTTTCGCATTTCGTCGACACTCCCCTCCGGAAGATCTCGGATCGCCAATTCGTATCCGAGTTCATCCTTATTTAAAACGTTCACTTTGATTTTGTTTGCCATATTAACACCCTAAACTAACACAATCGACGGCAACGTAACAAATCCTAACTATTTCACCACAACGACTATCTTTCTTCTTTTTTCGACCAAGCGAGTAACAGTGAATGTGTGTGTAGCTCCAAGGAATATCTATCGTTTCTTTAAATTTTTGTTGGCCGTAAAACGTTAGGCACTCACTTCTAATCAACGTTAAACTACTACCGAATTCACTGAATTTGCTAGAGTGAAAGCTCGACGGGTGGTATAGTAAATATGTTAATCCCAAAACGTTGGGCGCCAATGTTACAATGCGAAACCGGTTGGAGGTCAGCGGCTGGTGCCGGCTTGCTGCGGAGCAAGGCCGTGGGGCGCCACGCACTTTGAACTTGACCAGCCGCGTGGTGACCAAAAGACTCTAGTCAAGTGCGAAACGCTAGAGTCGCGGTTTCACCATCCAAAACCACCGAGCACCCCGGAGCACAATTCACCAAAGCAAAGAATACGCGTTTCTTTTAACTACGTTATAAAATTATATTGAGGAATTTTAAAGAAAACTAAAACTACGTGTCGGCCGTACACTACACTATTAACACCTTAAATTTACACTTAACACTATCTTAATATCTAACTGACCTTTTGGGCGGCAATCTCGCTAACAAAAGAAATCCCTATGCGCTTGAGTTTTGAACCTTGCTCCTGCTTCCAAATTCCTCCTGGCGACTGCTCCGTCTACCCGCCGTCGTCGTCTCGATGTCGCTACGCTAATTAAAACGATGATCGTTTTCTTAAAGATGCCGGTTTCTGTCTTGGCTGTTCGTCTGCTGTGGTTACTGCTGCTGCTTGCGTTGACTCGCTGTTTCCATCGATCCACAAAACCAGAAGAGAATAGATGTACGGGGAAATTGATGTTTCCATCGATCCACAAAACCAGAAGAGAATATTCCGTACGATTTTCCGGCCTTTTATTAATTCCCCGCGTACGGTAACCAGAGTTCATTCACTCGATCGAAGCCACGCGCGAGCTTTACCACCCAGCATCCAAACCTAAGTTTTCTTACAGGACTGTACCGAGAAACTTTTGGAGCGCAAGTTTTCCTGCAGTCCTCTGACAATTCGAAGATCAGCTGAGTTTGTTTAGTCTTAGTTCGTTGTGCATCGTCGTCGTAGCTCTGTTCGTTCTTTGCGTTTTACCCGTGCTCAGTGCTGTGTGCAGTGAAGAAAAGTCCCTTTGACTTTGTAATTTTTAGTGTCAATCTTGGCCGTGCCATTACTCAGGAAAATTCTTCAGATTAACTTCTAATCAGTCGACAAGAAAACTAACTTAACATGAGATATCAACCGAGGAAGCTCCATTAGATAAGTGCATTGTTGTTTTTATTTTGTTGTTGATAGAAGTGATACTTTGTGTGCCTTATTTTCTCTTTTTTCCTTCCCAGGATGTCGTCGGGTTGCACTGGGCTTATCGCCATCCCCAGTGTCGAGCTCTGCAATCGCCGGTGAAAAGGCCTATTACTATCTAGGTAAGTACCCTGCCTGTGCCGCATCAAACCTATGCCGCCCAATTACATAAAAAATATCCTATAGTAACAAATTCTTCTCTTGCAGGTTCGCTCCGGGTTGCGGTATGCCACATCATCGTAACACCCTATGAACTGGCCATATAGGAGACCCATTCTTAATGCATATGGTCGTTGCCAATTGGTACTTTTGGTATCACCACTAGGTCTGTACAAGTCTAGGGTATGTACGCTTCGGAATCCGGGCCGAAGCTTCGCTTCGGCCTGGTTTCGTACTAATATTTGAATAATATTATTTTTTTATTCATGCTCTTCATTCATTCATTTCATTGTTTTATTTAGTTCATTATTCCCTAGACTTTTAGTATTTATACCCTAGACTTTTAGTATAGGGTATATTGTTTTTGTCACGACGGAAATATGTAACACCTTAAAGGAGGCTCCGGAGGTATAGCAATGTATATACAATATATAAATGATCAGGATCACCTCCTGATTCGATTAAGCCATGTCTGTCTGTCCGTTCGCACGATAACTTTCGATGGAATGAAGCTAGAAACTTGAAATTTTGGTCAAATGTTGGAAGTATAATCTTGTTGGTTGTTATTGAAAATGGGCATTGTCAGGCCAAGAGAACGCCTACCTCTCCTATATATGTAAAATAATTAAATGTATCTATAACTCCCGATTAAATGAACATGAAAAGCTCTGGCTTTGGTTGATTGCTCGTGAGGATAATTTTCTACTCACCTGAAAATATAAAATCAATCAGTGGAAAACTAACGGTAATTTCCTTACAAAGAGCCCCGTTCTACTCTACTTTTTGAGTTTCTTGTCTATAACTCTTGAACCAATTGACGTAGACACCTGATTTTTGGCATATAACCCTGGGGTAAAAAGGTGCTTAAGTTCTAGTAAGCTGGGCATAATCGGATGAAAGGAACGCCTACCTCCCCTACAAATTTCAAAAAATTAAATATTCTTTTAATTACGATAACTTTCGATAGAATGGCACTAACAAGTTGAAAGTTCGACAAAATGTTACTAGTGGGATCTACTTGGTTGGTATTGAAAATGAGCGAGATCCGACAAAAGCAACCCCTACCTCCCCTACAAATACAACTTCAAATAAGCGATAACTTTTGATAGAATGAAGCCAGCGACTTGAAATTCTGGTCAAATGTTTGAAGTGAGGTCATGTTAGTTGGTATTCAAGATGGGTTAGATTCAACCTAAGAAACCCCTACCTCCCCTAGAAATGAAACTTAAAATAAGCAATAGCTTACGACAAAATAATGCTAGCGACTTAAAATTTTGGTTAAATGTTTGTAATAGGATCCAGTTGGCTAATATTGAAAATACGTAAAATCCGACCAACGAAACCCCTACTTCCCCTACAAGTCATAATTCTAATAAGCGATAACTTTCGATTGAGTGAGGCTAGAGACTTGAAATTTTGTTTAAATGTTTGTAGCATGATCTTATTTGTTGGTGGCAATGATGAGCAAGATCCTACCCAGGGAACCTCTACCTCCCCTACAAGTGAAAATTCAAATAAGCGATAACTTTCGATAGAGTGAAGCTAGCCACTTGAAATTTTGTTTGAATGTTTAAAGCATGATCTGATTTGTTGGTGCCAATAATGAGCAAGATCCGACCCAATTAACCCCTACCTCCCCCACAAGTGAAACTTCAAATAAGCAAAAACTTTCGATAGAATGAAGCTAGCGACTTGAAAAATTGGACAAATATTTGTAGAATGGGTTAGTTAATTGATTTTGATAATGGTCAAGATTCTCCTGAATGATTGCTGCAACCTCCCCTAAAAACTGGCCATATGGGAAACTCACTTTTAATGCATATGGTCATTACCAATTGGTACTTTTGGTATCACCACTAGATCTGTACAAGTCTAGGGTATATACGCTTCGGACTCCGACTGGTTATACCCTAGACTTTTAGTATAGGGTATATTGTTTTTGTCACGACGGAAATATGTAACACCTTAAAGGAGGCTCCGGAGGTATAGCAATGTATATAGGTATATGTATTTTATATAAATGATCAGGGACACCTCCTGATTCGATTTAGCCATGTCTGTCTGTCTGTCCGTCACACCAGGTGTAGAAATATGAACCCGGAATTTTATTATAAAAATGACACGTCTGTTGTTTGAAAATGATAAAAAATATTTTATTCAAAATAAAATCCATTGCTATTTCTACATTTTTTTTCACCTCTCCGGCAGTTTATGAATGCCACGCCAAAAAAAAACAGTTCTTCTTTTGAAGCGAACCAGTTATCGAGCCATTTTCGTACATTTTCATATGAATTGAAGCGTTGTTCAGCGAAAGCGTGTCCCAGTGATGCGAATAGATGATAATCGGACGGAGCCAAGTCTGGAGAATAAGCCGTATGCGCTAAAATTTCCAACTGAACGCCTCGATCGTTTCCCTGACCTGTTTTGCTGTGTGTGATGGGGCATTATAATGGACCAAAATGACTTTGGGTTGCCTTTTTTCATATTCCAATCGTTTTTCACGTAATGCTTGATTTAAATCGATAATTTGCTGTTGCTAGCGAACAGTGTTAACGGTTTCACCAGGTTTTAGCAGCTCATAATAGATTACACCCTTCTGATCCCACCAAACACAGAGCATTGTCTTCTTTCCAAAGCGATTTGATCTTGCAGTGGATGTCGAGGGTTCGCCTAGATTCACCCATGATTTACGACGCTTATAATTCTCGAAATATGGCAAGTATATCCATTTTTCATCACCTATTACGATTCGATGGAGAAATGACTTTCTTTTGTATCTGTCGAGCAACATTTCACAAGCGGTTTTTCGATTTTCTTACTGCCTTTGATTCAGTTCATGCGTAATCCATTTTCCCACTTTTTGAATCTTTCCCATAGCTTTCAAACGAATGGAGACGGCTTTTTGCGTCACATTCAATTGATCCGCGAGTTCTTGTTGAGTCTGAGTATCATCTTCATGCAATAAGGCTCGCAATTCGTTGTCTACGAACTTTTTCGGTGGTTTCCCACGCTCTCCGTTTCTCATGTCAAAATCACCACTTTCAAATTTTTGTAACCCCTTGAAACACTGTGTTTTACCAAGAGCATGTTCACCGTAAGTTTCGACAAGCATTCGATGCAATTCTGCAGCAGTTTTCTTCATATGATAACAGAAAACCAATGCTGTCCGCAAATCGTAGTTTGTACGCACAAAACTCGACATGTTTAAGGTTACAGAAAAATATACCGGTGTATGAAACTTGGGTTGTTGTGTGTTGAAAACCTTCGTCAGCTGATAGAGGGAAATGTTGGCGCTTCAGAAGCTGTCTTACGGTCCCTAAACGGATGGCTGCAAGGAATATCTTCATATTTGAAAGTGGGGGCCATTGGTACATTCGTGCCCTACAAATCGACAAGCACTGACGCAACGTCCGGAGCTCTTCTTCAAAAAGGGCAACAGTCACTGGCACTTAACCTCTTAAGCGTTTTCAGATGCCGCTTTGCTTTGGGCAACATTCCCAGGTCTTGGAGGTCAATAAGAGTGGTCTTCATTCCACGCAGACCTATGGATGACCTAAAGTTCTATCCGTCAATCAGCCTAATATCTATTATGATAAAAGCAATGGAAAAGATGCTTGCTTGTGTATCGATCCGGCAAATTTACTGAATACACTCTACACGACCTTGTTGGTGACATCGCAGCGGCTTTCGACAATACCACTTTTGATTCCATCAGCGCTCCTCATAGAAAAAGATTTTTTCAGGGATGTGTGGCATCTCCTGCTCTGCTGCATCGTTGCAGACACTCTCATGTGGAGATTATCCTCGTTGCACATAGTTTAAGAATGGTGTGACATTAGTTGACTTCGGGTCAGCCCGGTGAAAACTGTTATTGTCCCATTTACAAATAAACCAGGCCGAAGCTTCGCTTGATCTGATTATGCCCAACTTACTACAACTTAAGCAGCTTCCCACCCCAGGGTTACATGCCAAAAATCAGGTGTTTACGTCGATTGGTTCAAGAGTTATAGACAAAAAACCCGAAAAGTAGGGTAGTATGGGGCTCTTTGTAAGAAAATTACCGTTAGTTTTCAACTGATCGATTTTATTTTTTCAGGAAAGTAAAAGATTATCCTCGCGAGCAATCTGCCAAGGCTAGAGCTTTTCATGTTTGTTTAATCGGGAATTATAAATACATTTAACTGTTGTACATTTGTAGGGGAGGTAGGCGTTCTCTTGGCCTGATCATGCCCATTTTCAATACCAACCAACTAGATCATACTTCCAACATCTGACCAAAATTTCAAGGCTCTAGCTTCATTCTATCGGAAGTTGTCGTGCGAACGGACAGACAGACAGACGGACAGACGGACAGACAGACAGACAGACAGACATGGCTAAATCGAATCAGGAGGTGACGCTGATCATTTATATATACATTGCTATACCTCCGGAGCCTCCTTTAAGGTGTTACATATTTCCGTCGTGACAAAAACAATATACCCTATACTAAAAGTCTAGGGTATAAAAATGGGAACTTAGGGCGGTGAAATGAGCCACTCTATGTAACTTCAATAGCTGGGAGTTACACTTGACACCAAGGTACTCAGGCCAGATCAGCTTAGGGCCTTCGTCCACAGACGCAACGCGACTGCGATCCAACTCAAAAACGAGTTGCATGGGCGTCGCACGGGAGTCGCATTAGAGTCGGACACGTGTTATTGCGTGGAACCTCGTCCACTGGTGCGACTGCAACGCAACTCGGACGCGACCGACTCCAAAGCGACTTGGCTGTCCGGTCGCATGTCGACTTTCGTGCGACTTTTTGTTGGTTTCTGGTGTTTTGATATTTGGGTGAGTATGAATTTCAGCAGCTGTAGGTGAGGGATTTTTAATTGTACGCGAGGAGAATGTTTGATAAGTGAATGATAATGTTGATAATGAATGATAAGGGAATGTACCAGACTACTGTTGAAGTAAAACATTGGCAATATGGGTGGCATATGAATCGGGGGATGAATAATAAACTGGAATATGGACAAGATGGATGTCATATGAATTTGAGTGATAAGGCGAATGCTCTGGAGTACTGTTCATGACATTTTGAGTCCTTTGGCTAGGAAAAAGGATATTCATGGTAAAGAAGGAGAATATGGGCAAGATGGGTGTCATATGAATCGGGGTGAAGACCCGAATATCCAGGAGTAGTACAGATAGCATTTTGAGTCCTTCGGAGCGAAAAAACATTCTTGGAAGTTAAGTGAAAAATGGGCAATATGGAAGTCAGATGAATCGGGGTGAAGAGGCGAATGCCTAGGAGTACTATGGATGGCATTTCGAGTCCTTCGGTGGCGACAAGGACATTCGAAAAAGGATATTTTTGGCAGTGAAGCGAAATATGGGCAACATGGGTATCAAATGAATCGGGGTGGAGGCCCAAATATCCAGGAGTAATGCAGATGGCATTTCGAGTCCTTCGGAGCGAAGAGGACATTCTTGGAAGTCAAGTGAAAAATGGGCAATATGGGTGTCATATGAATCGTGGTGAAGAGGCGAATGCCTAGGAGTACTATGAATGGCATTTCGAGTCCTTCGGTGGCGACAAGGACATTCGAAAAAGGATACTTTTGGCAGTGAAGCGAAATACGGTCAATATGGGTGTCATATGAATCGGGGTGAACACCCGAATATCCAGAAGTAGTGCAGATGGCATTTCGAGTCCTTTGGAGCGAAAAGGACATTCACGAAAGTCGAACGAAAAATGGGTAATATGGGTGTCATATGAACCGGGATGAGGAGGCGAATGCCTAGGAGTACTATGGACGGCATTTCGAGTCCTTCGGTGCCGGTAAGGATATTCGAAAAAGGATACTTTTGGCAGTGAAGCGAAATACGGTCAATATGGGTGTCATATGAATCGGGGTGAACACCCGAATATCCAGAAGTAGTGCAGATGGCATTTCGAGTCCTTTGGAGCGAAAAGGACATTCACGAAAGTTGAATGAAAAATGGACAATATGGGTGTCATATGAACTGGGATGAAGAGGCGAATGTCCGGGAACACTTTAAATGGCACTTAGAGTCCTAGGACATTCGAAAAAGGATATTTTTGCTGGTAAGGCGAAATATGGCAATATGGGACGAAATATGGGCAATATGGGTGTCGTATGAATCGGGGTGCAAAGACGAATGTCCAGGAGTAGTGTAGATGGCATTTAAACTCCTTCGGTGACGAAAATGACATTCACGAAAGTCAAGTGAAAAATGGGCAATATGGGTGTCATATGAACCGCAGTGATGAGGCGAATGTCCAGGAGTACTGTAGATGGCATTCTGGATCCTTCGGTGGCGACAAGGATGTTCGAAAAAGGATGTTTTTGGCAGTGAAGCGAAAAGCGAAATGGGTGTCACATGAATCGGAAATGGAAGACGATTATTTTATGAGGCAGATTCTTGTCTGAAAACGAAGAACAATACATCTCATTTTCCAGAGAAAAAACGAGGAGGGTTTCTTTGACCAACTTATTGTTGTTCGTAAAGACAACAACAGAATTTTTCCGTGCCTCTGTGGAACAGTTTGATTTCTTATTAGAGTTAATAAAAGACTATATTCAGAAAGGGTCATGCAACATGGGGCATAGCGCGTCAATCACTCCTGCGCGCAATCATACTGTGCTCTTGCAATGAAGCGCAATTCCCCACATGGCATACCCAGCACCTTAGTGTCACCATACACTGTCGATCTCGAACTCGAACTGGAACCTGGTACGAATTTCCTCTGACACACACACACTTCACATAGGTGTGAAGAAAACCGGTCCACTTGTACTAGGCACCCTTTTGCCAGATTTTGATGCCATGTGACTTTATGACCCCCTCTTGGCCGGCCTTGGTTGGAAATAGGGCTCCCTTTCATAGCATGTAAAGCAATGCAGTTATCATCCTTCCGCAATGTCTGACCTATCCACTGCCATTTTCGCCTTCGTATAATTCGTCGATTGGCATCTGACCGGTAAGGCAACCTATGAAGGCACGAAATGTCGTGTTCTGCATAAAGGTAAGGTGTCGGGGGACTTTGAGATTACTAGTGAAGTTCGGCAGGGTTGCATCCTCTCAACGATCCTATTCCTCAGAGTGATCGGCGATGTGTTGCATGCAGCGCTATCCGGACTAGACAGAGGAATTTAATGGACTTTGACATCTTATCTACAACATCTTGATTATGCTGACGACATATGTCTACACTCCCAAATCATGTATCTGTCCGCAATGGCGTTAGATCTCGAGAAGGAGGCAAGCGAGGTTAGGCTAAAGATTAATACCAACAAGGCAAAGGTTCTTAGCCCGCCATTGCGAAAAAGAAATCCGACACCTATTGCCATCAATATTCATGGCCAACCATGGAGAAAGTGGACAATTTCATCTACCTGGGTAGCATTGTTGCCGAAAAAGGTGATACGGAGCAGGACATTGCTCGTCGTATCAACCAGGCGCTGGGTAAGTCTGTTGTAAGCTTCACCCTATTCCCAGAACAGAGTACGATGGCGCGCAGGAGTGCAGTTTTCTGGTAACTCCTACGGAAATTTTCCATTGTACTGCACCCATACAAAACTAAACTACAGACAGTAACCGAGAGCGAAAAAATATTAGCTTGATGTTGATGCTGATACAACTACTTTGCCAGATTTTCGACAGCATGCCGTATGCGCATTTAGCCTGGTTCATAGAACGAGCGTTGTTCTAGTCCGCACCACCATTTTCGAGTAAATGCTGCGCAAGTAGAAGAAGGACTCGAAATGCTATCTACATCTACGCCTCCTCACCCCGGTTCATATGACACCCATATTGCCCATTTTTCACTTGACTTTCGTGAATATCCTTTTCGTCACCGAAGGAATTGAAATGCCATCTACACTACTCCTGGACATTCGTCTTTTCACCCCGATTCATACCACACCCATATTGCCCATATTTCACCTTACCAGCAAAAATACCCTTTTTCGAATGTCCTTGTCGGCACCGAAGGACTCTAAGTGTCATTTATAGTGTTCCCGGACATTCGCCTCTTCACCCCGCTTCATAAGACACCCATATTGTCCATTTTTCATTCGACTTTCGTGGATGTCCTTTTCGCTCCAAAGGACTCGAAATGCCATCTGCACTACATCTGGATATTCGGGTGTTCACCCCGATTCATATGACACCCATATTGACCGTATTTCGCTTCACTGCCAAAAGTATCCTTTTTCGAATATCCTTATCGGCACCCAAGGACTCGAAATGCCGTCCATAGTACTCCTAGGCATTCGCCTCCTCACCCCGGTTCATATGACACCCATATTACCGATTTTTCGTTCGACTTTCGTGAATGTCCTTTTCGCTCCAAAGGACTCGAAATGCCATCTGCACTACTTCTGGATATTCGGGTGTTCACCCCGATTCATATGACACCCATATTGACCGTATTTCGCTTCACTGCCAAAAGTATCCTTTTTCGAATATCCTTATCGGCACCGAAGGACTCGAAATGCCGTCCATAGTACTCCTAGACATTCGCCTCCTCATCCCGGTTCATATGACACCCATATTGCCCATATTTCAATTGACTTTCTTGAATGTCCTTTTCGCCACCGAAGGACTCGAAATGCCATCCGCACTACTCCTGGATATTCGGGTGTCCACCCCGATTCATATGACACCCATATTGACCGTATTTCGCTTCACTGCCAAAAGTATCCTTTTTCGAATATCCTTGTCGCCACCGAAGGATCCGGAATGCCATCCATAGTACTCAAAATGACATGAACAGTACTCTACAACACTCGCCTTATCACTCCGATTCATGTGGTACCTATCTTGCCCATATTCCCTTTAATTATCAGGAATATCCTTTTTCCTCACCGAAGGACCTCAAACTCAAGGATATCTATATTGCCCGTATTTGACTTCACTGCTGAAAAGTCCTTTTCCTCATTGAAGGACTCAGAACGCCACCAACAGTAGTCAATACATTCCCCTCTTTCATACGTTCGCCTCACGTACATACTATACACAAATTCTGCATTTCAGAGCCACAAATCGCAAACGCAAAAAAAAATACATTGCCAAAAAAAAGATACATTTCCATACCACTGGCCGTCCTTATCATCCTTTCACTCAAAACACAACATTTCACATATCAGTACGCGAGCGAAATCTCTATACAAACTAGTGGTTTCATTTTATCACAACACGAGTCGCAGAAGAGTTGCGTTGCATCAGTGGACGAAGAGCATGCAACGCGACTTTCGTGCAACCGTCGCAAACACGTTGGGTTGCAGTCGCGTTCGAGTCGCGTTGCGTCTGTGGACGAAGGCCCTTAGGCTGCAAAGGCTTTGTTGCTGATTCTATGGAAGAGGGAATGCAGGTTGTTGTGGTGTATACCGACATCTCGAAGGCTTTCGATAAAGTTGATCACAACATATTACATACTTCGTAAATTAGAAAATCTAGGTATATAGTCGACTTTTCTCAGCTGGGTAAGATGCTACTTAACTGATAGGAATCAGTTTGTGAAGTTAAACGGCTGCACATCGCGCTCTAGATGTACATCGGAGTACCACGAGGAAGTCATTTAGTTTCGATATTCTTTTTAGTCTTTGTAAATGATATCATCCAAAATTTTTAATACGTGCGGATGTGGCAGTTCGCAGATGATATTAAAGCTGCTATGAAAATTGGCAACGTAAGCGACTATTTCAAAATGCAATGCATTTTAGAGAAATCGCAAGATTGGTGCCGCGATAATAATTTAGATTTAAATGTTGGTAAATGTAAAGTTTTGAGCGCGTTTAGATTAAAAAAATCCTCTCTTTTACGAGTGCTCCTTAGCAGGTCTTGAAAGAGTCTCTGAGATATCCGACCTTGGTGTAATTTTTGATCAGAAGCTTTCATTTCGACCACATATTGATTACATTTTGTCAAAAGAGAATAGCATGTTAGGGTTTGTTAAACCAAACGTAACATTAATTTAATGATCCTTATACTTTGAAGATTCTATATTCTTCATTTGTTCGTTCGATTCTTGAGTATTGTTCAATTGCGTGGAATTCTTTCATATCGAACGTACAGAGAAAATTCAACATAATTTTACTCGTTCCACTATTTACCAAATTGGCTGGTGTTTCCAGAATATGCCACAAAACATATTCCGTATTTGATGCGATTTGACAACATGCGTCACCAAAGATACTTTAAAATGAATTCGAATTTCAGGCAAATTGGTAACCGGAATCGATGCATGATCGAAGATATTTCGATTTCTTCCACATCAGAGACAAATCGATGACAAAAGTCGGTATATAATCGAAAACATTTAAATTTTTCCTGCTTCGGAGGCAAACCAATGAATGGAACCGCTATAGGATCGAAAACTTTTCGATTCCACTGGGTATCGGAGACAAATCTCTTGCTAGAAATGCACTGCGCTCATACTGACAGCGACATTTTAATTGTGTCTGGGCGATTTTTGGCCCCTTGGATTTGTCTGGCTGCTTACAAAAAGTCTTGAAATAGTTCCCTAAGTATCATATATCAAAATAAATAATCGGACTTTTAGTAAAATCAAATTTTTTTTGCGAGTTTTAAAGCGTCTGGCGGCAATAACCTCCGGCGGGAAGTGTCTGGCAGTGTTGATTATTAACTTTTGACAATATTCTGTAAAACATACGTATAAATCAGCACTCAGAATTTAAGAAAAGTTAATAATTTTTTTTTACGTACCTTTGGCACCTTGTAGCTGTAAATTGGCCGTCGGCCCAAGCTAACAAGTATGCATATGTTCAAAGTACATACTAACACTACTCAATCCCACACATTTTGTTACTCAGAAAATAAGTAACGTCTGGCAGCCCTGGGATCTTGAACTATTAGCTTATTGAACGACTTTCCTGAACGCAATGTTTATAAGAGACTTGTTTTACTCTCACGTTTTGTGTGAAGACATTAAAAATTACTTTGTAGTTAGAGATATCTTACACGATTTGCGGCGTATCACTTTTTTATTCAGCCTTAATGAGCCGATTACGCGATCTTTTATCCTATATAACAGCTTGAAGGATATAGTTGAATTTTCACTCAATTAACAAACTTATTTTTAAAAGAGAATATTTTAAAAAAATTCCATTCTAATTTAACAATCTGCTAAGGTTCGCACTCGATGGATTGATTGAGTAAGTAAAGTGATACAGAGAAGCCCAGTCCCGGGATGTTCTGTGATGCAAAATTTTTTATTTCTGTAGTCCACCTCATAGACAAGCTCCGCAGCTCGTGTCTATAGACAGGGTTCTGCGATTTTTTAGAGACAAATCGGGAACAATTCGAGTGTTCTGCAACTGCATGTACATGTCTATGAGTTGTCTATCGTGTGTCTATGAGTTCCCATCAAGAATGGAAAACTTGAGACATTTTGTGCAACATTTCGTCGTGTTCGCAAGAGCATATAGCGTGCGGTCAGATAATTATCGTTTATTTGAGTAGTATTTTTGAAATATGGACAACAGAGAAAACATATCAACTCTTTTATATTTTCTAACTTTAATAAATGTTTTCACTAAAATTATCACTTTTTTATTATTTGTACTTCTGCACGAAGTTTTTTAACGAAGATATTATGGCTTCACAAACTTCCGGGACAAACGATGATATCGTCTGCTTGGAAACCCTGAATGTATACATAAGGCTAGTAAATGAATCACCACTCGCCAGATAACGAAGCGTTACCACCTGCGGCAGGTGGAATGCTTTCTCTGAATCTTGTATCTTGTATGGAAATTTTACTTCAAACCATTTGTAGCAATACCTCAAAATCCGTAGCGGTTAATCTGGAAAAATTTTGGAAGCCTAAGCCATCTTTGGGGGGCAAAGACCTCTTCCATAGTCCTCCGCGTGGGCGCCCCCTGGAACGGCTAACCAAGCCAACCGAGTTTTGCACTCCAAAACATTTGGTAGAGGCACATAACGATGATCATCCTGAATGGCCAATAACACCAGTGCGTCTCAGGAAATAGGCGAACGGTGGAGTTGCAACACAGTTGTGAGAACACCAACACGTCACACCCAGCTGAAAGATCATCAAAAGAACGCGCAATTAAAAACACCATTGGAGAGCTACCTCTGCGCTATATAAATAATAGCTCCCGGCGACTCTTAGGACAACTAAGGAAGCAACCCTTCCCCTAAGATTGGGTATGTGGGCTTGTAACCTGCGTACCTGAAATAAATTTACACTCGAAACATTAAACGAGCCTCGGATACCACGGACTGATTCACCGGTAACGACTTTTGGCTACAAACAACGGACTACGATCGGTTTTTGGAACGTTCGAACGATGTGAGGCTCACTGAAGTCGAACGGGAAATGACCGCATATAACATCGATATACTAGGACTAAGTGAAACAAGATGGCCTGGATCGGGAACGACTTTATCACCAAGCTCCCAAACAGTACTGCTCTACTCTGGAAATGAAGACGATACGCCACGTCAAATGGCAGGCGTCGGAATCCTGTTGACTAGGGAGGCACGCCTATCTCTAATTGACTGGAAGCCAATCTCCGATCGTATCATTACAGCCAGATTTAAATCCAGGGTAAGAAACCTCACAATAATTCAGTGCTACGCCCCGACTGAACCAGCGGATCAATCAGCTAAAGACGCATTCTATCACCGACTCGGCGACACCTTCGACAAGGCTCCCAAAGGTGACATAAACATTATTAT
The DNA here is from genome assembly GCA_964017055.1 of Chloromyia formosa. Classification (NCBI taxonomy): domain Eukaryota; kingdom Metazoa; phylum Arthropoda; class Insecta; order Diptera; family Stratiomyidae; genus Chloromyia; species Chloromyia formosa. The sequence continues at coordinate 82,129,709 of OZ024813.1, read as the reverse complement.
GGGGGATCTCAATGCCAAAGTCGGGTGTGACAATCTAGGTTTGGAACACCTAATGGGCAATCATGGTCTAGGCAACAGGAACCAAAATGGCGAGATGTTCGTGGAGTTTTGCAACTCTCGTCAGCTCGTCATCGGCGGTACTTTGTTCAAGCACAAACGATGCCATTTAACAACCTGGGTTTTTCCGGATGGCAGAACAGAGAACCAGATTGACCATATAGCCATTTCCAAGACATGGAGGAACTGTCTCTTAGACGTCAGGTCGAAGCGGGGTGCTGATATTGGCAGCGATCACCAACTTTTTGTCGCAAAAGTAGGCTTACGAAAGGCAGCGATCCATCGCCCTCAAAATGCAAGAATCTTGCCACGTTTTAATGTGCAAAAGCTTAAAGATCCATTTATAAGACGTGCTTATTCCACCGCCTTGGACGAAAGAGCTAATGCACCACCATCTTATGAGACTCCTACAATTGATGATAGATGGAACGTCGCTAAGGACTCATTTATTTGGTGTGGTGAATCTTTTGCGGGCAGATTGGAGCGCGGTAGAAAGCCATTCATTAGTGATTCTACATGGTCTCTAATCACGGCACGCAAGAGAATTAAAGAACAAATCAACTCAGCCACTGACGACGCAGTCAAAGACCAACTTAGAGCTGAAAACCGTTCTCTTCAGAAAGGCGTGCAAAGAAGCGTAAGACGGGACAAACGAAACAACATCACTGCATTAGCGTAGAAGGCAGAGAAAGCGGCTTACCGTGGTGACAGTGGAACCCTTTACAAACTTATCAAGCCATTAACTGGCAAATCTTTTACAGCTGAACATCCCGTGAAAGATAAGGACGGGTCTCTACTGGTCACTGATGAAGACCAACTGCGACGGTGGAGAGAGCACTTTATTGAGGTCCTCAACAACACCTTTGGACGTTCGAACTCATCTTCACTAGAAGTAGAAAATATTCCGCAAATAAACAGAGTTGATACCAATCCACCATCTAAACAGGAATTAACTGTGGCTATTAAATCGATGGAAGCGGGTAAAGCCCCGGGGATAGATGGAATTCCGGTGGAATTCTTTAAGGCGGATAGCAACGCTACTGCGGATATTCTTCTCCCCCTTATCCAAGAGTGTTGGGAAACCGAAACTCTCCCTAAAGAATGGAAGAAGGGCGTCATTATTAAGATCCCGAAGAAAGGTAACCTGAAGGATTGTAATAATTGGCGTGGAATTTGCTTCCTCCCCGCAGTCTCCAAACTGATGGCAAAAATAGTCTTAAACCGGATCAAGTAAACAGTTGACCGCACACTGAACGATGAACAGGCTGGTTTTCGCGAGGGCTTTTTATGTAGCGACCACATCAACACCCTCCGAATTATTATTGAACAATCCGCAGAATGGAGATCCCCATTACATCTCATGTTCATCGATTTCGAGAAGGCGTTTGACAGCGTTGACCGGGAATACATCTGGAAGGCTTTACATAGGAGAGGTATACCAGATAAAATCATATCCATCATCAAGGAGTCCTATAGCTCCCAATTGCCCTAACCCCTTATGGGGCATAGCGCGTCAACGGTTCCATGTGGTCCAGTTGACGTTTCGACGGCATAAACTGGTTTCGGAGAATGCGGTTGCCAGCATGCACCTCCTGCACATCCATGGCCACGAACGTCGTCGTGGACGGGATTCGAACCCGAAACGCCGGTAGTCAAACATGAGACTGATGCCTCAACACACTACGCTACCGGTCGCCCCTGTCACGTCTTACACAAGGGTAAGCTTTCAGATCCCTTCGAGGTACATAGCGGAGTGAGACAAGGCTGCATTTTGTCTCCTATATTGTTTTTGATTGCTATTAACGACGTACTCTGCGCTTCATGAACACCAGAGCAAAAGTATCAGATGGAACCTGTTTGAATACCTTCAACACCTGGATTACGCTGACGATATTTGTCTTCTCTCAAATATATCGGATCATCTAGTTCAAATGACGGATGCCCTGCACCGCGAAAGCGGCAATGCGGGGCTTAAAATCAATGCTGCCAAAACTAAGTACTTGAGCTTGGATCCAGGAAGACAGAGCGAAATTTGTGTTTCGGGGCAGACGGTGGAAAAGTCGACAATTTTTGCTACCTCGGAAGCGTAGTTACAGGAGATGGTGGAGCGGATGCTGATGTATCAATAAGACTCGGGCAGTTTTTTTCAGTTTAACTCCTTTCTGTCAAAACAACAACATCTCCAGACGTACCAAACTCAGGATCTTCTAAACCAATGTAAAATCTGTGCTTCTTTATGGCTGTTCAACTTGGAAGGTGACCAGGGAGATAACAACTAGATTGCAAACTTTCGTGAACCAGTGTCTACGGCGCATCCTGCACATACGCTGGCCGGAGGTCATTTCTAACGACGACCTCCTGTTCATTACTGGCCAGGACAGGATAGGCACCTCTATAAAAAGGCAAAAGTGGCAATGGATAGGTCACACACTCCGAAAGGGGCCGGAAAACATTGCTAAACAGGCCCTCGATTGGAACCCACAGGGAACCGATGCAAGTCGCCGCGTTGGACGACCTAGAAACACCTGGAGAAAATCAGTTGAGGTCGAGGGTAAGTCATTAGGCAAATCGTGGGGACAGTTGAAGGCGATGGCGGCGAACAGGACGAGGTGGAAAGTCAGCGTGGTTAATGCCCTATGCCCCACAAGGGGTTGACAGGATCCAGAGAGAGAAGCCATCTTCCAATTTCAGCTTTCCTATTAGATTAAGCCCGAATTTAGGACCATCTACAAACAAGGTCCATATAAACAAACGTTTGCGGGCTTTCTTCCCTTTTTCATTAGCAAAGATAAAGGCTACACAAGCAGCAATTCCGCAAGCCGCTATTTCAGTTGCCATGTCTCTCAGAAACTAAATGTAGATGTGGACGAGCAACAAAGTCCATAAAAATGTTCCAAATTGTTCGGGATTGTCTAAATACAAAATCCTCGATTTGTCTATAGACAATCGCACGATTTTGTCTATGAGTGTAGCCTAGGGGCACAAACAATTAATATACAGATGAAGCGTCACATACAAATTTTATTTCCTGGACAGTAACCCGAAATATGTATTATTGAATATAACTGGATTCAAACCTTCTTTCAGCAAAGCCAACTTAGCAAAGATTTAAACTATCGTCCGGCATGCCATCTTCAGGGTATATCAGTTCAAGGTATTCAATCATGTGGCGGGATTTTGATTTGAATACAAATTTATTCGAACGGATCAGTGTCAGTGTCATTGCCGCTGTGTCACCGCGACAGATCTACCTGTTGTTGTTATTGCTTCTGCCGCTGCTGCTGCATTCTGCGTTCAATCTGGTTAGGGCCTAAAAATTGGATGTTTTAAACTTGGACCGTGTCGGAAAATTTCCATATGCTAGGTCTACCATAAAATATGATATCATTTTCATTTTAGCTAATGAAATGATGCATTATATTTATTATTTGTGTAAATCAAAGACAAAAACCACAAAGCCACAGAGACCGGTTTTTCGACATCACTCCCAGTTTGTCTTCCCATACCTCATGTGATAAGTTGCACACAAATCCCAACAGACAATTCTTTTTTTGTAGTAGTGAATCATCGTAAACGAAAAGTTTTCCATGTGGCTACACATGAAATCGGCTTCTATGCATTTGTTCATCCATTCTAATTAAAGAAATCTTTTGAAGAATGGGAATGAAAGTGACAATTTTCGATAGGATGGAGTTATAAAATTGATAATAAATGATTTTTTTTTCAAGTGCGTCATGGATGTTTGTAATTACACTTGAACATATTTGGGAATATTAAAGCTATATTTGGTATATGATCTCCCTAATGGGGGTCCACCTCTTAAGAGGGATTGTAAGGACTTAAAATTTCTTAGAGAAATGAAGGAATACATTTCACAAATTAAAGTAATTGGCATAAGCAACCTTGTACTATCTATTGTCTTAATGGCTTTCAACTCTCGATTTGTTCAATTCTTGCCATGACTGACGATTTATTTTCGGAATACGAGGATTTTTTCTATTTGTATACTTCAAAGTTAAGTCAAGATCCCCTAGAAAACTCCTTTTCGCAAATTCGTGAACGAAATTCAAACAAACGAAATCCAAGTACTTACGAGTTTAATTCAATTGTTGCCAAAATAGTCTCTATAAAATTAGTATTTACTTCAAAACACGCTAATTATGAAGAGGATTGTGACGAAATTTTAAATGTTGAAATTTAAATCGGTAGTGAATTACATATATGTAGATCAGGAAGATGTTATACATGATATAATTTTCGAACCAACAACTTCTGAAGACGTATCTTTAGGAAAAGAAGCTGCCGACATGTCAACGCGTTATTTCACAGGTTACTGCTGTCTTAAACTGCTTAAGTCTCTTAAGATCTCATGTGAAACTTGTATGAAGACAATGATAAAGCCCAGCGATTCCAAGCCACACGAAATTTCAGAAATATTCTTTATATTTAAAAATTACGGGGAGAACCCTGACTTTGGACATCTTGTGCCACCAACTGATTATATCTTTCAAATATGCCAATTGCATATCAATACTTTTATAGACATATTTCGTTCAACTCCCAACATAAGGAATATTAAAAAAAATCATTATTTCCAAGTGCAAAGAAGCTACTAATCGATTATTTCCCGATTGGTTCATGGATGATTCAGAGCATAAAATACAATCTTTAGAATTTTTAATTTTAGTTCTGTTCCGAAAACATTGTAAATGGAAATCACAAGTTGTTTCAAATAATACAATAAAACAACAAAAAATTCGAAACTTAAAACATTTATAAATGAGTAATTTTATTGACAGTTCCTGATTCGTGTAGTCGTTTTAATTTATCGAAGAAACTTCTAGTTTCTCCTGATGTAAAATCATTATTTCATTGGTCATTGTGCATGGCTGTTGCTTGTAGATCCGCGCGGGCGGCGCGCTTGCGGGGATCCTGTGTGTACATGTTGGGATGTTGATTTGATAGCGATAAATGTTGACGTTGGGGACGGCAAGAAATAACATAGTATACGGGTGAACAGGCGCTCTCTGTTCTCTCTGTCCCGCGCTCTCAGTCAACGCGACGCCTTAATCAAAACTCCTGCATACACACCATACCATACATTCAAAATTCTCAAAAATATAGACTACGCTCCGTACTACCTAACTTGACTAGACCCCCAGAACACGTCGCAAGAAGTCGTCTGCTCTCCTCGGTCGACATGGTCACACGCAATTTATGGCCTCTGAATGTATGCGAAATTTCGCTCAGGGCAGCGGACCTCCTCCTCTCATTCATTCATATCATTCTCATTCTCACCATTTCATTAAACAAATTGTGCACTCCCGACATGCACATGCATAGACCCAATCTGAGGTCACAATGAATGAAATTACATTTTTACTCATTATTTAGGTCAAGGACGTCCAAGGACTTTCAATGACCTTCAATTTCCGCCAATTCCCATTCATCATTTAATAAAATAGCCCGTGTTGTACTATCTGAATCACTAGGGTCCCAGAAAAAGTAGCAAGTAGTCAGTTCGACTAACATTGGGACATGCGCAGACGCAATTTGAGAGAGTGTACATAGTTCCCGCCCCCCGAAGATGAGCGAGAGCGGATGAAGCTCATTCGAGCCAAATCGGGTGATCCAGCGACTGTGTTTGTGCATTTGCAATGGCGGCGATTTGAGGTCTGACTGGTCCACAATGTGGGCCTCCACCACACGTGCAATAAACATGTAGAACAAAATAGCGAATTTAGAGTTAGAATCTCTCAAGCCCCAAAATAAAGAAATTTTCGTCGCAGAATGTTATATGTTATGATGTACATTCAGAGGTCTGCAGAAGATCAAATGCCCCCCTTCCGCAAAAATTCCAAAATGTTTAAAATGGCTGGAATCCAAACAAATAAAATAGCGCGCGTTGTACTTCATATCTGAATCAATAGGGTCCCAGAAAAAGTAGCAAGTAGTCAGTTCGACTAACATTTGGACATGCGCAGACGCAATTTGAGAGTGTGTACATTACATAGTTTCCGCCCTCCGAAGATAGAGAGCGAGAGCCATCGCGGATGAAGTTCATTCTATCCAAATCGGGTGATCCAGCAACTGTGGTTGTGCATTTGCAATGGCGGCGATTTGAGGTCTGACTGGCCCACAATGTGGGCCCCCACCACACATGCAATAAACATATCATAAAACATAATGGCGGATTCGTACTGCGCGAGTTAAAATCTCCCAAGCCCAGAAATAGAGAAATATTCGTCGCAGGATGTTATAGTTCCGGGCAGCTCATCGCGACATGATGTACATTCAGAGGTCTGCAGAAGATCAAATGCCCCCCCCCCCTCCTTCTGCAAAAATTCCAACATTTTTCTTGTGCATTCTCTTTGTGCGTGTGTTGGAATGTTTTGTTTACTTTTGTTAGTTTAGACTCTAATGCCGGTAGAAGGCATGAGTAGGCGTAGGGTAGTTGAAAGACTACACAAGACTCACATTGCAGATGGAAACATACATAATGAGTGTATGTACAATGACATCAGCATTTTTACTGATGGCTCTTTAATGGACGGTAAAGCGGGGCGGGGGTTTACTCTGAAGAGCTAAACCTAGCATGTGCGCTTAGTCTAGGAGAGTATGTGTCCGTATACCAGGCAGAGATGCTTGGCTTGTTGCATGCGTTGGACCACTTGCTTGAAGGTCAGGTGCGGGGGAAGAAAATCCTTATTGCACTGGACAACCAATCGGTGATCAGACGCATGCAGCAGACGAACATAAACTCTAAACTGGTACTGGAGTGTGTCCGGAAACTCAACACGTGTGCCTCAGAAAATGAGGTTACGCTGATGTGGGTAAAAGGACACATAGGTACAACAGGAAATGAGGCGGCGGATGCCCTAGCAAAACAGGGATCTGCGGCAACTTTCATTGGCCCAGAACCCAGAGTTGCTCTGGGGAACGGCATGATTGGAGCGAAGGTTGGGGAGTGGATGGACTCCATGCATCAACGAAGATGGTAGGAGCTAGTCACTTGCAAACAAGCTCGGAATGCAATGACCAGCCCTTTAGGCAGGAAAGCGAGAAAGGTACTTAGTTATAAACGGAGTACCCTAAGCTGGATAACTGCCTTGGTCACAGGGCATGGTAATTTTAAGGCTCATCTGGCCAAGATGAAAATCGGGGAAGATGACGTTTGCAGGCTATGCCTGGAGGAGGCCGAGACGGCAGCACACATTGTGTGCGAATGTCCAGCACTGGCTAGCACGAGGTTGAGGATCACAGGCAGGCACACGATAAGTGTAGAAGCCATGAGTGAACTCAGCTTCAAACAAATGCTAGCAATAACACGGGACTCAGTGATGAAGAAAGAGGTCGACAATTATCAGTCGACATCTGGAAGCCACTGATGACCGGGAGGGGGCGAAAAGGGACCCAAACGTTAGTGGTCTGCTTCGGCTATCCCCCAGAGTATATAATAATAATAGTTTCCCTTTCTGTTTGCCGGACACAATCGCATAGAGTCGCTCGCGTTACTTGAGAAACGGATTGTGTGTGCCGGACCCGGACTGTTGATTAAAGGGGCGGGATGAGGCGGATAGCGTGGGAGCAATTTTGCACAATACACGTCCGATTGGGAAAAGATGGTGGGAAGCGTGATTGCGATTAGCAGAAACTTACTCAGAGAAATGTCGATAGGCTGCAGTCTGCAAACTATACCGAACGGGTAGATGGAACAGGGTGCACGAGAGGGGTGAATATTGCACACACGCGATGCAAACGAAAACGAAAGATCTCGCGAGAGAAAGGAGCCCGAGCGGACAGGACAAAGCAAAGCAGAATTTATGACGAGTATCTACACTGCCACCTGATACATCGGTACATGGATATGTCTTTATAAAACTTACGTCGATATCTTCAACACAACAGGTTCCACGCAGTCGGTAGTCATAGACATATCCATGTTCCAATGTATCTGCATGCAGTGTAGATACTTTGTATCTTTTTAAGAAAATTATTCCGCTGTTAGGTTTGATTTACTCCCTTCTTCAATACATTAGTCAAACAACATAACGTTAGACTTATGTACTGAAGAAAACCAGGATCTTGATTACATTTTTGATGGACAATAGGCCTACTGGGGAGACCGACCATCTAAAAAAACGGTAACGCATCATTGTAGTACCTCATGGGCAATGTGGAAATCTACGTTGCGAATTGAGTGACAATTTTTTGCCATTCCGTTCAATTCCAATTGAAACGAATAAATATTGTATTTGATTAGAGCTTATACTCGACGTGTGACATAAACATTTCATTTCAGTCGAGAAGCTTTATAAATAATGCTCTTTATGATATTATAGTAAGTAGTAGTAGTAGTAAAAAAAAAACAATATTTTAACAAATTACTATTTTTACTGAAATGATCTTGAACGAAATAGAGCATTTGGTTCAATCGTCTGTCCGGAGCTGTAGATTTTCATTGGACTTTCAGCAGAATATCGAGTAAATTATAATCAGATTTTGAAGGATTTATAACGACATCGTTACTTGTTGTATAATTTTAATATTATAATTACAATTTATTTGTATTCAATCGATAGAAGTTGCAATTGAAATTATGGTGCGTCTACACGTGAACATTCAACTAAAACTAGAAATTTGCGCGCGAATTGGTTTGAGTTTTGCGTATGCTTATATATTTGGACCTGAAAACCAACAACTACCAGGCGAATTTCATTTTTGATCAGGTCAAATCGATGATATAAGGAAAGATGGGCTGTTTCAAAAGGAACATGCTTTCTTACGAACCTGTAAACAGAAAATTAGCCAAATGTTTGAAGTTAATTGATATGGACCGCAAATAATTATGTGTTACTATATCCATATTTTTTTACGACTCTTACTTTTTGAAACATTCAAGGAAAAGAGGAAAACAGACCTTCAACTGCACTACATTTTACATTTTGAGAACTGTCCTCAACAATTGTGCAAATTTTCAAAAGATTTTTTTTCCTATTTTTTGTTCTTTGCCTTAATTATTATGCCGAATGCAATAGTAGGCATGTCCCCGAGCGTGTCAACCATTTATAATTATCCACCTACTGTTGTTAAAATTTTAAATCTTTATCGGAACCTCCCTTCCACAGCACATAACAAATAAACTAAACGGCATTCGCCTGACTGAAGTCACATGCAACATATACGTATCTAGATATATAGTATTTCTATTTTCACGCATTAGCTCAAATATTGTCATTCGGATTCCCTAGATTTTCTACCTACTTCAATTTGAACTCATTTGCGCGAAATTGTCGCAACTGATTATTGCTGATGCATGTAATCGTTGCAAGAAACCTTTTCCAACAACACCGGCCGTGTATATCGTTCTATATACATACAAGTACCGTGTCTCTTTTTGTATTGAGACGCCGTAATCGACTCAGCATCTTTGGGTCGTTGCGAGGATCATCATACGATTGACTTTATTCCCATAATGCACCTTCAGTGAGGCTGGTGCGTATGCATTGAAGAAACATACAATTGTTTTCAGTTATGTAGCGGCTCCGGGGAACGTAACGAGCGCAACGATTCTCCGCTTAGCGACGACAGCGCCTCAAGCAGAGACTAGCGACGTTTCTAATATTTGCGATGTCATGTTTTGATCTGTCAACGAGTAAAAACGTGTCGTGACTGTACGACTAAATAAAAGTATTATTCTCTCTAATTGTGAGTCGTGCGTTTTTATTAAATCCGTCGTGACGGTGGACAGATCCCGCTTTGTCGCTACATATTGGTGACCCCGAAGCAGGAATATACTCGCCGTAGCAACCATGGCAAACTCAGATGCACCCCAGCAGACCCCACCTCAAGATCAGCCAGACGAGGACACATGGTTTGAACCAAAAACTGAACCGCTCATGGCCGTCGCCGCGGTCAAATTACCTCCGTTTTGGAAAGAGAACCCCGCGCTATGGTTCGACCAAATTGAGGCTATTTTTGCCGTCGCAAATATATCCACGGACACCACGCGTTTTCGCCACGTGGTCGCTAATCTGGACCCGTCGATCTTGCCTTACGTTGCCACGATTATTCGCAACCCACCACAATCTGAAAAATACGCAGTGCTTAAAAGCAAAATCATATCTCTTTTCGCCGATAGTCAGGACGTTAACCTCCGAAGACTGTTAAACGGGGAGGAAAAGAGGAAAAGCCGTCGCTTATCCTTGAAAGAATGAGATACCTATCGGATAGCAAATGCTCCGACGAGATGTTACGCCATTTATTTATCCGGCAACTACCTGCGAGAACACAGGAAATGCTAATGCTGAGCGAGACTTCGGATCTTAACAAACTAGCGGAGCAAACGGATCGATTAGCTACGGTCAATTCAAGCTACGTAAATGCAGTTTGCGCCACGGAACCCATTTCTGCAGAGCTGTTGGGAAATGGAAGAAGCAACAAGGACAGGCTGGATGAAATGGAAAATGCGTTGAGTAAACATTTTCGTTCACAAAATAACCAACAGGCATCGACGAGAAGACCCCGTGGAAACGACGCAACAATATGTTATTATCATCGACGCTTCGGCGCGGCTGCACAAAAATGCGAGGGAAATTGCAGCTTCAAGCCGAGAAATCGTCAGGGAAACGAAGACGGCGGTCGCTTGGGGCGGTAAGCGACAGCCGTCAGTATACGAACCGCCTTCACGTGACAGACGTCAAGTCAAAAATTCGATATCTTATCGACACAGGAGCGGAGGTGTCGGTAATTTCGCGGGCAGCATGTCCCGGAGCACTAAAGCCCTCATCGTTACAATTATATGCAGCTAATGCGTCGCAAATAGCCACATACGGAACTAAAAATTTCCCTGTTGATCTTGGACTTGGTCGCAAATTGCCGTGGGACTTCTATATAGCGGATGTCTGCAAGCCAATAATCGGGGCAGATTTTTTGGCCCATCACGACATATTGGTAGACATAAAAAAACGAAAAGTGATAGACGGGGCGACAAAAGCGAACGTCAAAGCGAAGATATGTCAAATAGCCAACAACATATTGGCAATCAGCCATGAAAACGTGGTTCGGAAGTTGATGCAAGAGTTTCCACAACTAACTTCAGCAGAAGAATGCCCAAACGATGTTAAGCATACCACCAAACACCACATTGAAACGAAAGACCCGCCCGTCGCCGAACCACCGCGCCGACTACCTCCCGACAAGCTTCGAATTGCAAAACGAGAGTTCGAGAAAATGCTGAGGGAAGGAGTCTGTCGTCCGTCATGCAGCCAGTATGCGAGCCCGCTACACATGGCACCCAAGAAATTGGCAGGAGAATGGCACCCGTGCGGGGACTACCGTAGACTGAACGCCACTACAGTCCCTGATCGATCACCGGTCCCGCACATCCACGATACTCTTTGGGTGGACGGAGCAACAATTTTCACCACATTGGATTTGAAAAGGGCGTATCACCAAATCCCCGTGGCAAAGTCCGACATCGAGAAAACAGCCATCATTACACCTTTTGGGTTGTTTGAGTTCCCGAGAATGACGTTCGGTCTTCGAAACGCCAGTCAGACCTTTCAGCGTTTCATGAGTCAGGTGTTGCAAGGACTGGATTACGCTAAGTGTTATATCGACGATATCCTCATCTTCTCAAAAGACATGCAGGAGCATCTACAACATGTCCGAGAAGTTTTCGAACGCTTAAAGAAACATGGGCTAAAGATTAATCCAGTGAAGTGTCAGTTCGGAAAGGAATCCGTAGATTTCCTGGGCCACAGGGTAAGCTCGATGGGCGTGACGCCATTGCCGACCAAAGTAAAAGCACTCCATAATATGCAACAGCCGAAAACGATATGCGAACTACGACGATTCTTAGGTATTGTGAATTTTTACCGCCGCTTCATTCGACGAGCAGCTGACATCCAGGCGCCCTTGCATGAAATGCTAGGTGAATCGAGGAAGAACGACAAGCGGCCAATACATTGGACACCGGAGACTACGAAGGCCTTCGAAGAATGCAAACGCAGCTTGGTCGACACGTTATGGCTAACACATCCCCGAGAAGGAGCTCCTCTCCGTCTAACCACTGATGCTTCAGACACGGGAATCGGCGCAGTTGTCGAACAACAAACGAACGGCAAATGGGTGCCGATAAGTTTCCATTCCCAGAAGCTCCGGCCGGCCGAGAGACGATACAGTACCTATGGGCGTGAACTTCAGCCAAATTTTGCTTGAATTCACTCGAAAAAGTTATTCGATAGTAAACTATCAGCCTGTCGAAACTATCGGGACTATCGGACCTTTGTCCGATAGTTATTCGATAATGTTCTACTAATTACTAGTTTTTTAAACTATCGATAGTTTTTACTAGTTACTAGTTATCAAAACTATCGATAGTTTTTTACTAGTTACTAGTTTTCAAAACTATCGATAGTTTTTACTAGTTACTAGTTTTCAAAACTATCGATAGTTTTTTACTAGTTACTAGTTTTCAAAACTATCGATAGTTTTAACTAGTTACTAGTTTTTTAAACTATCGAATAACTAAAAACTGTCGATAGTTATTCGATAGTTTTTTAAACTATTAGTAAAAACTATCGATAGTGCCCATCACTACCCCAGTGGCCGATCTACAAGCGAAGCGATCCGGAAGAAATTTGTTTGGCCGTATGCGAACAAAAACATCAAGAAATGGGTGCGAACGTGCCTTCCGTGTCAATCCAGTAAAATCAGCCGTCACGCGAAAGCTGAAAACACGAAGTTCCCAGTGCCCGTACTTCAATTTGAACTCATTTGCGCGAAATTGTCGCAACTGATTACACGAGGGAACAGCATTTTGTTTATTTCGATTTGATATTCATTTCTAGCTAATTTTTGGTCGTAGAATCCGGAAATGCTAACCGTTTTTCTCCTATACGTCCAGTTTTTGAGATACAGGGGGCTCAAATTTTGGCCCCCATACAAACCTTTCCTTCATTGAAATCAAAACAAACGAAACTCGTTACAATTTTTTTATTTATGAATTTTGATTTTACATCTTAACAATATTACCTAAGAACTAAAAAAAAATTATGGCAAAAATTTTCGTTTGTAGCTTTTCCTGGAGTGTTCAATTTCAGGACAGTCCCGTTTTATGCTCCAACAATAGTCCGCCATCATATTCGCATCCCATCTGCCTTGATATCGAGTTTCCATGATTTTTAAATCTTGATGAAATCGCTCTCCCTGCTCATCACTCACAGCTCCAAGATTTTCCGGAAATTCATCTGTTGTTTTAGTACAACAAAAGTAACAATCACTTGTGTGGTTTGAGGGCTCTCGCCATATCATTGGCACACCAAATGGCAACTGAAGTCGTTCTGCTTTCGTCCAGGACCTAAAATGTGTGACACAGCACCTGCACCCACCATTTATCCTGATTGCAAATTGGAGTTTTGAAGTAGGCAAGATATGCCTGGTGAACAAAGGGGTCTATTTTTGTCCTCTGACTTAGAAATGTATAACTGCCACATATATAGCAAAATAAGTCCAGAGCGTTGAGACACTTTCGACGAGGGATAGTAGAGGCTTCCATTACACAAGTTAAGAGCAGAATACTAGAGTAATATACTGGAACAGAGGCTTTTAAATACATTTTTTTACATGAAAGAGCCTTAAAAATGGCCGAAGAATTTCACAACTTTTAACAAACAATCCAGCTAGCGAGAAATTACTTTTTTTTATTGCTTTTAATTTTATTGTATACAGGTACTAGAAGGTCCTGCACAAGGCTGCAGCCCCGTAGCTTTTAAAAAAAGTTGTTTTTTAAGGGGGCCTTTTGTAATTTTCCGTAAAATTAAAAAACAAACGATATCTCGAAAACCTGACGTATAGGGGAAAAACGGACTGCATTTTTGGAATCAGCGAGGCCGTTTTACTATAAATTAGGTGCAAAATTCAAAAAAACAGAAAAAAGTGTCAAAATTGTTCTCCCGTGTTATTGCTGATGCATGTAATCGTTGCAAGAAACCTTTTCCAACAACACCGGCCGTGTATATCGTTCTATATACATACAAGTACCGTGTCTCTTTTTGTAATGAGACGCCGTAATCGACTCAGCATCTTTGGGTCGTTGCGAGGATCATCATACGATTGACTTTATTCCCATAATGCACCTTCAGTGAGGCTGGTGCGTATGCATTGAAGAAACATACAATTGTTTTCAGTTATGTAGCGGCTCCGGGGAACGTAACGAGCGCAACGATTCTCCGCTTAGCGACGACAGCGCCTCAAGCAGAGACTAGCGACGTTTCTAATATTTGCGATGTCATGTTTTGATCTGTCAACGAGTAAAAACGTGTCGTGACTGTACGACTAAATAAAAGTATTATTCTCTCTAATTGTGAGTCGTGCGTTTTTATTAAATCCGTCGTGACGGTGGACAGATCCCGCTTTGTCGCTACATATTGGTGACCCCGAAGCAGGAATATACTCGCCGTAGCAACCATGGCAAACTCAGATGCACCCCAGCAGACCCCACCTCAAGATCAGCCAGACGAGGACACATGGTTTGAACCAAAAACTGAACCGCTCATGGCCGTCGCCGCGGTCAAATTACCTCCGTTTTGGAAAGAGAACCCCGCGCTATGGTTCGACCAAATTGAGGCTATTTTTGCCGTCGCAAATATATCCACGGACACCACGCGTTTTCGCCACGTGGTCGCTAATCTGGACCCGTCGATCTTGCCTTACGTTGCCACGATTATTCGCAACCCACCACAATCTGAAAAATACGCAGTGCTTAAAAGCAAAATCATATCTCTTTTCGCCGATAGTCAGGACGTTAACCTCCGAAGACTGTTAAACGGGGAGGAAAAGAGGAAAAGCCGTCGCTTATCCTTGAAAGAATGAGATACCTATCGGATAGCAAATGCTCCGACGAGATGTTACGCCATTTATTTATCCGGCAACTACCTGCGAGAACACAGGAAATGCTAATGCTGAGCGAGACTTCGGATCTTAACAAACTAGCGGAGCAAGCGGATCGATTAGCTACGGTCAATTCAAGCTACGTAAATGCAGTTTGCGCCACGGAACCCATTTCTGCAGAGCTGTTGGGAAATGGAAGAAGCAACAAGGACAGGCTGGATGAAATGGAAAATGCGTTGAGTAAACATTTTCGTTCACAAAATAACCAACAGGCATCGACGAGAAGACCCCGTGGAAACGACGCAACAATATGTTATTATCATCGACGCTTCGGCGCGGCTGCACAAAAATGCGAGGGAAATTGCAGCTTCAAGCCGAGAAATCGTCAGGGAAACGAAGACGGCGGTCGCTTGGGGCGGTAAGCGACAGCCGTCAGTATACGAACCGCCTTCACGTGACAGACGTCAAGTCAAAAATTCGATATCTTATCGACACAGGAGCGGAGGTGTCGGTAATTCCGCGGGCAGCATGTCCCGGAGCACTAAAGCCCTCATCGTTACAATTATATGCAGCTAATGCGTCGCAAATAGCCACATACGGAACTAAAAATTTCCCTGTTGATCTTGGACTTGGTCGCAAATTGCCGTGGGACTTCTATATAGCGGATGTCTGCAAGCCAATAATCGGGGCAGATTTTTTGGCCCATCACGACATATTGGTAGACATAAAAAAACGAAAAGTGATAGACGGGGCGACAAAAGCGAACGTCAAAGCGAAGATATGTCAAATAGCCAACAACTTATTGGCAATCAGCCATGAAAACGTGGTTCGGAAGTTGATGCAAGAGTTTCCACAACTAACTTCAGCAGAAGAATGCCCAAACGATGTTAAGCATACCACCAAACACCACATTGAAACGAAAGACCCGCCCGTCGCCGAACCACCGCGCCGACTACCTCCCGACAAGCTTCGAATTGCAAAACGAGAGTTCGAGAAAATGCTGAGGGAAGGAGTCTGTCGTCCGTCATGCAGCCAGTATGCGAGCCCGCTACACATGGCACCCAAGAAATTGGCAGGAGAATGGCACCCGTGCGGGGACTACCGTAGACTGAACGCCACTACAGTCCCTGATCGATCACCGGTCCCGCACATCCACGATACTCTTTGGGTGGACGGAGCAACAATTTTCACCACATTGGATTTGAAAAGGGCGTATCACCAAATCCCCGTGGCAAAGTCCGACATCGAGAAAACAGCCATCATTACACCTTTTGGGTTGTTTGAGTTCCCGAGAATGACGTTCGGTCTTCGAAACGCCAGTCAGACCTTTCAGCGTTTCATGAGTCAGGTGTTGCAAGGACTGGATTACGCTAAGTGTTATATCGACGATATCCTCATCTTCTCAAAAGACATGCAGGAGCATCTACAACATGTCCGAGAAGTTTTCGAACGCTTAAAGAAACATGGGCTAAAGATTAATCCAGTGAAGTGTCAGTTCGGAAAGGAATCCGTAGATTTCCTGGGCCACAGGGTAAGCTCGATGGGCGTGACGCCATTGCCGACCAAAGTAAAAGCACTCCATAATATGCAACAGCCGAAAACGATATGCGAACTACGACGATTCTTAGGTATTGTGAATTTTTACCGCCGCTTCATTCGACGAGCAGCTGACATCCAGGCGCCCTTGCATGAAATGCTAGGTGAATCGAGGAAGAACGACAAGCGGCCAATACATTGGACACCGGAGACTACGAAGGCCTTCGAAGAATGCAAACGCAGCTTGGTCGACACGTTATGGCTAACACATCCCCGAGAAGGAGCTCCTCTCCGTCTAACCACTGATGCTTCAGACACGGGAATCGGCGCAGTTGTCGAACAACAAACGAACGGCAAATGGGTGCCGATAAGTTTCCATTCCCAGAAGCTCCGGCCGGCCGAGAGACGATACAGTACCTATGGGCGTGAACTTCAGCCAAATTTTGCTTGAATTCACTCGAAAAAGTTATTCGATAGTAAACTATCAGCCTGTCGAAACTATCGGGACTATCGGACCTTTGTCCGATAGTTATTCGATAATGTTCTACTAATTACTAGTTTTTTAAACTATCGATAGTTTTTACTAGTTACTAGTTATCAAAACTATCGATAGTTTTTTACTAGTTACTAGTTTTCAAAACTATCGATAGTTTTTACTAGTTACTAGTTTTCAAAACTATCGATAGTTTTTTACTAGTTACTAGTTTTCAAAACTATCGATAGTTTTAACTAGTTACCAGTTTTTTAAACTATCGAATAACTAAAAACTGTCGATAGTTATTCGATAGTTTTTTAAACTATTAGTAAAAACTATCGATAGTGCCCATCACTACCCCAGTGGCCGATCTACAAGCGAAGCGATCCGGAAGAAATTTGTTTGGCCGTATGCGAACAAAAACATCAAGAAATGGGTGCGAACGTGCCTTCCGTGTCAATCCAGTAAAATCAGCCGTCACGCGAAAGCTGAAAACACGAAGTTCCCAGTGCCCGTACTTCAATTTGAACTCATTTGCGCGAAATTGTCGCAACTGATTATTGCTGATGCATGTAATCGTTGCAAGAAACCTTTTCCAACAACACCGGCCGTGTATATCGTTCTATATACATACAAGTACCGTGTCTCTTTTTGTATTGAGACGCCGTAATCGACTCAGCATCTTTGGGTCGTTGCGAGGATCATCATACGATTGACTTTATTCCCATAATGCACCTTCAGTGAGGCTGGTGCGTATGCATTGAAGAAACATACAATTGTTTTCAGTTATGTAGCGGCTCCGGGGAACGTAACGAGCGCAACGATTCTCCGCTTAGCGACGACAGCGCCTCAAGCAGAGACTATAGCGACGTTTCTAATATTTGCGATGTCATGTTTTGATCTGTCAACGAGTAAAAACGTGTCGTGACTGTACGACTAAATAAAAGTATTATTCTCTCTAATTGTGAGTCGTGCGTTTTTATTAAATCCGTCGTGACGGTGGACAGATCCCGCTTTGTCGCTACATATTGGTGACCCCGAAGCAGGAATATACTCGCCGTAGCAACCATGGCAAACTCAGATGCACCCCAGCAGACCCCACCTCAAGATCAGCCAGACGAGGACACATGGTTTGAACCAAAAACTGAACCGCTCATGGCCGTCGCCGCGGTCAAATTACCTCCGTTTTGGAAAGAGAACCCCGCGCTATGGTTCGACCAAATTGAGGCTATTTTTGCCGTCGCAAATATATCCACGGACACCACGCGTTTTCGCCACGTGGTCGCTAATCTGGACCCGTCGATCTTGCCTTACGTTGCCACGATTATTCGCAACCCACCACAATCTGAAAAATACGCAGTGCTTAAAAGCAAAATCATATCTCTTTTCGCCGATAGTCAGGACGTTAACCTCCGAAGACTGTTAAACGGGGAGGAAAAGAGGAAAAGCCGTCGCTTATCCTTGAAAGAATGAGATACCTATCGGATAGCAAATGCTCCGACGAGATGTTACGCCATTTATTTATCCGGCAACTACCTGCGAGAACACAGGAAATGCTAATGCTGAGCGAGACTTCGGATCTTAACAAACTAGCGGAGCAAGCGGATCGATTAGCTACGGTCAATTCAAGCTACGTAAATGCAGTTTGCGCCACGGAACCCATTTCTGCAGAGCTGTTGGGAAATGGAAGAAGCAACAAGGACAGGCTGGATGAAATGGAAAATGCGTTGAGTAAACATTTTCGTTCACAAAATAACCAACAGGCATCGACGAGAAGACCCCGTGGAAACGACGCAACAATATGTTATTATCATCGACGCTTCGGCGCGGCTGCACAAAAATGCGAGGGAAATTGCAGCTTCAAGCCGAGAAATCGTCAGGGAAACGAAGACGGCGGTCGCTTGGGGCGGTAAGCGACAGCCGTCAGTATACGAACCGCCTTCACGTGACAGACGTCAAGTCAAAAATTCGATATCTTATCGACACAGGAGCGGAGGTGTCGGTAATTCCGCGGGCAGCATGTCCCGGAGCACTAAAGCCCTCATCGTTACAATTATATGCAGCTAATGCGTCGCAAATAGCCACATACGGAACTAAAAATTTCCCTGTTGATCTTGGACTTGGTCGCAAATTGCCGTGGGACTTCTATATAGCGGATGTCTGCAAGCCAATAATCGGGGCAGATTTTTTGGCCCATCACGACATATTGGTAGACATAAAAAAACGAAAAGTGATAGACGGGGCGACAAAAGCGAACGTCAAAGCGAAGATATGTCAAATAGCCAACAACATATTGGCAATCAGCCATGAAAACGTGGTTCGGAAGTTGATGCAAGAGTTTCCACAACTAACTTCAGCAGAAGAATGCCCAAACGATGTTAAGCATACCACCAAACACCACATTGAAACGAAAGACCCGCCCGTCGCCGAACCACCGCGCCGACTACCTCCCGACAAGCTTCGAATTGCAAAACGAGAGTTCGAGAAAATGCTGAGGGAAGGAGTCTGTCGTCCGTCATGCAGCCAGTATGCGAGCCCGCTACACATGGCACCCAAGAAATTGGCAGGAGAATGGCACCCGTGCGGGGACTACCGTAGACTGAACGCCACTACAGTCCCTGATCGATCACCGGTCCCGCACATCCACGATACTCTTTGGGTGGACGGAGCAACAATTTTCACCACATTGGATTTGAAAAGGGCGTATCACCAAATCCCCGTGGCAAAGTCCGACATCGAGAAAACAGCCATCATTACACCTTTTGGGTTGTTTGAGTTCCCGAGAATGACGTTCGGTCTTCGAAACGCCAGTCAGACCTTTCAGCGTTTCATGAGTCAGGTGTTGCAAGGACTGGATTACGCTAAGTGTTATATCGACGATATCCTCATCTTCTCAAAAGACATGCAGGAGCATCTACAACATGTCCGAGAAGTTTTCGAACGCTTAAAGAAACATGGGCTAAAGATTAATCCAGTGAAGTGTCAGTTCGGAAAGGAATCCGTAGATTTCCTGGGCCACAGGGTAAGCTCGATGGGCGTGACGCCATTGCCGACCAAAGTAAAAGCACTCCATAATATGCAACAGCCGAAAACGATATGCGAACTACGACGATTCTTAGGTATTGTGAATTTTTACCGCCGCTTCATTCGACGAGCAGCTGACATCCAGGCGCCCTTGCATGAAATGCTAGGTGAATCGAGGAAGAACGACAAGCGGCCAATACATTGGACACCGGAGACTACGAAGGCCTTCGAAGAATGCAAACGCAGCTTGGTCGACACGTTATGGCTAACACATCCCCGAGAAGGAGCTCCTCTCCGTCTAACCACTGATGCTTCAGACACGGGAATCGGCGCAGTTGTCGAACAACAAACGAACGGCAAATGGGTGCCGATAAGTTTCCATTCCCAGAAGCTCCGGCCGGCCGAGAGACGATACAGTACCTATGGGCGTGAACTTCAGCCAAATTTTGCTTGAATTCACTCGAAAAAGTTATTCGATAGTAAACTATCAGCCTGTCGAAACTATCGGGACTATCGGACCTTTGTCCGATAGTTATTCGATAATGTTCTACTAATTACTAGTTTTTTAAACTATCGATAGTTTTTACTAGTTACTAGTTATCAAAACTATCGATAGTTTTTTACTAGTTACTAGTTTTCAAAACTATCGATAGTTTTTACTAGTTACTAGTTTTCAAAACTATCGATAGTTTTTTACTAGTTACTAGTTTTCAAAACTATCGATAGTTTTAACTAGTTACTAGTTTTTTAAACTATCGAATAACTAAAAACTGTCGATAGTTATTCGATAGTTTTTTAAACTATTAGTAAAAACTATCGATAGTGCCCATCACTACCCCAGTGGCCGATCTACAAGCGAAGCGATCCGGAAGAAATTTGTTTGGCCGTATGCGAACAAAAACATCAAGAAATGGGTGCGAACGTGCCTTCCGTGTCAATCCAGTAAAATCAGCCGTCACGCGAAAGCTGAAAACACGAAGTTCCCAGTGCCCGGAGAACGATTCCGACATGTCCACCTGGATATTGTGGGACCTCTGCCACCGTCAAATGGATATCGCTATCTATCGCTGTCCCTCTCCAATCCGCCGACGCGGACACAATTAGTACAGCGTTTTATCGACGATGGATATGCCGATTCGGATGACCCGGAGGTCATAACTACCGACCAAGGTAGCCAATTCGAAGCTCAGGTATTTGCGGCTCTAACACGTCTGATTGGTTGCAAGAGAGCGAGAACCAGTGCCTATCATCCACAGACGAACGGAATACTTGAGCGATGGCATAGGACTTTAAAGGCAGCGCTCACCTGTCAAGGGAAGAACCAGTGGACAGAGATTCTCGACACCGTACTGTTCGGGCTACGAACCGCCGTTAAGGAGGACATTGGTTGTGCGCCAGCTGAACTTATCTACGGAACGACGTTAAGAATACCCGGTGAATTTATTTTCACTGATCTCGACGAGCCCGATCCACAATATTTCCTGGAAAAATTTCGCGAGCAGATGAGGCAACTGCAGCCGTCGCCGACGGCACATCATAGGAAGGACAAGGTGTTCGTGCATAAAGATATCCAATCCTGTTCTCACGTATTTCTACGCGTTGACGCAATGCGACGACCGCTGGAAGCACCATATCGAGGACCGTATCGAGTCTTGAATCGTATAAGTGACAGACTGTTTACAATCCAACTGGAGGATCGGATCGCAAATGTGTCAATTGAACGCATAAAACCCGCATTCATCAGCAACGACGACGACGACAACCCCATCACAGTGCAAACGAGTGGCCCCCGAACATATGGAGTACGTCGGGTGGCAAGTCAAATCGCACCCTGCCCTAGCAGGATGCTAGGGGGGGAGTTATGTAGCGGCTCCGGGGAACGTAACGAGCGCAACGATTCTCCGCTTAGCGACGACAGCGCCTCAAGCAGAGACTAGCGACGTTTCTAATATTTGCGATGTTATGTTTTGATCTGTCAACGAGTAAAAACGTGTCGTGACTGTACGACTAAATAAAAGTATTATTCTCTCTAATTGTGAGTCGTGCGTTTTTATTAAATCCGTCGTGACGGTGGACAGATCCCGCTTTGTCGCTACAGTTATTGTAGCGACCAGCTGACGACGATACTTCGGCAATTCAACGCCGCGCCACACCATGGCGTTGACATCGTCAGCGAGGAGCGTCAAATTGAATTTCGCAACACCATATGGTTTGCGCGTCAGTCGGGGTCCGCGTCTCGATTGATTAACACCTGTCTTTTGTGTATGTCAAACAAGTAATAAATGCGCAATTAAATTTTAGTAGAGAAGTAGTTCTTATTTTCTACAATTGGTGACCCCGACGTGATCGCGTGTTGCATTTTTCTACAGTTATGTAGCGTAATGAGTACAAAGAAGCGTTACTATTAACCGTTAATCTTTATTACTACATATAACAATAATTACAAGTCTGCTGCGCGGCACGATTTCGTCATGACAAAAGGAAAGTTACAACAAGAATGAATATTTTTGACAGATGGAAAATCTCCTCTGCTACGCTGTCGCTCTGGTGGCAAAGGTTGAAAGTAGTCGATGTACTTCCGATGTTCCACAATACTCCCCTCTAAGCGGAATTGTCATGCTGATCAAAAAATGTCACCGATGATGATTTTGTTCGTGGACCAGCATAGGTTCGAAGAATTCCGCGATGTGATGTCGAAGGAGTTGATGAAGGATTTCGCTGTTGCATTGCAGACGAATCGATGGTATCCGATAGATCCGGATTAGGAAGATGTGCAGGCTTCAAACGCTCGGTGGTGATCGTAACCTTCTTGGTTCCAACTAAAACTGTGAAGACACGATCATTGTTGCGCTCGATCACACGATGAGGGCCGGTGTACGGACGTTGCAAGGACTTCTTCGTACCGTCCTGTCTCACAAAGACGTGTGAACAGGTCCATAAGTCCTTGTATACAAACGATGCGTCTCGTCGATGATGTTCGACCGGAGTGGGCCAAAGACGTTGCATTCGCTCACGAAGTTGTTCAACCAGCAAGTTTGAATCTGCCGGAAGGTCGTCGTCGTTGCTCACAAAGAACTCCCCTGGAACTCTCAATGTTGTGCCGTAGACTAATTCGGCGGGTGAACAATGTAAATCCTCCTTAACCATGGTCCGTAGGCCAAGGAGAACTGTAGGCAACACCTCGGTCCATTGTCTGTTGGCATGGCACATCAATGCAGCTTTTAAGGTACGGTGCATCCGTTCGACCATACCATTGGCTGCCGGATGATAAGCGGTTGTTCTTGTACGGCTACAACCAACAAGTCGCAGCAAGCTGTTGAGTAACGAGGATTCCAGCTGTGAACCCCTGTCGGTAGTGATGATGACAGGTGCTCCAAATCGGCTGACCCAATGTGTGTAAAATAAGGTGGCTATTGTGTCAGCTGTTGCGTCGCGCATGGGTATCACTTCGGGCCAACGTGAAAAACGGTCGATGATGGTTAGTGCGTAAATGAAACCATCCGATGAAGGGAGTGGACCCACGATGTCCAAGTGTACATGCTGGAATCGGGAGTCAACTACAGGAAACTGTTGCGGTGTGTTCTTCACGTGGCGGCTGATTTTGGATGATTGGCAGGGTACACAAGTTTTCGACCACCTGGTGATGTCCTTGCATACGCTCGGCCAGACGTACTTTTGTCGGACCAACTTGCTAGTAGCTCGTCCGCTGGTGTGTGAAAGCCCATGAATTTGATCAAAGACTTTTCGACGCAAGATTTGAGGGATGTACGTTCGAATCTGCCCGGATGAAATATCGCAAAAAATTGTTCGGTCACCATCTACGCGAATGGGTTTTAGGCAAAGTGAAGTTCCACCTTGCAGGATTTGTTTGAGTTCGTCGTCGACCTCTTGAGCATCCGCGATGTCACTAGCAGTGATTGCGGTGTGTTTGTCGATAATGCTGATGTTGTCTACTCTCGACAACGCATCAGCTATGATATTTTGCGAGCCATCGACATGTACTATGTCCGTTGAGAATTGACCAATAAACTCTAGTTGACGAACTTGCCTTGGCAGAGCTTTGTCTTTGCGTTGGTTAAATGCAAAAACGAGGGGTTTATGGTCCGTGTGAATTTTAAAAGGCCTCCCTTCCAACAAATGGCGAAAATGTTTTATTCCTTCGTAAATCGCTAATATCTCGCGGTCATACGTGCTGTATTTAACTTCAGATGCGCTCAATTTACGGGAAAAGAAACCGAGAGGTTTCCAAGTATCTTCTTGGAACTGCTCTAATACGACACCTATTGCTGTGCTAGACGCATCTGTCCATAAGGACAATGGTGCATTGGCCTTGGGATGTGCGAGTAATGTTGCACTTGCAAGCAAGTTTTTGCTTCGATTAAAAGCTTCGATGGTTTCGTCGGTCCAATTGATGAGGGTCTTGTCGCGTTTTTTGCTTCCCTTGATCAAAACATTCAAAGGTGCGAGGGTATCGGCTGCTTTGTGGAGGAAACGTCGATAGAAATTTATGATTCCCAGGAATCGTCGAAGTTCGGCGATGTTGCCAGGTCGTTTGTAATTCAAAATGGCATCGGCACGCGCTGGAATTGGTCTGGTTCCCTTGCAATCAATGAGGTATCCCAAATATTCCACCTCCTCCGCTCCAAAAATGCATTTGGCTGTATTAATTTTGATACCAAAAGTGGCAAGACGTTCGAAGATTTGACGAAGATGTTGTAGATGTTCTTCCTTGGATGACGAAGCAATAAGAATATCATCTAAATAGACGTAGCAAAAGTCGAAACCACGGACGACGGAGTCCAGAAAACGTTGGAACGTTTGGGCCGCGTTGCAGAGCCCGAATGTCATACGGCAAAACTCGAAAGCTCCGAAGGGCGTACTAACAGCGGTCTTCGGAATGTGGTCTTCGTAGATCGGAATCTGGTGATACGCGCGTTCCAGGTCTATTTTAGTAAAAATAGTTTTTCCGTACAAGATATGCGCAAAGTCTTGTATGTGCGCGATGGGGTATCGGTCCGGTGTTGTCACTGAATTTAGACGGCAGTAGTCGCCACAGGGTCTCCATGCTCCATTCTTTTTGGGCACTAAATGTAGAGGACTTGCCCACGGGCTATTCGAAGGTCGACATATGCCTTTCTCTAGCATATAGTCGAATTCGCGCTTCGCGGCGGCGTACTTGTCCGCGGAGAGTCGTCTGGGACGTTCAAAGACAGGAGGGCCCGTAGTCTCGATACGATGGCAAATGTCATGCCGTTGCGTCTCAGCAAAGTTCGAAGAAGATGTTAGTTGGGGAAACTGGGACAACAGTTTGTGAAATGGCCTGTCGGAGTGAATGGTGGCAAGACTCGAGTATCTGTCACGTGAAACAGTAGCCACTGCGAATAATTGGGTTAGGCCATCGACTAAACGTCTTCTTTTTACGTCGACAAGAAGATTAAAGCTTCGAAGAAAATCGGCTCCGATAATGGGACGCGTTACGTCAGCGACGTGGAAGAACCATGGCATGCTTCGTCTAAGACCAAAATCCAATTTCAAAAGTTTCTCTCCGTATGTGTTGATTGGGGTATTATTTGCAGCGTACAATTTAAATTCGGCTGGTTTCGTTTTGTTGCTAGTACTGGCCCGCGGAATGACCGACACTGCCGCTCCCGTATCAACCAAAAATGTTATGCCTGATTGTTTACATCGTATCATCAGTCTGTGCTGCCCGTCGTCGTCGTCACCTACAGCACTATTAGGCAACGACGGTTTTAGTTTCCCTGCTTTTGGAATTTGCAAGGCGGCCGACATTTCCGTGCCTTGGCTCCGAATTTTGAGTGATAGAAACATATATCAGGTTTCTCATCCTTCTGAGAATTTTTGTGCGACGCTCGATTTCGAGAAGACAAGCGGTTGCGGCTTTTGTCACGAAAACTACGCTCTAGTTTGTCAAGGCGCTGCGCAAGAGCATGAATAGCATTAGAATCTGAATCGATTCGATTATGCTGCTCATTGGTAACGGCTGATACGGACGGCCACGTATTGCATTCGGTTAGAATACGATCTGCCATCTCTGCTAAGATGTCAATGTCAACTTTGCCCGTGACCGTTAATATGGCTCTGACCCGAGACGGTAGTCGTCGTAGCCATAAGGACTTAATAGCGTCCTCGGATAGCTGATCTCCAGCTAATGATTTCATCTCCCGGTAAAGAAATGAAGGCTTCTTGTCGCCCAGTTCAAGCTCCGTGAGCACTTTCGTAAGTTTGCTTTCGTTAGAATCAGTAAAACGCGCTATCAACTGTCTTTTTAACTCGCCATAACGATCGGTAATCGGTGGTTTCTCGACAATATCTGCGACGTGGTCTAAAACCGTGGATTCTAATGAAGCAACCACGATATTAAACTTGCTTATATCCGCGGTAATTCGATTCGCGGTGAATTGCGCCTCGATCTGCGCAAACCAAAGTGTGGGGCGGCGTTGCCAAAAAGGGGGCAATTTCACACTTGACATCGAGTCCAACTGTGGCGAAGGCGGTAGAAAATCGCGCAAGACAGATGCACTGGTGGGTGTAGATTTTTGTGGGATGACAGGCGGAACCGTAACTTCGGCGGACGGCTCAGGTGGATTGATCATGTCCGAAATTTATTACGACACTCGTGAATTTTAATCGACCGGCAAAATTGGTAAAATGTTCAATACAAACGTCGACACCATTTATTGTTACTCACTGCTCTTTTTACCGCTGCTGTACTGGAATATTCCTGTCGTACAATGATGAAATCACGTGATGCGGCTCCCTCAGCTGACTGCGCAATATGCAAGATTTCGAGATTCTCGTACTGTAGATGCCAATTGTCGACGGTGGCTTTTTTCAGGATCACAAATCGATGCAACCCGCTGCGGGTCGTTGCGAGAATATATGAAAATCGATGAAACCACGTTGTCGATGCAGGAATACACGTAGTTAGTGTCAAGACACACGTTGTCGGCGCAGGCATAAACTATCTCGCTCGGCTCTTTTCAGGAAAAAAAAACTTGCGCGAGTTACGATACCTCCACGCAGCCCTGACACCAAGCTACGATACCTCCACGCATCGCCGACATCATCAAATTCATTTTTATCCATATCTTCAAATTCCATTTCATTTTTCATTTTTGCTAA
Source organism: Chloromyia formosa (assembly GCA_964017055.1). Classification (NCBI taxonomy): domain Eukaryota; kingdom Metazoa; phylum Arthropoda; class Insecta; order Diptera; family Stratiomyidae; genus Chloromyia; species Chloromyia formosa. Next base: position 82,102,579 of record OZ024813.1, on the reverse strand, counting down.
AGTTCATGTTACATTTTTCGCTAGACTTTGTATTTCTATTATCTGGAAAATTCCTATTCATATTCTCATATTCTGTCTGCTGCTGAATAAGCAGAAGCATTTTTGTAAAGGTGAAAACCTAAGAAAAGCTAAATTCAAATTCATTCTGTTATTACCATTGTTACAATTAAGACGAAGGAATAAATCGGCTTGTGAACAAAAATTAAATTTTTGATTTTTTTTATGTGAAGAGGTAGTTACAAAGTTAACTGGCGCAGTCGGTAGTCGTTCCGTCCGTTTAAAGTCTAGTTTGTGAAATCGAGAGAATATCGGTTGTTCCGCCAATCCTGTGAAAGTGAAAGACAACTCATAAAGGAAAGTGGACACATAGTGACATTGAACGAGAACTAAAAAGTTTCTGCGGAATGCTACGAATCTTACAAATTTTGTGAGTACCTCCTGTGTATCCTTAACCAATCCTAAATTAAATTGTTGTATGTCCAGCCCCTATTGTAAGGTAAAGTCAAGAAAGTTTTTAGTCATGACCGAGAATTCTGGATTCGTTTCGGTAGGACTTAGTGATTTAAATCTAACTCAAAATCCAAATTCCGAAACCGCTCATACTAACAGTGCTAACAGTTTTCAAATGAATAGTGCTTCAAGTGGTTTCGATATAAATCGGGTATTTTCCCAATTACGCATACCAGATGCTATTAAAGATTTGCCTCATTTCGATGGAAATGCACGGCTTTTGTATGAATTTAATGCTAATGTTGAGGAAATCCTTAAGCTTATTAAAGAAATAGATGGGACTCCATACGCTCAAGTTATCCTTAGAGCAGTGAGAAACAAAATAACGGGTGAAGCAAATGAAGTACTTAACATGTACGCAACACCCCTCACTTGGGAATCAATTCGCGAGAACCTAATACTACACTACTCAGACAAACGAAACGAGACTTCATTGATAAGAGACTTACACAACATGAGACAGACTAACGAGACAGTACAACAGTATTATTCAAAAATTATTGAAATCTATTCGACTATCACGAACCACATCAAAATTCATGACAAGGACGAAAATATAATAAAATCGAAACGTGAGCTATATACACAGATGTGCTTAGACACATTTCTCATAGGGTTACGAGAACCATTAGGAAGAAGCATTAGATCTATGAGACCCAAAACCCTCGCAGAAGCGCTTAACTTTTGTATTAGGGGGCAGAATACATACTATGCTCAATATACAACAGCCCCAAAATTTTCTAGTAAACCTCGTAACACACAACAAAATACGCAAAGTCAGACCCAACAAAGCTATAACAATCAACGGTGGCAAAATAATAACCTGACTAATCAACAACGTAATAATCAAAGCAACCCACATAACAATCAAAACAATAACAATAATCCTAATAGTAACTCCCAAAATTTTGCCCAAAATCATAATAACTTCAACCAAAATAACCAAAGTAACAACTATCGTCCCAATAACTCTCCTAAAATTTTTTCTAATAACCAAAACTATAATAGAAACAATAACACTCGTGAGGGACAGCAACAAGCACCTATTCCTATGGACACCCTTAGCGGCCATTCACGCAAAACAGCTCCAGTACCAATGGACGTCTTTAGCGGTAACACACATATCAAACAAAATCAGCAACAGCAATACAATGGGAATAATTCGAGGGAAATGCACAATGTGCAAACATCCCCACAAAATTCTATCAATTTTGAAAACTATGTTCCCAGTCTAGACAGATTTTCCCCCAATGACGAAATCGATGATTCAAATTTTTGTCTACCTGCCTCGACCAACAAATCGGATTCCTAGACATTAATATACACGATCTAAACCAACTCCCATACGTACATATTTCATCCCCTTTCGGTAGACCCTTGAAATTACTAATAGATACGGGAGCTTCTATAAGCTTTATCAATCCGGAATTTACAAAACCTCAGTATCTGGAAAAAATCAACCCCGTTCAAATAAAAACCGTTTTCACACGACACTCTGTTGATAGAAAAGTAACTTTCGATACATTTCGCGAATTTAAGAAAAGAGGAACAATGGATTTCCTTGTTTTTCGATTCCACAACTACTTCGACGGCTTAATCGGAGTAGATGAGTTGGAAAAATTAAACGCGAAAGTTAACCTAAAAGACAAAGTCTTAGAAACAGACAACGCAAGAATTCCCTTATTATTTAAACCAAATATAATGTCAAAAGTATACCAAGTACCACCACAGACAAAAATATTAGCTAAACTACCCGTAGATACCAAGGAGGATAATGTCCTCATAAAAGAAACAAGAATTAACGAACATCTAACTGTTTCAGAAGGAATCTACAAGGCGAAGGACTGGTATTGTTACGTCGAAGTTATTAACACTTCCACACAACATCAGACGCTATTTGTAGAACAGCCTCTAAAAACAGAACCGTTCGTAAACTATGTAGAGATAAACCACAGTCAAACCCATAGTGGGTATGATGGAACTCATCCAGTGGAATTTAACGACGTCACAAAACTCATTAGAGTAGATCATCTTAATGATGAAGAGAAAAAGAAATTAAGCAAATTAATTAGACAGTTTGACGACATATTCTTTAAAGAGGGACAAACCCTAACCTTTTCCAACCAAGTAAAGCATAGAATCGTTACGAATGACGATAATCCGGTGTATGCTAAGTCATACCCATATCCGGAAGCTCAAAAACTCGAAGTTCAAGACCAAATTAACAAGCTTTTAAACCAAGGTATCATTCGACCCAGTTATTCTCCCTGGAACAGTCCAATATGGATTGCACCGAAGAAGTTAGATGCTTCAGGGAAACGCAAATGGCGGCTGGTCGTTGATTACAGAAAAGTTAATGAAAAAACCATAATCGATCGCTATCCTATCCCTAATATTACCGAAATTTTGGACAAATTAGGGAAAAGTTCATACTTCACTACACTCGATCTAGCTTCTGGCTTCCACCAGATCGAAGTTGATCCTAGGGACATACCCAAAACAGCCTTTTCCGTCGAACACGGGCATTACGAATTCATTCGTATGCCCTTTGGGTTAAAAAATGCGCCCTCGACATTCCAAAGGGTTATTGACAACGTTTTAAGGGACTATATTGGACGGATATGCCTCGTCTATATGGACGACATAATCGTTTATTCGACATCTCTGCAAGAACACATCGAAAATCTGCAGAAAATTTTTTCTAGACTCAGAGAAGCCAACCTTAAATTACAAATTGACAAGTGTGAATTTCTTCACAAGGAAGCAGCATTTCTTGGTCACATTGTGACACCACACGGCGTAAAACCAAATCCGGATAAAATTCATGCGATAAAAAATTTTCCCATTCCCCGCACCCCGAAACAAATTAAATCATTCCTGGGACTCCTAGGATATTACAGACGTTTCATAAGGGACTTTGCTAAAATTACCAAGCCTTTAACGGAATGTCTGAGGAAAGGGAATAGAGTAATTCTAAACGAACAATATATTGAGTGCTTCGAACACTGCAAAGACCTCCTTTCAAATGAGCCAATCATACAATATCCCGATTTCACAAAAACATTTAATCTTACCACAGATGCTAGTAATGTAGCCGTAGGAGCAGTCTTAAGCCAGGGCGAAATAGGTTCTGACAGACCGGTTTCATATGCCTCGAGAACTCTAACAAAAACTGAGCAAAATTACAGCACAATTGAGAAGGAGTTACTTGCAATTGTGTGGGCAACAAAATATTTTCGCCCATATTTATTCGGCAGACCATTCAAAATAATCACCGACCATAAGCCCCTAACCTGGCTATTTTCACTCAAAGACCCAAATTGTAAACTAATAAGATGGAGGCTCAAATTGGAAGAATTTGACTATAAAATTGTGTACAAGAAAGGTAAAGCAAACACAAACGCTGACGCTTTAAGCCGCGTCGAAATCCATAACAACGAAATACAAGACGAGTCCGCCTCAACGGCACATTCTGCCCAAGAAGACAATTCAGATTTCATCCACATTTCAGAACGTCCACTTAACGAATTTTCAAGCCAAATCATTTTCGAAAAATCAGATGGAAGACCACCCAATTCCATTGATATGATATTTAGGAACAAAAAACGAAGAATCATTCGAATGCCAAATTTCACACAAGAAAGCATATTGGAAATAATAAAAAAGTTTTTACCCCCTAATCATCTAAGTGCGGTTTATACCGACGACGAAACCTTCCAAATTATTCAAGAGGTATACTCTCAACACTTTTCACGTTCGAAAACATTCAAAATAGTCCGATGTACAGACCTTCTGATAGACGTCGTTAACGACGACGACCAGGACGTACTAATCAATAACTATCATAAGAAAAGCAACCATAGAGGGATATCCGAAACTTGCATCCACCTCCAGAGAACCCATTACTTTCCCAGAATGAAAGAAAAAATAACAAAGATCATTAACAACTGCCAAGTTTGTCAAATGCTCAAATACGATAGACATCCACCTAAAATCCAATACGAGTATACTGAAACCCCTTCTAAGCCACTAGAAATCCTACATATCGATGTATACAGCATTCATAATCAGCAAATACTAACAATCGTGGACAAATTTTCCAAATTCGCCTCTGCAAGTATTCTAGGAGCACGTAACAGTCTTAACATTATTACTTCATTAAATCAGTTCTTCTCTCACCATGGAAAACCAGACAAAATCGTATGCGACTCAGGAACAGAATTCACCTCAAGTCTATTCAAAGAATTTTGCGAAGAAAATGACATCCAACTTCACATTACCTGTCCACAAAACTCAACGGGAAACTCCCCAGTTGAGCGATTCCACTCAACATTAACAGAAATTTACAGAATAATTTACGACAAAGATAAGAAAGCAATCCCTAAAAACATTTTGAACGAAGCATTAACTACCTACAATCAATCCGTTCATTCTGTTACCAAATTAACCCCTTTCGAGTTACTTACTGGTCGCACCCCTATCTTTAATAAAAATAACGAACACGTTTCCGAACACGCATTCCTAAACAAATTACGTAATTACCGAAACCAACTAAACGAAAAAATTAAACACGTGATAGAAAAACACAATAAGCATATAATAGATAAACTTAACGATAACAGGGAACCCCCACCTAATTTTAATGAGAATGAAACAATCTACGAATTTAATAATAGAAGAAATAAATTAACACCTAGAGCTAAAAAACTAAAAGTCAATACTAACAATAAAATAACAGTAACAACGCCTAATAACAGAAAAAGCCACAAAAATAAAATTAAACGCAAACGTAAATTTCAGGTTAGTAATCACGAAACTGGCACAATGCCAGAAGATCGAAATTCTGGATCTAACCAGGAACCAGGGCCTTCTCGCGATGAAGTTAGGCCAAGCCAGGATAATTGAATCACAAACAAGCTTAGTTCACATAGTCAACCTTACGCAATATCAGGAAAACTGCCTCGTACTAAAACAATCCATAGATTTGATAAATAAAAACCCAAACATTGGTTCTATAAAAGAAATAACAAACATCAAATACAAACAACTCCAACAGAAGCTCCAGGCACTAACACCACGACCAAGGACGAGACGAGGACTCATCGACGGACTTGGAACTATAATAAAAACAATTACAGGTAACATGGACAACAACGACGCAACTCGAATCAACGCCGAATTGGCAGCGATCAAACATAACGAACAGGAACTCAAAACAGGACTGACTAGACAAATACTTATAAACACCCAAATGCTTGAGCGATTTAACAACATTACAACTCACATAAATTCGCAACAAAAATCATTAGAAAACTACTTGAACCGCTATTCAGAAGAAATCGGAAACAAAATCCATACCCAAAAAGAGACCCTCATTTACATGCAGTATGTACACCAAACTAATTTCAATATCGAACTTTTAACCCAACACATAGAGGATATTTCGGAAGCCATTAATCTAGCAAAATTAAATATTATATCAAAACAAATTCTAAGTCGAAACGAAACAGAAATTATTCGCGAATTACTTACTGCACAAAACGTAACAACTGTATCCGATGAGGAAATTTACGAACACTTGACCTTACAAGCATACTACAATTCTTCAAACCTTATATTCATCATCCAAATCCCTACATTCTTAAAAGAAAATTTCTCATCCTACCACCTCCTAAATCTTCCAATAAACGAAACCTATAACCTAAACATCCCCGGAACATTTCATTCTGCAAAATACGAAAACTTTTGAACACGTCAACCGAAACCTGTATCAACAAACTAATACGAAATAGTGCCGCATCCTGTGAACTTACTGACATCATCGAAGAACCAAGCGTTATCCAACCCGAGCGGAATTACATCCTCATAAGAAGTTTAACAGAAGTCAACATGTCATCAAACTGCGGAATCTTGGAAAAAAGAATTTCAGTCCCCACGCTAATACATTTTCAAAATTGTAAAGTCGAAATTAACGGAATCAGTTACGAAGAGGAACCGCAAGTATTCTGGGACAAACTTACCATCATCCCCGCAAATCTAACGCCTTTGAACTCAACACGAATCATAAACAAATTAAACCTTAAAAAATTACATTATTTTCATCTAGAGAATCTAAATTCCATCAGGCTAATACAGGCAGAAATCAAAAGACAACCACTGTTCATCTTCGGCCCAGGAATACTTACCCTTGTCATAATCACGATTATTTGGAAATTCATTCATGCATACTGGTACTCGCAAGAATATCGAGCGAACGAACCAACCTCAATTAACATCTCAACATGCAACACATCCTGTCCATCTTCGGAACCCAAATCCTTGTGGTCCTCGCTACACTAAGGGGGGAGGAGTTACGATACCTCCACGCAGCCCTGACACCAAGCTACGATACCTCCACGCATCGCCGACATCATCAAATTCATTTTTATCCATATCTTCAAATTCCATTTCATTTTTCATTTTTGCTAAAGTTCATGTTACATTTTTCGCTAGACTTTGTGTTTCTATTATCTGGAAAATTCCTATTCATATTCTCATATTCTGTCTGCTGCTGAACAAGCAGAAGCATTTTTGTAAAGGTGAAAACCTAACAAAAGCTAAATTCAAATTCATTCTGTTATTACCATTGTTACAATTAAGACCAAGGAATAAATCGGCTTGTGAACAAAAATTAAATTTTTGATTTTTTTTATGTGAAGAGGTAGTTACAAAGTTAACTCGCGCGGTGTACGGGGTTACCAATTATGTAGCGTAATGAGTACAAAGAAGCGTTACTATTAACCGTTAATCTTTATTACTACATATAACAATAATTACAAGTCCGCTGCGCGGCACGATTTCGTCATGACAAAAGGAAATTTACAACAAGAATGAATATTTTTGACAGATGGAAAATCTCCTCTGCTACGCTGTCGCTCTGGTGGCAAAGGTTGAAAGTAGTCGATGTACTTCCGACAAAGGGCGGCTGTTCGACAAAATTTTTGAATACATTTTCAGTGATTTTCACACATACTATGAAAGATGCTGCACACCAACAAAGATCTAAAAGGCGTAGGCAACTTTTCTGTATTGGGGGCATTGATTTGGCGCGTAAATTTGAATTAAATTATCGGAAAAAATTTTAATTTTATGTATTCAATGTTCTTGCAATGTGCAAATGCGAATTATTTCAGTGTTAATTGGAATTTTTGTGACACTTGGTTTCATTCTGCACAACAAGTTCGTATGCATCTGTAGCTTAGCTCGGGAGAGAATTTGAGAATAAAAAAATATTTGGTCCAGTTGCGGGGCTTGAAACGTAGAAGACCGCAAAAAAATGCCCGGTGCGTTACCGAGCTAAGCTGTAGCATACTAAGTTGGCGTGCAAAATGAAACCAAGTGTCACAAAAAATTCCGGCAAAAATGTATTTATCCAAAATGCAGGGGGCCAAGGCCCGACGTCGGGCTGTCGCGCTGCAATGATGATGATGATAGCAACCATAAATCATTCCAGTGACAAAGGCATATTTATAGTAGGGGGATTCATGCTCACGTCGTAAACGTCGTATTTGTCGTAAAGTTGTAAACTTCTGTCATTTTACTATGGAGATGACAGAAGTTTACGACAAATGCGACATATACGACAGGGAGCGTGAATCCCCCTTGTATATTTGGAGTATTTTCATCGTGGTTACATTGACTAGTATTTTTTTTATGGATTTTAACAAAAGTCCATGACAGATTACATTCTGGTCCGGGTCCAAATGGACGCATGGTGAGACGACTTTATATCGTGCAAAATACCGCATTCTTACTAATGCAAAATTGATAGTTTTGGGCTTGATTTAATATGGATTGACCTTTCAAACTAAGTATTAAATTTAGTCCGGTCCGAGAAATCCCCGCTGTCATAAAAAGGGTAGATTGAGGACTAATGCGAAAAATTGAATACTTAGAACTTCAGTCAACTCGATCATATTCTGCTTCGTCTTCCAAAGCACCTGATGAGAAGAAATTATATTACGTCTACACTATAGGCAGATTGCTTCACCAGCGGCTTAATCTGGGTGTTGTGAATTGAAAATCGTATGGATTTGACAGTTTCAGATTCATTTCAGCTGGCACGGATGAAATAATGTAGGTGTAGTGTGAACGTATAATAATATAACCCAAATGATTTACATACACACTGTTTTGAAGATATTGACTGACATTTTATTACAATGAAAATTCCATGTATTTAGTACAAATCCACCACCACCTGCATCTAAGGCTGCGCGCATGTTGGCTCACGTTCGCGTGTCGCGTTCACGTGTTTTATGTCAAGCGGTTTGAGTCTATGATTTCCAACCAAAGACGCGAATCTGTCAATATGACAAATGCTCGGCTATTGTCGTATCAACAAATTGAGTTCATTATTGTGCTTTAAAATGGATAAATAGGTAAGAATTGAGTGGCAAAACAAACGACTGGGGAGTAGTAGGATGTGCATAAATACACATTTCATACTAAATTATTGGAATTAATACACAATAATGAATCCAATTTGGTGATACGACAACAGCCGAGCATCTATCAAATTGACAGATTCGCATCTTTGGTTGAAAACCATAGACTCAAACCGTTTGACATAAAACACGTGAACGCGACACGCGAACGTGTGCCAACTTGCGCGCAGCCTCAGGCCCGACGTCGGGCTGTCGCGCCGCGATGATGATGAGTACAAATGCACATACATGCTACTACCATTTGCTCCGATGCTGATTTGATGAACGATGTTATCAATGATTCTGCATTTTGCATATCATCATCATCGTGGCGCAACAGTCCGACGTCGGGCTCTGGCCGCCTAGATCGTTGTCCTCCAATTATCTCGGTCACGTGACCGCATCCTCCAATCTTAAAAGCCCAGTAGTTGCTCGGCGTCAGCATATACTGAGATCTCCCAATGAGCTCTCGATGTTCCTGGCAGACTCGCTCCGTCGACGCGCCGTCCGTTATTTGTTTAGGCATGCGAACATCGTTCATTCGTTGTACATGTAATGACCATTGAAGACGTTGTAGTTTGACGATTTTGGAAACTTCCAGCTCATCGTAGCGTTCATACAACTCATGGTTGTACCGGATGCGCCATCCATCTCGGTCGTAAACTGCTTCGAAAATTTGCCGAAGGACTTTCCGTTCGAACGTCTTTTCGATTTTAGAATGGCAGAAACCTAGAATATACAATAAATTAGAAAAAAATATGATCACTTTTAATTGTGAATGAATTAGTACTTACCGTCTTTAACGACTGTTTTTGCGTATTTTCAAACTCCTTCAATTAAAATTGTTTAACCACAACGACCTTGTGGTACTATCTTGCGGAAAACTGTAAATATATAATGTACATTAAAAATTTAATTTCAATATCAAATTTACCAGCCCCCCTAAAAAAATATTTTAGACTACGCCAATGGCACATAACAAAAGACAAAAGTCATTTGGATGACAAAAGTCAAGTCGGCGATTCTTGTTTGCTTACACTGCACCGAATTCGTAAAAAAATGCAAATTTTAAATGAACACCGTGAAAATTACCAGTTGATTTTAAGGAGACTTCATCACAAATCATATAAATATATACTTACATGTGAAACGATACGCAATTTGGACGTAAATACGTGGTGTTTTCGCGACCCGGTACAACGCACTTTATTATTAGTTTTATAAAAGTTCACGGCAATGACACGCGCTAATTATCGGCACAATCACTTTTAAATTCGTTTGTAATCGAGTAATTAATGCCAAATCGGCTAAACACAAGGCGAGAGCACTGGTATTTAGTCGCGAAACTGACGATACGACAAAAACTTTCGATCAGATGGCTTTGGAATGACGTTTCTGTCCAAAGTGACACAATCGTCCAATGACGTTTGTGTCCAAACTGACACAATCGTTCTACAAACTCAAAGAGGGGGAGAGTGACGGGATTACACTTATGTTTCAAACACGTATGGGCTCTGTGTGAAAACCCCCGTTCCATATTATCTTCTAGTTCTTTGACTTCCGATGTTCCACAGTTATGTGGCGATCATGAACACCATTTCCACCACCGAGCGGCGTTGACGTCGTTTCGGAGAATTCCTGCAGTCCACATATGGCAACATATCATCTGGCAACGAGCCAGCTGACTTTTCTTTCATCTCGCTCTCTCGCAGGTCGCGACTGGAAAAGGAACACTCACGCCGGTCTCTAGTTGTTGACACGCGGTTTATGACTCTGTTAAACATTTTATCTTTTTGTAATCTTTGCGAAATACGTTTGGTAATTAAAGTTCATTTTGAATATTAACATTGTGTGGCCTTCTTAATCCACGGGAATAATGGGGGCCTACAAATTGGTAACCCCGACGTGATCTCCACCGTGGAGATCACGCAAATCAATCATTTTTAACCTCAATTGTCGCATTTGACTCCTGATTACGTGTTTGCCGGTCCGCAAATTTTTTTTTCGTAAAGACAATAACATCTTGGTGCATCGTGAAATTTTTGTGACAATAAACTTTTTGCCGCGATCGCAATGTCAACAGGAGAGTCGACTCCGACACTGGGCAGGTCCTTGCAACATACACCGCCGCTGGCAAGGCGTGAAAACAACACGCTACTCGACACGCTTTACGAACCGAACAAGGACGTGCTATCTCCACCGAAATTGTTGGCACCAGTTGATTTGGCAACAAATTTCCCACCGTCTGCGGAGGTTGCTTTGGTCAAAAACGTGAAATTGCCGCCATTTTGGCGAAGTGACCCAGTGCTTTGGTTTGTGCAGGCCGATGCGCAATTTTTTTCGAATAAAATTACATCTGATAACGCGCGATATTACACAGTCATTGCTGCTCTGGACATCGATATCCTGCAGCAAGTGTCCGACGTTATCCGTTCACCACCAGTCACGGACAAATACGCTTCGCTTAAACGTCATCTTATCACCAGATTCTCTGACTCGAAGGAGCGACAGCTGAACCGGTTGCTCACTGGAGCAGACCTCGACGGAAAACAACCGTCTCAACTGCTTCGGGAGATGCAAAACTTCGCACCTTTGGATTTGTCCGAGGACATCCTCAAAACTTTGTGGATGAAACGACTACCAGTGAATGTCCGGTGCGTTCTTGCCGCTTGCGGAGAGACTGAACTTAGTAAACTGGCAGAAATAGCGGACCGCATTGTGGAAAACAGTGTTCCGGCATACGTATTGGCTACAGAAACTACACCACCGCAGGCACGGGCGATTGATACGTCGGAACTCAACAAACGGATTGACAAAATCGAACGTCAGCTCAATGACGTTGTCGCTCAGGTGAGAAAATTAGCAACCAATTTCAACCCTTCTGTTTCGCACGGTTCGACAGGCAGTGCAAAAGTCAAACGCACTCCAACTAAAAACGAGATTTGCTACTATCACACAAAATTTGGCGTAAACGCAAATCGGTGTTTGGAGCCTTGCTCATTCCAAACCAATCAGCTGACGGGAAACTGAGACAGTTGCCTTCCATCACCGGAGTGGGAGACAACTTAGGCACAATTCCGGAATTTCCACTACACATAGTCGATCAACAGTCACACTTAAACTTCCTAATCGACTCCGGATCGTCCGTCTCGATTCTCCCTAAACGTTTCGCTCAACATCAGCAGCCACAAATGCTAACGTTATACGCCGCCAACAACACCACAATTGCCACGTACGGTAAACGACCCTTGAAAATCCACTTGGGTTTCAAGCGTTTATTTTCGTGGAATTTTATAGTAGCAAACGTCTCTACTCCAATTATCGGAGCTGACTTTTTAACGCATTACGGACTTCTAATCGATTTAAAAAACAGAAGACTCTTAGATAACAAGTCCACCTGCTTCAGTCTGGGACAAATCGCTCTGGTGGATGTTTACGGAGTGTCCACAACAAATGCAACGGTACTTACCACCAACGCTACAGAAACGGCCACGAAAGCAACCGCCACCAACGCTACAGCAACGATCACTAAGGCGAAGGCAAGCAACGCGACAGCAACGGGCAACAAAGCAACCGCCACCAACGCTACAGCAACGGTCACTAAGGCGAAGGCAACCAACGCGACAGCAACGGGCAACAGAGCAACCGCCACCAACGCGACAGCAACGGTAACCAAGGCGAAGGCAACCAGCGTGACAGCAACGGGCAACAGAGCAAACGCCACCAACGCAACAGCAACGAGGACAATGGCGAAGACAACCAACGCGATAGCAACGGGTACTACAGCAGCCGTTACCAACGCTTCACCAGCGGTCTCAAACACTAAGACAACCATCGCGACGTCAACGGGCAACAGGGCAACCGTCACAACTGTCAATCACATGACGACAACAGATGCGCAGCCTATAACCAGTGACACGCTCGCAACGACAACTGCCCAACTAAGAGCAGCGTCAGCTAATCTAGTAGCACACTATATTGAGACCACGGGACCTCCGGTTTTCCAACGGCCTCGTCGACTCACAGGCGAGAAATTAAAGGCAGCACGAGCAGAGTTTGACCAGATGCTCAAAATGGGCATTTGTCGTCCATCAAACAGTTCTTGGGCCAGTCCAATCCATATGGTCCCCAAAAAATCCGGTGGCTGGAGAGTTTGTGGCGACTACCGCAAACTAAACGCCCAGACAGTACCAGATCGTTACCCAATCGCACACATCCACGACGTGTCGGATCGGCTTCATGGTAAAACGATGTTTTCGAAGTTGGACTTGGAACGGGCCTACCATCAAATCCCAATGGCCGCAGCCGACATCAAAAAGACAGCCGTCACAACACCATTCGGCCTTTTTGAGTTTGTGGTCATGCCTTTCGGCCTCAGGAATGCCACGCAGACTTTTCAGCGACATATGGACAACATTCTTTACGGACTTCAGTTCGTTTTTTGTTACATAGACGACATTATCATAATGTCAGACAACGCTGAACAACATCAGAAACACGTGGAAATTGTCCAACAGCGACTTAAACAACATGGTCTACACGTTAACATCGACAAATGTTCCTTCGGGCAAACTGAGATCGAGTATTTGGGTTATACGATTAACAAAAATGGCTCGCAACCATCACGAGAACGTGTCGCTGCACTGCTTGACTATAAACAACCGGAGACCATTGTTGAACTTCGTCGCTTTCTTGGAGCCTGCAATTTTTACAGGCGTTGCTTGCAGCATGCAGCTCAACATCAAGCATCATTGAATGCCTTTTTGAGAAATAGCAAAAAGAACGACAACCGCAAAGTCCCGTGGACACCACAAACGGAGGCGGATTTCCAATTGTGCAAACGCGACCTCGCAACTGCAGCCTTGCTTGTCCACCCGGATCATAAGGCACAACTTCAGCTAGTCACTGACGCATCTGACGTTGCTATTGGAGCTACTTTGGAACAACGGAACGACGATCACTGGTGCCCACTTGGGGTTTTCTCCCGCAAGTTGAGTACGACGGAAACTAGGTATAGTGCGTATGATCGCGAACTCCTAGCCATTTATGCTGCCACCAAATTTTTCCGTTATATCTTGGAAGGCCGGCATTTTGTCAACAAGACGGACCATAAACCCCTGGTCTTCGCATTCGCTCAAAATCTGGACAAGGCTAATCCAAGACAGTTACGCCAGTTAGACTTCATCTCACAATTTACGACGGAGATAGTGTACATATCGGGAGCGGAGAATTTGGTAGCCGACGCCTTCTCACGTATCAATGCAATTTCGATGCCGTTCACTCTTGATCCGACGGAGCTTGCTGTGGCTCAAAAAGAGGACGACGAACTTCGTGCACTTCTTCAAAACAACAACACTGGTCTGAAACTACAGAAACTGTCAATCGATACAGCGATGGTTTACTGTGATATTTCAACGGGGAACATTCGCCCTTATGTACCATCGACACTTCGTCAGCGGGCTTACGATTCGATCCACGATCTTGCTCACCCGAGCGGCAGAGCCACTCTTCACCAGCTGCGCCAAAAATATGTATGGCCCAGCATTTGCAAGGATTCGTTACATTGGACCCGCAACTGCATTTCCTGTCAACGGTCAAAAATCCAGCGACACAATAGGAATCAACCAATCGCAATTAAAGTACCTAACGAAAGATTCGACCACGTCCACATCGACATAGTCATCCTGCCAACGGTTAACGGATATCGTTATTGCCTCACTATGGTGGACAGATTCTCACGGTGGCCGGAGGCGGTTCCCATGAGAGACATGACTGCGGACACGGTTGCAGTAGCCTTTTTCACCACCTGGGTTGCTCGTTTTGGAACCCCCAAAACATTGACAACGGATCAAGGCGCACAATTTGAGAGCGCACTTTTCCAGGCGCTCACAAACCTCACGGGGACGAAACGCATCCGAACGACGCCCTATCATCCCGCGTCTAATGGTGCTGTCGAGCGTTGGCACCGCACATTCAAGGCAGCTTTGATGTGCAGCCAACCAACTTCGTGGATCGAACTACTTCCGACTGTTCTACTGGGATTGCGAACATCTCTCAAGGAGGACCTGGGAGCTTCACCTGCCGAACTGCTTTACGGCGAACAGCTACGTGTCCCAGGCGAATTTTTTACAAACGAGGACATGCCAGCTGATCCCACCTATTTTGTCGAGAAATTTCGTGAGCACATGCGACTTCTTCGACCAACGCCAACAGCTCACCACATCAAGCGAAGCCTTTTTCAATACAAGGATCTCTACACTTGCACTCATGTCTTCCTGAGGGTCGATGCAGTCAAACAACCTTTGGAGCCACCGTACACAGGACCACACGAGGTGGTTAAACGAATTAATGATCATGTCTTCGTCATCAAGGTCAAAGGACAAGATGCAACCGTCTCGACTGAGCGACTCAAACCGGCATACACAGCAAAAGACGACAGCGAACATCATCACGACGTTACCCTCAGAATATACACCCGGGCGTGAAAGTCAACATCAACTTGATGTCAATACTAGGAAGGGGGTGCTGTGGCGATCATGAACACCATTTCCACCACCGAGCGGCGTTGACGTCGTTTCGGAGAATTCCTGCAGTCCACATATGGCAACATATCATCTGGCAACGAGCCAGCTGACTTTTCTTTCATCTCGCTCTCTCGCAGGTCGCGACTGGAAAAGGAACACTCACGCCGGTCTCTAGTTGTTGACACGCGGTTTATGACTCTGTTAAACATTTTATCTTTTTGTAATCTTTGCGAAATACGTTTGGTAATTAAAGTTCATTTTGAATATTAACATTTTGTGCGTTCAGAAGGAACTGAGCAGCTTCCGCTCAGCGAACATGTTCAGAACGAGCGGGTTCAGAAGTGACTGAGCAACTTCCGCTCGGGTGATCATGATCAAATTTCACCGAGCAAGAAATATTTCTGCTCACTGATCAGTGCTCAGTGCTCAGGTTCTTCTTCTTCTTTTTTAACCTCACGCTCAAGTTGCGACTTTCGAATTTTGACAGTTATCAAGTTGGTTGTTGTGTTTTCGCCGCTTTCGGCTTCTAGTTCTTTGGTTTTCGGGTGCTTTTGATTTTGTTTTCTCGTTGTTCGTGATTTTTGTAATGGACAGCGTGGGATTCATGTATGTTCCACTTTTCGGCACTTGACGTCTAAAATTGTCATCGTCAGCTTTCAGCTGGTCGATTTTTCAGCTGGTGAAGTAGCGTTCAGCAGGTGCAGACTCCAAACCGAGCAGCTCCGGAGCTGCTCGCGAGCAGTTGCGGAGCTGCTCGCGAGCGGTTTCTGCTCTTTTGCCACCTTCTGAACGCACTCATTGTGTGGCCTTCTTAATCCACGGGAATAATTGGGGGCTACAGTTATAATACCCTTAGGGACATCTATTATCGATAATAATCGAAATAGTGGAAATAATAAAAGAAGAGGGCGAATGGTTTCACACCTTTGCAATAGATGGCTATCTATAGAGGATAGTTATGAGGAATGTTGTATGGGCTAAAATGTTGGGTAGGTGGATGTGTTGGATAGATGGAAATAATTCACATTCATTTGATATAGATGGCGGTGATGCATCATTTTTCATGGGGAAAATTTGACTCTGCATCTGTATATTTGGTTCATTATGGATTTGGCTTTAATGGGAGAATTCTCTCTAATGCCTTGAGAGACATTGAGTTGTCTAGGATAAGTGAACTTATCTATATGTTCGCCGATAGGTAGGCAAGAAATTTTCGCTTGATTTTATTCCGATCTTTTTGTTATCAGCTGATAAATGTGAATATACATTCTCGCTATGATCAGCTGTTTGATTTGTCAAGTGTCAATTCCGGAATTGTTAAGAAATGGTATGTTATGTCGTCGAGGTGTTCATCAGGGACAAAGCACGTCCTAGGCAAAGGAGAAGGAAGTATGTCGAGGTGCCTTATTCAAAGTGGAGGTGTTTGAGCAATCAAATCGATCCTCAAGAAAACTCCGTCGAAATCAACGCGCATTATATCGTTCCCGGCTGGGGTGGCGATCCGTCGTAGCCGCAGCCAACTGGTGAAACGTTCCGTGTCTGTTAGGCGGGAGCTTCGCTTCGACTTGCCACCGCTGCTGAAAACGCCCGAGCGAAGTGTCGTGTATGGAAAGCGTCTGGACATCAAGATGTTCTTTCAAATTCGGAAAAGGAAGAACAACGTCAAATCGCCGAAGAAGAACGTCATGGACAGTCCGGCTCATAGCCAGGAAATCGTCACAAGTACTCCCATCAATTTTGTGGATGATGACTGTGACACAAAGTCGATTTGGGGTCGGCCGTGTGCGAGCAGTCAGCCCACCATACGACCCCTCCTTTTCGTCTCGTAGACGTATCAGTGCGCCCGCTGTAAGGAACGCTATTCTAGCAATGGAGATCTTATGTTACACATGAAGGATAACTGCGCTGGGCGTGCGTAACATACTTAACCCGCACTATCAGCGCAGACAGTGTGGCATCAAATTCTTCCGTAATAGTTGCCTGATTCGGCACTGTCGTTTTCAGCACACACCCGAAAGAGTGCGACTCTAGGGTGGATAGTCGGAGGTGAAACGTTGAATCCAAAGAAATTGTTGTAAGTTACCCGATCGAGACAAGTGAGGTGAGTCTTGGAAGTGGACACTTTGAGACGAGTTATCTATTAAACCAGATTTCGTTTTATTTCAGCGCCGAGCGATTGTTGGACCATTTTTATGATATTACATTCTAGGTAATACAGATTAAATTAAGGATAATGTATACAATATGTATTAAATTATATAATTTTCGTATTTACGCACGCTTTTTATTTGTCGGGTTCAATACTCTTTAAGAGTGGATGTCAGGTATGGGTTTTTTTTCTAGAAATCGTTAGAGGCCGAATTTGTACCACCTGAGCGGATCATTGGCGAATATCAAAGCGGCTTTAGACCTGGCCGATCAGCTTTTTACGGTCAAGCAAATTCTGGAAAAGTGCGAAACAGGTGAAATCAAGCAAACAAGACTTCTTTCTCGGTCCTTCCAATAATGAAATCGAAGCATGTGAACAGAAATACAAAAAAGAAACCTTCATACGACCTACGCTATGCTACAGCTGCGAAACCAGGATCCTAACTCAACCCTCTGAAAACATACTAAACACATTTGAACGAAATGTCCTTCAGCGAGTCTTCGGAGTAGTTTGTGACCGAAATGGATGGCGCAACCTGTATAACCATGAGCTGAAAGTTTCGAGAATCATCAAACTACAACGATTTCAACGGGCGGAAAATGTACAGCGAATGGACGATAACTGCATGCCCTAACAAATACTAAAAGGATGTATCAACGGAGCAGGTCTGCCAGGGAGACTGAGAGATCGTTGGGAAGACTCGGTAGACGCTGTCGCCGATCAACTGCTAGGCTTCCAAAATTGGAGAACTCGGTCACTTGACCGGGATAATTATAGGGCAATGACCCAGCCGGCCATGTGAGCCGGTGTGACAAGAAAGGATCGCATCAAAAGTACCTACATCCGAGGCAGCTTGTTTGTTGAGCAACCGACCACTGAAATGTGAGAACTAGCAGCTGGCAAAACCGACTACTTATTAATTTTTGAATTTTAGGTTTAAAACACAGAAAGTCTAATCATTTATTCCGGCTACTTTTCCAATGGATAATTATAGGACAAGCACAATCTAAGTATTCTATAAGATCTATGTTTTAAATTCACAACAGCCACAGATAAAGCAATTTGGGTATAGTGTAAACGTAATATAAGATTCTGCAGATGGTCGGTTACGCAGAAAATTTTAATTTTGTAATTTATTACCTTCGTTTTCTAAAAAATATTTGGAATATTTCCTCTAATGGTCTAGTAAAGGTACAATGCCTTAAAATAGTTCAGTCGTCCCGTAACCATCAGCGACTGAGGAAGGAATTAAGTTATTGATACATAATTAACGGTCACTTACAATTGTTAATCGATCCTTTCCGCATAATATCTCCCAACTTCCTCAAGGAACTCCTTCGTTCTATCCAGCCCTTTCACTCTACATTGTTTAATGAACATATGTTTCGCGAGGTATCCTGTGAAATCTTTCTTTTTCAGCCCGTATTTGGGCATATCTTCCTTGGTATGCCGCCACTCTGTCTCTATGGTATGTATGAGTCCCAGTCCCTGGATCGACAAAACACATGGAATGATTTACCGTTAGATGAAGGAAGCCTTCATCATCCAAACAGTTTTAGGCCTGCACAATAGATTTGGATATTTATATCTTAGATAAATTCGACAATATAATTCCTACTCTCCAGCAATCCGAATAAATTATTGTCCCAGGCTCAATGTATTTCTTTATGGCATCCAACAATGTTGCCTTATCCCGTTTGGCAACAGGTAGTAAAAAACAGCGACCATCGTCGCGCTGGATCCAACCAAAAACCCATTGGCCCTCAACAGGACGGCCACGATGATATTTTTGTCGTCCGAATTTCGATTCATCGATTTCTACAATTTTTCCGGGTCCTACATGCAAAATTATTTAAAATACGTATTATATTATACATATATTAGTTATTAAATTACCGCCAATTTTAGAAGATTGATTTAATATAATCTCCTCAATAATTCGAAGGAATTTATGCCCCCATACAGTTGCCGTTGTATTATTAATGCACGTTTCATTGGATATCACTGTTAGTGATATATTCTGTATCCAGAGGTGCATAAATAACACTATTTTCTGCATGCTTAGCTGTGCTCCTTCAAAAAGCGTTCCTTTTCGAATACTTCGTCTACGAATATTATTGACATATTTTTTGTGATTCCAAAGAAAATAATTTTCACTTACGAAAACTGGCATCGTCTGGCAGTTCCGTCCATTTTATTTTTGCATTTCCACTCAAACCCGTCCTTTGTAGACTTGGGGAAGAGCATCATCATTGAATCGCATTTCGAGCAAGTTATTTCGGAATGCAAGAGATTCCATGCCTGCAGTTGTTGGATGCCATTGAGACACGGCGGAGCGTCCAAATTAGCTCCTCCAAACAACGACAACAAAAATTTCATATTAATGTTCTCTGTAAACAAAATATATGAAGAAAAATGTGTTTACGGTTTAACTTCTTGAAACATTACACTTCCGAGAAAAATGGAAGATTTCACTAGCATTTAGACTTAGAGGCTGGCCACGTACCTAATGCCGTTCCAGGGAACCCCCACGAAGAGGACTATGAAAGAGGGCTTAACCGAGTGGTTGCGGAACCACTCGCGAGCAATGTGTGTCATTGGATGGGTTCAGAAGTTACCTAGCATGACCGAGCGGTTCCGCAACAGCTCGGTAATGCAGTCTGTGCCTGCTGAATGCCACTCTCCTTGTCACATATAGGCCCGTTTTCTCAATGTCTGGTTAAAAATTAAACTCGAGATAAAATTTAACCTCCACCTGTCCACCGTGTAAAATTTGGCAGATGGGTACGTTCAATGTCTGTTTAACTGGAGTTTAAATTTTAACCAGAAATTGAGAAAATGGCCCATAGTACACTTTATACGCAAGTCAAGGAGAATGAAGAAGAAGAGTGTAAACAGCGAGCAGAGATGGCAGAGATATATCCTACTCGGTGATCATGATCAACTGAGCAGAAGTTGCTCGGTACCTCCTGAACCCATCAAAATTGTTAATTTTGATCCCACCCAATGTCCAGTCAAACTGCCAGTTATCTAACCGGCGCCGGCGCATGGACGGTCCCTATTGTAATAAGACATGGCGAAATTGGACATTCGCAATAATCCATAGGCACACTTTCGGTTTAAACCGAATGTAGACATTGGTTCGAGTTGCCGCCGTTACACCCAGAGCGAGCGAGGCGTGTATTAATGTTTGTACGATGGGGCATACGCGCATTTTCTTTCTAAGGCGGAATTTTGCAAATACAAAAAAAAAAGGTAGACATAGATATGCTAGGACGAAAGGGATTCTGTTATATTTAGAACGAGTGAAGTGAGTGATCTAGGACCATTTATTGGAAGTCTCAACATCTTAAGGTCGCCACAGACGATCGAACCGAACCGTTCGTGACCACCATCGAACCACGTCATCTCCATAGAACGTGTGGAAAAATTTTTTCCTCATTTCCACCGTTCTATGAAGTTGACATGGTTCGATAGTGGTCACGAACGGTTCGGTTCGATCGTCTGTGGCGAGCTTTAGGTGCGAAATATTCCATGTAGGACTGTTCCTAATATCGGGATCCCGGTTTGGTACCGCTTTTTTTCAGTACTGGTACCAAAACTAAGAGTACCGGTATCTCAGTTTTTTTTAGTACCGGTATTGAGTACCGAGATCCCGGTATTATTAACCATGAGCCGTTTTTTTTCAGTACCGGTACTGAGTACAGGGATCCCGCTATTTGAGTACCGGTACTGAGTACCGGGATCCCGGTATTATAAACCATGAGTCGGTTTTTTCAGTACCGGTACTGAGTATATTTGAGGTTGCCTACCCCAGAATGACCACCCTGTTTCATGAGGAAATACTCGTCCGATCGGGCTGGTTCGAACTACAAGGTAAATTATAGGCCCCTCAGACGGTCAATATTTTGTTCAATATTTTGTACAAGAATTTGGCGACAAATTTTTCAACAAAATATTGCACGTCTGAGGGCATTTATTGTTCAATAAAATGAGTGTTCAAAATATTGAATGCTCGGCAAAGATTTTCAAGTGGCTTTGAAATTTATTGCGGACCTTTCAATATTTTGCGAAGAAATGCACGTGTGAGGGTTTTCGGCAAAAATGTGTGTTGAGTTGTAGTTGTAGGGTCTGTTCGTATGATGTTTATATCGATGCGAATTTAAATAAATTGCTGTCTCCCAAGTTCGGGTGAATTGGTATAATTAATAAGTAAAATATTAAAAATAAACTTTATGCATCGACATTTTAAAAATTAAAATATATTAGTTAAAACATCGATGTCCGGTGATTGTTAGGCGACCATCGTGGACTACAATTTGGGTGTATTTCATGGGGGTTGCGAACTCTGGATCACCGACAGGCGACAAGGCATACGCCACAATCGCCGAATATAGCACCAATATTTTGTTCAAAAATTTGAACAAAATATTGAATAATAATTTGCCGTCGTGTGAGGGGTCCACGGCGTTCAATATTTTGTTAAAAAATTTGTCGTCAAATTTTTGTACAAAATATTGAACAAAATATTGCACCGTCTGAGGGCCCTATTAGGGTCGTGTTCCAACGCAATAATTGCGCAGCGCCACGTACGCTAAACGGCAATGACCACTTCCGATAACTCGAAGACGACATCCTGGAATACATACTCGTATGTTTACGTCATTTCCGGTCCATCAATGTCCATAGTATTCAATTCCAATTGGTTCCCTATGAACATTTTCAATGTTAAAATCTGAACACTCGGTGCAAAACCTTCACTTCAGGCAATGAACGAGTCTTTTTTTATGGAATCCCGGGTATTTGAATAACAGATACTGAAAAAAGCATGTACTAAAATGAACAGGTAAGTACTCAAATTCCGGGATCCAGGTACTCAGTACCGGTACTGAAAAATCCGGCTCATGAAAATACCAGTACCGAAAAAACCGGTACTAGCACCGTTACTGAACGAATACCTGTGAGTACCGGGATACTGCTTATGGTACCGGTATTTCAAAATACCTAGTACCGGTAGTAAAATCTCAGTACCAGACAGGCCTAAATCCATGCATGTACACTTTGTGCAATACCGAGGGTTGTGAGTCAACCGTGACTTGTGTGGACTCCGCTCGCTCCACGCCTTAATGGTCACAACCCTGAATATCGCACAACCACGAACGCTCGCTTTGATCACTCTGGGTACAACTGTCTCTTGTGTAGGCTCCGCTCGCTACGGCCGCTTCGTAGCTTAAGGGGTTGCAACCCTCAGTATACCACCCTCAAACCTTCGCTTTGCTCGTAAACTAGGAATGTACCATTTTCTCTGTCATTTGAATCTTCGTAACTTTTGCCTTAATGTCGCTACACATGAACAGGCACAACCAGGACCGAACTTCCACCGAACAGTCAATTTCACAGAACGGTGGAAATGAGGGAAATTTTTTTCCGCACGTTCTATAAAATTGATGGTTCGATGGAAGTTCGGTCGTGGTTGTGCTCGTTCATGTGTGGCGACTTTAAGGTTCCTTTGTCGGCCCATAACACTTAGAAAATATTTCGCCTTCTTACGACGAAAATTCTTTTCATGAGAGTGAAACGTTTGCTCAAAGACCACTTTTTCTTCGTCCGGGAAGCATAATCAGTACGTCCCCGACCTGGAGAAGAAAATCAATCGGTTTCTTACCGCAAAATGGGCCAAAAAAACCGTATCGATCTCGTCACTTTGAGGGGACGAGACCGCATCAGGTTTTGAGCGCATTTTTCGTCGAAAATGGGAACCGTGTTAAGGACATCACAAGCCAGTTCACTTTAGGAACTACAAATACCCCATATGGTGCTTCTTCTTTTCACCTAAAGCGGAAACGCAGTCTGAAGTTTAACTCAAGAAATTTCAACTTTAGGAATTACAAATCACCCATCTGTATTGTCTAGGTTTGTTAGTCACTAAAAACACCTCTAGATTCGGTCACTGGCTTGGGGACGAACTGGAGAGGGTTTCCGAATTGCGCGTCCGGGAAGGCCATCAAATTTGTCAAATCTATTGATCGAGCCGCTCTAAATCGTGTTTGTGCTGAAACAACATACCGAGCACCTGTTCACCATCGTATCCATATAAGTGTGTGTGAAGGGGTGGGGGTCCCATGGAGAAGGGTGACACCCTTGCTATTACTCGAAAAAAAAAAATGTTCTGGGTTGGGGGGGGGGGGGGGGAGGCGTGGAGAAGGGTGACACCCTTGCTATTACTCGAAAAAAAAATGTTCAATACTTACTATTCATGTTCCTGTAAATTAAAACACAAGATCAAAAATTCAATTAACGCATAAATCTCGGCGATGGTACGATTCAAGACCGAGCTGCTCGCAGAAAAAAGCTGAGATTATAACCGCTAGAATGGGCGAAGTGCCAACACCACAGGCAGAGCAACGCGAAGCCGCAGTGTGGTATCAAATAGCAAGGAAGAGGATCAAAAATTCAATTAAACGGTAGTCCAAACGGCTACAATTCAAATCCAGTTTTACGAATTTACATATATGGCAGCCCCACTGAGTTGGTGGTCTGTGGCAGTACTTATAGTCATTGCATATTTACTGGCGTGCCCATTCCTATTCCTGTTTCGCGCAACCAGTGGAAACTATGTAATCTCTCTTTTTAGTACCTACTCCCATCTAGCGGTTTTTAAGCAACAATCAAATTCAGGCTCACTGTGACAGATACAAATTGAGTTGCCGCCGTGGGAAAGACGATTCCGCATTTAATAATCCACAAGAAATTTTTAGAAAAAACAGTAAAATATTGTCGTGAATCAGCAGTATCTTGTGTCGGTTCCGTTCATTGCGCCAGCTCCACGATCAAAATGTTGCTATCCTGACAAATAAATCAAAAACGCACGTTCCGTATATAAAGGCGGCAGCCCAGTATGAGAAATCAAAGTTCGAAATAAAATCAGCTGATAACAAAAAAATCGAAATAAAATCAAGCGAAAATTTCTTGCCTACCTATCGGCGAACATATACACAAATTCATTTATCCTAGACAACAAATTCACTTATCCTAGACAATTCAGTGTTTCCCACTATTCTCCTATTAATGCCAAATCCATAATGTACCGAATTTTCGTCGTAAGAAGGCGAAATATTTTCTAAGTGTTATGGGCCGACAAAGGAACCTTAAAGTCGCCACACATGAACGAGCACAACCACGACCGAACTTCCATCGAACCATCAATTTTATAGAACGTGCGGAAAAAAATTTCCCTCATTTCCACCGTTCTGTGAAATTGACTGTTCGGTGGAAGTTCGGTCCTGGTTGTGCCTGTTCATGTGTAGCGACATTAAGGCAAAAGTTACGAAGATTCAAATGACAGAGAAAATGGTACATTCCTAGTTTACGAGCAAAGCGAAGGTTTGAGGGTGGTATACTGAGGGTTGCAACCCCTTAAGCTACGAAGCGGCCGTAGCGAGCGGAGCCTACACAAGAGACAGTTGTACCCAGAGTGATCAAAGCGAGCGTTCGTGGTTGTGCGATATTCAGGGTTGTGACCATTAAGGCGTGGAGCGAGCGGAGTCCACACAAGTCACGGTTGACTCACAACCCTCGGTATTGCACAAAGTGTACATGCATGGATTTAGGCCTGTCTGGTACTGAGATTTTACTACCGGTACTAGGTATTTTGAAATACCGGTACCATAAGCAGTATCCCGGTACTCACAGGTATTCGTTCAGTAACGGTGCTAGTACCGGTTTTTTCGGTACTGGTATTTTCATGAGCCGGATTTTTCAGTACCGGTACTGAGTACCTGGATCCCGGAATTTGAGTACTTACCTGTTCATTTTAGTACATGCTTTTTTCAGTATCTGTTATTCAAATACCCGGGATTCCATAAAAAAAGACTCGTTCATTGCCTGAAGTGAAGGTTTTGCACCGAGTGTTCAGATTTTAACATTGAAAATGTTCATAGGGAACCAATTGGAATTGAATACTATGGACATTGATGGACCGGAAATGACGTAAACATACGAGTATGTATTCCAGGATGTCGTCTTCGAGTTATCGGAAGTGGTCATTGCCGTTTAGCGTACGTGGCGCTGCGCAATTATTGCGTTGGAACACGACCCTAATAGGGCCCTCAGACGGTGCAATATTTTGTTCAATATTTTGTACAAAAATTTGACGACAAATTTTTTAACAAAATATTGAACGCCGTGGACCCCTCACACGACGGCAAATTATTATTCAATATTTTGTTCAAATTTTTGAACAAAATATTGGTGCTATATTCGGCGATTGTGGCGTATGCCTTGTCGCCTGTCGGTGATCCAGAGTTCGCAACCCCATGAAATACACCCAAATTGTAGTCCACGATGGTCGCCTAACAATCACCGGACATCGATGTTTTAACTAATATATTTTAATTTTTAAAATGTCGATGCATAAAGTTTATTTTTAATATTTTACTTATTAATTATACCAATTCACCCGAACTTGGGAGACAGCAATTTATTTAAATTCGCATCGATATAAACATCATACGAACAGACCCTACAACTACAACTCAACACACATTTTTGCCGAAAACCCTCACACGTGCATTTCTTCGCAAAATATTGAAAGGTCCGCAATAAATTTCAAAGCCACTTGAAAATCTTTGCCGAGCATTCAATATTTTGAACACTCATTTTATTGAACAATAAATGCCCTCAGACGTGCAATATTTTGTTGAAAAATTTGTCGCCAAATTCTTGTACAAAATATTGAACAAAATATTGACCGTCTGAGGGGCCTATAATTTACCTTGTAGTTCGAACCAGCCCGATCGGACGAGTATTTCCTCATGAAACAGGGTGGTCATTCTGGGGTAGGCAACCTCAAATATACTCAGTACCGGTACTGAAAAAACCGACTCATGGTTTATAATACCGGGATCCCGGTACTCAGTACCGGTACTCAAATAGCGGGATCCCTGTACTCAGTACCGGTACTGAAAAAAAAACGGCTCATGGTTAATAATACCGGGATCTCGGTACTCAATACCGGTACTAAAAAAAACTGAGATACCGGTACTCTTAGTTTTGGTACCAGTACTGAAAAAAAGCGGTACCAAACCGGGATCCCGATATTAGGAACAGTCCTACATGGAATATTTCGCACCTAAAGCTCGCCACAGACGATCGAACCGAACCGTTCGTGACCACTATCGAACCATGTCAACTTCATAGAACGGTGGAAATGAGGAAAAAATTTTTCCACACGTTCTATGGAGATGACGTGGTTCGATGGTGGTCACGAACGGTTCGGTTCGATCGTCTGTGGCGACCTTAAGATGTTGAGACTTCCAATAAATGGTCCTAGATCACTCACTTCACTCGTTCTAAATATAACAGAATCCCTTTCGTCCTAGCATATCTATGTCTACCTTTTTTTTTTTGTATTTGCAAAATTCCGCCTTAGAAAGAAAATGCGCGTATGCCCCATCGTACAAACATTAATACACGCCTCGCTCGCTCTGGGTGTAACGGCGGCAACTCGAACCAATGTCTACATTCGGTTTAAACCGAAAGTGTGCCTATGGATTATTGCGAATGTCCAATTTCGCCATGTCTTATTACAATAGGGACCGTCCATGCGCCGGCGCCGGTTAGATAACTGGCAGTTTGACTGGACATTGGGTGGGATCAAAATTAACAATTTTGATGGGTTCAGGAGGTACCGAGCAACTTCTGCTCAGTTGATCATGATCACCGAGTAGGATATATCTCTGCCATCTCTGCTCGCTGTTTACACTCTTCTTCTTCATTCTCCTTGACTTGCGTATAAAGTGTACTATGGGCCATTTTCTCAATTTCTGGTTAAAATTTAAACTCCAGTTAAACAGACATTGAACGTACCCATCTGCCAAATTTTACACGGTGGACAGGTGGAGGTTAAATTTTATCTCGAGTTTAATTTTTAACCAGACATTGAGAAAACGGGCCTATATGTGACAAGGAGAGTGGCATTCAGCAGGCACAGACTGCATTACCGAGCTGTTGCGGAACCGCTCGGTCATGCTAGGTAACTTCTGAACCCATCCAATGACACACATTGCTCGCGAGTGGTTCCGCAACCACTCGGTTAAGCCCTCTTTCATAGTCCTCTTCGTGGGGGTTCCCTGGAACGGCATTAGGTACGTGGCCAGCCTCTAAGTCTAAATGCTAGTGAAATCTTCCATTTTTCTCGGAAGTGTAATGTTTCAAGAAGTTAAACCGTAAACACATTTTTCTTCATATATTTTGTTTACAGAGAACATTAATATGAAATTTTTGTTGTCGTTGTTTGGAGGAGCTAATTTGGACGCTCCGCCGTGTCTCAATGGCATCCAACAACTGCAGGCATGGAATCTCTTGCATTCCGAAATAACTTGCTCGAAATGCGATTCAATGATGATGCTCTTCCCCAAGTCTACAAAGGACGGGTTTGAGTGGAAATGCAAAAATAAAATGGACGGAACTGCCAGACGATGCCAGTTTTCGTAAGTGAAAATTATTTTCTTTGGAATCACAAAAAATATGTCAATAATATTCGTAGACGAAGTATTCGAAAAGGAACGCTTTTTGAAGGAGCACAGCTAAGCATGCAGAAAATAGTGTTATTTATGCACCTCTGGATACAGAATATATCACTAACAGTGATATCCAATGAAACGTGCATTAATAATACAACGGCAACTGTATGGGGGCATAAATTCCTTCGAATTATTGAGGAGATTATATTAAATCAATCTTCTAAAATTGGCGGTAATTTAATAACTAATATATGTATAATATAATACGTATTTTAAATAATTTTGCATGTAGGACCCGGAAAAATTGTAGAAATCGATGAATCGAAATTCGGACGACAAAAATATCATCGTGGCCGTCCTGTTGAGGGCCAATGGGTTTTTGGTTGGATCCAGCGCGACGATGGTCGCTGTTTTTTACTACCTGTTGCCAAACGGGATAAGGCAACATTGTTGGATGCCATAAAGAAATACATTGAGCCTGGGACAATAATTTATTCGGATTGCTGGAGAGTAGGAATTATATTGTCGAATTTATCTAAGATATAAATATCCAAATCTATTGTGCAGGCCTAAAACTGTTTGGATGATGAAGGCTTCCTTCATCTAACGGTAAATCATTCCATGTGTTTTGTCGATCCAGGGACTGGGACTCATACATACCATAGAGACAGAGTGGCGGCATACCAAGGAAGATATGCCCAAATACGGGCTGAAAAAGAAAGATTTCACAGGATACCTCGCGAAACATATGTTCATTAAACAATGTAGAGTGAAAGGGCTGGATAGAACGAAGGAGTTCCTTGAGGAAGTTGGGAGATATTATGCGGAAAGGATCGATTAACAATTGTAAGTGACCGTTAATTATGTATCAATAACTTAATTCCTTCCTCAGTCGCTGATGGTTACGGGACGACTGAACTATTTTAAGGCATTGTACCTTTACTAGACCATTAGAGGAAATATTCCAAATATTTTTTAGAAAACGAAGGTAATAAATTACAAAATTAAAATTTTCTGCGTAACCGACCATCTGCAGAATCTTATATTACGTTTACACTATACCCAAATTGCTTTATCTGTGGCTGTTGTGAATTTAAAACATAGATCTTATAGAATACTTAGATTGTGCTTGTCCTATAATTATCCATTGGAAAAGTAGCCGGAATAAATGATTAGACTCTCTGTGTTTTAAACCTAAAATTCAAAAATTAATAAGTAGTCGGTTTTGCCAGCTGCTAGTTCTCACATTTCAGTGGTCGGTTGCTCAACAAACAAGCTGCCTCGGATGTAGGTACTTTTGATGCGATCCTTTCTTGTCACACCGGCTCACATGGCCGGCTGGGTCATTGCCCTATAATTATCCCGGTCAAGTGACCGAGTTATCCAATTTTGGAAGCCTAGCAGTTGATCGGCGACAGCGTCTACCGAGTCTTCCCAACGATCTCTCAGTCTCCCTGGCAGACCTGCTCCGTTGATACATCCTTTTAGTATTTGTTAGGGCATGCAGTTATCGTCCATTCGCTGTACATTTTCCGCCCGTTGAAATCGTTGTAGTTTGATGATTCTCGAAACTTTCAGCTCATGGTTATACAGGTTGCGCCATCCATTTCGGTCACAAACTACTCCGAAGACTCGCTGAAGGACATTTCGTTCAAATGTGTTTAGTATGTTTTCAGAGGGTTGAGTTAGGATCCTGGTTTCGCAGCTGTAGCATAGCGTAGGTCGTATGAAGGTTTCTTTTTTGTATTTCTGTTCACATGCTTCGATTTCATTATTGGAAGGACCGAGAAAGAAGTCTTGTTTGCTTGATTTCACCTGTTTCGCACTTTTCCAGAATTTGCTTGACCGTAAAAAGCTGATCGGCCAGGTCTAAAGCCGCTTTGATATTCGCCAATGATCCGCTCAGGTGGTACAAATTCGGCCTCTAACGATTTCTAGAAAAAAAAACCCATACCTGACATCCACTCTTAAAGAGTATTGAACCCGACAAATAAAAAGCGTGCGTAAATACGAAAATTATATAATTTAATACATATTGTATACATTATCCTTAATTTAATCTGTATTACCTAGAATGTAATATCATAAAAATGGTCCAACAATCGCTCGGCGCTGAAATAAAACGAAATCTGGTTTAATAGATAACTCGTCTCAAAGTGTCCACTTCCAAGACTCACCTCACTTGTCTCGATCGGGTAACTTACAACAATTTCTTTGGATTCAACGTTTCACCTCCGACTATCCACCCTAGAGTCGCACTCTTTCGGGTGTGTGCTGAAAACGACAGTGCCGAATCAGGCAACTATTACGGAAGAATTTGATGCCACACTGTCTGCGCTGATAGTGCGGGTTAAGTATGTTACGCACGCCCAGCGCAGTTATCCTTCATGTGTAACATAAGATCTCCATTGCTAGAATAGCGTTCCTTACAGCGGGCGCACTGATACGTCTACGAGACGAAAAGGAGGGGTCGTATGGTGGGCTGACTGCTCGCACACGGCCGACCCCAAATCGACTTTGTGTCACAGTCATCATCCACAAAATTGATGGGAGTACTTGTGACGATTTCCTGGCTATGAGCCGGACTGTCCATGACGTTCTTCTTCGGCGATTTGACGTTGTTCTTCCTTTTCCGAATTTGAAAGAACATCTTGATGTCCAGACGCTTTCCATACTTCTCCACGACACTTCGCTCGGGCGTTTTCAGCAGCGGTGGCAAGTCGAAGCGAAGCTCCCGCCTAACAGACACGGAACGTTTCACCAGTTGGCTGCGGCTACGACGGATCGCCACCCCAGCCGGGAACGATATAATGCGCGTTGATTTCGACGGAGTTTTCTTGAGGATCGATTTGATTGCTCAAACACCTCCACTTTGAATAAGGCACCTCGACATACTTCCTTCTCCTTTGCCTAGGACGTGCTTTGTCCCTGATGAACACCTCGACGACATAACATACCATTTCTTAACAATTCCGGAATTGACACTTGACAAATCAAACAGCTGATCATAGCGAGAATGTATATTCACATTTATCAGCTGATAACAAAAAGATCGGAATAAAATCAAGCGAAAATTTCTTGCCTACCTATCGGCGAACATATAGATAAGTTCACTTATCCTAGACAACTCAATGTCTCTCAAGGCATTAGAGAGAATTCTCCCATTAAAGCCAAATCCATAATGAACCCAATTAAAATATTTATTTAATCTGTGCTCAGAGTAAACTATGGAGTGACCCCTAAGCAAAATTTATGGGACGAATGAAAAGAGACATTCATTTTTCATGAGAGAGGAAAAGAACGGGACCATCAATGACAACCACGATAAGGGTGGCGGATATTTGGAATGTTAGGGGCAAACTTTGGCGGGATTTTATTTAAAAATTGTAAAGCAAAAGCATTTTTTTTTTAAATTATGGGTGGCTATTGGCGTGGTTCATTGAAATCTTTAACGAATTTTGTGTTTTCGAGAAATTATAAGTAGGACCAGTATGAACTCAATTTAAAACAAAATTTTTCTCAAAGTATTGATTTATATTTTTTTTTTTTTTTTTTTTTATATTACCAAGCTTGTGACATGGAATGAAAATGAAAAAAGACTGTAGCTATCAACTCCCCTCTTCCTTTCGCAATTGGGCTTGGGACCATCTAAGGCGGAATTAGAGTTGTTGCTTATTTTAGGCCTTAACTATTATTAATATGTAGATATACTTAAATTATATAGAATATTTTACATAATTACATCCCTTTGAAGTGGACCGCTTTTTTTAAATGTTGTCTTATAGACACTTTCTCCGATTGCTTCTTTGCTATGAAGTAATATCGCGTTTGTAAATATTTTTCTATTATTAGCTTGATCAGAAGGCAATAGTGTTTTCGCTCGGAGCATTCTGGGAAAAGATCCTATCCGATGAAATATTGTTGGACACTGGAAGATATCATGTTGAATAAGCGTTGACGTAATATGGTCCCATCTTCGTAATGCTGCTGTTCAAATTAAACTCTTGTTTCGATTTTAATAATTTAATTCGTTCAATCGTATTACAAGTTATTTTCAATATGTTTCGAATTTTAGTAAGCGACCGACTTCTATGACTGTTACAACCAGAGTATTCAAAACTATCGAACGGAAAAATTCAATGTACATTAAACGGTCAAGTCATGACGACATTACCGCCATGGTTCGATGAACTTATTGTATGATCTAACTTTCAAATGCTTTTATCGTTAGTGTTACTGAAATAATTTAATTCTATATAAAAAGATATGTCGCTGCTGGGACTTGATCTCGGTACCTCCTGGGTGCCGGTCCTATGCACTGCCCACTAGGCTGATGTCGATGTTACCTAGCTGGTCAACATCGAGTAATCAATCCCTTTTGATGAACTAAGTTATTTCCAACATGCTCCCCGAATCCGGGTAGCAAAATCGAGAGGGTTATCATGCGTTGCATCGGCGGTATTTCTACCGTTCCGACGCTGCATGATACAGGAACGGGAGACGTTATAGCGCGTCTCGTTCGCTACATCCAACGTAAGTCTAAGTTCTTGGTTTCGTTTTGGTCGGTATCTATTAGTCTAGTCGTTATTAAGTGTATTTGGGATTTGTAAAGTTTCTGTCTTGTTCAAAGTTCGGTAGTTTTCTATATGCGAGTTCTAATGCTCTGGTTTGAGTTCAAATTATTGAATGTTCTAGTGTCAAATGTTCAATGATCGAGTTCTAGGTTGCATTCAATGTTCAATGACAATTTCAAAGATCGTTATTGCGCAGTTTGGGCAGGATGGAGTTCAGCCAACTTGTTGGCGGTCCACCGCTACTCATCCTGTGCATCGAGTGTTGATTGTCGTTTATTTCGCTAATATACATATTAGCGGTTAGGGATAGGACTGGGAATATGCGGATGTGAGCCTTTATGATTGTTCGATTTCATCGCAGCAGTCTTGTTTCGGTAAAAGTGCGATTTTGGTGATTGGTCTTTTCATAATTTTGTCGTGCACCTTTATTGATACTACTCTTACGAGTCCATCCTTTTCGGCATGTCGGTAATCCTAGCTGGTGGCCATTGATACGGAGCAGCCTTTTCATTTCGTAGGATACAAATGTCGCCTATCTTTGGACATTGTTGTCTAGTTAGCCATTTCGGTCTCGTTTGCAGTCGTGTTAGGTATTCTAATTTCCACCGTTTCCAGAAGTGTTGTATTATTTGTTGCGTATGTTGCCAACGATCAAGTCGATTGATTTTTGTTTCTGTTATATCCATTTCCGGCGGAGCTAATAATGTATCGCCGATCAGAAAATGCGCTGGAGTCAATGCTTGATTATCAGTAGGGTCATCGCTCAACGGGCAGAGTGGACGTGAGTTAAGGCACGCTTCTATACGGGTCATTACAGTTGCTAGTTCTTCATAGGTTAGCGCAACATCGCCATTTACTCGTCGAAAATGTGTTTTAATTGATTTTACGCCCGCCTCCCATAAACCGCCGAAATGAGGAGACGCTGGGGGATTGAAATGCCACGCTATTCCCTTGTTCGCCAATTCTTCCGCTGCTAATTCACTGGCTATTCTCATTACGCGATCTAGTTCAGTCCGAGCTCCTACAAAATTTGTGCCACAATCACTGTACATGTGACTACACAATCCTCTTCTTGCTATGAATCGATGAAGCACTGCCAAAAACGATTGTGTCGTGAGATCGCCAACAATTTCAATATGTATTGCTTTGATAGTTAAACAAATGAAAATTGCCACATATCCTTTCGATATTTTTCCTCCTCTGCCTTTTCTGTCTTTCAAATTGAAGGGACCGCAATAGTCGACCCCAGTGTGGGTGAATGGTCTTTCAATAGCTGTCCGTGCTGCTGGTAAACTGCCCATTAACTGCTTTGCACACCTTGCTGATGCTCGGAAGCAATCCACACATCTATGGACTATTTTCTTGATGGTATTTCGACCATCTAAAAGCCAGAATCTGCGTCGTAGCGTGTTTAGCATTAACTGTGTTTGGCCATGCAGTGTTTCTTTGTGAAGTTGCTGTAGTAGTAACTCCACAATCTTTTCGTTTTTTGGTAAGATTATTGGGCATTGATGGTCGTAAGAAAGTGTCGTGTTTGTGAGACGACCTTCAACTCTTAACAGTCCATTACCGTCAATGAACGGATTCAGATTTAATAGTTTGCTTTTATTTTCCAGTGGTTCCTTTCTTGTCAGATTCCGTATTTCTGAACTAAATTGTTTTTCTTGAACGTATTTTATCCAAAATTCAAATGCTCTTCGTAGCTCTCGAACTGTCAGATGGCCTCTAATATTCGTTGTTCTTCTAGTTAGTTCTCCAAATCGGTACAGGTATGCTGTCACGCGAATCAAACGCGCCAGAGATGAAAATTTGTATTGAAGTCCTTCTATATCTGTTGTTATGCTCAAGTTAACATGTATTAATTTTCTTTTGCGCTCATCTTCTACCGGTTTTATTACCTTTTTCGGCCAATTATCGGGACTTTGAACTATCCATGTTGGACCGTGCCACCATAAACTGCTGTCAATTAATTCGTTTACTTCAAGTCCTCGAGATGCCGGGTCGGCTGGATTTTGTTTTGATGGAACGTATTTCCAAGGTGTATCGCCCACTTCCGCCTGTATTTGCGTAGAACGATTGGCCACGAAAATTTCCCACTTCATTGGATGCTCTTTCAACCATGCCAGTACGGTCGTCGAATCTGACCATAAGTAAGTATCAATGTCTTCCATCTTTAAAATGATTTTTACTTTGTGTATTAATTTCGCTAACAAGACAGCAGCACACAGTTCTAAACGGGCTATTACAACGAACTTGATTAGTGTAACTTTCGTCTTTGCCATTATGAGGTGGGAGTACACTTTCTCTTCTTCTCGAACGACTAAATATACGTTAGCTGCATATGCCTCTAAAGATGCGTCGCAAAATCCGTGTAGTTCCAATTTTGCCGATGTTGTATAATTCATCCAACGCGTTATTCGAAGACGTTCCAGTGTTTATATATTTCCTCGAAACTTCGTCCATGTTTTCAACAATTTTTCATTGACGCCAAATATATTTCAACAATATTTTTGCTTTGATTAGTACGGGTGATAACCATCCTAGTGGATCATATAATTTGGCCACTTCAGACAGCACTTGTCTCTTTGTGATGCCTTCTGCTTCGTCAAATACTTTCAGATTCAGTTTATATCC
Organism: Chloromyia formosa; assembly: GCA_964017055.1. Classification (NCBI taxonomy): domain Eukaryota; kingdom Metazoa; phylum Arthropoda; class Insecta; order Diptera; family Stratiomyidae; genus Chloromyia; species Chloromyia formosa. The sequence goes on along the minus strand of OZ024813.1, from coordinate 82,067,200 downwards.
AAATTGATCTGTGGATGGATACCAGATAATTCCTAATGATTTGTATCCATGATCGAAGTCCACAGCAATGGTGGGTTCCATTTCAATATCTGCGGCAGGTAGATTTTGTTAGATTCGTAGATCGTTGCTGACCCATTTTCTGAGTGGAAATCCGGCGGATTCTAGTAAATGAATAATATCGTTTCGTTTTGTGAGAGCGTCTGTGATGTCGTGATCGCCTGACAACAAGTCGTCGACATAGAATTCGTTCATTATAGCATCAAAAATCTTTGCATTCGACGTTTGCACCTTTTCAGCTAGCTTCTGCAAACATCGTATTGCTAAAAAAGGTGCGCATGTGGTTCCGAAAGTGACCCTCGTTAGGCAGTAATCACGAATGGTCTGATCTCCAAACGATCCGCTGATAATCTACGTCTTCGGGGTCCATCTCGATTTGAAGGAACATCTTGCTGATATCTGCTATCCAGGCATACAGGTATAATCTCCATCTGGTTAAGACCGCTAGCATGTCGTTTTGGATTGCAGGGCCTGTCAACAGAGTGTCGTTCAATGATATTCCTGTACTGGTTTTTCGTGATGCGTCAAATACGATGCGGCATTTTGTTGTACTACTATCGCGATAAACTGCGTGATGTGGAAGATATACTGCAGTACATACCGTTTTTATACCCTAGACTTTTAGTATAGGGTATATTGTTTTTGTCACGACGGAAATATGTAACACCTTAAAGGAGGCTCCGGAGATATGGCAATGTATATATATAAATGATCAGGGTCAGCTCCTGATTCGATTTAGCCATGTCTGTCTGTCTGTCTGGCCGTCTGTCCGTCTGTCCGTCTGTCCGTCTGTCCGTCTGTCTGTCTGTCTGTCCGTTCGCACGATAACTTCCGATAGAATGAAGCTAGAGCCTTGAAATTTTGGTCAAATATTGGAAGTATGATCTAGTTGGTTGGTATTGAAAATGGGTGTGATCAGGCCAAGAGAACGCCTACCTCCCCTACATATCTAAAATAATTAAATGTATCTATAGCTCCCGATTAAATAAACATGAAAAGCTCTAGCTTTGGTAGATTGCTCACGAGGATGATCTTATACTCTCCTGAAAAATAAAATCGATCAGTTGAAAACTAACGGTAATTTTCTTACTAAGAGCCCCGTACTACCCGACTTTTTGGGTTTTTTGTCTATAACTTTTGAACCAATTGATGTAGATACTTGATTTTTGGCATGTAACCCTGGGGCGAGAAGCTGCTTGAGTTCTAGTAAGTTGGGTATAATCAGATCAAAGAAACGCCTACCTCCCCTACAAATTTCAAAAAATTAAATATTATTTTAATTACGATAACTTTCGATAGAATGACACTAGCGAGTTGAAAATTTGTTAGAATGTTGTTAATAAAATCTACTAGGTTGGTATTGAAAATCGGCAAGATCCGAATCAAGCAACCCCTACCTCCCCTAGAAATGAAACTTAAAATAAGCGATAACTTACGACAAAATAATGCTAGTGACTTAAAATTGTGGTCAAATGTTTGCAATAATATCTTGTTGGCTAATATTGAAAATACGTGAAATCCGACCAACGAAACCCCTACTTCCCCTACAAATGAAACTTCCAATAAGCGATAACTTTCGATAGAGTGAAGCTAGAGACTTGAAATTTTGTTTGAATGTTTGTAGCATGATCTTATTTGTTGGGGCGTTCGGTAGCGCAGTGTGTTGAGGCATCAGTAGTCTCATGTTTGACTACCGACGTTTCGGGTTCGAATCCCGTCCACGACGACATTCGTGGCCATGGATGTGCAGGAGGTGCATGCTGGCAACTGCATTCTCCGAAACCAGTTTATGCCAACGAAACTTCAACTGGGCCTGGGCCACATGGAAAAGTTGGCGCGCTATGCCCCACAAGGGTTAGGGCAATTGAGTTATTTGTTGGTGGCAATGTTGAGCAAGATCCGACCCAAGGAACCCCTACCTCCCCTACAAGTGAAACTTCAAATAAGCAATAACTTTCGATAGAATGAAGCTAGCGACTTGAAAAATTCGACAAATATTTGTAGAATGGGTTAGTTCATTGATTTTGATAATGGTCAAGATCCTCCTGAATGATTGCCAACCTCTTCTATAAACTGGTCATATAGGAAACTCACTTTTAATGCATATGGTCGTTACCAATTGGTACTTTTAGTATCACCACTAGGTCTGTACAAGTCTAGGGTATATACGCTTCGGACTCCGGGCCGAAGCTTCGGCCTGGTTCCATTTACCCTTTCATGATCGACGTTATTCGGTGCGAGTTCCATTGGTCCCTTCTCAATATACTCCTTCATGCAACTAGAATACTGTGCATGTAAATCGGGACTCGCGATTAGACGTTTTTCAATTGCGAGAAAGCTTCCTATTGCTGATAGTCTCGATGTTCCTAACGATCGTTGGGCTTTATTACTTTTAAAAGGCAGTTTTACCACGAAGCGTCCATTGGGATTTCGACGAACATGTTGTTTAAAATGTTGCTCGCACTGCTGCTCTTCTTCCGTAAGTTTCCTTGTGAATGTTACTTCTTCAATTTCCCAAAATTGTTTTAGTTGATTCGTTAGAGTCCAATCATCGTTCACTTCCACCTTGAATGCTTTATAAGAGTTGCTTGAAGGTGTATTTCTCCTGATATTATCCACCCCAGTTTAGATTTTTGCGCGATCGGACCATCAGGCATCTGATGTATATCACCAAGTATAACACGCGCATATACATCCGCGCCCAACAAAATATCAATTGAACCTGGTCGATCAAATTGTGGATCAGCTAAATCTTCCCTTTTTAAATGGCTTAGTACCGAAAGTGAAACCCTTTGTGACGGAATAAGGTTTGTTAATTTTTCTAATATTAGAGCTTCAAATCCAATTGAGTTGTTGTCGTTTGTCCAAAGTGTTGTACTAACAATTCCTTTAACGTTGTGATGAGACGATTTTCCTATTCCCGAAATACTAATTCCAGTTGTTTTCCGTTTCAGGCCTAATCGTTGGACAGCAGACTCCGAAATAAGTGACGTTTGCGATCCTTGATCCAAGAGAGCTCTTAACCATATTGGTTTGGAGTCAGCTTCCATTCGTATAAGAGCGGTTGCGAGTAATACTTCATACTGGTCGATTTCGTGGAATGGACTTCCTTTACTTCCGTGTTGGATGGTGTTCCAATAGGATCAATTGGAGTGTTATTTGATGACCACGATTGGTTTTGTGTTGCTTCAAATGTATTTTGTGCTGTTTCTCTGTGCAATAAAGTATGGTGTGATCGGTTACATTTTAAACATTTTGCAGTACTCGGACAATTGGCTACTATGTGTCCTCTCCCAAGACAATTAAGGCATAGCCCGTTTCGCTTGACAACATTTAATTTATCTGCCTGTCCTAGTTTTGAAAACTTGAAACATTTCCGAATAGGGTGCGACTCTTTGCACAAAATGCACTCTTGATTTCGCTCTCTACGTACTGCGTAAATGTTTCGTGATGTAGATTGCATTGGTTTTTGATTTTTGGGTTTATCAATTTCTGCTGCTTCTTATGCGCGAAAACGTGAACATAAAAATTCCTTCAAATCTTCAAATGCTACCGATTTGCTATTTTTCCCTTGCTCCCAAAGTTGACGAGTTTCAGAGGGCATTCGTTGTGTCGTCATAAAAACCAACACCGCATTCCAAAGATCGACTATTTCTAGGTTTTTTATTGATTGTACGCATTCGCATGTGCGATCAAGCAAAGTTTTGAGTGACGTGGAAGTCTCACTAGCGCATTTTATTTCAAAAAGTTCTTTGAATTGCGACGTTAATAATATTGTATATGCCATTTATCATATCGTTTATTGAGTAAATCCCAAGCTATTGAATAATTTGCCTCCGATATTGCGATATGCTTTACTAAACTAGCCCCTTCTCCGACTAAATTGCTTTTTAGATAATGCAATTTATCGACCGCACTGATGGATTTATTGCTGTGTATTAATGATACAAACAGATCTCGGAATGAAATCCATTCCGAGTAATTTCCACCGAACGTTGGTAAATTTATACGTGGCAACCTTATTTCTCTTTGCCTTTCTACCGATTCTTCCGTACCGGAATGAAGTGAACCGGCTGTTCTTAACAGCTCCTTGATTTCAGAAGAGAGGCTAAGATGTAAGTCCTCAAACGATCCGTACATGTCTTCTTAAAAGTACGGTTTATTGATGTCGCTTGGGCTTTTAATTAGACCGGCTAATTTAGTGTGACCTTCTTGAAAATTTATATAGACGGTTTGGACTTTCTCGGACAGCTTTTCTAAATAAGAAATCGTTTTCCTGGCTTTCGGATCCTTCTTAAAATTAGTTTGGAGCCGGTTTAATTGCTCTAAGTACATTCCTTGTATTATAATTAAACCCTCCATTTCAATCTTTGTTCGGATAAAGGATTTTCAAATGATCGGAAAAAAGGAACAAACGGGATGGGACCTACCGCTAAATCTACCTCCGACTCGAATTATTATGTAAATCGGATTCCAATTTAAATTTCACCGCACCACACTATATTACTATATTACACTCCAAGATCCGGCTCGACGGACCATTTAATGTTCAAATTAAACTCTTGTTTCGATTTTAATAATTTAATTCGTTCAATCGTATTACAAGTTATTTTCAATATGTTTCGAATTTTAGTAAGCGACCGACTTCTATGACTGTTACAACCAGAGTATTCAAAACTATCGAACGGAAAAATTCAATGTACATTAAACGGTCAAGTCATGACGACATTACCGCCATGGTTCGATGAACTTATTGTATGATCTAACTTTCAAATGCTTTTAGTGTTACTGAAATAATTTAATTCTATATAAAAAGATATGTCGCTGCTGGGACTTGATCTCGGTACCTCCTGGGTGCCGGTCCTATGCACTGCCCACTAGGCTGATGCCGATGTTACCTAGCGCTGGTCAACATCGAGTAATCAATCCCTTTTGATGAGCTAAGTTATTTCCAACAGCTGCAATCTGCGGATCTGCTGTTCGACCTTTTCACAAATTTAAACTACGCTCTTTGATGGGACTTTCAAAAGACCTCTTGTTTTATATTTGATGAGCGATGCATTATTCAGTTCGCCTTGAAGGGCTGCGATACGAAGATGGCACTGGATAACTTTGCACAGTTTAAAAACAACGAACCCAGCTACATACTCTGTAACGCAGTGTACAAATCTAGACAATTTGGTTGGGTCAGTTGCATAATTGTGCTCTTTGTAAAAAAGTTAATCGTAGGTGGACAAATTTGGGGTCTCAGCTACTACCATCGCGGGTCTATCGGTAGTATTGTTTATGTCTGCTATTGGGCTATTGTTTTTAGGGTTTAGTATCGAAATTGCTTCAAGGGGAATGCAGTTTCCAATACCTCCGTCTCTGAGTTGGCAACGGAACAACAATTTTTTGTAGCGTCCAGTGAACTGTCTTACTGTTGGATTGTCGTTATAACCCAAACCAGTATCGTATCGTATCGACGAAAAAAAAAGCTCGACGTGGTGTTGGTTTATTTTGTATGTCGGGAGGAATTGCAAAATGTTAGTCTCGATGAACCGTTCATACAGTAGTGCTATATTCCGGAGACCTGCTATCAGCCCAATAAATCCAACACGAACTTTTGATCTTATTAATAGTTGCGCTGATGAAAGCCTTAATTGTTGAATGTACGAAATGGTATTTTTACAGAAGTCGCGGACTACGTCAAAATTGTTTCGACAGAGCGCTCTTTTTTTATATTCGTACTCAGATATCTTCCGGCTTTTTAACACGTCAAACGCGTTGTTCATAATCCGCACGAATTTTGAAGTTGCCGAACTTTGAGCGAAATCTTCCAATTGCAAACTATCTCTACAAAAATCTAGAGCATCGGCGACGGATTTGCCTAATGTCTGTCCTAATGTCACAGCCAAGCGAACTTTCATTTTTTGCTTGTCGAAGTATCAATAAAAGATTAGAATCTTTTTATTATAGCAAACAATTGTTTCGGCAACCACGTGCTGCCTTCTTCAGTGCTAGTTCTAATTTAAATTGTCTTTCATCTTATCTTCTATTTATATCTGAATATTTACATAATCTTAGGCAACTTTTATATTTCCGCTATTACCTGCCACTAATTGCTTTTATTAGTATCGATGCGCAGTTCCCTTCGTCGTGATTAAGAACTACCTGCTTTTCTTCCTTCATGTACAGGCTTTCCGCAGCGTCCAATAGGTGCTTTTTCCGTACCTGCTTAATTACCTCTACGTTTGCGATATCGATGTTGTGTTTCTCTTCAGCCATATGCCTCGCTATCATTGATTTCATGTTTCGGCCGTCATCGTTTTTCCGTTTCGTGAATTCCCGCATATGTTCCTCGAACCTTGTCGTTATTAGTCGTTTAGTTTGCCCGATGTAGACTTTGGGGCATTCCGGGCAACTAACCTTGTAAATGCCGCTCTTTTCTCGAGGCTGTCTTTTGGTGAACCTAATTGCGCCCTTAGTTGTTGATTTCTGCTGCTACTTACCACTGCTATGTTGTGTTTCCCAAAATCTTTTTGATGGTTCCCGTCATGGCTGAATGAGTGACGCTCGCTCTTAAGGGCTGCTGCTTCCTTTCCTGCTGGAACAGTGTGCTGAGCTGCTCCTTCTGCATGCGCTGCTTTTTTCAATTTGATAACGACAGCCAAGTCTCCGTCCGCATTCAACAAATTTCGAAAACTCAAAAAAAGGATCGCAGCTATAAGCGAAGACATTCGATTTCTACAAATTTGCTTAAGAGAAGGTATCACACCGAAATCTTATCGCGTAAAACTTCACTCTGGATTACACAACTCGCTAAATCAAAAACGCAGTATGGAGAAATTACTAATAAAAAATTGTATTCAGAGTAAGTATAAAAAGCTCGATTAAGCAGTAGAAGACATTGCCATCGAGGTAGAGGGGGCAATTCGTAGGCTGGAACCGGAGACCAAGGATATGGTAAGGAAAGAATGGCTGGATGGATGGAAAAAGATCAGCGGAACAGAGAGTAAAAGAGCTTCCCACGAAGCAAAAATAGTGAAGAGGCTGCGCGAAAAAGACGTATTTTACTTTAAAGCAGATAAAGGTAATGCAGTGGTCATAACGGACAAAACGACGTATAACGCACTCGTGGAGGAAAAACTAAACAATGATAATTTCTTCAAACTGCGATCGAACCCGCTACCAGGCTCAATGAAAAGAGTGGAAAAGGCCCTAAAAGGAAGAAAGAGTGTTATCGGCAATATCTCTGAACTGCGTATGCCGAATCCATCCCTCCCAAGAATTCGAGTCCAGCCAAAGATCCACAAAGCGGGAAACGAAGTACGAGAAATCATTGCCGACACAAACTCACCGACCTACAGAATCGCAAAAGGGCTCACCAAAGAACTCAGCGTAATGGGGAACTACTACAGCCGATATGCTATAAAAAACACCGAAGAACTACTTGAAACACTGAGTAAAATCGGAGATATCGATGAGGACAATTGCTTAGTATTATTCGATGTAAAGGCACTTTATCCTAGCATCCCCGTAAAGGAAGCCATTTGGAAACTAGAAGATTGGCTGATGAACAGCGGCGAGAAACCCGAGGAAAGGAAAAAAGCGAAGACATACGCGAAACTGGCAGCTCTCTGCATTAATGAGAACTATTTCACATTCAGAGGAGATTATTACAAAACAACCGCAGGAACAGCGATGGGTAATCCTATGTCACCATTGCTCAGCGAAATTTTTATGGGAAGTGTCGAAGAGGAAATTCATCGAAGAGGCATAATGCCAAAGTTCTGGGCACGGTTCGTCGACGATGTGCTAGCGATAATACCGAAAAACCAAGTGCATCAAATGCTGGAGGAAATCAACAAAATCCATAAGAAAAAACTCCTCTTCCATAGTCCTCCGTGTGGGCGCCCCCTGGAACGGCAGTGGTCACAGACCATTGCCAACCAACGTCAAGCCGCCAGTGATGGCGGTGCGATGATTTGGTTGAGGTACCCCTGTGGTGTGGGGTGCGAAAAAAAATACCACGGCCTTTCCCTTTGAGGGCCTGTCGTTAAAACCGACAATCAAAGGACAGGATGTGTATGCCAGCAACTTGCACTATCCGAAATCTTTATATGCTAACGAAACGTCAACTATGCCTCGGATAAGGACTGACTCAACGGTTACGACTTTTAGCTATCGTACAATGACAAAGATTGGATTCTGGAATGTGCGTACTCTCCTGGACAATGGATCAGAAGGTCCCCAGAACGCACGATTTCTTCAATTAGAGAGTGAATTTCTGAGGTACAAATTAAATATCTTAGGAGTTAGTGAGATAAAATGGTGGAACAGCGGAGAATTCATCTCTCCAACGGGCAGCACTGTAATGTTGTACTCCGGTAAAGCTACCGGTAGTCGTCGTGAGTCAGGTGTGGGGCTCCTTTTAACCAGAGCCGCGCGAAACTGTCTCTTATCCTGGGAACCGGTCTCTGACAGGGTCTTGACCGCCAGGTTCCGGACCAAAATGAGGAACATCTCAATAATACAATGTTATGCCCCTACTGAACCCGACAATGTCTTGGCAAAAGACTCCTTCTACGAAGAACTAAACGCCGTTCAGAGCAGAACACCTAAAGGTGACATTATAATGGTTATGGGTGATTTGAATGCGAAAGTTGGCGCTGATAACTATGGGCTCAGACATGTGATGGGGAGGCACGGTCTTGGTGATCGTAATGACAAAGGTGAAAGATTTGTAGAGTTCTGCAACTTTCACAGTCTCTTCATCGGTGGTACTACTATGTTTGAGCATAAGGACCACCACAAAATCAGTTGGCCCTCTGTTGATCGGCGCAGAACACAAAATCAGATCGACCATTATTAGTAAAATTATTATTATTAGTAAAAGATTCAAGAGTTGCCTCCTGGACGTGCGAAACAAGAAGGGTGCCGATATTGGGATGGGAAGAGACCATTATCTTATGATCGCTAATGTTCGATTGCGTATTGCAGCCGTGCGCCGCCCCAGCGACTAAAAAATCCAGCTGTCTTACAACAATATAATGACCATCTTGCGCAAAAAGCGGCTGAGATAACTAGTCACCCAGATAGTGACATAAACGAAAACTGGGATGCCATAAAAAATGCGTACATTGATAGCGCAAATACCATCCTTGGCCCAAACCCGGATTGCCGGAATAAGCCCTGGATGTCCGACGCTTCATGGTAGCGGATTGTTGAAAGAAAGGAGCTGAAAGTTCGTTTGGCTGCAGCATCAGACGACAATCGAAGCAGTATCGAACTCCTTTACCGTCAGAAAGCTCGAGAAGTTCAGCGTAGTGTGCGACGCGATAAAAGAGTTTATGCCAATTCTCTTTTAGCGTCAGCAGAAGAAGCCGCTAGAAGTAACAACTTAAACGCTGTATACGGTGTCATCAAGGAGTTTACAGGTGGTCGTCACTCCTGCCAACATCCGGTGAAAGATAGTGATGGAAAGCTACTTATCTTGGAAGAAGATCAAATGAGGCGGTGGAAAGAACACTTCGCCGCGGTCTTGAACCGTGTAACCTCTGGTGAAGTTCCCTCTCATATACAAGTAGATAATTTAGCTAACCATCAAAATGTGCGTATACGGTCCACTGCCCCGACTAAAGAGGAAATAGTCACTGCAATTATTGCACTAAAACGAAGAAAGGCCGCCGGACTTGACGGCATCCCTGCCGAACTTTATCAAGCAGCACCAAGCGTAACTGCCGATTTGCTGCACCCACTTGTTGATAAAGCGTGGAATACAGAGACCTTTCCCACTGAGTGGAAGGAAGGTTTGATCATCAAACTTCCAAAGAAGGGTAGCCTCACAGACTGTAATAATTGGAGAGGCATTTGTGTGCTTCCTGCCGTTGCCAAGATAATAGCTAAAATCGTCCTGGAAAGACTAAAGGCCCACTTAGAACGCACAATTGATGAAGAGCAGGCTGGCTTTCGATCCGGATTCTCCTGTGCCGATCACATTAACACCTTACGAATCATCATCGAGCAACGCGCTGAATACGATTCTCCGCTTCACTTGCTTTTCATCGATTTCGAAAAGGCTTTCGATAGTGTGAACCGGGATTCTATATGGGCGCCCTTGCGCAGGAGAGGCATCCCTGAGAAGCTTGTGGCTATTATTAAGGCAACCTATGACGGCGCGAAATGTCGCGTTCTGCATAAAAGTAAGGTGTCGGGGGACTTTGAGATTCGCAGTGGAGTTCGGCAGGGGTGCATCCTCGCACCGCTCCTATTCCTCATTGTGATCGGCGATGTGTTGCATGCAGCCCTATCCGGACTCGACAGAGGAATTCAATGGACTTTGACATCTTATGTACAACATCTTGACTACGCTGACGACATATGCCTACTCTCCCACAAAATCATGGATCTGTCCGCAATGGCGTTAGATCTCGAGAGGGAGGCAAGCAAGGTTGGGCTAAAGATTAATACCAACAAGACCAAGGTTCTTAGCCCGCCGTTGCGAAAAAGAAATCCGACACCTATTGCCATCAATATTAATGGGCAGCCTGTGGAGAAGGTGGACAACTTCGTCTACCTGGGTAGCATTGTTGTTGTTGTTGGTGGTACGGAGCAGGACATCGCTCGCCGTATCAACCAGGCTAAACGCGCATACGGCGTGCTGTCCAAAATCTGGCAGGGCAGTTATCTCAGCATTAAGACCAAGCTGGGCCTGTTTCGCTCCCTGGTATTATCAGTGCTTTTGTATGGGGGCAGTACATGGAAAGTTTCCGTAGGAGTTACCAGAAAGCTGCAAGTTTTCGTCAACTCATGTCTTCGTCGAATTTTAAGAATTTTCTGGCCCGAAACATATCAAATGAAGAGCTAAGTCGGCGTACGGTTCAGATGCCAATCGACGAATTGATACGCAGGCGAAAATGGCAGTGGATAGGTCACACATTGCGGAAGAGTGATAACTGCATTGCTATGCATGCCATGAAATGGAACCCCATTTCCAACCAAGGCCGACCAAGAGGGGGTCCTCGAATCACATGGCGTCGATCTGTGGCAAAGGAGTGTCAGGTACTGGGTAAGTCTTTTGGGGAGTTGCGCCCCATTGCCCAGAACAGAGTACGATGGCGCGCAGGAGTAGTTGACGCGCTATGCCCCGCTAGGGGTTAAGGCAAAGTAGTAGTATAAGAACTACCAGTTCACAATGGAAAAAGCGGAAGCCTGTAGGATTGCATTTCTGGATCTCAAAATAATAAGAAACGGCAAAAAACTTGAATTCGACATACATCGGAAGAGCACCCACACACAACGAACCATACCACGCTTACCAAAGCATGGTCCACAGGCTAGTAACAACACCACTAACCGATAAACGATTCAACGACGAACTAAACTACATCAAGGACACAGCGGAAATTAACGGATTCAGTAGAAAAGAGATAAACAGAATATTGCGGAGAAAAGCGCATGCAGAAGGAGGAGCTCAGCACACTGTTCCAGCAGGAAAGGAAGCAGCAGCCCTTAAGAGCGAGCGTCACTCATTCAGCCATGACGGGAACTATCAAAAAGATTTTGGGAAAACACAACATAGCAGTGGTAAGTAGCAGCAGTAATCAACAACTAAGGGCGAAATTAGGTTCACCAAAAGACAGCCTCGAGAAAAGAGCGGCATTTACAAGGTTAGTTGTCCGGAATGCCCCAAAGTCTACATCGGGCAAACTAAACGACTAATAACGACAAGGTTCGAGGAACATATGCGGGAATTCACGAAACGGAAAAACGATGACGGCCGAAACATGAAATCAATGATAGCGAGGCTCAGAGGAACTTCTGGAGTGGCCCATAGGCTCAATTTATGGGACGAGAGAAGAGCGCGTTTAATTTTTCATGGGAGAGAGAAAGAACGGGACTTTTAATGCCAACCACCAATAGGACGCGGAAATTTGACAGCTATATATACAGCGGGGAGTCAGAAACGAAAACAAACATTTCAATATCGGTTTTCTGACAGAAAACTCACAAAAACAAGTAACGCGCACATCACATCTAAATATTTAATGTTTTACCTATAAGCAGACACCCCCGTCTTAGGGATTCGCTGGTTATTTTTGCAGTCACCGACGAGGCATTTCAATTTACCACAACTCACTACCGCACCAATTTGTTCTACCGGAAATTTCACTAGTGTCTTCTCTACATAATCGCGGCTCTTTACACTCAAAAACCGGCTCCAAACTTTCGCGAATTCAACCGTATTTCCTTTTTGCCACTTTTAGAACAAAGCGTTTGACAGCCATATGCACAACGTGATCTTAAAACCGTTAACTTTACTCTCCCAGCTCTCGACTTTTTCAAGAAGAAGATCGTCCCATTTTCAAGCTGTCAATTTGTATGGTTTGACAGGCATATACCCATTCCTGTGTTAGTTATATATTCAAATTAGCGAGGCATATGGCTGAAGAGAAACACAACATCGATATCGCAAACGTAGAGGTAATTAAGCAGGTACGGAAAAAGCACCTATTGGACGCTGCGGAAAGCCTGTACATGTACCTGGTTGCCAAAACAATTGTTTGCTATAATAAAAAACATACTCGCAGTATAAGGAACAGATTCTAATCTTTTATTGATTTGATAAACTGTGAGAAATATGGACAATAAATTCAAATTGTCGAAGTATACGTGGGCTTTTCGCCCAAGTGTAGACCTTCAGCCTCCTGTAATTTAAGAAGAGCAACAAAATACGTCCAATCGATGAGGTTGCCTTCGCCATCCACAAAAACGCCCTTGTTTTCAAGTGTGTTCCTTATGAGTTTTATCATGTGGCATGGATCCGGGTGGCAAATATATTTCTCCTTGCTTCCTTCGAAGTGTTTGTACACTTCGATTCTATAGAGCGCACATCTGATCCTAGAAGTTGCGTCATTTTCAAATTAGCTGCAGCTCCGTCAAAGGTTATACCAACCACTTCAACGCCAGTCTCCAAAAGATTTCGCAAGCACAAATTTACCATGTTTGCTTTTTGCTCGGCAGTTATTTTTACTATCGGAAAGTATCCCAGAGGGATTTTCCAGGACTGGTTCACGCAAACAGCCAAAAATGTTAGTATTTGCGTCGCTACTATACCCCTGTTCCCACCATCTCCAAAATCCACATATCCATGAGACTTTGCTCCGTCCCATTCTACATGCTGCCTAGTATAGATTTCGTCGAACACAAAACTAACGACAATTTTGCCAGTAGTATTGTGTTCGACGACTTTTTTTTATAGCCGAAAATGCTTCTTCCGTAAAACCCGGAGCACAATCTGCAGTCTCATACCATTTTCGGAGGGTCCTATTATGTGGTAGGCAATTGTTGAAGATAAATTTAAATTCAATGCGAAGGACTTAATTTTATCGCTGTAAGACTTAGGCGTTGATTAACCCTGGAATCTTAAAAGTTGCCGCTCAATTATCTTCCTGTTTGGTTCGCTTAGTTTCTCTAATTGCTCTCTTGTAGACGGGCTAATTAGTTTTTTCTCCTTTGAGTGACTGTAGCGGTTCTTCCACATTATTAACTTTAGTGTCTCTACGATGCTTTTGCCGTTTCAAATTTTTTATTATTTTATCTTTTCGCTTAAGCTTGTTTTGGAGGTCCTTTATTTTCGAGTTCAAACTGTTTATAATTGGAACGTCTTCTAAAGTGGAAGGACCCGTACCCTAATTTGGAGCAAACAAATCCTATAAGTTATGCGATATTGTGAGATTAAATGATTATGACCCCCAGCGACATGGTATATACGTACATCAAATACACAAAAAGGACGAGCAAAATAAAAACATATATTCTACATAGGATGAGGATACAACACACTACAGGAAATCAAAGGAATACTGCGTCAAATCGGTTTAAGGTCGCCACCCATTGACGAGCACAACCACGACCAAACTTCCATCGAATCATCAAATATCATAGAACGGTGGAAATAGGGGGAATTTTTTTTCCACACGTCCTATGATATTTGATGGTTCGATGGAAGTTTGGTCGTGGTTGTGCTCGTCAATGGGTGGCGACCTTTACGTTCGTGTGTCGCTTTTTTTTTGTCAACGGGTATGCGCTTCACTTTTCTTCGGCGTTAGAACAGATAATACACATTACCCAAGTAAATAAACTAAGTCAAAATCATTTGAAAGAAAACACGAGAACGTGACACGAACGCCTGCCAATTTGCCGACAGCCTCTCACAAAAGCACCTCCACCTCTTCGCACCATCATGAGGCCGGTCGTACATTGCGTCGTAGGTAGGGCAGCCCGCGCAACGCGCACATGGCATTGTTGTTGCAACAAGTGTCAAAATCACATTTTACAACAACAACAACGCCATGTGGGTGCTTCATGGCTGCCCTGCCTATGACGCAATGTGCTGCCGGCCTTAAAGTTGCCGTCAATATAAAAATGTAATGCCCGAGCTAGATTGAACGCAGAATTCAGCAGCAGCAGATCGGCCTGTTGTTGTTGCTATCGCTGCTGCTTTCTGCGTTCCACCTGGTTCGGACATAACCGATAACAGTGGACCAGAACCGAACATTAGAAATCTTGGCACGTTTCGCTTTTTCGAGCATCACCTTTAGCGGCTATAAACAAGTCAGGAATAATAAAACTCGTAGTAAGAACAAAGAAATCGGATTTTTATTTTATCTATGGACAATGAAGTGCTACAAAGTCAAAAATGTAATTGATCAAGTTCATTCAAATAAGAACTAAAGGTCGCCACAGATGATCGCACAGAACCACGACCGAACTTCCATCAATTTCATAGAACGTGCGGAAAAAAAATTCTCCTCATTTCCACCATTCTATGAAATTGATAGTTCGATGGAAGTTCGGTCGTAGTTGTGCGCGTTCATGTGTGGCGAGCTTAAATAATAAATAGTGGGATTCATGCTCACGTCGTATTTGTCGTAAAGTTATGAACTTCTGTCATTTTACTATGGAGATGACAGAAGTTTTCGAATACGACGTTTACGACATTTACGACGCTGAGCGTAAATCCCCCTAATATGACGGCCAATATTTGTGGATGAGCGAAATTTATTAGATAAGCACATAATATCGTACTCACGCCAGTAGCAACACTAACAAGCATATCAGCATCGCTTGTTTTGTCCACATTAAGAATCCCTCGGTCAAATTCATCATATTCCTATTAGTACAAAAATAAAATAAAAATAACCATATAAAAATAGCAAAAAAAAAATTACATTTTGTGTGGAATTTAATGTTTCCTGATCGTACTCCACTCCCTCAGTTGATATCTATAAAAAATACAAAATAATTCCAATTATTTTATATACAGCGTGATAATAATAATCAATGTTTTTTACGGTTATACCTTCAGGTTTACTTTAGAATACGAATGGTCTTAAGTAACAGCCGAAACTACGCACTCCATACAAGTCTGGCACTGCGCAAGTCCGGCGAGACTATCATCCGACGAGATCTGAAAATATAATTTAATTATTCGATTTGCTAATTTCATTTACCATCTTAAAAGATCAGGCATTTCGTAATCGGAGAATAAATACCTATATAAACTAGCTATCGGTAAGGCCACTCAGAAGAATTTATTAGCTTTTTAGAACGCTGGAAACTATTTGATAGTTGAAAAAAATTTACCATTTCTGAATATTGGCTAGAACTTGGCCAGAGCAACGGAGTTGGCATGCGAGCTGGAGATCCGCTAATGTTGTTAGCAAAGCGAAACTGTAATATTTTTTTTGTTTAATATTGTATATTATTCGTACTATACTTTTCATACCGCATGATTAGTCATTACATCGTCCGGTGCCTCAATGATAGTTGTATAAAGCTAAATTAAAGAATATATTTAAATTTTGAAAGCCAAAAAAAGTGAATTTGAAATAAAAAGCCATTTACCGTTTCAGGGTATGAGGTATTGCACCAAAATAATGGAGCTGCCGAAACAGTATTGTTATTACCAATTTCCATCTGCAAGATTTTCAACATTTAATATTTGATGCCTTGTTACTAAACTGTACATACCCTATTCTCACCATTTCCGTGTAGATCCATAGTTCCATAGGCAGCCACATCTTCCCACTTGTCGAATCTGGTTGGAGCAAGCTAAATAACAGCATAATTAAAAGAAATCATTAGATGTTGGCACCCGGAAAAGTGTTAATTTAAAATTGAAAAAAGCTTACCGTTTCTAAATCTGAGCTGTTACACCAAAATGAAGGAACCGCCGATTTAGTTTTGTTGTCGCCAAGGCCAATCTATGAAATTTTTTAATTAGATATTGTTTGATATTCCTGCTATATTTCACATACCCCATCCGAATCATCTACCGGTAGAAAAGATCCATAGGCTGCTACATCTTCCGCCTCTTCGAATATAGTAGTATCAAGCTAAATTCAAAGATGTGTTTAGAACAATCCATTGCCTTTTCATGACATATAATATTTACTGTTTTGTTACTAGGCTGTACTTACCATATTCGCACTATCTGGCGGTTGGTAAGGCCCATAGTCTTCAAATACAGTGCTAGTGAGCTAAAGAAAAGAGAGTATAATGAGCCAATTAAATCTTAATAGCAAATAAATATGTATAATTAAACAGAATATGTGTGGTGACCCAGTCGAGCGATTTTTGCTGCCGCCACTTGCCATTTGATGTCCAATAAGCGCGCGCATTGCAAGGTGGGAGTAGCAGCTGGCAACCCGACGACCTGACAACATGAATGACTCATACGAAGAGTCGAGGTCCGCGTCTTTTACTGACAAAATGTACTTGTCAACAATTACTGTCAAATAAAGTGCGTAGTCAGTTTAAATAGAACTCGTTCGTTATTATTTCGGTAGCACGCATACGCTACAATTGGTGACCCCGACGTGATAATTGTAGCGTATGCGTGCTACCGAAATAATAACGAACGAATTCTATTTAAACTAACTACACACTTTATTTGACAGTAATTGTTGACAAGTATGTACATGTTGTCATAGTAAAAGACGCGGAACTCGACTCTTCATATGGGTCATTCATGTTGCCAGGTCGTCGGGTTGACAGCTGCTACTCCCACCTTGCGATGGGCGCGCTTATTGGACATCAAGTGGTGAGTGGCGGCAGCAAACATCGCTCGACTGGGTCACCACATATCTAAGTATTAATAGGCTAATCTAAGTATTAATAGGCTAACAATTTTTGTATGGGAATTTTGTGACGGGAACTCCTTCCAAACTACTGAACCGATTTTAATGATTTATACACCATTAGAAAGGTATTCTTTCGAAGGTGTGCAAATTTTATATTTTATTAAAATTGGCGAAATACTTTAGCTATAATCCGCGAAAAACATTGAGAGCTTAGAATCCAAACTTCGCCAGAAGCGGTTCGTGGCTTTGCGGGAATTCGGTAAAACATTGCGAGCTCAGAATCCAAGCTGTACCAAGCTTGGGCAGATGTATTCGTTACAGCGTTGGGTCAGCAGTTCGTGACCAAGCTTGGGCAGAGATTCGAATCATGTATATAATGACCAAGCTTGGGTAGATGTATCGGCTAAGGATCTTTCATAAGATTGTGGGTGGAACAGCGTTCATTGGGATTGTGAGTGGAGCCATCTAGAAAAGATACTCACGAAATATGCATAGTCCACTTAACAAGTGGAACAGAAATGTTATGAGGAGATAAAAAAAACACCTGGCGCAGTGAAGCCAGAGAAACTGATTTTTGATGTGAATTTACTCTGGATTATCTCTAAGTTTATGTAAAATTAAAATAGTGGGATCCTTAATTACATATAGTAATCGCTTGTTGTAAATTTTAATTTCCTTACCACATACCATTTTGAAATGATTGCTACCAAAATATATAATGCCCAGAATTGAATGTTCCTCCGAAATGAAAAATTAAAGAGCTTACTTCATATGGAATCGAAAAAAAATCTAATGGCATTCTTAAAATTTTACTTTTAAAGTTTACCTTACATTTGCGCATAACATTTCCAATTTATTGTCCCAACGGAATGACTTGGACAATCATTATTTTGAGAAATCTAACAATTTGAGAAAGCCGCTTTCTTTCTCCGACTACGAAACACTTATCACACTGCGAATCAGGAATCGGGCACCAGTTGCAGAATTATCTGAATAGTTCATCGAATGAGTCCACACCATGTGTATCTTTATTGATTTTAATGGACAACCATAAGGCAACCTCGGTAGTTGTCATTTCAGTAAAACAGCGAAAAAATCGCATAGTATGTTGAATATCGGAACTAAAGTTTTCTTTGAGGACGAGTGATCCGTTAATGATAGCCAAAAGAAACTCATGTGAGTCTTGCTGTTGCTGCTGCATACAATAACCCCCTACCATATTCCTTAGTTCTCGGGAAGTGAGTAGTTCAGGTAAATTTTCAGGGAATGAAAAATAAATTAATTTGTCGTCAATAAACATTTTATATAATGTACATATATTATCCACTTGGGGACATTGACTACATTTATATAAGGTTCTATTGTTTAGTATAGGATCTGGCATACGGTATTTTCATGATAAGATATACCGTCTCCGTTTTCAAAACCTGTAGGAACATAATATGCGGTTCTTCTTGTTTGTAAATTTTGACTATTCGAAGGCGACATGATTGCCGAGTTTTCATTGATCCAATGCTCCATCTCATTTCCGTTAATTAATACACAAGCTATTAGCTAGTGATGGCTGAAATATTATTCATAAAAATGAAATTGAGCATTCTCACTGAAGTTACAAAATGTAACATTAATCTTTGTTGAGCTATTTGTGGAAAATGCCTCTGGCATACCATACCGGAAACCAAAACTTTGTAATTCTCTAAAGAAGGTATGACTCGGCTTGGCAGAAAAATCTATGTTGAGATCGCCTATAACAATTAACTTTGACCTCAGAGAGCTTACAAAATGAAGCATTTCTATAAATTTATCTTTTACTTCACTATAAGAAGTACTAGGTGATTTATAACATATTCATATACCAAATTCGTTATATTGCAACGGAATTCGTAGACTTGCTCTCGTCATTATATTCAAAGCAAACCTGAAATTGTTCCTTTTTTGAGCTGCAATATAAAGAAATGCCAAATACTTTTCGCCTAGTAAGACAGTTGTATTTATAAATAAAATTATATTTAGCGATGCCAACATTATCGCTTGGTAGTAACCAAGTCTCTACAAAAAATAATCAACTGGCTGAAAGGAAGGTTATATCGGCTAGTATGTCTGGAAGATGTTTCCTCGAAGACGGCACGTTGTGAAACATAAATGTGTCATCCCCTTCTGGTTAATCCTGAAAATGCAAATGGAATTTGACGGGACTGCCTCGAAATACGCGCAACATTTCCTTAGCGACATTAGTATTTACTGTTGTTGATGAAGGATTCTTAAATGTATCAATTATATTATATGAAGACCGCTCGACTTTGTTACTCGACTGAAGCCCATATAGAACTCATAAAATCGTTGTTGAAAGCAACAAAACTTGAATATACAGATGTATGTCGTACATTTTTCGATGACGTCATAGAGATCATCAACCCACCGATAGCTTGTTTGGGTGAAATAACCAACAATAGTAAAATGATATAGAGTTATGCCGATAATTGAGTTATAATAATTTTAAAGGCTGTAATTTTCTAAATGATCGAAAAATTTTCTTGAAATTGTACGTAAATGGGTACTTCTTTCCCACTATCGATAAGTTTCGCCTGGCAAGTTTTTAGTTACGAGTGTTGCATTGCTTACATATTTTTGCTGATATTTACTGTAACATTAAAACCCTTTGATGGATTTTTTTTAAAATTCAGTAAAAACCTCTTCCTCATTTACTTCCACCAATTTGACAAATTTCATTTAGTTTGCCATTTCCGTTATAGAGTAGTTTTGTCTTCAAAATTTTGCAGTTTGATAGCGGTATATTTTTAACTATTTGGCGGATTTTGCTGGAATTCTGAAATGTTTAAAAGTAGTCCTCATTAACTTCTATGAGCTGGACAAGTTTCGATGAGCTAACTCTGTCCGTTATAAAGTTATTTGGTTTCTAAGATTACGCCGTTATATAGCTGTAACTTTTTAACTGCTTGATGGAAGTTTGCTAAAACTCAATAATAGGCTAGTACTCATAGACGTCTACCTACTGGACAAGTTTGGTCCAGCTAGTTTTCTCCGTTATGAAGTTATTAGGCTTAGATACTTTTGCCGTTACATAGCTGTAACTTGTTAACCGCTTTATCGATACTGCTGGACTTCAATAGCAGCCGGCTCCTTACTGACATCTATCAACTGGGAAAGTTTCACTTTGCTTACGACTTCCGTTCGGCTGTTATCGTGTCCACAACATTTTGTGGATATATATATATATATATATATATATGTGTGTTCGTCTTGATCGAGCGGTGCTTATTCCAGCATTTTGCAGCCTTCTTTCCCGTTGTTCAGTTGTCTCAGACGAACGGGCCTGAGTAGTATGTATTCGATCAGTTTCTCTCACTTCTCGTTGTTCAGATGATTCAGACGAACGGGTCTCAGCGGCATTTACTCGAAGATTTTCCAGCCTTAATGCTCGTTGCTTGTCAGATTCTGAGGCTCGTAGTGCTCTTTTCTTCCGTGCTTGAGGTGTAGATCGGCCAATTGCTTGTCGCTTTGGAGGCATAATTGTACGGGAACGACGTGAAAAAAAAAATGCGTTTGAATTTATTAGATGTCATACATAATTAATTTGTTCTCCGCTTGCTCAACACCAAAACACAGTCAAAAATAGAATAATTTGATAGCAACGAACTTTTGCTCGTAGCAACTACAGTGAATTTATAGCAACAATCTTTCGCTCGTGGCAATTAGAAAAATTAAATTTTTTTTTTTTAGAAACCTTTCTTGGGTCATGCACAACATCTTTGCTAAAGATAATCACATGGTCAAATGCATAGTTTAGGATTCTATAAAGGACATACAGACAAACATTCATTTTTATATATATAGATAAAGGACACTAAAAAAATCTAATCATGCCAATCGATTCCTGGGGTCATAAAACGTAAAGAAAACCAACTCCGGGGTCGAAACTCGTTTTTGAGGGAGGGTCGAATAACTGATTTTTTCTTCAAAAATCAGTTAATTATGATTAAGCTCTTGAGTGATGCTACAGCGGTGGCGTATAGTACCGCCCTTGAGGAAAAACTATCACCTATGCTACACAACATCAGCAACACAGGCGTCCATGGGTTCTGGGAAGAACTCAAGGGTACCATCAAGGATGTCGCAGAGAAGGTCGTGGGATATAAAGCCCGGCGAGCGCGAAATGACTGGTTCGACGAAGAATGCAAAAATTCACTTGACGCGAAAAACGAGGCCTACAGACAATGGATTCAACGAGGAAACAGAGCCAGAAGAGAAAAATATGACGAGCTACGGCGAATATCGAATAGAATAATTAGACGTAAGAAACGTAAATACTTTGACGAGCAGTTGCTGAACATAAACGAAAACTTAGCTAATAGGAACACCAGACAAGCGTACAAACTAGTAAATACAATTAAGAACGGCTACCAACCCAGGACTAGCCTTTGTAAGGACAAGGATGGAAACATCATCAGCGACACCGATGGTATTAACAAACGATGGGCCTCTTATTTTGAAGAGCTTCTAAACCGACCATCTAACATCCCCACACAGGAGGCTCTCGACGATATTGTTGATCTAGGCCCACCCATTCAACCCCCGACAGTAGAGGAAGTTGATCTCGCGTTGCGGTCACTAAAACGAAATAAAGCGCCAGGCGCTGACGAGATCCCAGCTGAACTGCTAAGATTCGGTGGAACGAGTCTAGTTGATGCCATACATCAATTACTCCTGCGAGTATGAGAAAACGAGGAGATCCCAGACGATTGGCGCAGAAGCATCATCTGTCCAATTCATAAAAAGGGAGATAAATTGCGGTGTGAGAATTACAGAGGCATCTCACTAGTTTGTACGTCCTATAAAATTTTGACGAAAATTCTGGAAAATAGAATAAAACCGTACGCAGAACGAGTCATTGGCGAATATCAAAGCGGTTTCAGACCTGGTCGCTCCACAACCGATCAGCTCTTCTCTGTCAAACTGATACTCCAGAGGTGTTGGGAATACAACGTAAACGTATACCAAATCTTTGTCGACTTCAAGCAGGCATACGACAGTATCGATCGTGGAGTACTGTACAACATCATGCTGCAATTTGGTATACCAGCAAAATTAGTGCGACTGACAAAGATGACGATGACCAACTCCGTCTCACAAGTCAGGATCCAGAATAGACTTACTGATCTATTTGAAACACGCACTGGTTTGAAACAGGGCGATGGACTGGCACCGACGCTCTTCAACCTAGCACTGGAATACGTTATTCGGGCCATGAATATGGACAACAGCAAGACGCTACTCATCAAGTCGACACAATTAGCAGCGTACGCCGACGACATCAACATCATGTCCCGAAGATTGGCTGACGCAGAAGAACTTCTGCATACGCTCGATACCGCTGCAAAGGAAGTTGGATTACGTATTAACGAGGGTAAAACTAAAATAATGATGCAATCGGTGACAAGGACACCTGCACAACCGAGCTTCAACGTGGGGGACCTCAACATCGAGTTCGTGAACAACTTCATCTACCTGGGTTGCAACCTGTCAAGGGACGCCAACGATACTGACGAAATCAAGCGACGGATACAGTTAGCTAATAAGACTTTTTTCTAGGTTCTCCCCATAATGAAATCGAAACATGTGCACAGAAACACGAAGCTCCGCGTGTACAAAACCATTATACGACCAGTGCTATGCTATGGCTGCGAAGCATGGACCCTAACTCAAGCCTCCGAAAACATGCTAGACACTTTCGAACGTAAGGTTCTACGGCGAATTTTCGGGGCTGTTTGCGATCGAGATGGATGGCGCATCCGGTACAACCATGAGTTGTATGAAATGTACGATGAGCTGCAAGTCTCGAAAATCGTCAATCTACAACGACTTCAATGGGCAGGGCATGTACAAAGAATGGACGATGATCGCATGCCTAAGAGAGTAATGAATGCAGAACGAGTCGACGGAGCGAGACTGCGAGGACGACCGAGATCTCGTTGGGAGAGCTCAGTAGGTGTGGACGCCGCGCAGCTGCTGGGCTCCCAAAATTGGAGGACGCGGTCACGTGACCGAGATAATTGGAGGACAATGATCCAGGCGGCCAAGGCCCGACGTCGGGCTGTCGCGCCACGATGATGATGATGATTTAGCGACGTAAAGAGAAATAGTTTGAATCCAAAAACAAAACGATGTCCTGTATGTTCGTTAGAGAAAGTCTTGCTTTCGTGATACGCAGATCTATTGTGGGTGTTCAATCGGGCCAATAAGTGTGGTAAGTGTGATACGCAGATCTATTGTGGGTGTTCTCAAGTAATTCGGGCCAATAAGTGTGAAAGATACGCGAAGGTCAATACATACTTTAGTTACTTTCGTGGTAAATAATTATTTTTTGTGCAGTGCTTTCGGGCGAATAAGTGTTTTTAAGTAAGGTAAATAGCAAGGAAGTAGTAGTAGATTGCAAAATGCCCTCCCAACGGCATTCTGTAATTACTGGATTGAGCTGCGTGGTAGACGAAATTACATGAGGGTAATTAGAAACCACGACGCAATCAATCATTTAGATGGTACATATAAATGTACCTTAAATATAGTTTCACGGGATTTCGAACCTTTTAGTGTCACCATACACTGTCGAACTCGAACTCGAACATGGCCTGTACAGGTTAAACCAAAGTCTCTTTGAATTTTAATGTTTGTGTTGCCGGGGTGGTAAACGTGTTTCAAATATTTCGTAGATGCATTGAGTTTTTGAAACACAAGAAGATCTTGTTGAAAAGGGATTTCAGGTAGTGTGGAATTTGAGGGTATCCGAAATGGAATATAGTAGTTGTGGGTGATGTATGAGAGAAGAATGTGTGGTTTATGATGCAAGGTTGTGTGAGGATTTATGTTGATGCGTATACATTTTTGTTTCTGATAATAATAGGCGGCAAATGATGTATCATTACCTACCAAGAAGACAATGATTAAAAATGTACAGTGTGTTTGAAGGAGTTTTGTGCAACTATAGAGTAGAGGGTAAGGGCATCGCATCAAAATATTATAATGTATGACATGATATACATTGTCATTAAAGAATGTACGTGGTATGGGATTTCTGGCATTACATGATGTGTGGAAATTTATTTGATTTATACATAGTAAAGAGTGTTTATATTGTTATTAAATTTCCCACAATTAGCCTTTATGAGATATTAAATAATAACGAATTGAAATGCGATTCAATGTCACCATTTACTTATTCAATTACCTGCAACAAAGTTTGCATCCTTACCTGTTGAGCATTCATTTGTTCATTTAAAAGTTCGTTGGTTGGCAAATTGCAGGTAATTAGTGTGTCGTGTTCATCATGACAGATTATGAATGAAACTATATTGTAGGAGGCGGTAGAACACTTAAAAGTATGAATTGATATTTCCAACTACGCTTCGAGGGTCGTAAATTATATAAAATAATTGCACATCCTTTATGATTAAATTTTTTTTACAAGTACTTGTTTTGGTCTGCTGTGGTAACTTAAACACTTTCCTATAAAAAGGATTATTCATTCATATATTTGAAAATTTAATTACGACATCAGTAGAGTGAAGTATTTGAAAATGGGTCTAAGTGATGACGAATACCTAGCTGTGGCAGCTGTAATAGCTTCAAAAAAAATAGTCAAAGGAAAAAGAAGGGAAAAGTGGTCTAAGCAATGGCTACAAAGACGCAATAGTTTTTCGCATACAAACTTATTAAAAGAGTTAAAGTGTGAGCCGGAGGATTATCGACTGTATCTGAGAATGGATGAACCTACGTACCAAAGGTTGCTTTCCTTGGTAACTCCATACATTAAGCGTCAAGATACACATTTGAGACAGAGTATTTCGCCCCACGAAAGGTTAGCAGCGACTTTGCGATTTCTTGCTACCGGAAGAAGCTACGAAGACCTCAAATATTCAGTGGTCATTTCTCCTCAATCGCTAGGACGAATAATTCCGGAAACGTGCGATGCCATATATAAGGCGTTGTCTATGGATTACTTGAAGGTAAGATATTAAAACAGTCACTCACAAGAAACGAAAAAAAACACATTTTATTTTCTTTCTTTTTTTCAGTTTCCCAAATGCGAAGAAGACTGGAAGGAAATAGCACATCAATTTGAAGATCGGTGGAACTTCCCTCATTGTTTAGGAGCTATAGATGGCAAGCATATCGATATTGCTCCACCGGCAGGAAGTGGCTCCACGTATTACAATTATAAACGACGACACAGCATGGTCCTTATGGCAATAGCCAATGCCAAATATCAGTTCATTTTGGCGGACTTTGGTACTAACGGCAGAGTTTCGGATGGAGGAGTACTAAGAAATACAACATTTTTTGAAAGGTTGGATAACTCACAATTAAATTTAAAATACCAAGCGCTGAAAACGTCCAAGGTACCACTAAGCAATTACCTTATGTTTTCATTGGAGATGACGCATTTCCTTTGCGAACTGACCTAATAAAACCATTCCGTCAAGCAGATTTAAGTTTAGAAAAAAGAAAAATTTTTAATTATCGATTGTCCCGCGCTAGGCAAATTATTGAAATAGCTTTCGGTATATTGTCGGCACGATTTCGTATATTTCATACTAGAATTAATGTTTCACCAGACAAAATTACAAAAATTGTTATGGCTACATGTGCATTGCATAACTTTTTAATCGAACTTTCAAACAAATCATATGTGTCCCCTAATTGGGAGTATGAAGAAGATATTCCCAATGGGAAAGTTGTTAATCATGGATTTAATAGCATGAGCTCCAATATGGAAAATTTAGAGCATGATAACATTGATGATATTGCTCCTAATGCAAAAGCAGTCAGAGACGCCTTTATGGAATATTTTTCAAATGAAGGAAGCGTGCCCTAGCAAAATTCATTTATTTGTTAAACAGAATTAAATAAATAAATAATAAGTATTATTAAAGAATAAATAAAGAAAAATTGAATCACTTTCATGTATGTCATTTACTTTGGAGCGATCTTTGTTGTCTTGCGTCGGAATAATCCGCCTAACTCAGCCCAAGTTCCGTAACTATGATATAATATTTGATACTAGTACATGTATTTAAAGTTGAGCATTTTGATAATGCGCGTTGAAAGAATTTTTTTCTAGATACCTAGAAGTATGAAAAATAGTAATTTTCAAGTGAAAATTGCACCATTATCTAGGTATCGATTTTTTCTTCGCGCATCTCAGCCAAAGCTGATTGAGGTATCAAGTAATTCATCCTTTTGCCTTACAAAAACAACCCTTACCACTCAAAGTTGACTATAAGGTGTCCTAGAAAATGTGAGGTGCTTGTGAGGACCGCACATGTAATTCTGGCAGCAGAGTCCTCCATAATGAATTTACAAAGTAAATAATAATTTTTAGGTATTTGTTCGAAAGTTTATTTATTTGCTTTAAAATAAATTTAGTGTCAAAAAAGCACAAATAAGATGATCATGTTTATGAGGATAACACAATAATTGAAGTTACTTTAACAAATTAATGCTCGTTGTTGTTATCACTTCCTATGCGAGACTTAAACTGATTCAAGTTGAGGTCGCCAAATTTTGCTTCAAAAAGTACATCATTGATTATTTTTTCCGCAATCAGCTGCTGTCTACTATCGATGTGCCTTAATTTCGAAGCAACAGTCTTCCCCAGGAAATCCCAACGGTCATCTTCAGTTCGCTGACGTTTGAAGTGATCACGTACGCTCATTAATACATCATTTGCCAAGTCCTCACTGTTGCGCTTCTTCCTTTGTTGTTTTGATCTTGAAGCGGATGTCCGATTATTTGATTCCTCATCATCGATTATGATTAACTCGTCTGTTGATGGTGTATCGTTTATCTGAAAAAAAAAAGAAAAGCACAATTAAAAATGAGCATTTGATAAATAAAAGTTTGGTATAATAAATTTTACTTACTTCAGGAGAATTCGATTCCTCCAAATTTGATGTTGATTCGCAGGGAATATCTTGTTCGCCAACAAAATCAAAAAGCTTATAATATCATAGTTGGCTTTTGTAGACATCGTCGGTAGATGCTCCAGATTTTATGGAGTTCAACATTTTTTTTTTCTCCCTTCTCACTGCGGCTCTCAAAGAGTTGATTTTTTTTACAACACAATCCTTTTTCGCAGTGGGCTCAGCTTCTCTAAGTTTTTCCAAGAGCTTTTTATAAGCTGCTTCTCTTTTATCACGATTGTGATTGTGTCACTTGTTGATTGTGCTTACTTTTAATGTTCCATAAGCATGGTTCACTTCTATAGATTTCTATGAACTCCACAATTACATGATTACTTGCCATTATGACGTAGCCACTTGTATAAACTTCTTATGAATAAGTATGAATGCCTTTCGTCAGGTGTACTTATGCGTTGAATTTTTATAGTAAACAAATACTAATTATTATATTATTGCTCTGTATTTTCCAAAAGAGATAATACAATTCCAGATATGGGTTTTTCCACTCCGTCAAATCAAAACGTTTTTGCAAGCTTCATTCATATCTTTAATTTTTTCATTGAAGCAGTACCTAAAATAAAACTCCTTTCAAAATGTATGATGCTCAGCGTTGCACCGGTTCAATGCAAATTACAAGCAATTCGTGAATTACCAGACTCTCAAAATATTAAATGACCTATTTTATGGTCTACAATTAAGGGTAGAAATCAGTAAATGTTGACACTGAGACGCAATTCGATTCGTAAAATTTCAACATTGGTTTTAAAAGATCATTAGTTTGCAAATTGTGTTTATTATGTACCTACCGCATTGAACATTCCACATTACGAATGCACATGAATGACAGGTATTACGTGAACAGTTGATTTCGAAAGAGGTATTGAAAATACTCTTGGATTTGGCGGGTTGAAAGGAACACAATCCTTATAGTAGCCACACAAGATCGAGCTCAGTCACGACCAAACCATCAACGAAATCGTGTGTGGCCACCATTAGTAATACAGAACCATTAAGGGTCATAAATTTTTCTACATTGCAATATTTATCACGATTTCTGCGTATAAATTAAGTGTAACAAAAAATATCCCTTCTTGAATGAGTTACCTTATCTCTTCTGGGGAATTGAATGGTCAATTGAATGCTCTACACGTAAGGACACAAAATCGTATTCCAGGTAAATGATCCATTAAATGTGGACACATGACACTGAAATGGATTCCTATGCATATATCTTACAATCGGTAATTGCGTTGCAAAATGAATAATAGAGAGCACGCAAAAGAACCTCTGGATTGTGAAAAAACTACATTTAACCCCTTTCTATAATTAATACCATGCATAACACACACCTATACCTACTACGTATATCGAAATCCTACATCATATAACATTTACAAAATGCCAAACACCATACTCCAATTCACCATACATCACATGCTACATACGAGTATGTTAATGATAATGTGCATATATCGGACGCCATACTTTAAACTATTTGCCTGCAGATGCACTTACCCTCTTAGTTATCTGAACATTATTATTTTAAGATACGAATATTTCACACGTTCCCTAATTATTAAAAAAAAACATTGCAATCAAGTTTCTACTACTCTATATTTGTTTTCGTATACCAATATTATGCCGGATATATTCGCATCAGTGTCCCCGAGCGTTTCCATCATGCATCATGCATCTCCTCCTACTATTATCAAAATCTTATCCACCATATTTCATTCATTCATCATATTATATCCATCCGAATTCCATGAATTTTGCATCTCCGTCAATTTCAACTCAATTGCCTGAAATTACCTTCTTTCCAAAAGCCACAACGAAAACGAACCTTTTCATAATTTTCCTATTACATTCGATGCAATGCAATCGTTGCAAGAAACCTGTATTCAACAACACCTTTTGACCTACCACATTGTCTTGCCTTTGAAAGAAAATCCCTTGATCACTACTCTTCAAGCGATGTGTTAAAATTTCGTCCGAATGACCCAAGATACTTCGCACATATCTGAAGAAAATTGTCTGTTGAGACCATGTTCAAGCTCGAGTTCGAGTTCGACAGTGTATGGTGTCACTAAGGCGTAATGCAAATTTAAATAAAAAATTTATACATTGAACATTACACGCCTTGATCGTGGTCCGCTGTAAGTTTTTGGTTTCGGTGTTTGACCAAAAACGCTTCGGGTAGGATCAAACATCTGGCTCGCTTCAACGTCTTCATTTGCAACGAATGCTGGCTTCAATCGTTCGGTCGTAACGTTTACTTCCTTGGTTCCGAGCATTATCGTGAATACTCGGTCGCTAAGTCGTTTGACAACACGATGAAGTCCTGAGTACTGTGGTGTCAAAGGTGGTTTGACTGCGTTCTGGCGTAAGAACACATGTGAACAGGAATATAACGTCTTATGTACGAAAACGTTATTCCTTTGATGATGCGAGGCTGGAACTGGTGGCAATTTCTCCATATCGTGTCGTATTTGTTCCGCGAGTTTGAGCTCGGTTGAGTTTTCGTGTTGTACGAGAAGCTCTCCAGGGAGTGTGAGAGTCGTCCCGTAGACGAGTTCTGCTGAGGAGCATTTAAGGTCCTCCTTAAACGAAGTGCGTAAACCGAGAAGAACAGTTGGGAGTGCTTCCGACCACCTGTCGTAATCGTGGCAAGTGAGGGCGGCCTTCAAAGATCGGTGCCACCGCTCAATGAGACCGTTGCATGCTGGATGGTATGCTGTTGTGCGCGATCTCGAAATGCCCGCCAACGAAAGAAAACTGCGAAAAAGTACCGACTCAAATTGTGAGCCTTGGTCGGTCACGACTGTTTTTGGCGCACCAAATCTAGCAACCCAAGTGCTGTAGAATGCATTTGCCACGCATTTCGCTGACATCTCTGCTATCGGAACTGCTTCCGGCCACCTCGTATACCGGTCAATCATCGTGAGGATGTAACGTGACCCATTCGACGGTGGTAAAGGTCCAACGATGTCGATGTGTACTTCCTTGAAACGTTCGGTTGGAAGTGGAAAGTGCATCGGCTCGTTGTGAACATGTCGACCAATTTTCGCTCTCTGGTACTGTTGACAATTCTTGGCCCATCTGCTCACGTCGCGGTCGATTCCTGGCCAGACATACGTTGCTCGGATTTGCCGACTAGTCGCCTTCCCACTGGGGTGTGCGGGATTGTGGAATGTCTCAAAAAGTGCCATTCTGAGCTTCTCCGGGACGTAGGGTCGAATCCGTTCTTGCGAAACATCGCAATACACCGAATTCGGGCTGCCGTCGAGAGATATCCGCTTAATTTGAAGAGACGATGTATCGGATGAAAATAATTCTCGAAGCTCAGCATCGTCTTTTTGTTCGCGAGAGAGCTGCTGCAAATCGATCTTGACCGGCATCGTTATCGCTTCAATGTCACCCCTGGAAAGCGTATCGGCAACCACATGCATGTTGCCAGACACATGCACTATCTCGGTTGTGAACTGAGAGATATACTGTAGGTGCCTGTTCTGGATAGGTGTTGCCCGCTCTGCCTTTTGTTTAAACGCATAAATAAGCGGTTTGTGGTCGGTACGGATGTAGAAACTGCGGCCTTCTACCATAAACCGAAAAAACTTGACCGCCAGGTAGACCGCCAATAACTTTCGATCGTAGGCGCTATAGCATTGTTGAGCCGGTGTGAATTTCTTCGAGAAAAACCCGAAGGGTCGCCATTCGCCATCCGTGAATTGTTCCAGGACCGCACCAGCTGCCAAGTCCGATGCGTCTGTGGATATTCTAAGGGCTGCGTTATCGACAGGATAGGCGAGTAGTGACATTTCAGCAATAAGTCGTTTAGTTTCCTCAAACGCGTGTGACGCCTCCGGGTTCCAAACTATTTCGGTGTTGTCGTTCCTTTTGCTTCCTTGGAGAAAACTGTTCAGTGGTGCAAGGATCGAGGCTGCGTTCCGCAAGAATCGCCTGTAAAAATTGACGACGCTCAGGAAACGTCTGAGATCCCGTACTTTTTTCGGTTTGGCGAAGTCCTGAATGGCTTGGACTTTAGTTTTCAGCGGTTCGATGCCGTTCTTCGTTACCAAATGGCCAAGGTACTCCACCTGTTCCACACCAAAAATGCATTTCTCCGGGTTGACTCGTAAACCGTGCTCCGCAAGACGCTGACAAATTATTCGCAGATGCTGCTCATGTTCCTCCAGCGATGCTGATGCGATGAGGATATCGTCGAGGTAATTGAAAGAGAACGGAAGTCCACGGAGAGCATAGTCAAGCAAGCGTTGGAACGTCTGTGCTGCATTCCGCAGTCCGAATGTCATGACTGTGAATTCGTACAAGCCGAACGGCGTAGTCACAGCCGTCTTCGGTATGTCTTCTTCAGCGATGGGGACCTGGTGGAATGCTCGGATGAGATCCAACTTCGAGAAAACGGGTTTCTCATGGATGCTTTGCACGATATCGTGGATATGGGGTACTGGATATTTGTCCGGGACGGTCACGGCATTCAGTCTTCGGTAGTCTCCGCACGGGCGCCACCCGGATTTCTTCTGCTTCATAAGGAGCGGACTTGCCCAAGGGCTCTTGGATGGTCTGCAGATCCCCTGGCTGAGCATAAACTCGAACTCACTGCGCGCTGCACTAAACTTGTCGGGCGGCAAGCGCCTCGGTCGTTCGGCTACTGGCTGTCCTCTCGTCTCGATGCAGTGTCGAACATCATGCTTGACCGCTTCGTGGCAGTAGTTTGTAGCTGTCAATTGCGGAAATTCAGCTAAAATAGCGTGAAATCGGTTGGACTTGTTTAGCGTGGAGATGCACTCGGCCGTGCCATCAAAAGTTTTCGCGTCAACCGAAAGATTCGAGATGGAGTCCACTAGCTTCTTCCGTCGAAGATCAACTAGCAACCCGAAGTGTTTTAAAAAATCAGCGCCCAGGATTGGTCTGGACACCTTCGCCACTCTGAATGTCCATCGGAAACTCCGCCTCAAGCCTAAGTGGATGTTCACACAGCGTGCGATGCCGAGCCGAGCCGGGTCGAGCGATGCGATGTGGTGGGTGTTCACATTGCACGCCGTGCGATGCCGAGCCGAACGATGGCTTGCGATGCAA
Organism: Chloromyia formosa; assembly: GCA_964017055.1. NCBI lineage: Eukaryota > Metazoa > Arthropoda > Insecta > Diptera > Stratiomyidae > Chloromyia > Chloromyia formosa. Next base: position 82,034,937 of record OZ024813.1, on the reverse strand, counting down.
AGATGATCCGAGCGATGGCTTGCGATGCAAAGATGATCCGGGATGTTCACTGCACGCAATGATGGAGAGTAGAGACCAATTTAGTTCAAGGAATAATCTGTTCGACATCATGTCGTTTGTATGCTTGACCCAGTAAATTTATTTCAAAACAGTGCTCTAAAAATGGAAGGGCGTCGCCATTGGGTGCATCCCATTAATGAAGAAAGGCCCAGTGTTGGTGTTCAAAGCAAAAGTTCAAGAGAATTCAAATAACAAAATATAAAATAAAAAACTCGACGGACCGTTCAAATAACAACACTATGCAAAACTTTATAATAGTTATTATTTCAAGATACTAAACTTCAACAATATTCAAAATTCAAATAAAATGTAAAAGCTTCGAATACGAAAAAAATAATACTATGCGCAAGAAGGTTCGACTAAGAATGAACCAAGAACAAAGGATCGCGAATAACCCCCCGGGAGAAAATACAGGAATTTTCCAATATTGAAAATTCCGGTATTCTTCCCAGTGAATTATTCGCGCCTTACAAATACTACAGAATATATGTATTGTAGTATAACAATTTAAGCCTAGATCAAAACCGATCGGTACAACGACAATCAGCTGTTTATCTATTACGAATCAATTCAGCTATTACAATTTTCAATGTAGGTCAATTCTATTTGACACTTGTCTTTGACCTACATTTGGTAACTATGTAAATATAAACAATGAAAGTGGGGTTAAGTCTTGTGTAAAACGAATTGTTGACTAGTCTCAATGTTGTGTTATCGTCGTGTGTGAAGTGAAGTGGTCGCAGCTGCACCGTCGTAATTGCGCCTATTAAAGCGCCAAATCAGATAAGTAGTCCTTTAATATTGTACTTTGTGATGCTTTGTGTTGTCTTCTATTTTCAGATTGTTACATCGATGACGAGTTGCGACAGCTGGACGTCTTATAGTCGCCAACTCTAAACAGTTGGTGAATTTCATCATCTCTTCCGCGACCTCAGACGAGAGGTTTCACAAGCGAATTGAACAGCGGCGCACCGCTGTGTATAAACGCAAAAATCGGCAGCCGCGGCGGCTTTAGGACGATGAATGTATAGACCGCTCGACTCGCCGTTGCGGCCACCGCCGCGGTTTGTGGAGCGGCGAGATTGCATTTGAATTCAAACCGCATGTGAAACCACGCCTTCTAAACGCGACCTTATTACGGTGATAATAACCTTTCATTTGAGCCATACTGAATCAAAACCGGAGTCCAAAGCGTATATACCCTAGACTTGTACAGACCTAGTTGTGATACCAAAACTTGCAACTGGCAACGGCCATATGCATTAAAAGTGAATTTCCCATATGGTCAGTTTGAGCTGTGGGCGTGGATCCAATGAAAAGTTTCATCGTTCATCCATTCGAATTTTGGATATTTACATTTGAACTAACGTTTACAGTAAAGGTTGCCGTTCATTCAATAGGATCTTGCCCATTCCCAAAATCAACTAACCAACCCACCCTATAAATATTTGTCGCATTTTGCAAGTCGCTAGCATCATTGTATCGAAAGTTATCGCTCATTTGAAATTTCATCTGTAGGGGTTCCTTCGGTCGGATCTTGCCCATTTTCAATGCCAACCAACTACAAACATTTGACCAAAATTTCAAGTTTCTAACTTCATTCTATTGAAAGTTATCGTGCAAACGGACAGACAGACAGACAGATATGGCCAAATCCAATCAGGAGATGACCCTCATAATTTCCATGTATACACTGCCACACCGCCGCGCCTAAAAGTCTAGGGTATAAAAGCAGACATACATGCATTTTTTTCAGTGTGATCTTACATCAAATATTACTTTACAGCTCGTACTTGCACCATACTGGCTCCAAAAAGCTTCACATCGCAAAGCATCGCAAAGCCCATAAACTCCATCGCAAGGCCCATTAAATTCCATCGCAAAAAATCAGCAGCCGGTACTCGCACGAAAAAGCAAAGAAGTTTGTGAAAACATCGGGCCATCGCTCGGCTCGTCATTGCATCGCGCGCAGTGTGTACACTCAAAGCGTGATTCCATTTAAAATTGAAGACTTTCCATTTCCTTGCTTTAAAAGCTTGTAATCGCATTGCATCGCTCGACCCGGCTCGGCTCGGCATCGCACGCAGTGTGAACATCCACTAAGTTCAGGGTCAGGAAACGCTCCCCAAACGTATCTATTGTTGTGCCATTTGCCGCGTACAATTTAGGACTAGTGATGTTTTTCCTACTCGTATGTCTGTCCGGTGGGATGACGGATACATCCGCTCCCGTATCAACAAGAAAAAGTAAACCTCCGTCCTTGTCCCTTATAACTAAGCGATTAGTTTGTCCCTCGCCGCCGCCGATCGCGCATAACGGCGACGAGGTGATTAGTTTCCCGGGAAAGCGCACGGTTTGGTGCATTTCCGCGCTTTGTCTACGAAACGACGGTGGTAAAAACAAACGGAATTGTTACCGTTTTCTTTTCCTTTCTGGGAATGTGCTGGCGTGCGGGAGCGAGATCGTTTATTTCGGGACTTGGAACGATTTCTAAATTGGGTTTCAAATCGGCTGAGTCGTTCACTAATGCTGGCAATTTGTCTTGCCATGTCGCTAGTATCACCACGTTCGGATGCAACACTGACTGATGTGATACCTGCGATGGACGGCAAGTCCTCCTTCTCTCGGAGAATTCTGTCCGCCATTTCGGCAAGGGCTTCGACATCGACGTGTGTAGTCACACTCAAAATTTCCCGGACGCGGGTTGGTAATTTTTTTAACCAAAAAATGCGAAGTGTATCTTGGCTCAATTGGTCGCCGACAAGGTAGCGCATGCGACGTAATAATTGAGATGGCTTAAAATCACCTAGTTCGAGATCGGATAGTGCCATCGCCAAAGCGTCTTCCGGAGATTCTGCGAACCGATTTATTAATTTGGTTTTAAGCTCGACGTATTTATTGTCTTTGGGCGGATTCTCGATAATGTCCGCAACTTCGTCGAGAACAGACATGTCGAGCGCAGCGACGACCGCGTGGAATTTGGTAGAATCAGATATAATACGGCTATTTGCAAATTGAGATTCAATGTGTCTGAGCCACAATTTTGGTCGTTGTCGCCAAAACGCAGGTATTTTGACTTGAACGGAGTCAACATAACTAGGCGGAAGATACGAGCGAAAATCGAGAGTGTCGCGTACTGGCGTGCCGGGTGTTTTCAAAATGGCCTCCGGTTGAGACTGGGGCGCTGCACTGGCACCTGCACTTGCACCGGTTTCGTATGCGGGCTCCTTTTCCGCGGGTGGATGAGGATCGCCGGGCATTTTGATAAAAAATTAAAGTCGTACCTTGCGTCTTGCCGGGAATACGTTTTTTCGCAGGCTTCCGATGTCGAAAAACGTGGATCGATACTCGGAAATCCAAATGTCGGATGATGAAATGAAATATGTCACTCGATGATGTGCAATCCAATTTTCTCGGATGACGAAATGCGTCGTTCGATGATCAACAATTTACTTGTCGAGTGCGATGTTCTGCTACGATTATTCTGCTGCTACGTTGTTTGCACAATCGGCGGGGTCACCAATATGGGTAATTTGCTTTCCCATCAAATAACTAACGCCATAGATATTCAATTTCAATCCGTGTATTCTAACAACTTATAATGCGGAAGATGAAGGTACGTGACACGACTTGACTCACTGGCAGTACAAGACAGGAAGAATGAAATAAATCATTGTATGGAGTGGCATGATTTTTCTCGCAGTCAGGTGTCGTGTCGGTCGCTGTCACTTCCCCACACTTTGTGTATACAGTGCCACCTATCCGACAAATTGTCATTGAGTTGGAAAAATATTCACTCGTTGCTATGTAGTTGGGACGCTAAGCGACATAAATCGACGCCACCTTACAAAATATGATAGAGAAATGCCGTTTGGTACGAATGTTGGTGGGGCCCATACTTTTAATTTAAGAGATGGAGCAACCTTGGACCCCGCGGCAGAGCGGCTGTGCGGGCGAAAAACCGCGAAATTTGAGCCCTTTTCTTAATATTCTCCTCGTAACTTCTAAACGAAGCCTCGTATCGAAAAACTTAATAGGATGTAAATTAAAGAGCGTCAAATTCTACATCCAATGCATTGCTCAAAGTTGAAATTTGGTTAACGTCACTTTTTGAGGCTTTGGAGAAAAATCACACTATATCGCTTTTCAAGCTCACATATCTCTGTAACGGATACTCCAAATGAAAAACCGTACAAGTAAAAGTTGAAGATATTTTGATTTCCAGTTTAACGTGTCCGATACTTTTCAAATCCGTTCATTTTTATTGTAGTTGTGAGTGAAAATGCTGGAATGCTTTCTTAGCGATTCCAGCTTTAATAGCTCTATTTCGGTAAGTATAGTAGCTGAAGTTTTGTTTTGGTCTTAATTTACAGATAATTAAATCTTGTTCAAAAAGTCTTTGCTTGATAGCTTGGCTTGATAGCTTAGGTCATAGTTACGCTTTTTAGGGTTTTGTAGAAAAAACAAAACCCTTATGATATCAGTCATATGTCAGCCTGTGCAAAGAATATCTCGAAAACAGCTGAAGCTACAGGTATGGAATTTGGTAGAAATATGAAGGATTACTACAATTTGTGTCATAAGGCTTTTCAATAGTGGCCAAATCGCAAGAAGGGGGGGGGGGGGGGGGGGGGGGGTTACCATAAAGGAGAGAGTTATTCGCCGCTTAAACCACATATATGAAAATTTCCAGGATGGCGGCATATAATTAGGATAGCGACGTTAAATATCCAGAATGTTGATATTGTGACATGCACGAACGGTCGGAGCAGACGAGCGACGTGCGGTCGGGGTGTCGAGCGAACAAGCGAAAAGCGAGAGACGTGTTGCGAGAGAGAGTCGGGCAAGCGTATTGACGAGGAGAGGTTGTGTTAGAACCGAAGGCGATAGTTGGTGAATAAAGCGATTAAATATAAGAGCTTCGCGTTTTTATTGTTAAATCCAGGATTCCTTGTGCCCCTCCACGTATGTCACACTGGTGTCAGAAGTGGGATCCTGGTGGAATCGCGAAGAAAATCGAGCGACGAAAGTGGTGAAATTGTCGGACAGAGTAGTGCGGTGCGCAGAGAAACGAACTGGTCGTGGGAGCAGTACGGCGCGCGGTGAAACGAATTGGACAGACTGAGTAGTGCGGTGCTAGAAGAAACGAACTAGTCGTGGGAGCAGTACGGTGCGTGAATTGGACAGATAGAGTGGCGCGGTACGCGGAGAAACGAACTGGTCATCGGAGAAGTACGGTGCGTGGTGGAGCGAATTGGACAGACAGATTTGGGTAGTGTGCGGAGAAGTGAACTTGTTACACTATGCCTACTATTGAGGATCTGAAGGTCGTCCAGATGAAGGAGGAGTTGGAGAGGAGGAGTCTCCCAACAAATGGCAACCGGGTAGCACTAATGGCCCGTCTTGTTGAGGCAATCGAAAAGGATGGGCATGATGCAGCCACCTTTCAGTTTGTGGTGGACGACAAACCCAACAGCGAGTATGCTGGTTCCATAATGGTGGTCTTGCAAGAAGTTTTATCAAAAATGGATCAGCAACGGCAAGACATTGAGACGTTTTCGGTTACTCTTCACACTCAAATTGAGAGCCGAGTCGAGCAAATGGAAATCCGAATGAGTGGCAAATTGGAGTATTTGCGACAGGAGATGAATGCCAAAATGGTAGCTATGTCAGCTCGAATCGACCACCCGTTGAATGAATCGGAGGTAACGGAAGTGGTCGCCGGAGCTTCGGCTGCAGTTATACCTATTGGATCCCGAAGCTTTAAGGCTCCAACATTTGGCGGTGAATCACCCTGGGACATTTATAAGATGCAGTTTGAAGCGGCCGCCTTAAATAATCAATGGACCGATCAAGAACGTGCGACGGCACTTATACTAAGCCTGAGGGGAGCTGCGGCTGAAATTCTTCAAAGGGTCTCAACTGAAAACCAATTAAGCTACAACCAACTGGTAAATGCTCTAGACATGCGGTATGGTGAGGAGCATATGAGACCAATATATCGATCACAACTGCGGAATAGGTCCCAGAAAGCAGGCGAATCTCTCCAACAACTGGCGCAAGACATCGAAAGATTAACGCTCTTGTCGTATCCAACATCAGATCCGGAACATCGAGATGAGACGGCGCTGGAAACTTTCATCCGGGCCTTGAGGGATCACGATCTTCATCAGTTACTGCTATTAGCTGACAAAAGAACGCTTAAAGATGCTTTGGCGTATGGGCTGACTTTCGAATCAGCCAAATATGCTTCGCGTGTTGAAACCAAAGTGCGAGAAGTCATGGACGACGAATGCATATGCCAACGAGCCAGAGGAGAATCACGCCCAGAGGGAGGCATAACATGCTGGAACTGCGGTAAGAAAGGACATTTGAGACGTGACTGCCGCCAACCACCGCGTGTTCAATATTGCCAAGGATGCGCTGCAAGGAAACGGCAAGAAAATCAGCACAAGGATAGCTCTTCCTCCACTGCTGAGACGGGAAACGAGTGAAGCCTAACTTCGCGGGATGGAAGTGGGCTTGTAAATCGAACGCCCCCAGTACTATCATCGATATATCCCGATTACATCGGGGAGGAAACGAATTGTGCTTACAAGGTCAAATTGAAAACCGTAGTTGCTTATTTACCATCGACACCGGAGCGACCAGGTCTATTGTCAGAACGGATAGGGCGGAGAATTGGAGACTTACCAACGTGGGCAAGTACGTCCTGCGAACGGCTACAGGCGGAACAACCCGAGTGCTTGGGGAAACTGGCCGCAAAATACGACTAGGTGAACTGACTTTCCAACATGAATTTCTAGTTGCTGAAATTACCGATGAATGCATCTTAGGTATGGATTTCTTGAGCCGTCATGGATTCCATCTGGACTTGGGAGAACGATTGCTGAAATGGAGGAACGTCGAATTGTTGATGACGACTTCTGCTACCGATGACGTTAAAATGAGGATAGTGATCGACGAAGACGCGAGCATGCCACCAGCTTCGGAGAATGTTATCTGGGCCAAGATCGATGGGGATACCAGTGGACATCGATGTTGCCTCATCGAACAGGCGGAAGCAGCACGCCCATCAAATATTATGCTAGGCAGGACTTCGGTTAAAATTGAGGACAACCGACGTGTTCCTGTGAGAATATTGAACGTGGCTGATACTGCTATCAAGTTGAACAAAGGAGATGAGATCGGTAGTGGCCACCTTATATCCTCCGTAGCATCGTTGGATGAAGTCACCGGGTGTCATAAGCAGTTACCGACTATAAATGGACGAAAGGAACAGCTTGTCCAACGTCTTCTCCGATCAGCTGAACTGAGTGAAAAAGAATACCAGCAGGCAGCAGCGGATCTACGAAAACGGTGGGACGCAATACACGAGACGATACGCAGTCGGATGCAGCTTAATACAGATCGAATGAAAATGCGGTACGATAGGAGAGCAAATTCATCGGGTTTCCAGTTGGACGATCTGGTGTGGCTATATAACCCCCGTCGTCGCAAGGGGTTGTTCCCGAAACTTCAACTCAAGTGGGAAGGTCCCTACAGAGTCCTGGACCGCCTAAGCGATATAGTATACCGCATACAAGAAGATGGAAAACCACGGGTAAAAATGAAAATCGTCCATTTCGATCGTCTGGCTCGATACCATGGTAATGACTCACGTACTCACGATGAAAACGAGTTATCTGTTCGGGACGAACAGAGCTAAGGAGGGGATAATGTGACATGCACGAACGGTCGGAGCAGACGAGCGACGTGCGGTCGGGGAGTCGAGCGAACAAGCGAAAAGCGAGAGACGTGTTGCGAGAGAGAGTCGGGCAAGCGTATTGACGAGGAGAGGTTGTGTCAGAACCGAAGGCGATAGTTGGTGAATAAAGCGATTAAATATAAGAGCTTCGCGTTTTTATTGTTAAATCCAGGATTCCTTGTGTCCCCCCACGTATGTCACAATATCCTTAGGAAATAATAGTAATAATAATAATAGTAATGCCAATTCGTTAGCAAAGGGTGCAGGTATCTTGTTATAGATACAATTTGCATGTACATAGTCATAATTCATCAACTAGTCAAGAATCAAAAACAATAAAAATTATTTTTGTCCGCTATTGCCACATTGTGCACCGTCGAGTCAGTAAGCGGATAGATTTGAAACTGATTTGTTTTGTGTTTCGTGACAAGTGGTAATGTGTTACAGTATTCAAAAGTGATAGTGCGTATGATAGATGCTGATTGTTATTTGGTAAGTTTGAGGGACACCTGAAAAGGGCATCCCTTCAAGCCATGAAATTCTGGCAGGCTGTGGAAACGCAGCAACATATTCCATCTCCTGGAGATTGGGGGTGGAAACTAGAAGGAGAACGTTGGCTCCCATTATGGATAACAGCGCCGGTTGCTGCAAAGGCATCTGCCACTCTTCAGCGTTGCAGGTGCAAGACACCCTGCAAGAGTAAATGTGGCTGCAGGAAAAAAGTTTGTCCTGCACAAAGAGCTGCACCTGCAGTTGTGAGTCAGCCGCTGTAGGGTAGCATAACATACTTATTGTGTATTTACAACGCTTCATCTTTGATGTTTCCTCAATGAAGTAAATATTTTCTTCATTTAAGTTTAAGTTTTAAGAAAATCCGGAAATAATGCGAATATTATTGTAACTTAGTCCGGATGGCGCAACCGTTAGCACGTTCGCCTTCAACGCACTGGGCCCCGGTTCGATTCCGGGGATTTACGTGTCGGACTATGAGCCCACTCAGCTGTTAAATGAGTACCCATTATGGGGTAAATAACTCGGTTGAGCGTGTTGCTGATCACATACCTCTGCACAAAAAACCGTCACGATCTAGAAAATGAGATGATGCTAACTCATCTCGAGGCCGTGGTTCAAATTGGACTGTTGCGCCAGTTATTTATTATTTATTTTATTGTAACTTATGACCGCATGGAATCGCGGTTGCCTTCATTCGACTAAGAATGACCAAATACATTGTAACGACACCCCGACATGGGGGGGGGGGGGGTAGGAGACGGTAAAAGTCAGTAAAAGTCAGCCTATCAACGACGGCGGCACCTGCTGGCGGGCGGCTCAGTTCGGGAGGGTTGTGGTCGAGGGTAAGTGTCGTTGCTGACAGCGTCGTACAAAAATAATTTCAGGTGCCAAAGCATTGCATTTCTAGTCCGAAACGGGGCAAAAACAAAATGCGAAGAAGAAAGAAGGAAAGAAAGAAAAAAAAACAGGGGAGTGAACCAACCAGCTTTGATGACCCTCGGTGGTCGGACGAGTGCCAAAGTGCTGGGGAAGTCAGGCCTAGCGGACTAGGGCAAAATTACTGGTTATCGGCGCACTTACGCCGTGCTGGTTCACTCCCCACGACTGTAATATCTCGAGCTCCCGGCAGGGTTAGGGAAAACGGCAAAAGGCGACGCAGGCGGACATCGGTTTGTTTAGGGGATACTCATCCTAAACAAACGATGCGTCATGAAGCAAGCGGAACCGCGGTAGCATCACTCAAGGGTGTTTGTGTCACGGAAATTGACCGACGGTTATAACTCACGACGCCAATAAAGAGAGAAAAAAAAATATAAAAAAAACAGTCGAATTATTTGTATATAATAATATTAAGAACCCTCAAATTACAACATAAGAATCTAGCGTATCAACAATTTTTCAATATTAAATTAAGTTCTTCAAAAGAAAATAACAATACCCCGGAAAACAGGACGACACTTACACATAATGTGGTTACTCACTCTTTAACTTGTGTTTAGTTTGTTATATTCGTGAAGTTCTCTTTTTTTTTGTTTGCTTTAATACAATTCGGGAGAGTTCCGGTGGCGGCCGCTACGGGAGTTCCTCGATGTTCTTAACTAGCTAATAATAGGAGTAATAATAATATTAAATTAACACATATGACAAGCACAAACACAAATTACGCGGGCGACATGTTTCAGCAATTCGTCATGTTCCTTTTTTTCGTAGTTTTCGTTTTCCCCTTTTTTTTCCTTTCTTGTTCGTCTGACAATTTGAGTTCACGCGGTGGTGGCCCTTGATTTGATGCTCCCCGCGGGGCGGCTCACTGTATGTGTCCACTTGGCGAAGCGGCTGTTTGTATGTGGCCCGCTATGATGACACTCTAGGGGTGGCTTATCGTTCCGTCCCGACCGCAATCACTTCAAAGAGGCACGATTTAACTGGGCTTTTTTTCTGTTCTGAATGCCTTGTTCGAACCCTTGTCGGCAACGAGGAAGAAAAAAACACGCGGTCGGCAGGGTCCCCGCAGGGCGCAGCGCCTCCAACAGAGGGAGAAACTCGCTTCCCTGCCCACAATCTACAAAAACGAGGAATTCCTCAACTTACTCTTATTAATTCCATTCAAATCATAAATACCTCGTTTTTTCCCCCAACGCAGAGAAACTCAGTATTTTTTTTTTTTAAATTGGGGCACTGGAGCACGCACTGAATCACTATTCTGGGAAGGGGCCACGCGATCCTTACCGCCTTCGCCGGGTGCAAGGTCCGAATCGGATTTTTCCCTAATTTTGCCAATAATTAATGCCTATCGTAAAAAAGGACGGTTATCCTAACTTTTAATTAACTTTTCTTTACATAGTTCAATGTTAAACTCACTTTCCAGGTAACTATCCGCTTAATTCAGGCACTAGGGATCCGCACTGCACCACTGTCACACGAAGAAGACATGAGGTCGGCAGAAATTTTTTAGCGACCCCCTCTACCGGAAACGCCTTTGGAAAAAGGGAACACCAATTCCCCTTTTCCCGCAGTTTTTCCCCATATGTGGTGAAAAGATTGCATTTTCCGAACACCGCCCAGAAGGAAAGCTGGCAACATCGCAAGTTCCATTTGTCATGCGAAATGTCACTTTGGCATTCGTTACTGTCAGTCCGTGTTTATAACACAGTCCAATTTTTACCTCTAGGCAATACAATCCTTAGGGACTAGCCATCAATCCTGGATAGGAGCCCCACCTGTGGACTTCTGTCATACAGCGGTGACATCAAGAACAAAGGTCGACATAGTCAAAAAAAAAGAAGAAATTAATTGGTGTTTTTTTGGCTTTCTTTGTAGGCTGCTAACCCGGACGTAAGCTCTGACCTCACCGGGATCGCTTAAAGGCGTACATCATTATCCTCGTCGAACATAACCAGTAAGTTCTACTTAATAGTAACTGTGTCCTAACCTTTTCAATTAGCCCTGTTCTTTGTGTGAACCAATTGTTCTCTCTTATATGTACATACATATCTTCTGAGACATAATTTGGTTTTTTTTTTGTTTTAGGTCCAAGGAAAGAACTTAGTCCTAGGACGGAACAGCAATTAGGCTACTGCTCGAATTCCTCCCAAGCCTTCTGCCAGAAGGGGGTTAAAGATGCGCGCCGGGAATCAATCGTCCCGACGAAGTGCATCCGGAAAGGCGAAGAATACTAAGACGCCAATTATATGCTTGGGTACAGGTCTGTGCTAGAATGCCGCCGGCAATATGGAAGGGAGTAACCAGATGGTTGGTGTCTCGTGACAGGTAATTTCTGCTTTCCGAAATAAATTATATTGTTAGATGATTTTTGTTGTCATCGTTATTATCAGTTGACAGTTACAACCTTGAAGTGTATTCGTCTTCCGACTCGATGGCCTGTGTCAATACTATTCATGCCATCGATTGGAAACCGAAATTGACACTTTAATGTTTAAACAACCAGACAAGCTGTCATCACCAATAATGATACATTACAGGGCAGGAAATTTTACCTCAACGACTCTCCAGCCTACATCTTCTTTCTTCCATCTTAACTTAGAGATAATATTTTTGATATTTGACTATGATAATACTTTAATACTTTTACGTATGAAAGTTGATAATATTTGATCTGACCGCTTCAAACATATTTAAAATAAATAACTGGCGCAACAGTCCAATTTGAACCACGGCCTCGAGATGAGTTAGCATCATCTCATTTTCTAGATCGTGACGGTTTTTTGTGCAGAGGTATGTGATCAGCAGCACGCTCAACCGAGTTATTTACCCCATAATGGGTACTCATTTAACAGCTGAGTGGGCTCATAGTCCGACACGTAAATTCCCGGAATCGAACCGGGGCCCAGTGCGTTGAAGGCGAACGTGCTAACCGTTGCGCCATCCGGACTACTAAAACATATTTAAGTCTAACTTATTTTACAATTAACCTAATACTACTCTAAGGGAGATGCTTAACCAGGTATTCCGAGGATGATACCGCATAGCGTCGACTGAATCCTCCGAATGAACATACTTAATGTAAACTACAGCTAAACTTAACAGAAAGAAAGAAGAGGGACCTATAAAGAGTCGTGGCAGGAAAAGAGCCTGAAGGAGTACTAGCAACGTCTGATGTCTTTCATGATTATATTTGCCTAAGAGCTTGCCCGACAAGTCAGTCAATAAATAATCCACGGTTCCGACTCTTTTGACGATTTGCGCTGGTAAAAACTTCTTATCCAATTTTGCATTGTAGTTTTGGGCGAAGTTGCTTCGCGAGAAGTTGCGCCTAAGGACGATATCTCCCGGTTTAAAGGTGGAAGGGTTGGACCGGATATTATAAGTTTTTGCATTTACGTCATAAGCGTGTTTGATAGCTTTCTGTGCATTTGATCGAATCAATTCTGTTTTTAGATCCGGCGTTACATCAGCAGAAGGTTCCTGAAGCAGATTGAAGTTGCGCAACAAAGCGTACATTTTCCCATGTGTGATCATGTTCTGTCCGAAAACAGCGAAATACGGCGAGAAACCGATGCCGGAGTGGTATGCAGAACGAAGCGCCATATTGATGCTGGATAATTTTGCATCCCAATCCCGTTGCGAGGGGTGAATGTAAGACCTAACAGTGGCAATAATCGACCGATTCAATCTTTCGGCTGCGTTTGATTGGGGTGAGTAAACGGCTGTAAATTTATGTTTCACTCCATATGTTTCAAGCAGTTTAGCCAACAATGCCAACTTGAACTGGACTCCATTATCGGAGATCAATACTTCGGGAACTCCAAAAACGTGAAAAATTTTACGTTCGAGGAACTTAACCAGGTTATCAGCTGTAAGCTTTCGTACTGGTTTCACGAACGAAAACTTTGATAACTGGTCTAAAGCAACTATTGCCCCGATATTTCCCGACTGGGATCTGGGGTATGGTCCAATGAAGTCCACATACAGACGCTGGAATATGCGCTCCGGAATAACTAGATTCCCCATTGGAGGTCTCAGAATCTGGTTGGGAGCTTTAGTCTCCTTACACTTGATACACGCAGAGATGTAGTCTTTGACCGCCTGAGCCATTTTAGGCCAGAAAAAGAACAGTCTAAGACGTTTCAGGGTTTTCCCAACACCACCATGAGCACTCAACGGGTGGTCATGTGCGCGTGCTATCAAGGTCGACGTCAGCTCCTCCGGAATCCAGAGTTTCCAAGAACTCTCCTCCTGAGTTTCATCGCCGGTCGCATATTCCGAGCGCCGGTACACAAACCCGTCAACAACTCTCAAATCCGGAAGCAGGTGTTGATTTTGTTTCACCTTTTCGACAAAGGCGGTATATTCATCCGACGAAAAATGCTTCGATGTTAAATCCACCTCCAATGACGAGTCAAACAGTTGCAACGAGTCGATGCACTCAGTAGCATGCACTCTTGACAAGGCATCCGGAACGACATGTTGCGTGCCTTTTCGGTGCCTGATTGTAAATGAAAAGCCTTGAAGCTTTAATGCCCATCTGGCAAGCCTTCCATGAAGATCAGGTTGTGTCATAAGCCACTTCAACGATGCATGGTCCGTGACTACTTCAAATGTGTGGCCTTCGACGTACGCTCGAAATTTTTTTATGGTCGTCACCGCTGCCAGACACTCTTGTTCCGAAACCGTGTAATTACGCTGGGCTGAGTTGAGCTTTTTTGACATGTAAGCCACTGGAGCTTCCGCACCGTCTTCAGTCATCTGCACCAGAACTGCGCCAATACCACATTGGCTGGCATCGCAGTGTATAGAAAACGGTTTTGCAAAATCTGGGCTGTGCAACACCGGTGCGGAAACTAGTGTTTGCTTTAACGTATTGAAAACCGTGAGCCCTTCCTCCGTCCAGGTAAATACACGTTTCTTTTTCAACATGTCTGTCAGCGGAGACGACAATGCTGCGAAGTTCTGTACGAAGCGGCGGTACCACCCGCACATGCCTAAAAATCGTCTTAACTGTTTGACCGATTTAGGCAAAGGAAAATCGGCTATACCCTGTACCTTACCCGGATCAGTACGAATGGTACCATTACCAACAATATACCCCAAATAACGCACTTCTTTCATCAAGAACTTGCTCTTCTCTACATTCAGAGTGAGCCCAGCTTTCCGAAGACAAAGAGCGACCTCCTGCAACAACGACAAATGCTCGTCAAAGGTTTCAGTAATCAAGAGTAAGTCGTCGAGGTAAATAAACAACTGATGACGAAGGTGTGCAGGGATTACCCGATCCATCAATCTTTGCATGGTTTGAGGTGCGTTGCACAGTCCGAACGGCATAGTTACGAACTGGTACAACGGCCTCCCTGGTACAGTGAAGGCGGTTTTATCCTTTGAACACTCATCAAGAGGTATCTGCCAAAAGGCGTCCTATAAGTCCAAGCTTGTGATAAACTTGGCTTTAGGGAGCCTCCTCGGAATACCCTCAATGAGTGGCAAGGGATACGCGTCCTTCACTGTGACTGAGTTTGCCTTTCGGGCATCCAAGCACAGTCGAACTTTCCCTGGCTTCACTATCAATGTTACCGGGGACGACTAAGAGCTTTGGGACTCTTCGATTACCGCTAGGGCTAGCATTCTGTCGACTTCCTTATAAAGCAGCTCTTCTATGGCCGGAGATACAGCGAAATGCCGCTGTTTAATGGGCTTGTTGTCGCCGACATCGATGACATGTTTCGCCAGCTCAGTTCGTCCCAACCCCTCTACAGCGAAGGAAGGGAACAAAGCGATTGCAGCGTTGAGTTTGGCTTGCTCTCGAGAATTGAGGAAGTGGCAGTTGTCGTTATTACAAGTGGACGCACTTAGCAGGGACGCCGAATGCAGAGAAGATACAAATAGGTCGGCAGCCAGGGCAAACCTCCGTACAAAATCCACGTCGAGATACAAATTCTGAGACAAAGATGGAATTATCAAAAAGGTAACCGGATGAGTTTGTCCTCTAAAGGATACATCTGCCGTCACCGAACCCACGGCCGAATGTGTTGTCCCATCTGCCGTATGAACGGAGACAGTAAAACGTTTCCATGGAGATGTGTTTGCCTCCAAAAAGTTGTGGGCAAAGCCTGATGCTATGCAACTGACGGTCGCGCCAGTGTCAATTAACCCCGATACCTTTTTTCCCAATAGGGAAACTTCTGCATAAGGACGAATATCATCTCGCGGTGAACTTGGACCAACCGCCGAACAATATAAGCGCCGAGCTTGCTTCACCTTCCGCCAGAATGTCCTCAATCGCAGAGTACTTCGCTTTGGAGGCCGAGATTTCAGTGTGACTTCCGCAAAGATTCGTCGCTTAGCTTCGGAGTAGGCTCGCAACCGTACATGTAGAGGCAGAAAGCTATGGTGTATTTTGTCATTACCTTGCGGAGCCTCGGGCAAGACATTATTAGTGATGGAAATCATTGTTTTGGATTCGAGGGTCGTGGTGGAGGGTCGGCCCTCGACGGGTTCCAGTTTTTTTGGTTTTTGGAACACTTGGCACATTGCGGTCTATAGGTGTCGGGAGCCCCGCAGCCATAACAAAAGATGGCACGAGGTGCCATTCAATCCGCAAAGCAATGACCGCTTTCACGACAATTCCAGCAGATATACGAGCTGCTACGGCTTATAGCCCCTACACAAACTGGAGTGACAAGTTCAGCAGGTTCAATGCTAACCAGTTCCGAAATATTTCGCTTTCCACGATCAATTCGAGGATTATGGGATGTTGCTTTTATTTCTTCCTGCAAATTTTCCCATTGGTAGGCGTAAAAACGAAGCTGTCGAATAGAATTTAACGGCTGATACAAAAGGTCTTGACGCATTTCCAAACGTAAATTGCGCTTCAAGATCTCGATCAGTTCCCATTCTGGAAGAGGTCTTGTCAAGCGATCCCCCCACTCCATTACGCTATCATGAAATGCGTCGAACGTCTCATGAGGTCCTTGCTTTCGATTGCGGATCAATTCCAATTGATCATAATTGGATAATCGTTCTTGGAACTGATCGCGCAGCGCGTCGCAGAAGGTATTCCAGTCTATGTACCCAACTCCTCGATGAAATCGCCAGAACCATTTTGATGCAGGGCCAATTAGCAAGGTATGAAGATGTCTGGTAACCAAGGATAGGTCTCCGTTAAGCGTAACGGAAGCCAAGGTACGAATTTGATACAAAAATTTCTCCACTGGCATCCCCGGATCTTCGCCACTAAAGCGAATATTCCAGCCAGCAATTATTTTTCCTATTCGTTCATCAGGGAACTGACTCGACCGACGAACGTTACGAGTGGCTGTCTCGGATGGTCCCGCAGAGTCATGGGGGCCTGGCAAATTATAATTTGAATATGCTGTTCTATAATTATTTTCGTGTACTCGCGAAAGATCGTGATCATATGAGATACGGTTACTTGCTCGAAAAGGTTGATTCGTTCTAGCGTGCACTAGGTTAACTCCATCAGATGGACGCAAGGTAGGCGGAACGGGCTCATTCCTAACCGACTCAAGTTGGCTATCACTCGGCAATGAAGGTAAAGAGGAAGGGGCAGGACGGGTATTTAACGATAACACTGCCATTTGTCGGCTTATAGCCTCGGTAACTAACGCGTTAAGTTGAGCAATTACATAATCACTAATCCGATCCGAGGATATATCGGCAGCTTGACGAACTGGCAAGCTGGCTTGGTCCTGCAGAGGTGGTCTCAGAGACGGTGAAGTCAACGCTTCCTCTCTGGTTTGGGACCTGGTTACCATCCTGGATTTGGGGACTGCGCCTTGTTTATTTGCCACCCCAGCTTCCTGTGTAACCCCACTAGAGTCTTTCTTCAACAGAAAAGACTCTAAATCGTCTTCTCGAACAGACCGTCTGCAAAGCGGGCAAGTCGAATGGTGTGTTAACCAATTAGTTAAACAATCCCGGTGGAACACATGTGCACAATTTGTCACGACCGCCTTATCAGATAGCATGAAGTCTGTATTGCATATCGTACATTTTGTCGGTCTATCATCACCAAGACTTGGCAAGTCTTCTGTGCTGTGCCGAACAGCCATTGCGAAGTGTTCCGTGTTTTAATCGTATTACATACAATTACTCGCTATATGTGACGGGATTCAGAACAAAATCCGCGAATAATACAACAATCAAGCAAATGTGTCTCAACCTGCGCCACCTCATGCCTCATCTAACCGGGAATGATTCGTGGGAGCTATTGAGCTATCGAGATACTTTTATATTATACATAGTCGTGAATGAAAAGAAGTGAAATCAAAAAAAAAAAAATTTTTAAGAATTTACTAGAATTACCCTCATTATAGGAATTAATTACTACATAGAGGCTAATTGGTCAGAGCATTTCGGTCCACCTATTCCTCAGAGAAGGGTCAGAGTGCGGCGAAAAAAACCACCACGACTCTGCAATTCCCAGCCGTCGGAAGAAAAGTGGGCACGAAGGAGCATATTCCAATTACCCTATGGATTGGACCACAATAGGAGTTACTCTTTCACAAAAAAGTGAGGAAAATTCAACCAAAAGGAACTTTGTCGGTCTCTTCAGATAAATCCCAAACTGACTCAATTTCAAAAGTTTCTTGGATGATATCCATCACATGGTGAATACACCAAGACAAACACACAAGAGACTCCGGTAGAAGAAAAGATACAAAGTATCTACACTGCATGCAGATACATCGGAACATGGAAATGTCTATGACTACCGACTGCGTGGAACCTGTTGTGTTGAGTATAGTATAGTTATACTGGATGAAATCATTCGAAAAAACACGTCCCACGCTTTCGGTAGGCATAAGACATATCCATGTACCCATGTATCTGGTGCCAGTGTAGATACTCGTCATAAATTCTGCTTTGCTTTGTCCTGTCCACTTGGGCTCCTTTCTCTCGCGGGATGGTTTCGTTTTCGTTTGCATCGCGTGTGTGCAATATTCACCTCCTCTCGTGCACCCTGTTCCACCTACCTGTTCCATCTACCCGTTCGGTAAAGTTTGCAGACTGCAGCCTATCGACATTTCTCTGAGTACGTTTCTGCTAATCGCAATCACGCTTCCCACCATCTTTTCCCAATCGGACGTGTATTGTGTTTGTGTATCAATTGCAAAATCGCTCCCACACTATCCGCCTCATCCCGCCCCTTTAATCAACAGTCCGGGTCCGGCACACACAATCTGTTTCTCAAGTAACGCGTGCGACTCTATGCGATTGTGTCCGGCAAACAGAAAGGGAAACTAACAAAAATAAACAAAACATTCCAACACACGCACAAAGAGAATGCACAAGAAAAATTTTGGAATTTTTGCTGAAGGGGGGGGGGGGGCATTTGATCTTCTGCAGACCTCTGAATGTACATCATGTCACGATGAGCTGCCCGGAACTATAACATCCTGCAACGAATATTTCTCTATTTCGGGGCTTGGGAGATTTTAACTCGCGCTGTACGAATCCGCCATTTTGTTTTATGATACGGTTATTGCATGTGTGGTGGGGGCCACATTGTGGGCCAGTCAGACCTCAAATCGCCGCGATTGCAAATGCACAACCATTTGGATAGAATGAACTTCATCCGCGATGGCTCTCGCTCTCTATCTTCGGGGGGGGGGGGGGGGACTATGTAATGTACACACTCTCAAATTGCGTCTGCGCATGTCCAAATGTTAGTCGAACTGACTACTTGCTACTTTTTCTGGGACCCTATTGATTCAGATATGTAGTACAATGTACGCTATTTTATTTGTTTGGATTCCAGCCATTTTGAACATTTTGGAATTTTTGCGGAAGGGGGGCATTTGATCTTCTGCAGACCTCTGAATGTACATTATAACATATAACATCCTGCGACGAATATTTCTTTATTTCGGGACTTGAGAGATTCTAACTCGCCTAGTATAAATCCGCCATTTTGTTCTATATGTTTATTGCACGTGTGGTGGGGGCCCACATTGTGGACCAGTCAGACCTCAAATCGCCGCCATTGCAAATGCACAAACACAGTCGCTGGATCACCCGATTTGGCTCGAATGAACTTCATCCGCTCTCGCTCATCTTCGGGGGGCAGGAACTATGTACACTCTCTCAAATTGCGTCTGCGCACGTCCAAATGTTAGTCGAACTGACTACTTGCTACCTTTTCTGGGACCCTAGTGATTCAGATAGTACAACACGGGCTATTTTATTAAATGATGAATGGGAATTGGCGGAAATTGAAGGTCATTGAAAGTCCGCCCGTTCACCCGTACACTATGTTATTTCTTGCCGTCCACAACGTCAACCTTTATCGCTATCGAATCAACATTCCAACATGTACACACAGGATCCCCGCAAGCGCGCCGCCCGCGCGGATCTACAAGCAACAGCCATGCACAATGACCACTTCGCTCAAACGACATGCACAAACAGAAAAGAAAAATTTTCAATGGGCTTGTTTCCTCTTCTGACCCCCGAGTAGAAAAACAGACATTTCGTGTGACGGACAGATTTTTAGGATGACCCCCAGCTATAAGACATATCCATGTCAAAAAAAAAATGCGGACACCAGGAATCTTTCCAGCCCAATAAGGTGGCGTTCAGCCAAAATAAGTGAGATTAAAATAATCCAAAGGGAAAGATCCGGTGGTGGGGCCATTGTTCCTTTACCCAAGATGTATTGTAGTAGAGTATCCGTGGAACAATGTGTCATCATTAAAAGGGCCCACGTTGGGCGCCAAAATTTGTAACGACACCCCGACATGGGGGGGTAGGAGACGGTAAAAGTCAGCCTATCAACGACGGCGGCACCTGCTGGCGGGCGGCTCAGTTCGGGAGGGTTGTGGTCGAGGGTAAGTGTCGTTGCTGACAGCGTCGTACAAAAATAATTTCAGGTGCCAGAGCATTGCATTTCTAGTCCGAAACGGGGCAAAAACAAAATGCGAAGAAGAAAGAAAGAAAGAAAGAAAAAAAAACAGGGGAGTGAACCAACCAGCTTTGATGACCCTCGGTGGTCGGACGAGTGCCAAAGTGCTGGGGAAGTCAGGCCTAGCGAACTAGGGCAAAATCACTGGTTATCGGCGCACTTACGCCGAGCTGGTTCACTCCCCACGACTGTAATATCTCGAGCTCCCGGCAGGGTTAGGGAAAACGGCAAAAGGCGACGCAGGCGGACATCGGTTTGTTTAGGGGATCCTCATCCTAAACAAACGATGCGTCATGAAGCAAGCGGAACCGCGGTAGCATCACTCAAGGGTGTTTGTGTCACGGAAATTGACCGACGGTTGTAACTCACGACGCCAATAAAGAGAGAAACAAAATATTAAAAAACAGTCGAATTATTTGTATATAATAATATTAAGAACCCTCAAATTACAACATAAGAATCTAGCGTATCAACAATTTTTCAATATTAAATTAAGTTCTTCAAAAGAAAATAACAATACCCCGGAAAACAGGACGATACTTACACATAATGTGGTTACTCACTCTCTAACTTGTGTTTAGTTTGTTATATTCGTGAAGCTCTCTTTCTTTTGTTTGCTTTAATACAATTCGGGAGAGTTCCGGTGGCGGCCGCTACGGGAGTTCCTCGATGTTCTTAACTAGCTAATAATAGGAGTAATAATAATATTAAATTAACACATATGACAAGCACAAACACAAATTACGCGGGCGACATGTTTCAGCAATTCGTCATGTTCCTTTTTTTTCGTAGTTTTCGTTTTCCCCTTTTTTTTCCTTTCTTGTTCGTCTGACAATTTGAGTTCACGCGGTGGTGGCCCTTGATTTGATGCTCCCCGCGGGGCGGCTGACTGTATATGTCCACTTGGCGAAGCGGCTGTTTGTATGTGGCCCGCTATGATGACACTCTAGGGGTGGCTTATCGTTCCGTCCCGACCGCAATCACTTCAAAGAGGCACGATTTAACTGGGCTTTTTTTTCTGTTCTGAAAGCCTTGTTCGAACCCTTGTCGGCAACGAGGAAGAAAAAAAAACACGTGGTCGGCAGAGTCCCCGCAGGGCGCAGCGCCTCCAACAGAGGGAGAAACTCGCTTCCCTGCCCACAATCTACAAAAACGAGGAATTCCTCAACGCAGAGAAACTCAGTATTTTTTTAATTGGGGCACTGGGGCACGCACTGGATCACTATATTGGGAAGCGGCCACGCGATCCTTACCGCCTTCGCTGGGTGCAAGGTCCGAATCGGATTTTTCCCTAATTTTGCCAATAATTAATGCCTATCGTAAAAAAGGACGGTTATCCTAACTTTTAATTAACTTTTCTTTACATAGTTCAATGTTAAACTCACTTTCCAGGTAACTATCCGCTTAATTCAGGCACTAGGGATCCGCACTGCACCACTGTCACACGAAGAAGACATGAGGTCGGCAGAAATTTTTTAGCGACCCCCTCTACCGGAAACGCCTTTGGAAAAAGGGAACACCAATTCCCCTTTTCCCGCAGTTTTTCCCCATATGTGGTGAAAAGATTGCATTTTCCGAACACCGCCCAGAAGGAAAGCTGGCAACATCGCAAGTTCCATTTGTCATGCGAAATGTCACTTTGGCATTCGTTACTGTGAGTCCGTGTTTATAACACAGTCCAATTTTTACCTCTAGGCAATACAATCCTTAGGGACTAGCCATCAATCCTGGATAGGAGTCCCACCTGTGGACTTCTGTCATACAGCGGTGACATCAAGAACAAAGGTCGACATAGTCAAAAAAAAGAAGAAATTAATTGGTGTTTTTTTGGCTTTCTTTGTAGGCTGCTAACCCGGACGTAAGCTCTGACCTCACCGGGATCGCTTAAAGGCGTACATCATTATCCTCGTCGAACATAACCAGTAAGTTCTACTTAATAGTAACTGTGTCCTAACCTTTTCAATTAGCCCTGTTCTTTGTGTGAACCAATTGTTCTCTCTTATATGTATTTTACATACATATCTTCTGAGACATAATTTGGTTTTTTTTTTGTTTTAGGTCCAAGGAAAGAACTTAGTCCTAGGACGGAACAGCAATTAGGCTTCTGCTCGAATTCCTACCAAGCCTTCTGCCAGAACGGGGTTAAAGATGCGCGCCGGGAATCAATCGTCCCGACGAAGTGCATCCGGAAAGGCGAAGAATACTAAGACGCCAATTATATGCTTGGGTACAGGTCTGTGCTAGAATGCCGCCGGCAATATGGAAGGGAGTAACCAGATGGTTGGTGTCTCGTGACAGGTAATTTCTGCTTTCCGAAATAAATTATATTGTTAGATGATTTTTGTTGTCATCGTTATTATCAGTTGACAGTTACAACCTTGAAGTGTATTCGTCTTCCGACTCGATGGCCTGTGTCAATACTATTCATGCCATCGATTGGAAACCGAAATTGACACTTTAATGTTTAAAGAACCAGACAAGCTGTCATCACCAATAATGATACATTACAACATTAAGAATCAACTTAAATGTGGCATAATAACTTTTTATTTTCAAATTATTTGATAAAAAATGCTTAATTAATAAAAAAATAATCTGAAAAAAATGTTAATATCTTTTGAACTAATGGTCGTATGGAATTGCGGTTAGTTTCATTCTACTCAAAATGATCAAATCCATTAAGAACTAAGTTAAAAGTGGCATAAAAGCTTTTTATTTTTAACTTATTTAGTACGAAAGCTTATTTAATTAATCACAAAATCTGAAAAATGTGAATATCTTTTGATTTAATGATCGTATGGAATTGCAGTTGGTTTCATTCGACTCAGAATAACCAAATACATTAGGAATCAACTTTAAAGTGAAATAAACGCCTTTTATTTCCAACTTATTTAATAAAAAAAAATATTAAGAAAAAAAACTGGAAAAACGTGAATAACTTTTGAACGAACTGTTGTATTTTAACTTCTTTAATAATATACCACAGCCTCCTCAATCAAACCAAACTTCTACAAATTCTATAAATTGAAAAAGATAACAAATTTATTTTCGTATGGAATTGCCTTTAGTTTCATTCGACTCAAAATGACCAAATACATTAGGAAACAGCCTAAAATTGGCATCAAAGCTTTTTATTTTCAACTTATTTAATAAAAAAGTTTCCTTAACTAATCCAAAAATGTGGAAAAATGTGAATATCTATTGAACTTATGGTCGTATGGAACCACGGTTAATTTTATACTACTTCATTAAGAACCAACCTAAAACCGGCATAAAAACCTTTTATTTTCACTTTATGTATTAATATTCTTGCAAATGTACAAGTGCGAATCATTTCAGTGAAAATTGGAATTGTTTGTGACACTTGGTTTCATTCTGCACACCAACTTAGTATGCGTCTGTAGCTTAGCTTGGTAACGCACGGGCATCGTGAGGTGTATGACACACGCACAAAAATTTTAGAATTCAACCGACGGTTTGTATGGCACCTGAAGATGCCCGTGGGGACGGTAGCACAGCGATCGTGTTGCAAAAAAGTTGCATATTTCTATAGGGACCCGGGATTTCAGTTTCCGTGGCGCCAAGAACGAATGATGCCAATCGATAGACTTTGGCCCCAAACCAATGGATCTGAAGTCCTTCTCGCGGGATTCGGCCCCCTTCGGAGGATATTCGCCCTCAAAGTTGAATTTTTGTATGGGGAAGTGCCAACACCCGCGATTACAGTTTCCGTGGCGCCAAGAACGAATGATGCTAATCGATAGACTTTGGCCCCAAACGAATGAATCTGAAGTCCTTTTTGCGGGATTCGGCCCCCTTCGGAGGATATTCGCCCTCAAACTTGAATTTTTGTATGGGAAGTGCCGAAATTTTCTATGGGAAACTATCTACCAAAACTACCAAACACATATAAACTTTAAGCTTTCATCGCTAGGAAGTTTCCATGTGCTACCTATAACGTGCCATACACACACCGATCGATCGGCCGATCCGTCGCCCGATTTTGATATCGGCCGATGGATCGGCCTGTGTATGCGCTTATCGTTGACGATTTTTTTGACAGTTCCGTATAATATTTGGTTAGCTGACATTTTGTGGCGATCCATCGGCCGATCGATCGGGCGACGGATCGGATAATGTATGGCGGCTATATGTGATAGATTTCATACCTTATCGATTGAATTCGAGTCCTTTTTCATTAACTCGAATCCGTTTTCTAACTTGAAGATATTTAATTCATTTTTTCATTCAGTCATTCATTCAGCGTTCGATTCAGCGTTTAGTTAGCAAAGACAACTATCATTCGGAGAACATCTCCGAAATATGGGGATTTAGTAATGTAGGTGGGTAATGGCCGATAGATGTAGCTGTTTCAGTTCTCCTATAGCGAAGCGGAGTCACCAATTGTGGTTAAAAGATAAACAGCAACACTATTGAAAACTGTACTACGCATTTATTAAATCATGATGTTACAAGCTGGCCGATCTTAACAGCTAGAGACGCGGACCTCGACTGACGCGCAAACCAAATGGTGTTGCGAAATTCAATTTGACGCTCCTCGCTAACGATGTCAACGCCATGGTGTGGCGCGGCGTTGAATTGCCGAAGTATCGTCGTCAGCTGGTCGCTACAGGTACTCCCCCCGTAGTGCCATTGCCGCGTCTGGCAATGCGCACGATGTTGATGCGGTGCGGGAATACGACGAAGTAGCAGCTTGTTGTGGCGATGGGGTCCATGCGGTCAGCGTAGCGGTTGCAGCGGCTCGACGTGTCGGGAGCAGGCTGCGGGGTGGCAGGGGCTCGACTTGTCGGGAGCGGCGGCTCGACATACCAGAAGCGGGCTGCGGGGTGGCAGGGGCTCGGCATGCCGGGAGCGGGCTGTGGCTACGATGCTGGTGGCTGTCAGTCACTGTGGCTGTTAGGCGGGCGTGGCGTAGTAATCCACGGTAGCGCCATGTGTGCCGTGCTGCGGATGTTGCGGGTGCGCGCAGTGGGCGCGCATGCTGCGAATGCGTCTATTGATGCGAGTGCGGAGTGCAGGCGCTCCAGTTGCTGAGCGCGAGGTGCTGACGCTCCATGTCAGTGTGTGCTCCGGTTGTGTGGGCGCTCCGGATGTGGTCTGCTGATGGCTGTCAGTCGCTGTGGCGGCTAGGCGGGCGTGGCAATAATCCACGGTAGCGCCATGTGTGCCGTGCTGCGAATGTTGCGGGTGCGGGGTGCAGGCGCTCCGGTTGCTGAGCGCGAGGTGCTGACGCTCCGTGTCAGTGTGCGGTCCGGTTGAGTGAGCGCTCCGGATGTGGTCTGCTAGTGGCGGCTAGGCGGGCGTGGCAACTATCCACGGTAGCGCCATGTGTGCTGTGCTGCGAATGTTGCGGTTGCGCGCAAAGTGGGCGCGCATGCTGTGTTGCTGGGGCGCAGCTGTGTCGCTGGGGCGCAGCTGTGTCGCTAAGTTGCGGGGGCGCCGCTGAGTTGCTGAGTTGCGGGGGCGCAGCTGAGTTGCTGGGGCGCAGATGTGTCGCTAAGTTGCGGGGGCGCCGCTGAGTTGCTGAGTTGCGGGGGCGCCGCTCTGTTTCTGGGGCGCCGCTGTGTGGCTGGGGCGCCGCTGTATATCTGGGGCACCGCTGTATTGCTGCTGGTGCGGGGGCGCCATGTGCTGCGGGCTGTGGCCGCTCGGCGGTCGTGGCGACGTAGTCCACGGTAGCGCCGGGCGGGCGGTTACTGTTGGGGCGCCGTGTGTCGTTGAGGCACGTGTGGGGCGGCGTGCGTGCCGGGACGGCGTGAGTCTCTAAGGTGCGGTGTACTGGCGCTTCCTGTGCCGATGCGCGGTGTGCGGGCGCTTCGTGTGTGAGCGCTTTATGAAGGCGCTCTGGATGCTGGAGCGAGATGTGCGGGCGCTCTGTATGCTGCAACGCTGTATGCAGGCGCTCCGTGTGCTGTGGCGCGATGTGCGGGCGCTTTGTGTGTGAGCGCTTTATGCAGGCGCTCCGGATGCTGGGGCGCAGTATGCGGGCGCTCCGGATGCTGGAGCGCGGTGAGCGGGCGCTCGGTGTGATGAGGCGCGGCGTGTTAACCCGGGACTAATGTCGAAGCGCGCGATACAAAAATGGTCCCGGGGAGTCGAGGTCGGCAGGCACTCGCGACACGAAAACTAAACGCGTGTTCGTTTGCGGGGTCACCAATATAGCGAGGCGAAACACTGCTATTGAAAACTGTACTACGCATTTATTAAATCATGATGTTACAAGCTGGCCGATCTTAACAGCTAGAGACGCGGACCTCGACTGACGCGCAAACCAAATGGTGTTGCGAGATTCAATTTGACGCTCCTCGCTAACGATGTCAACGCCATGGTGTGGCGCGGCGTTGAATTGCCGAAGTATCGTCGTCAGCTGGTCGCTACACTCCATTAACAGTGTAGTTGCTGTCAAAATATGTAGGAAGAAGAAGAATAGTGGTAGTTTCATGGCCTCTTCGGAGAAGTTTGACTGCAAATACCTCGTAAACGGGATCGATTAGCCAAAAAAGAACAATTTTCCCATTGTTTGCAGGTGCAAATTAATAAAGAACCACTGGCAGATCCCGGCGCCACGGAAACTGTAATCTCCCCGGATCTGCCGACGGTTTTTTATGAACTCGAGTCCGCTAAACACGGGAAAATTATTTTTTTTTTTGGCAAATCTCCACCGTTTATGAGATATTTACATCTAAATATTGCATTTTACTCCGACAAATGTGTCCCGGATAAGTAAAATTTGCCGTTTTGAGTTCATTTTTCGGAGTGGTAAGTGTGCTTGCAGCGATTCATTCAGCGTTCCAGCACGTGCTTTTCCATAGCATCACAAACGTCATTAGCATAAGTAAAAGACAGTTCCGTGTTTGCTCCTTTTACTCGACAATTTTCAATCGAATTTCTCGAGCAACGATGGTGGTTTTCGCGTGCAATCATTGCGGCGAGTCCGTGAAAAAGAACCAAGTCGATCGTCACTACCAGTTCAAGTGCCGAAACGCGCCGATTTCCGTGTCGTGCATGGAATGTCAGAAGAACTTCAGGGAGAAGCAATGCGGAGCGCGCACGTCGTGCATTACCGAGGCTGAAAAGTATTCGGAGAAGATTACGTGCCCAAACCGTCATATAATGCTAGCCAGCGGAAACAGGAGGATTGGATCGACATAGTACGTTCCGTGCTGAGTTCCAGCGAACAGAAGGTGTCGGGCCAGGCGCGTCGTCATCTCCAGAATGTAATGTGTCATAATTTTCATGCTACGGGGGTGCGAGCACAGAGGTGTCAAGTATGTTTTCTGAATGGTGACATGAATATTGTATGCACAAGCCACCACTCCAGAAAACATATACACCTCACAGCTAAATTTAAATAAATCATATCGAAAAAGGCAAAGAAATTACCTGTCACGGGACGTCAGCCATCCTGTTGATCGCTTCCAAAGTTCCGCCGTCATGCATGTACAGACAGACACGTATCCAAGTGTTCTACTGACGTCGTCGGATTCGTTTCCTCCGCCTGATGCACTTCACCGCGACTATTGATTCCAACTTCAGCTACATTTTGCCAGAAGGTTGCCTCGTTTACGATCGTCTCCTCTCCTGAAAGCTAGATCGGTTCCTAAAATGATAGAAGAGTAGATTTGATTTGTTTTGTTTGGTCCTCGTGAAGATAATTAAGCATTACTTTACCATAGGTACTCTTCCCGACGCCTGGAGCATGCTTCCGGGAATCTCGCTACCGTCGGCGAAATCGGCCCGGCAATCCAATGTTGATATATCTGAGGTGTATTCACGCCACCTTCATCGCTTGTTGATTGGTTTTCAAATCACAACACAACGAGCTTGAAGATGGATATACACGTCAGCCGAACAAAACTACCACCTAAATTTGTTTTGAACTCACCTGTCTTCTTGATCTGCCTCGGGTCCGTATACAAATTAGGGCAAGCGGGCCTCTCGTCTGTCTACACTTAACGTTCTACACCAAAACAAAAACTTTGGAATCTCAACCATTGTTTATTGGGATTTGACAGATAGGAAAATGTCAGACTTCTGTCACGATGGTTGCGGCATTACCAACTTACAGCAGGTAGTGTTCCGAAAGGAATAAATTTCCCGTAATTTTCCCCTAGCGATCGGAGGTGGAACTCTCGATTTACTCACCTCACAGAGACGTTTCCGGCAAGGGGAGAAAAATCGCGACCACATGCCTTTCTGCGGACAAGTGCCAGTGCGGGAGGTTGTGATCGTTGTGAATAGTCTGAAAAAAAAGGAGAACGACAGTGAGTGAATATGGAATATAACCTGCTTGTTATAGTTCGGGTAGCGACATTGGTTATTTTATCTTTTTAGATTTTTTGTCACTTCAACCGTCAGCAGTGCCGGGGCTTCGCCCGCATTTTTTTGAGGTTGTGATCGTTGTGAATAGTCTGGAAAAAAAGGAAAACGACAGTGAGTGAATATGGAATATAACCTGCTTGTTATAGTTCGAGTAGCCGAATTTTCGTGTCATACTTCGGTTTGCCCAACCATAAAAGAACCGGGCTCCAACATCTTTAAAAATGCTTTTTATGTGATCATTAGTAGAGTCAGCATTTATTGCGTAAAGTTAATGTGTAAATTTGTTTGTTATCATTATTTTGTTGTATGTACATTTTTGCGCATGTTAGTTCGTAATACAAAAAAAGTTACAATTTGTCAAGATTAATGTTAGAATCAGTTAGTGTGCGAATTACACCCCTTCACATCGAGAACGCGCTAAGAGCAGGAAGCTGCACTTCTGTAGCGGCCGCCGCCGGAGTTCCTGTTTTTTTTAAGAAAAGAAAACGCATAACGTGAGTAGCTATTTGGGAGTGGGTGTCGACCTTTTTTTGTGCATTTAGTTTGTTTATATAAATATCTATTCACCCACCCGTAATAAATTTATAATGTAATACCATATAACATGTGTTGTCTGTAAAGGTTTTGGGGATGGGTGTCCGGCTCTCATCTCGTTGAGGCCTTGAGTCATCGATGCTGCGCGTGTAGCGGAGTCGTCCTCATCGGGGACGAAGTGGCTGGTTTATTTTGGTACAATGTTGTCTCTCGTCGCACCTAGAATGGAAAAATGAGAATTTTTTCTTAAGAGATTTTAGGATCGACAGGATGTAACCAACTGGGGTATGATGAACCCGCCCCATTTCTCCCGATCTGGAGTAACCGGCAAAAAAGGTGCACCCCACAACGGCTCTTCGGTTGCGTCCGACTATGGTCCAGATTCCCCGGACCATAGAGGTCCCTTTAAATTGTCGTCCACCCTTCTCTTATTACAAGAAGTTGCTCGACTATTCCAACGTACCGCGCAAGAAGCCCAAATTCATCAACTTTGTGGGCAATTCGCTGCGAATCAAGCGCAACGAGTCGGAGGAACTGTGGAATATCATGGAAGTGGCCATCGAGAAGATCAAGACTAGCAATCAAAAGCCCAAGACTGACACGAAACCACCGGCAGCTGATGAAGAACCCACGGAGATTGAATTCCAGAATTCACTCCTTATACTTACTATCTTCGCGCCTAATTTGAAATTTTCACACATGTACTCGTATATTGATGGCTGAATTATAGTATGCGCGAACAACGCGGCTTCTGCCGTCAAATAAAGTTGAACCAATGTATTTCAGATGGCGATAAGTATACTGTGCGCGAACAACACGTCGCTCACGTCGCAAAAGTTGACCTCGGAATTATATTGTGCGCGAATTACGTCCCCAAGTCGCAGTCAACGAAAATCAGCTGTTCAGCCAGTTATAGTCAAATCTCTTGTTCGCGTTCTTTTGACACATTCGAGCTGTGAAAAACTGGCTTCCTAACAAACTTGAAACACTTTTTTGAATTAAAAATAGAAACATGCACTTCCAAGCGCATAACAGTAACCTACAACAAAACAAATGATCACCCACAGTTTTAAACCACATGCCTATTGTGAATTGATATTTCGCGGCTCGTTGATTGCGACAAAGTTGAACTCGTCTCAACTTTCGCGACGTGAGCGACGTGTTGTTCGCGCACAGTATACTTATCGCCATTTGAAATACATTGGTTCAACTTTATTTGACAGCAGAAGCCGCGTTGTTCGCGCAGACTATAATTCAGCTATGAGACGAGTTTGTCGCAATCAACGAGCCGCGGAGTATCAATTCACAATAGGCATGTTTTTTAAAACTGTGGGTGATCATTTGTTTTGTTGTAAGTTACTGTTATGCGCTTGGAAGTGCATGTTTCTATTCTTAATTCAAAAAAGTGTAGGAAGCCAGTTTTTCACAGCTCAAATGTGTCAAAAGAACGCGAACAAGAGATTTGACTATAACAGGCTGAACAGCTCATTTTCATTGACTGCGACTTGTGGGCGTAATTTGCGCACAGTATAATTCCGAGGTTAAGAGTTATAGATCCGGAGAGTCACCCGAAAATTAACATCATTTGAATGACCCTCCAAATCTATCTATTGTACATCCAGTGCAACGCGAACGTTGACCGCTACGCGTGCAACGCGAACGTTGACACCTTTTATAAAATATATACATACGTATCAAATTGCAAATGTGCAGTCAATAATTAATTGCAATGTCGCAATCACTGCAATATTGCAATTAATTTGATCGAATCGCAATATTTGCTATTCGATACAAAAAAAAAATACTTTATCAATCATTTTTTGTCGAGTTCACAAAAAATTTCTTTTTGAATGAACTCGACCTATTCAGATCAGTTCTGTTTTACCCGGCTCCGCGAAAAGAAGTACTAATATATTAAATAAAAAGTTGTAGTAGTAAATAAAAAGTTGTAGTAGTAAATAAAAAGTTGAAAAGATATAATTATCGGTTTTATTACTGGCGACGAGGATGGGATACTCAAAGATATCCAATTGAATCGAACTGCGATAATCAAATTAAGGATATCAGAGTATCCAATTAAAAACCCAACCGACTAATTATACAAATTTTTTTTCTTTTTATTCTTTATGACTCTACACGTCCACAACTTCTGAAACTGTGCGGAAAACCAGTGGAGCCCGAAAAAAAACAACATTTTTCGACTTAACGGAACTCACCTACCTTATTTCAAACATCTGATCAGCACGATCATCATCTCCTGATCCAACTTGGAAAATTGTGTCAGTCGTTTACAACAACAGGAACAACAATATTTTGGAGACTTTGACCGACTAGAGTTTGCTCACCATTTGACCTCATCATTACTCACCAATCATCATCAACACTTGCTGGCCCGATAAAAGTTAAGTACGTTTCCATAATATTAAGTTAAATTTAGGCATTTGCTAAAAAATAAGGCAGAATTCAAATTGTGACTGTGGTTGTGAAATTGGTTTCCTTACCGGTTTTTGGTTTCGGTTTCGGTTAATAGTCGTGTTAATAGTTATAAAAAAAAAAATTCTGTGGTATCTAGTGAGTGATTTAAATTGAAATGGCTGCTTTGAATATTGATCCGCTTCGATATCTGTATAAATTGCCAGAATTTAATGGTGACCCAAAAGACTTACACACCTTTTGTGATCTAGTCAACAGAATTCACCCTTTCTTGCAGGGTTTCGATGCAGTGGCACAAACTCTTTTTTCCGATATAATCAAAAGTAAATTAAAAGGTAGAGCTCGTGAAATATTAGAGATCAACTGCCAAGCGACTTCTTGGGCAGAAATTAAGGAGGTACTCGAAAATAATTTCGGTGATAGATTGAGTATAGAGGAGCTTTACGATTATATGCGGGCTACCACTTTCAAAACAAACGCGTCAGATTTCTATAATGAAATTAAAACTCGATTGCGTAGGCCAAATGGTAAACACTAATCCTCTTAGGTCCAGGTGACGCTATGAATGAATGTGCCCGCAATAACAGAAGATCCGCTTTGCATATTTTTTAAAATAAACTTCCTGAACCAATGATAACAGTTCTAATCTGTCGCAACCCTGATAGCTTGGAAGACGCTATGGATATATTGTCTAAAGCAGGGTATGCATATTTAAATCCAAGGGGGGTTTCTAATAATAACAACGGGCAAAGGAACACCAGAAACAGGCAAACACGACATCAAGGACAAAATAACAATCACGCTAACAATAACCATAACAACTCAAACAATCGACAAAATTTCGACTACAGACAAAATCAAAATAACAATCAGATCGACGGACAAAGTCAAAATAACCATCAAAACTTCAACAGACCAAATTACCAAAGTAACCGACAAAATTTCAACTATAGGCAGCACAATCAAAATTACCAAAATTCCAACCAAAGGCAGTACTATAATCAAAATCCTAATAGTGGTAATTATAATAGAAATCCGAATTTCAATCAAAACCAACCACCTGTTGAGCCAATGGATGTTAATAAAATCGAAGCTCCCCAAAATGTTCATTCAATTGCCTCGGAACAAACCTTCCACATATAATAGTAAAAACACACTTAAACCCTATTAAACTTATGATCGATACAGGAGCCACACATTCGATCATAAATCCGGGACTTTGTCACCCAAAGTGGAAAGTTCCCACTGAAAAAATTGTAATGAAAACCTTAAAAAATAATATTGTCATCACGGAAAAGGTGAAAATTCCGATGTTTAAGGAACTAGGAGACACATCGAATTTAATTGAAATGTTTGTGTTTTGAGTTTCACAATTCATATGACGGATTAATAGGAAATGATATTCCTAGACCATTAAATGCTATAGTGGACTATGAACATAATTTGTTACGATTGTCTAATAATTCCACTCCAATTTATTTTGAATTTAAAAATCCAACCGAGAAATATAACTTTTCCAAAAGTGCAACCTATTAAGTTGACATACCAGTAGATCAAAAAGAGGGTTTAGCTTACATAAGTGGTAAAACATCTCAGAACGGAGAAATCAAATTGAAAGAAGGTGTATACGACATTTCAAATTATAGAATGTACGCAACTGTGGATATTGCTGATGACTCCACTAAATCTGTAGAATTCCATGTTCAAGACACCCAGCCAGTCAGTAGCAAGAATTTCAATGTTATCGCTGAAACCCAAGAGAAACCTTTACTCGAACAGGTTCGAACCGATCATCTTAACGTTGAGGAAAAAGATAAATTAATGAAAATCATTAAGACTTTTTCCAATATCTTCTACAAGAAAGACTCTGACCTGTCATTTACTCACGTTACCAAGCACTACATTCGAACAACAAATCAGGTGCCAATTCAGGCAAAAACATATCGTTACCCGTATATCCACAAAGCGGAAGTGCAAGCACAACTCGACGAAATGTTGAGAAAGGGGATAATCCGTCCAAGTAATTCTCCCTATTCAGCACCGGTATGGGTTGTCCCTAAAAAAATTGGACGCGACTGGTGAAAGGAAATGGCGTATCGTCATCGATTACCGTAGACTTAACGAAGTCACGATCGATGATAAATGCCCTATCCCCAAAAAATTAGGGAGAAGCCTTTACTTTTCTGTAATCGATCTGGCCAAAGGGTTTCCCCAGATCGAAGTCGCAGAATGCGATATTCATAAAACGGCCTTTAGTGTCGAAAACGGGCACTATGAATTTGTTCGTATGCCTTTCGGCCTAAAAACGGCAACCTTCCAACGCTTAATGAACCAAGTCTTCTCTGATTATCTCAACAAGATTTGTTTGATTTATATGGATGACATTATTGTTTTTTCAACATCTCTTACAGAACATATGGAATCTCTTCAAAAAATATTCCAAAGACTTAAGGATTGTAATTTAAAAGTACAATTGGACAAATCAGAGTTCCTTAAACGGGAAACTGAGTTTCTTGGCCACATTGTGACTCCAGAGGGCATAAAGCCAAATCCAAAGAAAATTGAGTGTGTTCAAAATTTTCCTATTCCCACTACTCAGAAACAAATTAAACAATTCTTAGGACTTTGCGGTTACTACCGAAAATTTGTCAAAGATTATTCAAAAATCGCAAAGCCAATAACTATTTTACATATTTAAAAAAGGATCGTAAGGTTAATATAAAGGACCTAGAATATATTGAAGCTTTTCAAATGTTAAAGAAGTTATTAACTACCGAACCTATCTTGAGATATCCGAACTTCAATAAAATGTTTACAGTCACTACTGATGCAAGTCAATTCGCACTAGGTGCTATTCTTTCTCAAGACGATCACCCAATTTGTTATGCAAGTCGGACGTTGAATGGTCATGAAGAAAATTATAGTACTATTGAGAAAGAGATGTTGGCAATTGTTTGGGCAACCAAATATTTCAGACCATACATCTTTGGCCGCAAATTCTGCATCGAAACAGACCATCAGCCATTACAATGGTTGTTTTCCATAAAAGACCCATGCTCAAGATTAGTTCGCTGGAAACTGAAACTATCTGAATTTGACTATACAATTAAATACAAAAAAGGAGTGAAGAATGCTAATGCAGATGCGTTGTCAAGGATAGCTGTAAACCACTTGGAGGAAGAAAACCCTGTAATCAGTAAAACTAAAAACCCAATAAACTTCTACAAAAGGCAAGTTGTAATTAGGAAAATACCTTCAGGTTCACTAAAATTCCAAAACAAAAAAATTTTCGGTAACTTAAGGAAAATAATATATACGAAGACTCTTGATCTAAGAACTGCAACCACCTTGCTAAAAACACATTTCGACCCTGATAAAACAAATGCAATATATATTGAGGAAGAACAATTTTATGAGGTCCTATTAAACGCATATAAAACGTACTTTTTCAATGAAAATACTAAATTTAAAATTGTTAGATGTGAGAAAATTTTGGAGGATGTTATAGACGAAAACAGGCTTGGTGAAATTATTCATTCGGAACACTTAAAAAATAACCACCGTGGTATTAACGAAAATTTTGCAGAGTTAAAAGAAAAATACTACAATCCACATCTTCGAGATAGAATTACGAAATTCATTAACAACTGTGAAGTCTGCAACCTGGAAAAGTATGACAGGAATCCTATAAAGCAGCA
Organism: Chloromyia formosa; assembly: GCA_964017055.1. Taxonomy (NCBI): domain Eukaryota; kingdom Metazoa; phylum Arthropoda; class Insecta; order Diptera; family Stratiomyidae; genus Chloromyia; species Chloromyia formosa. The sequence continues at coordinate 81,999,734 of OZ024813.1, read as the reverse complement.
ATTCAAGCTTACTGAAACCCCTAGTCAGCCACGAGAAATCGTTCAAGCTGATGTATTCTATAGCTTAGACAAAAGTATGTTCCTTACTTTAGTAGATAAGTTTTCTAAATTTGCTCAAGCAATTAAAATTAGAGGAAGAACGTGGACAGAATTCAAGACAGCTTTACTCAAATATATAAGTGTTGCAGGAAACTTCAAAAAACTAATAGTAGACAATGAGTTAGGCATGAAAGCGGTTCCGCTTTTGGATTTCCTTAAAGAACAGGGCATAGATATTCATTTCGCTTCCAACAGCAATCATACTTCAGTTGCTGATATGAACCGTGTTCACAATACAATTAATGAGCATTTACGACTTTTACGGCATGATCCGAATAAAGAACTTGACAGTGTGGAAGAAAAACTTTTAAAAGCAGTGAATTTTTATAACAATACAATACATTCTACCACTGGAAGAAAACCAATTGATTTTATGTTAGCCAAAGTCAATCCTAATGATTACGAAGAAATTAAAAAAAGAATGCACGAAATAAAAGAAAAGGCGATTCAAAAACTAAATCAGAATAGGGAAAACGTAGAAATTAGTTCAGGGCCGACCTTCCTTAAAGAAATAAGAGGAGGTAAAAATCACGCGAAGTTTAGGAAAGTACAAGTAGAGAAACTAGATGACGATCACGTTATCACAAATACGAGGCATAAGTACTATAAAGCTAACATTAAAAGAAATAAAAAACATCAAGATAATGCAAAACCTACAGTTAAAGCAAAAGCTCGAAGTAAGCGTAATAATCGATGTCCATCTGTTTCTCTTCCAGAAAATGAACATCCACACAATACTGCTGCTAATAATACTCCTACTACATCGACGAGTGCGAAACTCGAAATACAGAGTCTTAACCAAAATAATGGTTACATTACCCTTAAATTAGGCAACGTTAGACTAATTGAAGCCTACCAAAAGATCTTACACGTTGTTAATATTACCGAGATAGAAAATAGTATTAGTATGATAGGAAAAAACATACAATTAATAGAATCAAATTCAACAATACCAACCAATTCCATGTTTAATACCATGAAACATAATTTTGATCTTCTCAAACAAAAAGCTTATGGACTATCGCCTCACTCAAGACCTAGAGGAGAACTTCTCAACATAGTTGGTAAAGGACTAAAGTTCTTAGCTGGTACTATGGACACAGACGACGAAACTTTAATACTAAACAAACTGGACACTCTTACTAAGAACAATCACGAACTAATCGAGGAATCAAATAAGCAAATTATTTTAAATCAAAAACTTTCGGATCAAATTAAAAATATTACAACATATGTAAATAAACAACAAAGGATAATTTCAAAATTAATATCAGTTAACGAAGGCAATAAAATAAATCGATTATATAAATAAATTAAATACTTTTGAGGAAATCTATGAAATCAATTATACTACTACTACTCAATTGCCCTAACCCCTTGTGGGGCATAGCGCGTCAACTGTTCCATCTGGCCCAGTTGACGTTTCGTTGGCATAAATTGGTTTCAGAGAATGCAGTTGCCAGCATGCACCTCCTGCACATCCATGGCCACGAACGTTGTCGTGGACGGGATTCGAACCCGAAACGCCGGTAGTCAAACATGAGACTGATGCCTCAACACACTGCGCTACCGGTCGCCCCTAATGAGAAACCATGTTGAGGAAATAGAACAAATCCAATTAAGTAGTAGACTCAACATTTTGTCAAGAAACATATTGTCCGAACAAGAGTTAGAATTTATTTCAGACATCGAAATCTTGCAGGATTTCAAAATTGTTGTAGCATACTATGTTGGGCAGATCATTATAGTGATAAAGATTCCACAGTATTCAAAGTCAACCTTTTCCAATATTTTGATTGAACCAATTCCAAATTCCGACAGTAAAGCTCTATTTTTACCAGAATACAATCTATTGGTAGACGAACATAAAAGAATATACAATGCAACGGTAAAAGACAATTTAATGGAAAACCTTGTAACATATAACAGCAGTTGTTAAGACAACATCTTTAATGGTAAAGAAGCCAATTGTGAAATGATTGTAACTAAAAATGAATCAGTTAAGCAAATACTACCAGGACTTGTTGTGACTAAGAACTTACAAAACGTAAATATTACACAATCATGTATTGCCAATATAAGTTTGAAAATTTACGAACACACTTTATTGAGATTTGAAAATTGTACCATTGAAATCAAAAATACAAAATATTCGAACATATTCTACAAAATGAACGACCATGTAATATTCCCCTTTTTTATGCCAAGAATAACTGAAAAAATCAATAATATGAATACAACCGATTTAGAAGAATTAAGACTTGAAGATATTAAAAATACCAGAAAAAATATAAAGGAAATAGTTGGAGAAAACTTTAAAGTAAAATTATCCTATATAGATATTGTATTAATAATCTCTACTGCAATTTTGCTAGCAATTATAATATTAATAATAGTTAAAATGAAAAGACTTAATGTTACATTTATATCCTCGTCGGAGCCTCGGTCAAACAATGGGGGAGTTATAGATCCGGAGAGTCACCCGAAAATTAACATCATTTGAATGACCCTCCAAATCTATCTATTGTACATCCAGTGCAACGCGAACGTTGACCGCTACGCGTGCAACGCGAACGTTGACACCTTTTATAAAATATATACATACGTATCAAATTGCAAATGTGCAGTCAATAATTAATTGCAATGTCGCAATGACTGCACATTTGCAATTTGATACGTATGTACAAGTATATATTTTATAAAAGGTGTCAACGTTCGCGTTGCACGCGTAGCGGTCAACGTTCGCGTTGCACTGGATGTACAATAGATAGATTTGGAGGGTCATTCAAATGATGTTAATTTTCGGGTGACTCTCCGGATCTATAACTGTTAAGCACGGAGCGAGCGTAGCAAAGGGAAACCCACACCAGATGCTGTTGATTCACAGCCCGCAGTATCGCACAAATTGTACATGGACAATTTCAGTTTGAGACGAGCCAGGCTAGCTCCGCCCCTAAGGAGTTGCGACCCCCCGCATGTAGCCCTAGGTCGCCCGTTTTACTCCTTTTATATGTACCTGCATCCGTTTCGTCCTAGCATATCTGGAACCAGAATTTTTTTTTTGTCTATGAACAATTTCGGTTTCAAATCGAAATCAGGTATGCGAAGGAAAGCGAAAATAGCCATGTGCATACTCAATTTCATTTTAAAACCTAAAATCGGTTTTGAAATCTTAGGACCGGACAGCGCAACATTTGAGTCGTTCCTATCTCTTGCATTTATTTATTTATTTATAGTACATAGTACCTTAGTTAATTTCCAATCCCAGATTCTATCATATTATCTTCTATAATTTGCATCGCAACGCAACGCAACACCTATTCTACGTTGAACAATTAATACTACATAAGTACGAATGTGCGTGCACCCAATCCAATACCATCATCGGCCACGACCACCTACAACACAATAAAAGACCAAAAAGCTCAGACGAACTTGTGGAGTGGCCCATAGGCTCAATTTATGGGACGAGAGAAGAGCGCGTTTAATTTTTCATGGGAGAGAGAAAGAACGGGACTATTAATGCCAACCACCAATAGGACGCGGATATTTGACAGCTATATATACAGCGGGGAGTCAGAATCGAAAACAAACATTTTAATATCGGTTTTCTGACAGAAAACTTATAAAAACGAGTAACGCGCACATCACATCTAAATATTTAATGTTTTACCTATAAACAGACACCCCCGTCTTAGGGATACGCTGGTTATTTTTGCAGTCACCGAAGAGGCATTTCAATTTACCACAACTCACTACCGCACCAATTTGTCCTACCGGAAATTTCACTAGTGTCTTCTCTACATAATCGCGGCTCTTTACACACAAAAACCGGCTCCAAACTTTCGCGAATTCAACCGTATTTACTTTTTGCCACTTTTTGCACAAAGCGTTTGACAGCCATATGCACAACACGTGAAAATGACAACCTTAAAACCGTTAACTTTACTCTCCCAGCTCTCGTCTTTTTCAAGAAGAAGATCGTCCCATTTTCAAGCTGTCAATTTGTATGGTTTGATAGGCATATACCCACTCCTTTGTTAGTTATATATTCAAATCCAAAAAGCTTTGCAGCACCCAATATCAATAAAATCCAATTGGAAATTTCCTCCATTTCATATTTGAATATATAACTAACAAAGGAATGGGTATATGCCTGTCAAACCATACAAATTGACAGCTTGAAAATGGGACGATCTTCTTCTTGAAAAAGACGAGAGCTGGGAGAGTAAAGTTAACGGTTTTAAGATTGCCATTTTCACGTGTTGTGCATATGGCTGTCAAACGCTTTGTGCAAAAAGTGGCAAAAAGTAAATACGGTTGAATTCGCGAAAGTATGGAGCCGATTTTTGTGTGTAAAGAGCCGCGATTATGTAGAGAAGACACTAGTGTAACGGACCGATTCTGACACATGAGTGTCTATTTTTGAAGTTTGTATATTTTTCACAAATGTATTCGATTTGACTTTATTTCAAATCGTTTATATTTGTGAAAAGTCGTTACAATTTTTAAAAATGGGCATTTATGAGTTTGAATCGTACTCGTGTAAACGTACGCGGCGGCCATCTTTTTTGAGGAGGAGTGTAACCACTCCGGATAGTTAGCGTCTCGAAGAGATGGGATCGCGCCAAAACGTCTGTCAAGGGGAGTTGGAATTGGCCGAGCGAAAACGTCGGACGGGTACTGCGTGTTGTTGAAGTTGTAGTCACCCGCCATCAAGACCGGCATCGGTTTTTTTTTGGGAGTTGCTTGTCATCGGCCACGACGATCGGACGGATTTCTTTTTGGGAGTTTTTTTTGTCACCTACCGTCACCATCAGGTGCATTTTAGACGTGTAATTCAAAAAGAAACGAAGCATCGCTTTGCATGTCCACTATTAACCCTGTCGGTGAAATTTGTTTTTCGGGCTTCAACAACGCTGTGGAGGCTTCGCAAGCTGCCGCTATAGCCGTATCGTCAAGAGGGGTACAGATTGCATGTATCGACCCGCCATCATCATCGAATGGAATCGGACTTCGACAAAAATGAGCCCACGACTACCTTGCAGCCGAGATCAAGTCTTTGATGGTCATCGAGGTTTATTTCCTAGTTTTTATACTGGCCAGTGTGGAGTTGGTGTTGTTTCTGGCTCTTGGAAGCGACATGTTCAACCATAACCTAAACTAGACTGCCCGTACAGTGGAACGTCACAACACGGTGATGCCAACGCCTTTCTTTTGTTTTGTGTTGCGAATATTGGAATAGACCTGTCAGTTCAATTGGAGGTTAAAGGATCTTCGTGTCTTCCAAGAAGGGAAAAAAAAGAACAATTCAGTGTGTCAAAACAAAGCTATAGAATAACCAGACTATTAGAACGGAAATGTCAACGTGACATGAGTTAGATTATATCGCACGAAGATACGAATATTTTTCTTCCGTTTGATCATATTTGATAACGAAATGATAATTTGACAAGAATATTTTCGCACTTTTTTTGTTTATTTTTGTTCTGTTTCTTGCTTTACTTTGGTTTGCCTTTTTTTTCGTTTAATTAACCTTTGTTCTTGTGATGGAATACATGTGTCATACAAATTTCTGATCCAATTTAAAATTATCGTGACTCCAGTTCGAGATGGCCATCGTCGATTCTGCGGGTAAGTGTTGTCATATTCTATATTGTCTAGAGAAATTTTTTTAAATATTTCTTTTTCCTTGTCTTTAAATTAGTTTTTCCTATATATTTCATTTTTCTTATATATTTTTTTTTGTATTTCCTAAATTTTCTTGCTATTTTTGCTTCATTTCTGGAATTTTTTTTTTGCATCGATCATTTACAATAATTTGAGTTACGTCTTTTTTTTTCTTGTGTCACTTCATTTTTGCCTAATGAATCGTCAGAAAAATAAAAAAATGTATTGAATTGTAGAATCCTGGCTTTACTTTTGAGGAACTTCCCGAACCCTCTTTTTAGGTTGATGGTGAGATGAGGTAAAGGCCTCATCTCTTCACGTTTCGCCATGGGAGGCCCCCACAAAATTTTTCTGTTTTCGGCCAGGGGGCCTCACGGTCGGGTTTTTTTTTCTTTTATTTCAGCGGGTATAGAAGGCCGAGGTCCACCGCCATCTGGGCCTCGGAGCATCAATGATGGCCTTTGAGCAGGCTGGCTCCATACTTATCTTCCTTTGTCCAAATTTTGTCCCTCTTGTTTGTGAAGTCTACGCTAGGCCTGTGATTCCCTTTTTTAATATGTGTGGACAGGGGCAGCGAGCGGCAAAAACCCAGCCCATATCTCCCGAACTGAGCTACAGCAAGCACAGCGGCGGCCTGTGGCTCGTTGAGAAGCCAATTATGGCAGCTGTCAATTTTGGCAGCTGTCACTACCGGACTTTAACGGTCACAATGGCTCCGTCCCCGTTGACACCTTCGGGTGTCTCCAAAGTCCTTTACATATTTGGCGCCCAACATAAGGGGCCCACTTTGGTCCGGTAAAGGGCTAAAAATGTATTTTTAGTCCTTATACCAAGTGGCGCTCCCAAAGCACATTAAGGCTACCAGTTCTAAGACATTGGACTTAGACTTAGTATTTCACGTACATTCCCTTCTGGTAGCTGTGTAACTCCTATCCTTCTGTAGCATCCTATCCATGTAGAGTAGTGTTTCCTTTTAGACTCAGTATACAAGGCGGTCCTTTCCTTGTGTTGTCTAAAGTGGTTTTTTCCGCGTACCTAAGGCCTTTAAAGAAACTGGAGAATTACTGACTCCCTGAGTTTCTCTGGAAATCTATCCCAGTTTCTTTGAAGTCACCTTGGTTCCTTTATGTTGGAAAGGACCGACCTTTCAATCAATTATATAATATTTTTTTTGCAAATTTATTATTACAGTTTTCATCTTTGATAAGCAAAGCTGTTACCAATGGATCATGATTGGAATTACGACAAGGAATTTGCAATTGTGCACCTACGCGACTAATCATGATTCGTTGGAAAAAGCTGCGTCTTAATGATGGAAGCTGCAATATTTTTTTTCTTTTTTTTTTCTCTTTTTGCTTTTATTTTTTTTTCCATGGTTGCCGGCTAGCTCAGATGCCTTTATTTTTGTTTGACATCTTAATGCTCCGAAATTGCGAAATCAACCTGAAATGGGGAAGGGGGATTCTGATAAGGAAAGCCATAATTTTGCCTCTATCGTAATAATATTTTTGCTGTGAACTTACCTTGAGATGCAGTTGGCTAGTTCTACGTGATATCGTCTTGCTATTTATTTAATTATCGTTTCGTGCCGTATGATATCGTATAGTTTCGGTTTTGTTTGAAGTCTGCAGATTGCTGCGCGAGACAATCATCTCTAAAAAAAAAAGAAAAAAAAAAGAAGCATTGATAAGCTAACTTTTTGTCTGTAAGGCTGTCGGAAATCACATGATTTTTGAAACGCAAAATTAGGTTGAATTTCTGGCAGGTGCCGTTAATAGCAACATAGACTAGATTAGCTAGCTTTTTGTAATTATTTAGGTATACTACATATATTTATTTATTTATAATAGGTTAGTTTTGATTAGTCCATTTTATTAGACAGCGTAGTTAGTATCTAGTTTAGCAATTTGCAACTTAAGTTATTTATTTCGTATTTATTCGTTAGGTGTAGCATATGTTACTTATTTATTTATTCAGTAGGTGTAGTTAGTCAAATTTGTTCGTTAATTCTTAAATTATTCATCTAATTATTTATATAGTTCTTTATTCATTTATTTATTGAAATATTTATTTCTCGTTAAAAAAAAATAGGAATTAACTTAGTTAGGTGCAATATTTAGGGAAAAATTATATATTTATTTATTTATTAAATTAGTGTAATTTATTTATTATTTATAAAAAAAAAAAAAAATGCCAGTTCAAAACACTCCCGCATCAGCAAAAGGTCGTGGTCGTGGCGCCGTGCCGAAACAAGGCGTCCAAACGCGAAGTCAGACCCGGCCAGATTCGTCGCCAACTCCACCCAATACGCCGACGGGAGCTGAAAATCCACTTTTCGACTTAGGCTTAGTTGATCCCGTCCACCGCATTATCCATACTCCACCACCACTTCATCTTGGTGATACAGCGGGTGCTCAGGGACCACAACTTCCCAAAACACACCAGCAAGGAGTGGGAGGTTTCCACTTCCCACTTAGCAACCCGGTTCTCCGTCTCTTGCGGACATTCAGCGGGGTCTATTTGATTCTATGAAGGCATACATAGATCAATTGTTCCGCGAACATCAACAACCACCAGTGTCGGCACCTTCTCCTACCGAAAACCCACTTATAGTGAATTCTCCAGCCGTGTCGGCGAATCAACGGAGCCAGGCATCTGTAATCCCAGCCGGAAGAGTATTCCGAATAATTTCCGACTGGGGTCTTCATTTCGATGGTGAGGCAGTGGATGAGTTCATCCGGCAGGTTGAGCTCTTCACTGACCGAACACTGGGAGGTGACTATGACCAGTTGTGCCTTTGTGCCCACCTCCTCTTCCAAAAAGATACAGCCATCTGGTTCCGTCGATTTGCTGGCGGCTGCCAAAACCACTATACGTGGGAGTCCCTTAAGGAGGCTCTCAAGGAGCATTATGGGAATCGGTACAACGACGATGACCTCATTGACGAAATGAGAAGTCGTTGTCAGAAGCAAGGTGAGGCATATGATACTTTCGTTGAAAGTATCATGCGGATCAACGACCGTATGTCCTTCAAGCTCACGGACGGGGAGTTGACTCGCATCGTGCGGAGAAACTTACGCCCCTTCCTAGCTCAACATCTGGCTTTATCGGATATTCGTTCCCTTCGGGACCTTCGATTAAGCGTCATCCAGTTGGAACATGTTGAAAAACGCGCGGCACAATGGCGTTCTTCGCAGGATGTGAGTCAACCTTCTCGTCGGAGAGTTGAAGAAGTAAAACCCGTTGAGTTTTCGGAAGAGGAAGCGGAACCGAGTTCTGGAGTGGAGGAGTTGAAATCTTCTGCTACTTGCTGGAACTGTCTTAAGCCTGGACACACCTATGCCGATTGCAAGGCGGAACCAAGGGTATTTTGTTTCGGTTGCGGAGCTTCTGGGGTCTATAAACCGCGGTGTTCTCGTTGTGCAAAAAACCGAGATCGCCGGAGACCTCCACAACACCAGAGGTTTCCCCAGGAAGTCCAGGAGAACCAGCCTTCGAACAACGTCAACCAGTAAACCCTACGATTGTAGATGCCGGAAGTTCTTGCCTGGAACAGAATGGCCAGGTTCCGTCCAAGCAATCTGGCATATTAATACCAGATGTGTCTTACAATAGCCCTGATATCTCTTCACCGGATTTGTCCATTAAACCTGACGCTACGACTAAAACCCCAGAGGTGCGTATCTTACCACGCACACATGACCATTTAGATCTGAATGGCTCATTGGAAACTCAGTCGAGCGCAGTGACTACTGTAAATTCTTTACCTTCCACTAGTGTCTCACCGTCCACTACCGAATCGAAAGCCGCTGCATGAGCGTTTAAAAGAATATCAAGTTGCTCGTCGTCGAATTTTCTGTGCCGACGAACTTAAACCAAGTCGCCCAAAACGATCAACTTTACGTTTACGTAAGTTTTGGCGTAACGTTCTTGCTAATCGTCGACGATGCTCTGGTATTCTTTTGAACCGTCCCCGTGATGATATTAGACCATACGCTGAGGTTTCCATGCTTAATACTTCAGTAAGTGGCCTAATTGATACGGGAGCGTCATGCAGTGTAATTGCGTCGGATTTTGCGAAGAAATTCCTGGCGGCACCCAATCAACCTTGGGAGAGATTCCGGATGGGGGTTACCACTGCGGATGGCACCCGCCATTCAGCCGTTGGAAAAATTTCCACTTCTGTCACCTTTAGAGGGCGTACAGAAACCATAGAGTTTCTGATAATGCCAACCCTCAGCCAGAATCTCTACCTCGGAATCGATTTCGTGCGCAGATTCGAGCTTGCTCCTGCACTTTTCAATGACTCTTTATATTCAGCAGCTTTGTCATTAGAACCGATTGAACGTGGAGTCAACCAACATCCGTTGACCGCGTCGGAACAAGCTAGCCTCAATGCAGTCATTGCAAGATTTCCATCCTTTTCTGCGGAAGGCTTAGGGCGTGCGAACCTTATATCACACGCCATCGACGTCGGAGGCAGCAAGCCTATTAAGCAGAGATACTATGCGATCTCTCCCGCCGTCGAAAAGCTTCTCCATGCGGAAATAGACCGGATGCTTGCAATGGGTGTCATTGAGGAATCCCAAAGCGCTTGGTCATCACCAGTCACCCTTGTAGTCAAACCTAATAAAGTTCGTTTGTGTCTGGATGCACGTAAGGTCAACGAGGTGACGTTGAAGGACGCTTATCCTTTGCCACTCATTGATGGAATTCTGAGCCGCCTCCCAAAGGCCAAATTCATTTCGAGTTTGGACTTGAAAGATGCGTTTTGGCAGATTCCACTCGATGCGCCGTCAAAGGATAAGACTGCCTTCACCGTCCCCGGTAGACCGTTGTACCAATTTGTTACAATGCCTTTTGGGCTTTGTAACGCCCCGCAAACGATGCAACGGCTAATGGACCACGTCATTTCAGCGCACTTGCGACACCAAGTGTTTGTCTACTTGGATGATCTGCTGGTGATTACATCATCGTTCGAAGAACACCTCAAGCTACTGGAAGAAGTAGCCTTCTGTATGAGAAAGGCAGGGCTGACCCTGAATATAGAGAAGAGTAAGTTTGTTATGAAGGAAGTCTCTTATCTGGGTCACGTTATCGGTCACGGAACCATCGGGACTGACTCCGACAAAATCCGCGCAATTACAGACTTTCCAAAACCTAAGACGGTTAGACAACTGCGTCGATTCCTGGGTATGTGCGGATGGTATCGGCGATTTGTCCATAATTACGCCGCCATTTCGGCCCCGCTAACAGACATGCTCCGCAAGAGCCGTGGTTTCGTCTGGACAGATGAAGGTTCTTCGGCATTTAACGCGCTTAAAGACAGCTTAACTAAGGCACCGGTGTTGCACAGCCCAGACTTTTCGCGTCCATTCGCAATACATTGCGATGCAAGCCAGGACGGCATTGGGGCTGTGCTGACACAAACCACCGATGAAGACGCTGAAGTGCCTATAGCGTATATGTCGAAGAAGCTTAATTCTGCCCAGCGAAATTATACTGTCACGGAGCAGGAATGCCTAGCGGCGGTCCATGCTATTAAAAAATTCCGCGCGTACGTGGAGGGCCAAGAATTTACGATAGTCACTGATCACGCTTCGCTGAAATGGCTAATGAATCAATCGGATCTAAATGGCCGATTGGCTCGTTGGGCTCTTAAACTACAGGGGTTTAAGTTTACAATAGTCCATCGAAAAGGTAGCCAAAACGTCGTCCCTGATACCTTGTCTCGAGTCCACTGTTCAGAGTCTTTGGCTTTGAGCGACCCATTTGATGACTCCGTGGAAGTGGACTTGGATTCTCCACACTTTCGGTCTCCAAAATATCTTGACCTTATCGACCGCATTACTTTGAACCAACATCAACTCCCAGACATGAAAGTATCTGACGGATTCGTGTACAAACGAACTGAGTACGCGACCGGAGATGAATTGCAGGAGCAATTATCCTGGAAACTTTGGGTTCCAGAGGAGCTTCGGTTGGACTTGCTTATAAGAGCGCATGACCATCCCTTGAGCGCTCATGGCGGTATCACCAAGACACTTAAACGCCTTCGTGCACTATTCTTTTGGCCGAAGATGGTCAAACAGGTCAAAGAATATGTGGTGTCTTGTGATATCTGCAAGTCTACCAAAGCTCCGAACCAATGCCTTCGCCCTCCTATGGAAGGCCAATTCACCTCCGATCGTGTATTCCAAAGATTGTACATGGATCTGTTAGGTCCTTTCCCCAGGTCTAGGTCAGGTAATGTGGGTACGATAGTCTTAGTGGACCATTTATCCAAGTTCTCTTTTGTGGAGCCTATAAAAAGTTCAAAGCCGGGATTCTGACCAGTTGGCTTGAGACTCGGATTTTCCATGTCTTCGGGGTTCCTGAGACTATGGTAACGGATAATGGCGTGCAGTTTAAGTCTCACGTCTTCAATTCCCTGCTGGATCGGTATGGTGTCAATCACCTTTACACCGCTCTTTATTCGCCTCAAGCGAATGCTTCTGAACGTGTTAACCGTTCAATCGTCGCAGCAATACGGGCCTATATTAATCCAGATCAGCGGAATTGGGACGAGAGACTGTCGGCCATCAATTGTGCGTTGAGGTCTGCACACCATGCCGCCATTAATTCGTCACCATATCTCGTCACCTTTGGCCAATCTATGGTCACCCACGGCAAAACTTATAGCCTGCTGCGGAAGCTGAATTTGCTGCAAGACCCTACTGTCACTACCACCACGAGCGACAAACTTGCAGTTCTCCGACAACAGGTTCAAGAAAACCTGCGAGCGGCCCACGCGAAGAATTCAGCTCACTACAACACGCGCTCTCGTGTGGTTGAATTCCAGCCTGGAGATGAAGTGTTCCGGCGAAGCTTTGCACAAAGCGACGCGGCAGCTCACTACAACTCCAAGCTGGACTTCAAGTTCATCAAGAGTCGCGTTGTTAAAAAAGTGGGTAATAGCCGCTACCTGTTGTCGGACCTGCAAGGCAAGGCAGTTGGCATTTACCACGCAAAGGACATCCGGCGGTAGATTCCCTCAGCTTCTCCTGCTTGGCAGGCCGCGAAGCAGAAGCTGCCCTGTAACGGACCGATTCTGACACATGAGTGTCTATTTTTGAAGTTTGTATATTTTTCACAAATGTATTCGATTTGACTTTATTTCAAATCGTTTATATTTGTGAAAAGTCGTTACAATTTTTAAAAATGGGCATTTATGAGTTTGAATCGTACTCGTGTAAACGTACGCGGCGGCCATCTTTTTTGAGGAGGAGTGTAACCACTCCGGATAGTTAGCGTCTCGAAGAGATGGGATCGCGCCAAAACGTCTGTCAAGGGGAGTTGGAATTGGCCGAGCGAAAACGTCGGACGGGTACTGCGTGTTGTTGAAGTTGTAGTCACCCGCCATCAAGACCGGCATCGGTTTTTTTTTGGGAGTTGCTTGTCATCGGCCACGACGATCGGACGGATTTCTTTTTGGGAGTTTTTTTTGTCACCTACCGTCACCATCAGGTGCATTTTAGACGTGTGATTCAAAAAGAAACGAAGCATCGCTTTGCATGTCCACTATTAACCCAGTCGGTGAAATTTGTTTTTCGGGCTTCAACAACGCTGTGGAGGCTTCGCAAGCTGCCGCTATAGCCGTATCGTCAAGAGGGGTACAGATTGCATGTATCGACCCGCCATCATCATCGAATGGAATCGGACTTCGACAAAAATGAGCCCACGACTACCTTGCAGCCGAAATCAAGTCTTTGATGGTCATCGAGGTTTATTTCCTAGTTTTTATACTGGCCAGTGTGGAGTTGGTGTTGTTTCTGGCTCTTGGAAGCGACATGTTCAACCATAACCTAAACTAGACTGCCCGTACAGTGGAACGTCACAACACGGTGATGCCAACGCCTTTCTTTTGTTTTGTGTTGCGAATATTGGAATAGACCTGTCAGTTCAGTTGGAGGTTAAAGGATCTTCGTGTCTTCCAAGAAGGGAAAAAAAAAAGAACAATTCAGTGTGTCAAAACAAAGCTATAGAATAACCAGACTATTAGAACGGAAATGTCAACGTGACATGAGTTAGATTATATCGCACGAAGATACGAATATTTTTCTTCCGTTTGATCATATTTGATAACGAAATGATAATTTGACAAGAATATTTTCGCACTTTTTTTGTTTATTTTTGTTCTGTTTCTTGCTTTACTTTGGTTTGCCTTTTTTTTCGTTTAATTAACCTTTGTTCTTGTGATGGAATACATGTGTCATACAAATTTCTGATCCAATTTAAAATTATCGTGACTCCAGTTCGAGATGGCCATCGTCGATTCTGCGGGTAAGTGTTGTCATATTCTATATTGTCTAGAGAAATTTTTTTAAATATTTCTTCTTCCTTGTCTTTAAATTAGTTTTTCCTATATATTTCATTTTTCTTATATATTTTTTTTTGTATTTCCTAAATTTTCTTGCTATTTTTGCTTCATTTCTGGAATTTTTTTTTTGCATCGATCATTTACAATAATTTGAGTTACGTCTTTTTTTTTCTTGTGTCACTTCATTTTTGCCTAATGAATCGTCAGAAAAATAAAAAAATGTATTGAATTGTAGAATCCTGGCTTTACCTTTGAGGAACTTCCCGAACCCTCTTTTTAGGTTGATGGTGAGATGAGGTAAAGGCCTCATCTCTTCACGTTTCGCCATGGGAGGCCCCCACAAAATTTTTCTGTTTTCGGCCAGGGGGCCTCACGGTCGGGTTTTTTTTTCTTTTATTTCAGCGGGTATAGAAGGCCGAGGTCCACCGCCATCTGGGCCTCGGAGCATCAATGATGGCCTTTGAGCAGGCTGGCTCCATACTTATCTTCCTTTGTCCAAATTTTGTCCCTCTTGTTTGTGAAGTCTACCCTAGGCCTGTGATTCCCTTTTTTAATATGTGTGGACAGGGGCAGCGAGCGGCAAAAACCCAGCCCATATCTCCCGAACTGAGCTACAGCAAGCACAGGCCGCCGCTTAGCTCGTTGAGGAGCCAATTATGGCAGCTGTCAATTTTGGCAGCTGTCACTACCGGACTTTAACGGTCACAATGGCTCCGTCCCCGTTAACACCTTCGGGTGTCTCCAAAGTCCTTTACACTAGTGAAATTTCCGGTAGGACAAATTGGTGCGGTAGTGAGTTGTGGTAAATTGAAATGCCTCGTCGGTGACTGCAAAAATAACCAGCGTATCCCTAAGACGGGGGTGTCTGTTTATAGGTAAAACATTAAATATTTAGATGTGATGTGCGCGTTACTTGTTTTTGTGAGTTTTCTGTCAGAAAACCGATATTAAAATGTTTGTTTTCGTTTTTGACTCCCCGCTGTATATATAGCTGCCAAATATCCGCGTCCTATTGGTGGTTGGCATTAATAGTCCCGTTCTTTCTCTCTCCCATGAAAAATTAAACGCGCTCTTCTCTCGTCCCATAAATTGAGCCTATGGGCCACTCCAGAAGTTCCTCTGAGCATTTCATTCATTCATTCAGGCGACAACAGAAACCACGGAACATAATGGTTTTAGCCTTTTTCGGAGAATTCTCTCTATTAAATTAGGGAGAATTTTTTAATTCCTTAATTTCCGGTATTTTCGCGTTAGGTAGTCTATTCCCGCTTTAGTTGGTAAGAGCCTAGAACCCATCCGGGGGGATTCGTCGGTCCTAAAGCCGAAATTTCCTGAGTTTTGTGAAAATTCTCCCTAATTTAATAGAGAGAATTCTCCGAAAAAGGCTAAAACCATTATGTTCCGAAACCACCTGATCATTACTTTTTCTGAGAACATTTTCTGACTTGTGCATATATTTTTACATGTGCATATTTTGAGGCGATTACTAACCAGATCCAACTTTATCCTGTACAGCCACCCCGAGGAGAATTCTCTGTATCCGGATAGAGAGAATTCTCCTATAAAAGCTAAAACCATTATGTTCCCTTGTTAGTGCCTGTCCCTCCACGTGGTCACACTTGGAAATATCTAGCCTATACAAAACCCTGTCATTTGTGATCTCGGGAAATTTTTACATGTGCATACTTTTAGGCGATTACCAACAAAACCATTCACTTCACCAAAAAGACCTCCAGAAGTATGGCGATGTTTACAAATTCCCTCTCTTCTCAATTCCCCCTTTTAATTGCAAACGGCTTCCCACAATCTATCGATCTATGTTTATGCTGAACATAGCGAAATCCAATCTGCATGTTCGAAGCGATGAGGATCGTAAAATATGATAGAAAGGAAATCGGCAAATAAAATGTTTTTTTTTTTGTTTTTGTTTGTTTTTTTTTTCCAAATATGTATGTATCATCACGATTTAACGTTTATCTTGTAAGACGACCCCCATTTTTTTTTTTAAACATAACCATTCCGAGCACTCAGGCACTTACCAACACCGCCCACAAAACTGCCGTTGTCACCAATTGCCTGAAACGAAACTAAAATAGTTTGTAAGTCTTGTACTTACACAACTCATGCCTATCATGAAAACATTGGTGGAAGACTAGCTCATTACATTCACTATGTTCACAATTAAAAACTCCTGGCTGACAATAAGGCTATCAGAACCGTGATAACACCTAACTCAGACCAGATAAAAGTAGACCAAGGAAGAGAAGAGCTCTTACGGCCGGGCCACACTACACAAGCAAGACAACGGATCTCAATCCGCCCGCAGTTTTGTGGCCTCCCGTACTCTCAACTCAATTTCCCAGTGTCACCTTTGAGAGCTATTGTGGCCGGGTCACACAACACAAGTACATCGGCAGATCTCAATCTGCGCGCAGACTAGGGACCACAACCACATCCCTCTCACTAACCGACAATAAAACAATTTCACAAATCGCCAGTAAAATGGAATTTCCACCAATGTCCTCACTCATATTCACACCACAGGTAAGTTATACTAAGCACACCTAACAATTTTCTGTTTACACAACACTAGATACAAGACTTAGTGAAACTCACCTTTTTGTCCTTTGATAAATGAGAATATTTCTTTCTTTTTAACACAAATCACTAACAACACAACTGTTTGAACTTCTGCACGGTCAAACCAAGAATGACCCAAAATCCCTTCACATGCCTTTTTACACACATGCAATCACCCTCAACTCATTAAATGCGTCGTATAATGATCTTCACCATTGCTTACGAATGTGACACAATTTTGTACACTTCGTACTCATGCCCGGATCTTTGTTTCAATCCATAAACAAAAGATCCTAATCAAACTCATACTCGCTACAGCAATACCGATTTTTGCTGAGGAAGTAAACAAAATCAAGCGCAAGCCACGTGCAGACCACAAAAGAGAAGAGGAACCCTAAGGCCGTCCGCACACGGGTCGTCTCGTACTCGTCTCGTAATCGGCTCGTCTGCGATTCGAACTCCACTTCCAAAGCAAATGTATGGAGTTCCGCACACGGGTCGTACATTGGTCGGCACGTAATCGAATCGATGTACTCGTCTGTGCGTCTCGTACCATGCGAACTGCTTGGAACGAGAAAAGTCGTCGACGCCGGACACCAGAAAAAAGTATATGAATGCATTTATTCAATTGAAAAATATTTTCAAAGAAATTGTAGTGTATTCGTATATGGGTGTCGGGTTTTTCAAGTGCGAAAGCAGCACTAGTGAAAGTATTTTAACCCTTGGTGAGGCGAAAAGGACTTTTTTGAGCATGAAGCGGGATTTGGGCGATACGGGTGTCGCGTGATTCGAGGTGGAAGGAGAAGTGCACTGGAGTGCTAGTGCAAGTATTTTAACCCCTTGGTGAGGCGAAAATGACCTTTTTGGGCAATAAGCGGAAAATGGGCGATATGGGTATCGCGTGATTCGGGGTGAAAGGAGTAGTGCACAGGAGCGCCGGTGAAAGCATTTTAACACTTTGGCATGACGAAATGGACCTTTTTGTACATGAAGCAGAACATGGGTAATATGGTTGTCGCCTGAGTCGATGTGAAAGGAGGAATGCAGACGAGTGCTCGTTAGGGCATTTTAACCCTTTGGTGTCGCGGAATGGACATTTTTGTACATGAAGTGGAATATGGGTGGTATGGGTGTCGTGTGACAATATGGTTGTCGCATGATTCCAAGTGAAAAGAGAAGTGCACAGGTGTACCTACTGGTGAAAGCATTTTAAACCTTTGGTGAAGCAAAAAGGACACTTTTGTGCTTAAAGTGGAACATGGGCATTATGGTTGTCGCGTGATTCGAGGTGAAAGGAGAAGTGCAAAGGAGTTCTAGAGAAAGCATTTTAACCCGCTGGTGTGGCAAAATTAACCGTTTTGTACATGAAGCAGGATATGGGCGATATGAGTATCGCGGTGATTCAACGTGAAAGGAGGAGTTCACAGGAGTGCTAGTGAAAGTATTTTAACTCTTTGGTGGGGCGAAAATTACCTTTTCGGACATAAAACAGTAAAAGTTTGTGATCCAAATACGCTTTGCGATGACGAAATGCGGTGTTTCTACACGCTATATAATCGGGTAAAATATTTTTTTGTAATAACACAACGTTTTCAGCAAGATTACCGTGTCCGTTGCGCCAAGTGGTTTTTGCGGTTTTATATTATTCATGAATTTGGCAGTCTTTTTCGACGTGGCTACTTCTATGGGAAGTGTGTCGAGAAAATATGGGACGGAAGTTGAGTTGAAAACGAATTGAATTGAATCAAACGCTTTGGTGTTGACACAAGCATACTTTTGGACATGGAGTGAAATCTAGGAAATACGGATGTCTATGAATTGAATTGTTGAGGCAAATACTCTGGAGTGTTGTTCAAGGCGTTTTTAATCCTACAAGTGTTGAGATAAACTCATTCTTGGACATGAAGTGATACCTAGGAAATACAGGTGTCGCCTGAATGGAGGTGGTGACGCCAATAATGTGGAATGATGTTGAAGGCGCTTTTAAGTCTATGGTGGTGAGATGAATACATTCTGGGACATGAAGTGAAATCTAGGAAATACGGGTGTCGTCTGAGTCGGGGAGAGGAGGCCAATGCAATGGAGTGCTGTTTTGTTGAGCTTTTAACTCTATGGTGCTGAGATGAACATATTCTTGAACATGTAGTGAAATGTAGGAAAACGGGTGTGGTCTGAATAGGGTTGATGACGTTAATTTGACTTCTTTTAATTCCAATGTCTAAGCGCCACGGACACAGTAATATTGCCAAAATCGAATACCCTGTGTTATAAAAAAGATTTTACTCGATTATATTGCGTGTAGACACACCGTATTGTGCCATCGCAAAGCGTATTTGGATCACAAGTTTTTACTGCTTCATGTACATATAAAAAGGTCTATTTCTCAATTTCAGAGGGTTAAAATGGTTTCACGATACTCCTGTGCACTCCTCCTTTTACCTCAAACCACGCGGCACCCGTATCCCGCCTCATGTACATTTCACGCCACGCTGAAGGGTTAAAATGTCTTAACGAGCACTCGTCTGCATTCCTCCTTTCACATCGACTCAGGCAACAACCATATTGCCCATGTTCCGCTTCATGTACAAGAAAGTCCATTTCGACACGCCAAAGGGTTAAAATGCTTTCACTGACACTTCTGCGCACTCCTCCTTTCACTTTGAATCATGCGACACCCATATCACCCATATCCTGCTTTATGCCCAAAAGGTCCTTTTCTCCACACCAATGGGTTAACACGCTATCACCAATACTTCAATACACTTCTCCTTTCACCTCAAATCACGCGACAACCATAATGCCCAAGCTCCGCATAATGTACAAAAGGGTCCTTTTCGCCTCACCAAAGGGTTAAAATGCTTTCACCAGCACTCCCGTGCACTTCTCCTTTCACCTCGAATGCCGCGACAACCATGTTCCGCTTCATGTACAAGAAGGTCCATTTTGCCACGCTAAAGGGTTAAAATGTCTTCACCGACACTCCTGTGCACTTTTCCTTTTACCTCGAATACCGCGACAACCATGTTCCGCTCCTTGTACAAAAAGGTCTATTTCGCCATGTCCACGGTTTAAAATGCTTTCATCGACACTCCTGCGCACTCCTTTCATCGTGAATCACGCAACACCCATATCGCCCATGTACAAAAAAAGGTCTATTTCGCCATGCCAACGGGTTAAAATGCGTTCACCGACACTCCTGTGCACTCTTCTTTTCACCTCGAATCACGCAACACCCATATCGCCTGTGTTCCGCTCCATGTACAAAATGGTCCGTTCCGCCAAGCCAAAGGGTTAAAATCCTTGCACCGACACTCCTGTGCACTCTTCCTTTCACTTCTACCCAAGTGACATATTGCCCAAATACCCCCAATTTCAAAATCATATTCGTGCTAGTAAGAATAATAACACCCATGTCTAATACCAGATCGCGTCGCAGACACGCCGAATTGCAATCGACTCATGTGCGGTGCAAGGCGTCGCTCGTCGTGTGGGATTTTAGACGAACAGAATTCGAATCGCAGACGTGCCGAAAATCAGACAACCCGTGTGCGGAGGCACTTAATAAAACGAAACACTCAGAAGTTTCATTTTTCGTTTACGTTTTTTTTTATTAAGGAATTTAAGAAACAAATAATAAAAAGAATATGATAAAAAAATATGCATCATTATAGTCGGCCATCCTGCTCAAACTCGCCTCGAGTTATTACGCTTCTGCATCATCGGGATCGGATATAACAACTCCATCATCTCCACTTTCGCTTGCTGTCTCATCAGATAACCCTCCTGGAGTACACCAACGTCGCATTCGGTCAACGGCAATCGTCCGCTCATACGTCCCCTTTCTTGTCGTTCGATAATTTCCTTCCATATCACTCACAATATGTCGATCATTGGGAAGAATTTTCTTAACAGTCATTGGTCCACTGTATGTCGGCATTAACTTTCTACTAGTGTTTGCAGCTACCTCACTCTTCTCGATTAGCACAACATCCCCCTCTTGATATCTTGTTGAACCTCTACGTTTCTTGTCAAATTGTTTTTTTTGCTGCGCTTGCGATTTGATTATTTGTTCTGATGCCTTTTGACTTTCTGCCAATAAATTTTGAACAACATTCGAAGTTTGACATATCTCGTCCGTTAGTAGCGAATCACTCCCTCCTCTAGGTTTATACCCCAGCAATAACTCACTTGGTGTTTTTCCGGTACTTTTATTTACTACGTTGTTAAGGGCAAATTGTACCTTGCGCAAATTTTCATCCCATCTATCCTCCTCTAACGTGGTTGTCATTAAAGCGGCCAGAATCGATCTATTCAACCTTTCCACTTGCCCATTGGCTCGTGGAGTAGCAACTGCATTCTTTACGTGCTTGATGTGGTTTTGATCGCAAAACCGCTTGAACTCCTTCGACGTAAAAGCACTACCTTGATCCGATATTACGATCTTCGGAGCACTGAAACATGAAAACAATTCCTTGAAATGTTGCACAACAAATTTAGTTTTCGTGGACTTTACTGCTTTCAATGAGGAAAATTTCGTAAACGCATCAATTATTGCGACGAAGTATACATTGTGGTGTTTACTTCTCGGAAACGGTCCTAAATGGTCCACATGTATCACTTTCATCGGTACTGGCTCCTTCGGTATTGGATTCAGGAAACCTTCTTTCTTTCCCGTCGGTCTTTTATTATACAGACAGTGAATGCAACATGAGATATATTTTTCAACATATTGTCTCATCCTAGGGAACCAGTAATGGTCACAAAGCCGATACAAAGTTTTTTCCACCGCAAAATGCCCCATTTCATCATGAGCTGCCCGTACAACCTGCTGCCGCATTCCCCTAGGAACCAGCCACTGAACTCCGCGTGCTGTTATTCGATATACTCGACCATTCCTTAACGCGTAGTTCTTATAAACTTGTTTCTCATAATCGTTTTTCGGTGGCTGAGACAAAACTGCTCGTATTTCTCGGATCTTCTGATCAGTTAACTGACCCGCCAACACCCAATCTGCTTCCTCAATGTGCAGAATTGTTTGATCATCTCCAACCGGATTTCGACTCAACGCGTCCACATGCTTCATACGATCTCCGGGACGATATTTCACATCGAAAGTGAACTCCAAAAGCTGAAACCACCATCGGGCAATTCTTGGTATGATTTGTTTCTTTTCTCTGGTTGCCTTAAGAGCATTGCATTCTGTAACAACCGTGAACTTGATTCCCAGTAAATACGACCGGAACTTCCTTAGTGCCTCGACTACGGCTAAAGTCTCCAGCTCATAAGAGTGGAATTTGTTCTCCGCATCTGTCGTTTGCCTGCTGTAATACGCAACTGGATGTAATCGGTTGTCATCCTGCATTTGTAATAAGATTGCTGCCAATCCTATAGCACTCGCATCAGTGTGAACTTCAGTTAGAGATGATGAATTGAATATAAAATAGCTAATATGGGTCTTTGAATTAGAGTATTTTTCATTTTATCAAATGCCTCTTGTTCCCTTTGTGTCCACTTCCAGCAAATATTCTTTCTGGTCAATTCTGTTAATGGCTTCGCCATTATTGAATAATCGCGAACAAATTGACGAAAATACCCCGTGAGTCCAATGAACTGCCGTATTTGGTGAACCGATGTAGGTGTTGGAAAACGTTCGACTGCTTCAATCTTCTGTCTACCAGGCTGTATCTTCCCATCAGAAATATCAAATCCCAAATAAGACACTCTGGTCATCAAGAAAGAAAATTTTTTTAAATTCAATGTTACTCCTTCCTCACGAAAAATTTTCAAAGTTTGGCGAATAGCATCGAGAGCTTCAGTTATCGTTGTAGCATGCAGCAAAACGTCGTCCAAATATACGGCAGCAAAACCGCCAATTGGTCCCAAGATTCGATTCATGAAACGTTGGAATACCCTTGGAGCCTTCGTCAGTCCAAAAGGCATTCTATTAAACTCAAATTGACCCGATGCAGTTACAAACGATGTAAACTTCCTAGATGATTCTTCCACAGGAATTTGATAGTATCCCGATCGGAGATCCAAAGATGTAAAAAATTTACCTCCCTGTAGTTTATCTATCTGATCATCCATTCGAGGTAAAGGATAATTGTCTCGTACTGTCAGCGAATTAAGTCTTCTGAAATCGATGCACATACGTTGTTCTCCACTTT
Source organism: Chloromyia formosa (assembly GCA_964017055.1). Lineage (NCBI taxonomy): Eukaryota > Metazoa > Arthropoda > Insecta > Diptera > Stratiomyidae > Chloromyia > Chloromyia formosa. The sequence continues at coordinate 81,976,859 of OZ024813.1, read as the reverse complement.
TCTTTTTCACCAGTAATATAGGTGACGCATAATCAGAATTAGACTCTCGGACGATATTTGTTTCCAATAACTCTGCAACAATGTCCCGAACTGCATCTTGTTCAACTCTGGCCATTTTATACGGTCGACAGTAGAAAGGTTGTTCAGACTGAAGTTGAATTTTCATTTCGGTAGATTTAGCACAGCCCAATTCCCTTGTGCTCTGAGCAATACAATCTCGATATTCGGTCAGTATCTCAAATAATTCCGTTTTGATCTTATCATCAACATCGCCTACCACAACTTCTTCAAAGTTGAGACTTTCATATTCCATATCCTCTAATCTCAGAACGTTTTCGGAATCGTTGTCGACTTCCTCTTCGCAGGGCCATCCTCTAGCCATTACTTGATGTTTTTTAACAACAATATCATTAGTCGACAAATTTATAATTGGTATTAGAGTTGTAAAATTCTCATCAACTTTCGTTACTACTTGTGGTAGACAGCTTTCGCGACCCTCTTCCGGTCGAATGCTGTTCTCAAAGTATAAATTTCCAACATAGTCGATCGTTGCTTTAACTTTCATCATTTTGAGATGATTTGCTGGAATCAAAGTTTTATCCATTGTGCGTAGGACGATTTTCTTCACCTCATTTACAATCTCCATATTTTCATACGGATCACGTCTTTTATTAAAGAACATTAACTTATTGTCATCCTTGACAACAAACACTGTCTCTAATTCGGTGAACGTTCTTCCGATTATCATCGGAATATTTTGTTCGTTGTCTTGAACAACTATTGTTTTGACGCTCGCCACTACTTCATCGACTTGCAACTGTATATTAGTAGATCCAAAACTTTTTGTTTTTCCATTTCCATAGCCATATAGCACTGTTCGGTCCGAATAATCAATCGTTAATTTCAATTTTCTAGCTTCACTCTCCTTAATGATGGTACAGGAACTTCCAAAATCGATATAGGCGTTGATCGGCTTATTGTTGACTTTCACCTCTTTGTGATATTTAGCATTCCGTTTATCCGGTGTAGACACTTCTAACAACGCGACAGTTTTTTTATTTCCTACGGGTTTTCGTGGACAAATTGAAGTCTTGTGATATGTACTATTACAAAAGGTGCACCTGTCATCGATGAGTTTGGCTTCACAGCTATTAGCGAAATGTCCTTTCAATCCGCATTTGTAACAGATAGAATCTGATCCGGGTAACCTGTATGATTTATTAGGATTGTTCCTTTGGTTATTCCTTTCAAACTTGGGCTTCTCACGACGTGACTGATTTAAACTTGTTGTAGGATAATCGTTAAAAGAACTTAAAAATCCAAATAATGATTCAGGTGTCTCATGCTGCCCAGATTTTGCTCCAACTTTAACCGCATTATCTTCTAATCCGCCTATGATACATGATACTGCATTCGCTCCTTTGATACCACATGCATTCAGTAGAGCCAACTTTTCATGATAGTACTTCGCAAATGTCTCGTCTGATCTTTTTTTTCGCTTCATCATATCCACTAGTATATCGTTGTACTCTTTTCGTGCAGGAAACGCGTTTTGAATCATCTGCTTCCATTCTTCCCAAGTGTAGTTCACACTTTGCAATCCTTTGTACCAAATTTCCGCTAACCCCTGTAGCTTAGTAAGTGCAAAGTATATAGTCTGCTGCTCACTCCATTGATACATCAGTTGCAATTCCTAAACTTTTGAACATCAGTTTTTCGAATTTTGGTGAACATCCTCCGGATTAAATACTGGCACGACATCGCCACGTAAAATCACTGAGTTGTTCCTTGGTGCGGTGCGTTCAACCAACGTAGTTATAGCATCAGTTAACCTGCTGATGGACTCGGTATTACTCCTAGGACTCATTCGTCTATGACGCCTATTACTACACTCAGACGAATTCGTATCAAAACTACGACTTCTATTCCTTCTTCCGCGTGATCGACTGGATTCCCTCCTTGGTTCGAATTCGGTTACGCGACGATGCCGACGTCTCTCACGATCCCTCCGTCTCGATTTATCCTCGTGGCTCTTATGATGTTTACCCATTTCGTAGTCTGAAATTTTTTTTTTAAAAGAAAAACGAAACGACCTAGAATCAAATTTGCCTAGTCCTTTGTAAAATTGGTTCTATTCTATGTTAATACCAATAGTTTCTCTCAGTCAAGACAGTTTACTCCAAACACAAAAGCAAATCTTGTTTGAAAGTCACGTGCGAAAGAACGTTTAAAGTGTGTATAGAACTGCATGCATCAACATTCAAACGAAAGGAGAAAAAAAAAATAACAGCAGCTTTGCGGGGTGAGTGTTGGCTAGTTATCCCACTTCTGAATTGTAAGACGACCCCCATTTTTTTTTTAAACATAACCATTCCGAGCACTCAGGCACTTACCAACACCGCCCACAAAACTGCCGTTGTCACCAATTGCCTGAAACGAAACTAAAATAGTTTGTAAGTCTTGTACTTACACAACTCAAATATTTATTTTACATTAGATGGAAGTAAAAGAGTTAAGGCAACATTACACTATACACTAAGCCTAGCTGTTGTTTGGCTTGAGTTAGGATTGTGTGAATAATTTGAAAGTATCGATACTTTGCAATTACATAGGTTATGATATGGTACATAACACCGTATCCTCGATCCCCGGCGCGTTAATAACACCGAAGAGTATATACCCTAGACGCGTGCAGACCTACTGGTGACATCAAAACTTAAATAGACAACAGCCATATACAATATAATAAAAGTGTGTTCCCGATATTGTTAGTTTGGGCAAAGGTTAATCGATGAAGCAACGATGAAGGAATATTAGGAAGGCAGACACCATTTGAGTCGAGTGAGCTCATTTTACCACGCCTTTATACTACTCAATTGCCCTAACTCCTTGTGGGGCATAGCGCGTCAACTATTCCGTGTGGCCCAGTTGACGTTTCGTTGGCATAAATTGGTTTCAGAGAATGAAGTTGCCAGCATGCACCTCCTGCACATCCATGGCCACGAAAGTCGTCGTGGACGGGACTCGAACCCGAAACGCCGGTAGTCAAACATGAGACGGATGCCTCAACACACTGCGCTACCGGTCGCCAGATAGGATCGGCACTGCCCAAGTATTTGCTTGATAACGTCATTGAATCGATGCAATTTAAATCAAAAAATTTTGTTTTTGTTTTTTGTATTATTTTTTATTAAGGTAATTCCAATTTCAACTCGCTGGAGTGTACAAGCGATTCATATTGGCCGATGATATGAAAAATACGATACAAATCGTAATATTTCAACAGTAATATGTCTGGTTAATGTTGTATCCAGACAAGTATTGTATTTCCCAATGTTGTTGAGGTGTCGGAGACGCGGTCGAGATTAAAATTCCGCTTCATGGATGGTATAAAGTCAGAATTACTCTTGATGTCAATGTTGCGTTCGACACCTTAATGCTTAAAATCTCTTTTTTTCTTTCTGACATTTCAAAAGTTTCTCCAGCATGCCGATAGATCCTACCACTAAAGCAGCATTTTAGAAATTTGCCTAAAAAACCAGCGCTGGCGATGCTTCTGCCGCTGCTGCTGCTCCAATGTAAGGCCCGAACCAAATTGAACACCGGAATATAGAGGGCTACGCCCGCAATCGGAGGGTTTTGTAGCAAGCACTTATATTTGTACGCAAGTATCGGCTCCTTGCTTTTCTTGATACCACTTAGATGGATAAAAAAAAACCATAAAAATTTCTGACCCATTATAATAGTATCTTACACGCCCATTTATATTAAGTTATTGTGATAAAACTTAGAACATATTATTGCCTATGATGTTGGTTATCCTTGGCCATCAGTACTTTTTATCTCGGACGTGGTTAAGGGATGCAGGGGTGCGCTAACTGTAACTATGGAAATAAACTATTATTAACCTATTTTGAGGAGATATACAAATTCCATAATTTCCCGTTTTATATGCTATTCGGAACCCACCTTCCTGACAGTTTCCATTTTTCTAAGTGTAACGGTCTCGAAATGCCAGGGGGGGGACAAATTACGATCTAATATTTTCTCCTCCCTCACTGTTCCCCTTTCTTCAAATTTAAAGTAAATGCCAGAAATAAAATGTAGTCAACATCACCTTCCTCACAACACCCGACTTGCCCAAACCAGTAGATAAACAAAATTTGACCTTAATTCCGCCCCACCCCTCTCCCCCGCTCGTTATAGTTAGTGTGTCAAAATGCCTAACTTTAAGTGAATGTACTATTGTTAAATATTACATGGTTGTAATGAAACGTAGAGTCATTATTGCGTATGGTGTTGGTTATCATTGGCCATCAATATTTTTGACCTCGGGTGTGCTTAAGGGGTGTAGGCGTGTGCTAACTGGAAAAATAGAAATGTACTATTATTAACCTTTTTTGATGAGATTTTGGAATTCTACGATTTTTGGTTTTCGATGTTAGTTAAATGCCGCTTTTCCGTAAATTTTCATAAGTCTAGCTATAACGGTCTCCAAATGCAAGGGGGGGGGGGGGGGACAAACTCGGACCACATATTTTACCCTCTCCCTCTTTTCCCCTTTCTTCAAATTTGAAAAAAATTCGAGAAATAGAATGTACTCAACGGTACCTTTCTTACGAAACCCCACTTGCCTATACCAGGCGAAAAAAAAATTTCGACCTTCATTTCCCCTCTATGGGGACCCCCCCTCAAAGTTGACCTATTGCGACGCATCACTTTCTCCAGAGAATTATAGTACTTCTACATATTTTCACCAAATTTCATGCATGTAGCTCAAGCGGCTCGTGAGATATTTCATGGAAAGACAGACAGACAGACAGGCGAACGGACGGACGCATGACCGATTTCATAAGTGTTTTGTGTTACTACAAAACCCTAAAAACGCGGGAACTTATGAACTGACCTGATAGCTGGCATTATAATTCATATAAACAAAAACTTCCAAAGTCAACACTTGAAGCTCGTTATGTGTATGAATGAGGTATAGAACCAACGTAAACAGAAATGATTAAATAAAAGCAAAAAATTTGGCAACTTTTTCATCCATCCATGCCAGTTGCAACAGTCTACGCTCCGCTCACGAATAGTAAAGGATCGTTTCAAAAGATCTTCATCTTAATTGATTTTCTCGCATAAGTGGTCCCGCTAACTTGTTCAAATCAAATCATCGGGGGTAACAGTATATTGTAGTAAAGAAAGTTTGTAGTAGACGCGACGGTGAAGTGCATCGTGCAATTGAGCCTATTGCAGTGAAAGACAAGTGAAGTGAAAGTATAGTAATACCATTATAAAACACACTGAATTTTAACACTTATATTTTATTAAGTCTGAATTGTGCAACTTTTTTTATTTTGGTGAAAGTGCGGTATCGAAAAGTTAAATACGCACCGGAAGAGTTCGTTAATAGCTAAAAGGATATATGTAACTCAAGCAGGTAAACGCCGAATTTCATGTAAATGTAACCAGCCACCAAGCAATATGGATATGTATGTACAAACATACATATGTATGTATGTAGTTATTTATTACCAAACCCAGCATACCAAGCGGACCGCCAGTGAATCAGCAGCGAGTCACTTTGGCGAGCAAAACCTTCACTAGCGAATTCACTAACGACTCGCCGGTAATGGCTTTGTCGTTCGAAATTGACATTCGAGGCGAATGTTCTTTTTCGAATCACCAGCGAGTCACCCTGAGCGAATATACAGGGTGTTACTAGTACAGAGGCTCAAACGAAAATGGGAGATAGAGGAACTTGTCTTGAGTAGAAAATCGTTCCACACATACTTCCGTTTTTGCACCGTCAAGGAGATAGCGCGATTTTAAGGACGAAGGATTTTCATCGTACCTGTGATCACTCTTTGATCTCTAACTTGTGCTGTACTTAACGTAACATAATAATTCTGAGCTCGTTGGAAAGGACACAAATTGTTCTTTCTAATTGCTATCAACTGTGTCAACCAGTGTTATACTTTTTGAGAAAAATTAATTTAAATGACACAAAAATAATAAAAAAATAGAAAAAAAAATAAAGAAAGTCCTGTTTTCTCCAAAAAGGACCTGATTAACCACCAAATTTTATCACATTTTCGGAAAGCCCATAAAATTTCACTATAAGTTTGCAAACATAATTTCTTCATAGGTTGAATTGTAAAGGAGCGGGGCTACCAGTTATCAAGCACGTTCCCTTAAAGTAAATCTGGTTTGACACCCGTCATTCGCCAAAGGAGTATGATTAATAATAGTGAGGACGAAATGAAAGAGTTGAAGTATGTTTGTTACGTTTATTTATTGTATAACGTTTGGAACTGGTCATTTGATGTAGCGTATCCTAAAGTACTAAGAAAGAATGTTTTGCAAACGGAATGCCTACTACCGCACTCATCCTTCAAGAAATATGTTACACTATATTTTCGCCGTGAGTCAATTTTTTCAGATGTTTTCCTTTTTACTTCATATTTTTCAATATTGTGTAATAAAAAGCTTTTTCGATCTACAGCAGAAGCTTCCCAAAACTGAATATGAATTAATTCCCTTTGTGCATTCAATATTTTCGAACTGCACTTGATTCGACAATTGGTTGAACACGGTGGTTTTATTTGGTGCTTATTCCTTTTTTCTGCTATTTTCAGCTTTAGTCTTTCGTTCAGAGGCACATCGTATTGTATTTTCTTCTAAGTCTAGTAGTACCCTTCTTTGTGAAGCCTTTATCTAACAGACTGGTTATGATTTCGTTATCCTGTTCTTGCATATAAGTATTCCGTTGTAGAATTGGAATTAAGCTTTGATCATCCTGTTGTATTTTCTCGTTCCCTAGTTAACATTGCCCTCTTAAAATATTTAATATGTATTGAAAAGCGGTTTACTTACTTGCTAAAGACAATTCATTTTCTTTTGTATTGCTTTTCAATCCTCATTTTCTTCTTAGCCATTTGCGCTTCAGAACTCGATTCATCTGCATCTGGCAAATAGTCTTGGTCAAAATATTGTACAATAATTTTTGCGTTTTCTGGACACGCAACGAACTACTACACAACACGTTCCTTCATTACAACAGTTGTCTCCAAACTAATATACTGTTGTGTAACGGTTAACCGTTAGAATTTTTTTTGCAGAAAACGAAAATAATTCATACGGCATTTGATTTAATGTCTCTTGTTCAGTAATGTAATGTAACAATAAATGCCGTATTTACCAAAATGTTTATACAATAGCAATGTTAACATTGAATGATGTATCTACGAAAATTAATGTACAATAGATACGATATTTTATCTTAAAAATTTGTACTTACGTCATTTTGGGTTAAAATTTGCCCTACTTTCAGCAGATACGTTATAATTCTTAGGCGATTTTAGCCTCTAAAAGCTGCAAAAATGTTTCCTTTCTTTCAATGATTAGACAGAAACTGTTGTAAAGATGTTAAAAATCACCTTAACTCAAAAACGGCCAAAAGTGTAGATACGTCGTTTCAAGGCAAGGTAACACGGCAGTATAATTCAATATGTTAAAGTAATTGAAGGAAAACCTATAGCGTTGGTTTGACTTCACTAATATGCGATAAGTTCTGAAATCTGGGGCTTCCTTTAGGTTATTTTGTAGAACGACTCACTACTCTCACCCACAAGAATACATCGATGCGGCGGCTCTGGCTTATATCGAAATCGTGCGGAGGACCCTCGGATCCAGCATGGCGTTCGAAAACATACGAGCACGTAATAGCCAAAAATTATAAGTTTATGTAGGTAGACTAATTTCGCAGCCAACGGTAAGATGAAATCACAAATGGTGCAGGAAACTGCAACTCATGAGCATTAACTAACGTTCACTTGAAACTAGTGTCAGGAAAAGCACGTTTGAACATTTTGAGAGGCAAATGAAACTATTTTGTCTAGAGTCGTGGTAAAAATAATCCCAGTTCTTCCATCATGACAAATCTTGCGAATACATTGAAGAACCACCGGATAAGCAAGCATAAGTATTGAACTATCAAAAACTCATTCATTTTCAATCTACAGAACGTGGATCATTTTGAACACAGAGTTTTCATCCATCATTTATCATTAAACTGTTGCTCGTCCATGCGAAAGCAACAGTTTACGTATAAGCATTGTCTTGTGTATTAATAAATAAACACCGTGGACATATTTATCATCCCCGTCGCCGTCACCAATGTCACCCCATTCACAAGGCCGCTATAAGTGTCAAAATAGAGGAAGTCTAATTACTCAATGCCTCGTTTATCTACTTATACACTTTAATCAAGCCCCGTATTAATCACGGGTGTTGGATGATACGCTAGTTGCAGTCACCAACATCACTCGTCATCATTAACCAAACAGTAGGCACTGGCGATGAGGTCCGCGTCCATATGTCTGGCTATGCACCCTTGGTACATTCACTTCCTCCCTTTGCCGACATATCCCTGTACTAATGAGCTTGAAACGCACTGTAGCGTATCACTCAACCATTAGACAGATCCATCCCCGTGTATAAATAATAAATAAAAAGGTTTCTCCATGACTGCATCGCGTTCGCATCATGACGGGCTGTTGTCTGTTGTCTCACCCCCTTGAACCACTGAGCACTTGATTACTTAACACGAATTAGCCTTGGCAATACTACCTTTACAGCTTCATAATGATTTTTACCCGAGTCGTGTACAAACAACACTCGTCGTGGTAGTAACGACTCACAATTAGAATAAAGCGACTGGGTAGTTGTGCATAGGAATGGGTTTGTCGAGGGTATATATTAGCCGCCATACATTATCCGATCCGTCGTCCGATCGATCGGCCGATGGATCGCCACAAAATATCTGCCGATCTCCACTGCACACACACTGAGAGATTTTCGTGCGATGCGATAACGAATGACAATTAAAAAAATAGGTTATGATTCACTCCCAATCCAACCTAGATTAATTTTTGTTAACTATTTGGATGCGTGTGGTATTTTCGTATACCACATATTTGATATTTCAATTGCAATGCCATTTAAATCATAAGAATCCTTGAAATTTCATCATTTAATAATTTGGTAATTAGACATTAACTTGCGATAATCACATACACTACCCAATCGATCGTCACCGATCGATCGCACGAAAATCGCACTAAAATATCGGCAGATCAAAATTGATCGCCCGATCGGTGCGATTTCCACATACACACGCCAATCCGTCGGCCGATATTGATTTCGGGCGACGGATCGGCCGATCAATCGGTGTGTGTATGGCACGTTTAACAAGGCAAAAATCAGAGTTGACATTGAAGTCCTGAGGTCTTTATGAAATTTACGGATTTGAATCGGTTAGTTAAATCTTAAACTCACTATGTCAACATTTGAAGGCCGTCGCCAGTATGTTTCGAGTAAAAAAGGATGTAGACTTTTCCAATTCTTCGACATAGCAAACAGGCACTGCTAATTAACATGCAAAGTTTAATTGAATTTGCCATTTTCAATATTAAGATACCGAGTCCATACTACCTTCCTATGCACATAGGAGTATCTTCTATCTATGGTGCTACCAATTCTTCTAGAGGAGAGATAAATATTGTAGACCGACACGATTCGATGATGTGGGACATACTTACATACAGGTTCACTGCACTTGATACCTAACTTACATAGCTCTCTTAGTAGTTTTCCATGCACTCTTGAAATATACATACTTATGTCTGAGCTTATAAACAATTCCGACATTTTCTACATGCAAGTAGTGCATCCCTGCACGGATAGATATCAGAGCAATATCAAAAGTATGTGCAATTCTATTTTCGGAAGCATATCAACAAAGTATGCATTCATATCCTCAGATATCACAGAGCCAAGATTGTCCTTCTGCAAAATTGGATAGTCGTTTGTACGTCGCATCGACAGTTGTTCGGAGGGGAGTACAATGCGGTCGGCGCGGCGAAGTGCACTTACATAGGTATAAGTATGTAAGTATGTATCACACATTCATACCTTTGAATGAATGGGATTCTTCCACCATACTCCTGTAGAGGTAAGCTTCAGCGAAAACAGCCATGTAAATTCAAGGAAACACGAGACGAATTTAGAATGTTCCCCAATGCAACCAACATAAGAAGATTGTCCTCCGATGAATTTATGGAAATATATAAAGGAATTTGAATGTATCTGCATTAATTTTCGTTGAATTTTATAACAATACAGCCGACAGCACGTGAGTATTGCTTAACAGGCTAGATTTTCACGGGCGGCAAACAACAAATACAATATCACATCATCGAAAATTCAATCTCCTATTTGCTTAGATGGAAAATTCATGAAGCTTATTGCCATCAGATTATTATCTGACTCACATACATATGTATACTTATGTAGTATAACATAAAGTCAGCTTATTTTATTTTTGTTTTATTCGTTGAATGATGCGAGTAGTTTGCCTAATTTAAAATTGGTGTTGACGTTGGCGAAAACCAAGACCACACTAACCAAGTTGAATGATAAAATTTAAAATTAGTGTTGACGTTGGCGAAAACCTTAAGAATGAGAATGGAACTCGATGTATATATGCAACTATAGATTGAAATAAACTGTAGTAGATGTTAGTTAAGGGAAAAAATTTTTTTTTTAATATACTATATGTACTGAACTCAATTTACAAAGGATGAAACATTTAAATATCCTGGAACCAGTTTCATGTGTATAAACAAATAATTCAAACAACCAAACATAATATATTTTATTTTATGTATTTTCGATATTCTATTAACGTACTGTAAGAAAAACAATAAACAATGTACAATGATAAAGACAGATAAATAACATGAATTAATGTATTTACTGGGCAAATACAATGAAGAATTAATGATTAAATACATATCTAAGTGAGAAAATGTAAATCTAATTAAAGTCCTTTGCCTAAGCATTTATAATTTAAATATTTGAATGAATTACAAAGTTTATGTAAGTCGGATATACACCAAACATACATCATTATCCTAACCCATAAAAAAAAAAACCTTTGCAAATGAACTATTCTTATACCTATTTTGATCTTCATGAATTAATATTCCAGAAATGCAACTAATTATCATTTTCAACTAAATTATTGAATGAAAAATTATTTGGTCATTTGTTACCAGTCTAATACTAACTAATATTTAAGAGTGGCTTTAGGGTAGATGATGGTTTTCAATTTTTTTTTTTTTTCATGGGGTAAACGCACCTATGAAATATCCTATATCTACCAAAGGGCTAATTGAATGGATTAATATTTGTTTTTTTTTTTTTATTGGAGTTTATTATTTTTGTAATGATTATGCTTTAGTTTTAAGTAGTTTTCAGTAATTTTGCTCTTTATAAGAGCCTTCCGTAGTATAAAATCAATGAGCAATGATGAATATCGATCAAATATAAAAATGTATCCTGAATAACAATATGATTAGTCTGGCCAGCTAAATTGTTAACTTGACCTAGAAATTAGACATTTTTGACTGTCAATTTTACTCCTCAAATCTTTACATAATTCATTGTATAATGGAAGAGACTTAATAAACAAATTTGGAATTTGGAATTTGGTTGGCGAAAACCAAGACCACACTAACAAAGTTGAATGATAAACGTTTGTATTCCGAGAATACTATTCCGAATTTATAGTCCAGCAATCTTGGCCCAGCAGCACTTATTGTTGTTTAACGCAAGACGCAAGTTGATAGTTGGTAAATAAAATCAAATACGATGAAATTAAATTCTGGGAAAAATTATGTTTTTTTTTAAACACCGTAGCAGGGTTCTGCTCTGCTTTAATGAGATTTTTCATGAACATAAAGCTAAGATTTGACTATACAGGGTGTCCCGCGTTGGGTGGGCAATACTAATAGCGGCAATATACACTTGTTTGAGGGAAAATGGTATGAAGAGAATTGGCTTATCTTTAACCGTTACCGAGTTATCGCTCTTTTTGTGATTGTCATCAAAAATCGTAACTTCCCGAATAAAATCAACATTTGCCATTGTCTCAATCATTTAATCCGAAATTTGACCTCAATTTCTAAAAATACATAAAATTTAATTCATAATAATACGACTTTTTCCCAGTTCAAACATTCACCGTTACCTCAAGGATAGAACTGTTCAAACTTTCTCTCTCTCAATTGCCCTAACACCTTGTGGGGCATAGCGCGTCAACTGTTCCATGTGGCCCAGTTGACGTTTCGGCGGCATAAACTGGTTTCGGAGAATACAGTTACCAGCACGCACCTCCTGCACATCCAAATACATGTACAAAGAGTGAAACGGGGAACCTAGGGCTACATGCGAGGGTTCGCAACGCCCTACTTATGCGATACTGCGGGTTGTGAATTAGCAGTCGCTTGTGTGAGTTGCCCACTTCTGAGTGACCACCCTGCTTTCATGGGGAAATAGGGCGTTGAGAGCCCCCGCATGTAGCCCTAGGTTCCCCGTTTCACTCTTTGTACATGTACCTGCAGCAGCCGTTTCATGGCAGCATATCTGCATCCAGCATTTTTTTTTTTATCGGCTATGCACCCTGACTACCCTGTTTTCATGGGGAAATACTCATCCGATCGGGCTGGTTCGAACTGCAAGGTGATTTTGGGTCGCTGATTCTGAATCTGAAGTCAAAAAAGAAAATTATCGTCCGTATTGAAACCACCTGAGGCCATCTCGTAAATCTGTCCATCATCATCAAGACATGGCTAAATCTTGAATCTGGCATCTCAATTAGTAAGGAGTCGGAAGCCCCTTATCAGGTCCTTAGACCTCCCATGGGAAAGCTGTTCCTTCGCGATCGTATATTTCAGTGCCTGTATGTGGATTTGTTGGGCGCTTAGCCTGGTTCTCAGGCAAGAAACTATCATACTAGAGTAGAGACCAACTTTCTAAGTTCCCATTTGTAAAACCTGTTGACAAACTTACGACCGAGATTGTAATCAAATTGGCAGAACAAAGGATCTTCCACGTGTTTGCGGAGCGTATGATCTCGGCTAATGACCCCCAATACAAAATCAATTGGCGAATTTCTTGAATCGTATGGTATAATAGCCGCCATACATTATCCGATCCGTCGTCCGATCGTACGGCCGATGGATCGCCACAAAATATCTGCCGATCTCCACTGCACACACACTGAGCGATTTTCGTGCGATGCGATAACGAATGACAATTCAAATGAAACCGGAATATAGAGGGCTACGCCCGCAATTCGAGGGTTTTGTAGCACGCGCTTATTTTGGCATGTAAATACTGGCTCCCTGTTCTTCTTGGTACCCCTCAGCTGAATAAAAACACCATAATTAAATATTTTACCCATGATATAGTATCTTACATGCCGATTCACAAAAAGACTGCATCTGCCACCTCTCAAAGTAATAGTTTTAATACGAGAAGCTGTAGATAGATATGTATGTATGTATACGAGATAAACTGTCCTACACTTCGAGATGCTTAACCATAAGACGACATTGCAAATTGCAAACTTGTGTAACAGCTTCAGGGCGGCGGGGACAAATTACGGTCTAATATTTTTCCCTCCTCCACTGTTCCCCTTTCTACAAATCTCAAGAAAATGCCAAAAATGGAATGTACTCAACATTACCTTTCTCACGACACTCCACTTGGCTATACCAGTGGATAAAAAAAATTTCCTTAATTTCGCCTCTATGTGGACCCCCCCCCCCCTCCTCTTAAAGTTGGCCAATTACAACACAACGCTATCTCCAGCAAATTATAGCATTTCTACACATTCTCGCCGAATTATGTGTGCAGCTTCAGCCGTTCGTAAGATATTCTATTAACAGACGGACAGACAGGTATTTGACCGATTTTGTAAGATTTACAAAACATGAATAGTTATTGTTAGGATCACCAATCACCAATCTTCACCCTTCCAAAGTTGGTTCATTAAATAACTGCAATTCGCACTACGAAAAACAACATGCAAGTAGTACACGCATATCTATGCGTGAGGCCGGTAGGTGTATTTTTTGTATGGATAGTGTCAAAATGCATAACTTTAAGTCAATGTACTATTATTAACTATCATGTCATTGTAATGAAACTTAAGGATGTTATTGCCTAAGATGTTGGTTATCATTAGCCATCAATATTTTCGACCTCAAATGTGCTTGAGGGGTGCTGGGGTGTGCTAACCGCAACTATAGAAATGTACTATTATTAACCTTTTTGGATGAAATTTAAAAATTCTATTATTTTTAGTTTTCTATGCTAGTAAAATGGTGCTTTTCTGTAAATTTTCATATGTCTAGCTGTAACGGTCTCGAAATGCAAGTGGGGGGGGGGACAAACTCGGACCACATATTTTACCCTCTCCCTCTTTTCCCCTTTCTTCAAATTTGAAAAAAAATCGAGAAATGGAATGTACTCAACGGTACCTTTCTTACGATACCCCACTTGCCTATACCAAACGAAAAAAAAATTTCGACCTTCATTTCCCCTCTATGGCGACCCCCCCTTAAAGTCGACCTATTACGACGCATCGCTTTCTCCAGAGAATTATAGTATTTCTACATATTTCCACCAAATTTCATGCATGTAGCTTCACCGGTTCGTGAGATATTTCATGGACAGACGGACAGACGGACGCTTGACCGATTTCATAAGGGGTTTGTTTTTATACAAAACCCTAAAAAGGGGGAACCCAAGAACCTCCTCCGCCTCTCAACCAGGGCCGGACAGTGACAGAGGAGATGGAGAACGCTCTCCTCCTCATCCACGTCATCACAGCTCCTGTAGTAGTCATTGTGAGGAATGCGAAGCCTCCAGGCAAAGTCTCCTATAGGACAGTGCCCCGTAATAGCCCCCACAACTCTGCCAATGTGATTTCTATTGAATGAAAGCAGTGTGGCGGAGCGGCTAGGGTCGGGCTGTTTGGCACGTAACGCCGTTTGACTATCTCATGTTCGCCCTGTCAACCGCAGTGGCTTTGATAGCAAGTTTGCACGATGAGGCTGGCATTTTGAGGTAAACGCGGTCGTTCGCCGTAAATGTCTAGGGGGAGCAAGCCGAGCACCATGTCTAGTCCGGTTGACGGAGTTGTTGTGAAAGTCCCCGTTATGGCCAGCGCCGCTAGCCTTTGTACCTTACTTAGTAGGTTGCAATAGGCCGCTACCCGGAGTGCCGTCCACCATACACTTATTCCGTACAGTAGTATAGGACGTACTACAGCTGTGTATGTATATCCAATATACAACTTTAGGCTGCAGGCCTCAGTTCTTACCTATGGCCTTCCTGCACGAGTAGAGGGCAACAGTAGCTTTCTTGACTCGTTCTTCGATGTTGGGCTTCCACATTAGTTTCCTGCCAAAGATGAGACGGAGGAACTTAGCTTTGTCGGTGAAAACCAGTTGATAGGGGGAATCACGCGAGGACATCAGGGAATTTACCTGTGACTGCGATGGCAACGTCATCTGCATACGCAATGACTTTGCACCCGACCTTTTCCAGTTTTATTTTAGAAGCAGTCCGTTGATCGCTACATTCCAGAGAAGGGGAGACAGTATACCCCCTTGCGGGGTTCCTCTACAGACATCCCTGCATACTGACGACGTACCAAGGGTAGTGTGTATGCGCCGAGATGTTAGTAGTATGTTAACGAGTTTATAAAGCGACTCGTCGACTTGGAGGCCCAGGAGTGCCTCAATTATCGCACTAGGTCTAATATTATTGAAAGCACGTTCGATGTCCAGGAAAACAACCATCGTGTATTCCTTTTGATCAAGGGATTTCTCAATCTGCGTGACCAAAGAGTTCAGAGCCGTATCCACCGACTTCACACACACATTCATGGACATAAAGAGAAATGTAAAATAAGAAATACTGGTGCCGTCTGAATAGGAGTGATGAAGCTAATGCAATGGAATGTTGTTGATGGCCTTCTTAACACTTTCGTTTTGATACCAGATATCAAAGCGATATTGAGGTTATATCAAAGTGATATAAAATAAAAGCAATATCACAGCGATATTAAAGCGATCTCGAAGTGAAAAACGAGAAAACGTCGAACCTAAATTGGGGGAAACAATTACTAATTTTCCCGGGTTATTTCCGCCAATCATTTTTTATTTGAATCCAAATTTCTGAATTAAACAACGATTGTGTAACTCAGAAATTCAGATATCCAGTGTATGAAATTCTCAACGCAACCAATATCTTCTTTTCAGCACAGATATGTACATATATACCTGATCCAATATTTTTCCCAACAAGGGGAAATTTTCCGTGTCATGTTCTTTTTTTTTTTTAAATTTTCCTTGAAAACACTTTGACGTTGACACGCAAAAACTTAGGCAGTGCCGTATACGAGATATTCGCGTGCACTATTCCGTTTTCAAAACGAAAGTGTGCATATTCATTATTTCGTATGGACAGTTTCGGCATGCACTACATTTCGGTGCCCCGTGTGATTCAATGCTTAGATTAGCGGTAGTTCAGCGATTTGAAACGTTTAAGCGATATCAACCCTCAATATACATAGACCGACTTCTAACGCTCGCTCAAACAGCGGAATCAAAAAGGCTAGCCCTTCCCTCCTTGCCACTCTCCACAACATTCAGTCCTTGCTACTGTCAGCACCTCCACAAACCTCCACAACGCCCCAACTCGAACATAATCTTTGTGGATTTGTATTAATCTTTGTAACAGGAAATCGTTGTAGTCGTCAGAAACCAGAAAATACTATATTGTCGCATTTGATCAGTTGATAATAGTGTTCAGCATTAGTCAGGCGTATTCGCAATGCCAAAGGGTTAAAATGCTTTCACCGACACTTCTGTGCACGCCTCCTTTCACCACGAACCACGCGGTACCCATAACGTCCATATGCCGCCTCATGTACGAAAAGGTCCATTTCGCCACACCGAAGGGTTAAATGCTTTAACCAGCACTCGTCTGCATTCCTTCTTTCATATCGACTCAGGCGACAACCATATTGCCAATGCCATGTCCCTCTTCATGTACAAAAAGGTCCGTTTCGCATCGCCAAAGGGTTAAAATGCTTTCACCAGAACTTTTTTGCACTTCTTCTTTCACCTCGAATCACGCGACAGCCATATTGCCCATATTTCGCTTTATGTACAAAAGGGCCCTTTTCGCCACACCAAAGGGTTAAAATGTTTTAACCACCACTCGATTGCATTCCTCTTTTCACATCTACTCATGTGACAACCATATTGCCCGTGTTTCGTCTCATGCACTAAAAGGTCTATTCGCCATGCCAAAGGGTTCAAATGATTTCACCGACACTCCTGTGCACTCCTACTTTCACCTCTACCCAGGCTACGTATTGTCCAAATACCCCAACTCCATTTCTAACATCGGATCGCATCGCAGACGGGCCGAATTGCAATCGACCCGTGTGCGGTGCAGGGCGTCGCTCGCGTCGTGTGGGAATTCAGACGAGCAGAGTTCGAATCGCAGACGTGACGAAAATCAGACGACCCGTGTGCGGAGGCACTTAATCGGTCAGTAGTTGCCGTTGCCGCCATCCGATCATACGATATGTACACCTCATCCAACCACATTGGGATGCACATTTCTTAGTGAATAAAAAGTTTGCAGTGGACATCGAATACTTTTCCTGCACTTCTCAAGCTAATGTTTTCAAATAAAATGTGTGGTGTCCCCATATAAAAAAATTTGAGCAATCTTTCGATATGATGAATTTTCATTATTTTGAGTATTGTCAGTTATTACGGTTTCCACTGAAAAATGAAATCATTAGTTTTTATTGGTTTCTTAGATATGAAAATTTACCTTCGAAATGTTGATACAACTTCTAAATGTCCTTCAGCAAATCGTAAAGAGGATTTGGTTGACTTTCACAAATATTTCCTTCAGCAAATCGTAAAGAGGATTTGATTGACTTTCATATGTAAATGATTATGTCATCTTGTGACGAACTCCTGATGGTGGCATATGAGGCCACTTTTCACTCCGTTTGATTCCCGTGACTCTAAGAGTCTAGAATTTCTAGAGGGAAAAAAATTTTTTTTTCTTAATTTTTATTTTTCTTTTCATAGTTTATACTGAACGTTTGCCATATTGGAGGAATGGAAAACTGAAATATTGGCAAATGCCCTAGCGTGGAGCTCGAACAAGTATCCGGGGCGCGAGCTGCAGAGATCCGAAAACCCGTACTTGTTGTGTCGCGTAAACATAGTCTTGGTCACTTTCCATTTTTTTTTTCGATTTTTTTATTTTTCTTTGGCGGAGCGGGACGGGACGCTCCCGCGTCCCTAGATAGTCTTGGTCACTTTTCCTTTTTTTTTGCGATTAAATTACTAAATTTAGCCATGTGGGAGACATGTATCTATGTATGTATAATCATCTTCTCAATAAGCGTTGTTTGTTAATTGTGTTTATTTATAATGGACGGCTTAGTTTAACCACCGCACTACCCCACAAATTCGCCTCATTATCGATGGTTCTGTTTCGAGATGGATCGGGACTATGGTAGAGCATAGAACAGTGTGGATCGTAAAAGACACCCACTCCGTACACGCAACAATAAAAAAAAGCTCTTGAATTATATTTTAGATTCGAACAACGACTGACATGGAAAGCGGCAACCAAACAGTTTTCTGGCCAATCACAATCCCGGAGCCACTGCAATCATTCTTCGTCGACTGTGCGTCAAGTCCGTATCCGGGCTGGCAGCTTTATTTCCCACAGGAGAAATACGATGCAAACTCAGTAAACATCCACAAAATAGAAGCCATCTTGTCACACTACAAACGCAAGTGTGACTACTATGATCTAATCAAGATTCGCAAGCAGTTCTGGTTCCCGCTTAATCTGTCGATCCTGCTGAACGATGCTGAGTTCCAGGAGGAGTGGACTACGTTCAAAGAGGACTTGAACGAAAATCCCGAAGTGACACTAGCCTGCATCGGCCTGGCTATGCACAAGAGTGTTGCAGAAGCGCCTGATACCTCAAGCACCCACAGGCCTTGTACCTCAAGCGCACTCAGTAGTGATTTCGATGACGACTACAACCAGTTTTCTGTGAAACAATGCCTACGACCAATACGACCGCGGATCCTGAATCATGGCCCACCTGTCGGCATCCACTCACTCAAAATCCACACCCACAATCGACTGCTTGAGTCTCCGTACACACAAGTGGAATCGTTTCAAATCCTTCGAATCCAACAAATTGACGATGAGTTCCATCATGCCGGAAGAGTGACGCCAAATATAAAAGCGGAGCTACACGAGGACTTGGTGAAGTCTGTTCCTCCGGGCCAAGAAATAACAATCACGGGAATAGTTAAGATGCGACCACAGGAGGAATTACAATGTAAAAACCAGCCAAGTGTACATGAAATCTACATTTGCGCCGTATCCATAACGAGCAAGGAAAAAGGAGGGATCCTTTCCTATTACAATTACGAATTCACTGCGAAGGATTTGGAAGCAATACAAATGATAAGCAGAGAACCGTGTCCTTTTCGACTATTGGTCAACTCTCTCAGTCCAGCGATCCACGGGCACGAAATGGTTAAAGCCGGCCTCGTTCTAGGCCTATTCGGAGGCTCCTCATCGGAACAAGGCAAGCGATCTGAGTCTCATATCCTCATCGTGGGCGACCCAGGCGTTGGGAAAAGCCAAATGCTACAAGCTTGCGCCAAATTTGCACCAAAGGGTACATATAGTCCTTATCCCCGTTGATAAAAGTTCAAACATAAAGGGTTTTTTTTTTTTCTTTTTTGTAGGTAATTTGTGAGAAATGGAATGTACTCAACGGTACCTTTCTTACGATACCCCACTTGCCTATACCAAACGAAAAAAAAATTTCGACCTTCATTTCCCCTCTATGGCGACCCCCCCTTAAAGTCGACCTATTACGACGCATCGCTTTCTCCAGAGAATTATAGTATTTCTACATATTTCCACCAAATTTCATGCATGTAGCTTCACCGGTTCGTGAGATATTTCATGGACAGACGGACAGACGGACGCTTGACCGATTTCATAAGGGGTTTGTTTTTATACAAAACCCTAAAAAGGGGGAACCCAAGAACCTCCTCCGCCTCTCAACCAGGGCCGGACAGTGACAGAGGAGATGGAGAACGCTCTCCTCCTCATCCACGTCATCACAGCTCCTGTAGTAGTCATTGTGAGGAATGCGAAGCCTCCAGGCAAAGTCTCCTATAGGACAGTGCCCCGTAATAGCCCCCACAACTCTGCCAATGTGATTTCTATTGAATGAAAGCAGTGTGGCGGAGCGGCTAGGGTCGGGCTGTTTGGCACGTAACGCCGTTTGACTATCTCATGTTCGCCCTGTCAACCGCAGTGGCTTTGATAGCAAGTTTGCACGATGAGGCTGGCATTTTGAGGTAAACGCGGTCGTTCGCCGTAAATGTCTAGGGGGAGCAAGCCGAGCACCATGTCTAGTCCGGTTGACGGAGTTGTTGTGAAAGTCCCCGTTATGGCCAGCGCCGCTAGCCTTTGTACCTTACTTAGTAGGTTGCAATAGGCCGCTACCCGGAGTGCCGTCCACCATACACTTATTCCGTACAGTAGTATAGGACGTACTACAGCTGTGTATGTATATCCAATATACAACTTTAGGCTGCAGGCCTCAGTTCTTACCTATGGCCTTCCTGCACGAGTAGAGGGCAACAGTAGCTTTCTTGACTCGTTCTTCGATGTTGGGCTTCCACATTAGTTTCCTGCCAAAGATGAGACGGAGGAACTTAGCTTTGTCGGTGAAAACCAGTTGATAGGGGGAATCACGCGAGGACATCAGGGAATTTACCTGTGACTGCGATGGCAACGTCATCTGCATACGCAATGACTTTGCACCCGACCTTTTCCAGTTTTATTTTAGAAGCAGTCCGTTGATCGCTACATTCCAGAGAAGGGGAGACAGTATACCCCCTTGCGGGGTTCCTCTACAGACATCCCTGCATACTGACGACGTACCAAGGGTAGTGTGTATGCGCCGAGATGTTAGTAGTATGTTAACGAGTTTATAAAGCGACTCGTCGACTTGGAGGCCCAGGAGTGCCTCAATTATCGCACTAGGTCTAATATTATTGAAAGCACGTTCGATGTCCAGGAAAACAACCATCGTGTATTCCTTTTGATCAAGGGATTTCTCAATCTGCGTGACCAAAGAGTTCAGAGCCGTATCCACCGACTTCACACACACATTCATGGACATAAAGAGAAATGTAAAATAAGAAATACTGGTGCCGTCTGAATAGGAGTGATGAAGCTAATGCAATGGAATGTTGTTGATGGCCTTCTTAACACTTTCGTTTTGATACCAGATATCAAAGCGATATTGAGGTTATATCAAAGTCATATAAAATAAAAGCAATATCACAGCGATATTAAAGCGATCTCGAAGTGAAAAACGAGAAAACGTCGAACCTAAATTGGGGGAAACAATTACTAATTTTCCCGGGTTATTTCCGCCAATCATTTTTTATTTGAATCCAAATTTCTGAATTAAACAACGATTGTGTAACTCAGAAATTCAGATATCCAGTGTATGAAATTCTCAACGCAACCAATATCTTCTTTTCAGCACAGATATGTACATATATACCTGATCCAATATTTTTCCCAACAAGGGGAAATTTTCCGTGTCATGTTCTTTTTTTTTTTTAAATTTTCCTTGAAAACACTTTGACGTTGACACGCAAAAACTTAGGCAGTGCCGTATACGAGATATTCGCGTGCACTATTCCGTTTTCAAAACGAAAGTGTGCATATTCATTATTTCGTATGGACAGTTTCGGCATGCACTACATTTCGGTGCCCCGTGTGATTCAATGCTTAGATTAGCGGTAGTTCAGCGATTTGAAACGTTTAAGCGATATCAACCCTCAATATACATAGACCGACTTCTAACGCTCGCTCAAACAGCGGAATCAAAAAGGCTAGCCCTTCCCTCCTTGCCACTCTCCACAACATTCAGTCCTTGCTACTGTCAGCACCTCCACAAACCTCCACAACGCCCCAACTCGAACATAATCTTTGTGGATTTGTATTAATCTTTGTAACAGGAAATCGTTGTAGTCGTCAGAAACCAGAAAATACTATATTGTCGCATTTGATCAGTTGATAATAGTGTTCAGCATTAGTCAGGCGTATTCGCAATGCCAAAGGGTTAAAATGCTTTCACCGACACTTCTGTGCACGCCTCCTTTCACCACGAACCACGCGGTACCCATAACGTCCATATGCCGCCTCATGTACGAAAAGGTCCATTTCGCCACACCGAAGGGTTAAATGCTTTAACCAGCACTCGTCTGCATTCCTTCTTTCATATCGACTCAGGCGACAACCATATTGCCAATGCCATGTCCCTCTTCATGTACAAAAAGGTCCGTTTCGCATCGCCAAAGGGTTAAAATGCTTTCACCAGAACTTTTTTGCACTTCTTCTTTCACCTCGAATCACGCGACAGCCATATTGCCCATATTTCGCTTTATGTACAAAAGGGCCCTTTTCGCCACACCAAAGGGTTAAAATGTTTTAACCACCACTCGATTGCATTCCTCTTTTCACATCTACTCATGTGACAACCATATTGCCCGTGTTTCGTCTCATGCACTAAAAGGTCTATTCGCCATGCCAAAGGGTTCAAATGATTTCACCGACACTCCTGTGCACTCCTACTTTCACCTCTACCCAGGCTACGTATTGTCCAAATACCCCAACTCCATTTCTAACATCGGATCGCATCGCAGACGGGCCGAATTGCAATCGACCCGTGTGCGGTGCAGGGCGTCGCTCGCGTCGTGTGGGAATTCAGACGAGCAGAGTTCGAATCGCAGACGTGACGAAAATCAGACGACCCGTGTGCGGAGGCACTTAATCGGTCAGTAGTTGCCGTTGCCGCCATCCGATCATACGATATGTACACCTCATCCAACCACATTGGGATGCACATTTCTTAGTGAATAAAAAGTTTGCAGTGGACATCGAATACTTTTCCTGCACTTCTCAAGCTAATGTTTTCAAATAAAATGTGTGGTGTCCCCATATAAAAAAATTTGAGCAATCTTTCGATATGATGAATTTTCATTATTTTGAGTATTGTCAGTTATTACGGTTTCCACTGAAAAATGAAATCATTAGTTTTTATTGGTTTCTTAGATATGAAAATTTACCTTCGAAATGTTGATACAACTTCTAAATGTCCTTCAGCAAATCGTAAAGAGGATTTGGTTGACTTTCACAAATATTTCCTTCAGCAAATCGTAAAGAGGATTTGATTGACTTTCATATGTAAATGATTATGTCATCTTGTGACGAACTCCTGATGGTGGCATATGAGGCCACTTTTCACTCCGTTTGATTCCCGTGACTCTAAGAGTCTAGAATTTCTAGAGGGAAAACAATTTTTTTTTCTTAATTTTTATTTTTCTTTTCATAGTTTATACTGAACGTTTGCCATATTGGAGGAATGGAAAACTGAAATATTGGCAAATGCCCTAGCGTGGAGCTCGAACAAGTATCCGGGGCGCGAGCTGCAGAGATCCGAAAACCCGTACTTGTTGTGTCGCGTAAACATAGTCTTGGTCACTTTCCATTTTTTTTTTCGATTTTTTTATTTTTCTTTGGCGGAGCGGGACGGGACGCTCCCGCGTCCCTAGATAGTCTTGGTCACTTTTCCTTTTTTTTTGCGATTAAATTACTAAATTTAGCCATGTGGGAGACATGTATCTATGTATGTATAATCATCTTCTCAATAAGCGTTGTTTGTTAATTGTGTTTATTTATAATGGACGGCTTAGTTTAACCACCGCACTACCCCACAAATTCGCCTCATTATCGATGGTTCTGTTTCGAGATGGATCGGGACTATGGTAGAGCATAGAACAGTGTGGATCGTAAAAGACACCCACTCCGTACACGCAACAATAAAAAAAAGCTCTTGAATTATATTTTAGATTCGAACAACGACTGACATGGAAAGCGGCAACCAAACAGTTTTCTGGCCAATCACAATCCCGGAGCCACTGCAATCATTCTTCGTCGACTGTGCGTCAAGTCCGTATCCGGGCTGGCAGCTTTATTTCCCACAGGAGAAATACGATGCAAACTCAGTAAACATCCACAAAATAGAAGCCATCTTGTCACACTACAAACGCAAGTGTGACTACTATGATCTAATCAAGATTCGCAAGCAGTTCTGGTTCCCGCTTAATCTGTCGATCCTGCTGAACGATGCTGAGTTCCAGGAGGAGTGGACTACGTTCAAAGAGGACTTGAACGAAAATCCCGAAGTGACACTAGCCTGCATCGGCCTGGCTATGCACAAGAGTGTTGCAGAAGCGCCTGATACCTCAAGCACCCACAGGCCTAGTACCTCAAGCGCACTCAGTAGTGATTTCGATGACGACTACAACCAGTTTTCTGTGAAACAATGCCTACGACCAATACGACCGCGGATCCTGAATCATGGCCCACCTGTCGGCATCCACTCACTCAAAATCCACACCCACAATCGACTGCTTGAGTCTCCGTACACACAAGTGGAATCGTTTCAAATCCTTCGAATCCAACAAATTGACGATGAGTTCCATCATGCCGGAAGAGTGACGCCAAATATAAAAGCGGAGCTACACGAGGACTTGGTGAAGTCTGTTCCTCCGGGCCAAGAAATAACAATCACGGGAATAGTTAAGATGCGACCACAGGAGGAATTACAATGTAAAAACCAGCCAAGTGTACATGAAATCTACATTTGCGCCGTATCCATAACGAGCAAGGAAAAAGGAGGGATCCTTTCCTATTACAATTACGAATTCACTGCGAAGGATTTGGAAGCAATACAAATGATAAGCAGAGAACCGTGTCCTTTTCGACTATTGGTCAACTCTCTCAGTCCAGCGATCCACGGGCACGAAATGGTTAAAGCCGGCCTCGTTCTAGGCCTATTCGGAGGCTCCTCATCGGAACAAGGCAAGCGATCTGAGTCTCATATCCTCATCGTGGGCGACCCAGGCGTTGGGAAAAGCCAAATGCTACAAGCTTGCGCCAAATTTGCACCAAAGGGTACATATAGTCCTTATCCCCGTTGATAAAAGTTCAAACATAAAGGGTTTTTTTTTTTTCTTTTTTGTAGGTAATTTGTGAGTGGCACCGGCAGCTCGTCTGTAGGTCTCACGGCCACCGTCATACACGATAAAGAACACAGCTCCTTAGAAGCGGGGGCACTCGTGATAGCCAGTGAGGGCCTGTGCTGTATCGACGAATTGGATAAAATGTCGGCCAGCCATAATGCTCTGCTAGAAGTCATGGAACAGCAAACAGTGAGCATTGCCAAAGCGGGGGTGCAATGTTCGCTAGCAGCTCGTACTTGTGTCTTCGCGGCGTGCAATCCGTGTGATGGGCACTACAATCAGGCGAAAACTCTTATGGAAAACTTGAAAATGAATCCCGCGCTATTATCGCGCTTCGATATCATCTTTATCCTTCTAGACCGTCCCAACGCCCAAACGGACCAGCTTGTTATCGCGCATCAGCAGGCTATGCAGTCGGGATCAGGAAGCAGGTCGATGCAATTAACTCCTAACACCTTTTTGGCTACGGCGGCCGATAAAGTAAACACGACGACGAGCACTCCAGATGAGTTTATCCAACAATCATTGGTGGAAAGACTGCAGCTGCGGCCAAACGAAAAGGTGGACCTGTTGCCACATATTTTGTTTCAGAAATATATAGGTAGGTGTATCCATTCAAATATCAGCTAATAAAAGTTAATGTTGTCCTATCCTTCTTTTCAGCATACGCAAAGAAACACATAAATCCCACATTGTCAACAGAAGCGGGGCAAGAATTGAAAAGATATTATTTGCAATTGCGTGCTATTCGAGCAGGTGGCAATACGGTTCCAGTCACCATAAGGTAAGTGTGAGCAACACTCTTTAGACATTTTTTTTTTTACTTTACCCTGAATCCCCGGTGAACTTTTTTTTACCCCACACAAAAAGTTACTGTTTGTGTCTATAAGTGAACAACTATACACAGTGAAGAAAAAATTTCTATTCATTCTTGTAGACAACTGCAAGCATTGATACGCCTAACCAAAGCACGAGCTCGCGTTGAACTGGCGACAACAGCAACGCGCCGTCATGCACTCGATGTTTTGGGAATTATGCGACATAGCAAAGTAGACATTCCCACTGCGGACGACGTGCCACGTGGCGTTAGCGGCGGAAGCGGCATAAACACTGGATATGCTAGAAGCGGCGGAAGTGGCAGAAGCGGCTTGAACCAGACGAGTGAGATGAAAAAGTTCCTCCACACTCTTCAAATACGGTCAAATGCTCTAGGCAAGACCGTATTCGAAGTGAGCGAACTGAAAGATGTCGCGAAGCAGGCCGGTGTAGTTAGCGACCTTACAAATATTTTGGATAAATTAAATATGAAAGGTTACTTGCTAAAAAAAGGAGGTAACAAGTTCCAATTCGTTGGTTAGATTAACGGTAATACTTTGTATTAAATTGAAAATTAAAATAGATACATACATACCAGTGACGTGCACTCGTAGTAAGCAATTCCAAACTGCTTGACTTACCGAAATAAGCAATTCAATAATAAACTTTGCTTACACCAATACACATATCATCATTTCAGTCAATGTTTTTCTTTAAGCTGAAGAATACATATTATCATTCAAATATTCCTTTACACATTCAAATTCTGATCCGCGCCTTCTTTTGGTTAAAAAACATTCGTTCAATTACTTTAGATAATATTCAAACCTCCCACATTTTGCACACCATAGACACCAAACTTAGAATAGGAAAATGTGCCTAGATCTTTAGATGCATGTACCATGTGTGCATCCAAATACTAGAGGCATGTTGATTCCAGAAAATGGGAATCTTGGATTTCGGTAGTACATTGGGCAACGATTTTTTTTTGTTTTGGTCGCAAATTTATATGAGACAAGTCAAGCACTGGCGCGACTGCTTTTGTGTGTGGGATAAAGCCCAATGATGCTTGTTAATGAAATTTTACCAATGCAGGGAATGTTTATGGGAATTTGATTTTTCCAGTAGAGCTTTTGTTTTTGTTATGTAATGGATTTTCCGTTGCAATTTAAAAGAGGAAATCAGTGCAATCGGGTGATTTTGATTAAATTGTGATTTGAAGTTTTTTTGACCGTTTGTAGTGATTTAATTGATTTGATTTGTGATAAAAGTGGTAAGTTTTCTTTTCGCATTATGTCGGAGTATTGCTGCGCGACGGATTTCGTACTAAAAGTGGGATTTTCAACTCTTTCCTTTGCCAAGAAAAGAGAAATTATAGAATCGGATAGACCGAAGCCAGATCTTAGTTTAGAGTTTAAATTAAAAAATATTACGCGAAAATTCCATATCGAAACGTATGAAAAGTACATTTGGTTAACGGGAAGCTGTAAATTAAATAAGTTATTTTGCTGGCCGTGTCTTTTGTTCACGAATGAAAAATCTGTTTGGAATAAAGCTGGATTTAGTGATTTGAATAATTTTACGGGCTCAGCAGCAAAGCATTCAAGTTCCGAAAAACATCTTCAGTCGTTAATTAAATTAGATAATTTTGGTTCTCAGCGTATAGAGTTTATGCTTAGTAACCAGGTGGCAATATCTGTTAGTTTGCATAATGAAAAAGTTGAGCGTAATCGTAATATTTTGAAACGTTTAATCGATACTGTAATTTTTTTGGCAAAACAGGAGCTTCCTTTTCGTGGAAATAATGAAGACTCTTCTTCAAATAATCGTGGTAATTTTATCGAAACCGTAAATTTCTTGAGTTTGTACGATCCGATAATTGAGTCGCACATAGATTCTATAAAAGCAAATACAGCGTTTTCGGGTTTGTCTAATAGAATCCAAAACGATCTTGTTTCCGCTATAGCTAATGTGGTTCGAAATAAAATCAATTTGGAAATAAAGGAGGCTCCATTTGTAGCTGTAATGGTCGACGAAACGCCAGATGTTAGTGGTCGGGAACAATTAACGATGATTTTTAGATATACAATATCAAATGAGATTGAAGAAAGATTTATCGGATTTTTGGATGTAAGCGCTAATCGTACAGCTACAGCAATAAGCTCTCACATTTTAAAACAATTGCAAAATTTTAATATCGATAAGAAATTAATTGCACAATGTTACGATGGCGCAGCAGTAATGAGTTCTCAAATTCGTGGAGTTCAGACTTTAATTCGGGAAAAACATAAATCGGCAATTTTCGTTCCATGTTACGCTCATTCACTAAATCTAGTATTGTCTAAAGCAGTTGAGTTTATTCCGGAAATTAAATTATTTTTCGCGCACATCAATAAAATCGCATCATTTTTTAATACATCCACTAAAAGGTCGGACCTTTTTGCAAATATAGTAAATCGTCGTTTACCATCGGTTTCCAAAACGCGTTGGCATTATCATTCGCGTATTATTAACGTTATATTTGAACATAAGCATGAAATTTGTACAGTTTTTGAGACAATTTCGAATGGTTCTCAACACTGGGATGGCGATTCCTTGACTTTTTCCGATATATACTTACAAAAATTCGCAGAGTCAGATTTTCAATTATATCTGTTAATTTTTTCTGAAATTTTTTCGAAAACTGATATATTATTTAATATTATTCAGAGCAAAGTGGTAAACATTTCATATGCAAGCCAAAAAATTATTGAATTTGAAAATTGGCTTGAAAATGACTTTTCTAAAAAGTTTGATAATTTCTATTCGACAGTTACAGCAGAATGTCAGCCACCACGTAAGAAATGTAGAAATGCGATAGATCCTTTACAAAATTTACGGCGGATATTTCGGGAGATTATAGATGTTATTCTCGGGCAAATTCGAGATCGATTCCATTCGTTTAAAGATCTTTCATTTTTAGAGTTGCTTGAACCGAATTATTTTTCTAAATTCAAGTCAAATTTTCCCGATAAAAATTTTGACTCACTTATTGAATATCACGGTCAATTTTTCGACAGAATAAAGTTGAAAAATGAGCTAAAAGTTATTTATTCTTCAGATGAGTTTAAAAACGCGAATCCTAGTAAAATTCTCGATTATTTCCAAAAACGGCCTTATGTCGCAAACGGTTTTAAGCAAGTTCATATTTTAGCAAAATTATTAACGTCAATTCCAGTCACAGTGGCAACTGCGGAAAGGTCATTTTCAACACTAAAGCGCGTTCACACATTTTTGAGAAATCGCCAATCCCAAGAACGACTTTCGGATCTTGCTTTAATTGCGGTTGAAAAGGATCTTCTTATACAAATGCGAAGAGAAAACGATTTTTTGATAATGTGATTAAAGAGTTTTTACTTAAAGAACGGCGCATAGATTTGGAATACAAATAAATGGCAATGGCGAAAGAATATTTATTTATTTCAAATACCCCTGAATTTTTCTTAGTCTTAATTAACATAATATTTATTTATCATTTTTTTTATTAGTAATATTTTATTTATTTTTTTTTTTTTGTATTCCGAATATATGTGCCAATATTTTATTTATATCTTTCCTGATTTCTTCTTTAAGGCTTAAAGCCGCTTGGTATAAATGTTTTTGTGACTGTCCATATTCTATTATACAGTCCATTTTTGTTTATGCTAAATTGGCTTTAGGGCGCCCAACTGCTTGACTATGAAAAATTTCCACTGTACGTCACTGATACATACATACATATGTTCCCACTAAAATTATTTATTAGTTTGCAAATACAGTATTTTTAAAATAGAAAACTTTGGTTTTTTTAATGTAAAAATTTGTTTACACACCATGAACAGATAAAAGCAAAGTGATCGACAGACGTAATATGCGAATCAATAGACTTAATAATTTAATTTTGTTCAAATATAGCTGGATTGAAGAATGCTTGGTATGGTACCAAAACAATGATCAAACAAATTTGTTTCACTTAGCAGCATGTTTAAACTTTTGTATTGCAGATGCGGACATAAGAAGCGTACTGCACGCCCTTAAGCAACAAGATCAGTGGAAGCACAATGGCCGACTCTAGTCCAATGCAACCCGAACTGAATTACAGCATAACTGCCTCCGACATCGAATTGGACAGTGAACTGAATATGGAGTTCAGCCGTAAGCATTAACATTTTCTTCGACAGATCCTAACCTTAATTCATAAGTACATAATTAATAATTCCCTCCCGAGAAAACATCTTCAAATTGTGAATAGATTTTCGCGCAAGTTTACTCTTCATAATGTCGTAGACATTGTCGATGAGATTTGCGTCAGGAGATTGGAAGGGCCAGGCGAAGGTGTTGATGCGATTTTGCTCCCTCCATCAAATGGTCGCTGTTTTCACTGGTCTCATTTATAGGACAATCTCGAGCCTGAAATGAAAACCGTCTTTCCCTCGATTTGTCTCACATTGCTCTTTCATTTTCCTTCCGCTTCTTCACGGTGAATGTGCATTCTTATGCACCTACAATTTCCTAAAAGAGGCAACCTGTTTTAAAAAAGGGACGACCTCGTGCCTATTGTCCACCATATTTTCATCTTGTTCTTAGGCATTGCACTTGAAAATTTTTCATCTGATTACGTAGGTAGCGGTTGTGCTGATGATTAAGTGGGTGGGTGGTGGTGCACGTTGATAATTATGTTCTAAATTCACGACCGTACGAATGGATCGCCATCACCATCAGGTTTATGTTGTTCTTGTTAGGATCGACGGGAGAAAAAATTGCATGCGCTACAGAGCAAGTCCATAAGTTTCACTTAACAACATCTTTTTACTTTTCCATTTGCAGATGCGAACATAGAAAGTTTACTGTATGGCAACATTGTATGGACGCCCGACAAATCGACAAACGACAGCGTTGGTAACATAACGGAAATTCATGTGCCCCATTTAAGTCCTGATAGCGTTGACATTGAACATGAGAAAGAGGTGAAAAACGTAAACATATTGGACAAAAGACAACGGGATGAGAAAAATTCATTCTCAATTCCTAATGTTCCCCGATTAAATTTGAATGAAGCTAACAAATTCAGCAAGTGTGTAGTGGATCCTAAATTCAGCAGCAAGTCTGAAAATGCATTTGAAATTGCCGGTATAATAATGGACGATACCATGCTGAAGGAGTTGGACGAGGAAATGATACCGAAAGAAAATACTAAAAAAAATACGATTAATATCCCGACAAACTTTGCCGGACTAGTATCAATAGCTTTCAATCCTACAGCCAAGCGTAGCTTATACATTTCAGACAGGGCTCAACAACAAAGACCAGTTAAATGGATACCAGGATATGAAACGGATATGAAACAAATAACCAGAGAAGAATATAATGAATTCCGTGGTGATGCAGTTCCACATCAAGCCGCAAAAGTAGCAGTTCAACGTGCACATGGAAGCTTTGATGCAATAGCAAAGGCAACAACGCTTTGCAATCCGCTTGGAATGGGCTGCAGTTCAAGTTCACGGGAATACGTAACAAATAGTAATATTGAAAATAGCAGGTCAATAATTGCAGACCATAAGCAAGTAGCACTTGATATACCTCCGATTGGCTTCAAACCAACATTCCGCACAGCTTCCAAAACCGACATTTCGATATCGGAGAATGCACAACGGAAGGACATGAAAATGATGGTAGAGGAGATGCGAGTGGACGACGATCAGGATGAAGTGCCTGAGATACTCGATAAAGTGAATATTGGAAATGAGCTAGCATGCCCCGTATTTAAGACGGCATTGGGATCAGAAATAAAAATTTCTGAAAATGCGATACAAAGAGCGGCAAAAATCATGGCTGAATTTGACGATTGTCATGAAAAGAACGTCAATAGTAGTAGCTCGCCACTCGGTGGCAACCGGAAAACTATCCTGTGCACCCACTACGTCAACCGTGTCAGACGTTCGAACTCGTCCGCTACAACCAACTGCAAGCCGAAAGGAAGCCGGCCTCCGATTAAGTCTAAAACGTAAGAAATTCAAACCTGCAACGGTCATTACTTCTGAAAATTCCAAGACGCCTACGCGACCCATCCCGTTGCCAAAGGAACCAAGCACGGCCAAATTTAATGATTTCATTGAATCGGCCGAGACGAGCACACCGAAAAATGCAAATAGGCTGCACAGAACGCAAAAGTTCTCACTGACACAAGAGATTTCCGCCAGCACGACAGCACTGCTGTTGGACGACGAAGGTGAATCGCCGTGGGATACAGGCGTGGACGACTCGTCAACTAATGAAACGATTGACGACAAACGGACTTTCCCAGATCTTTTGGAAAAGCGAGCCCGGAAACGGCAATAGCAATTACAGATGATTGAAAGCAAACGATATTTTCAGGGCGTTGTTGACGGCGGGGCTCTTTTCGTTAAAAAGGCTAGACCGAATCGAATGCGGTTAGATGACTTGTTCGTGTATTTAGGATGGATGGAAATGGGTTATGTAAAATTGTTAATACATTCTGAATAAGTGGAGCAGCTGTTGGAAAATCTGCAGGATATTAGCAAGGTTTCTAATATTGAGTGAGTTTTCAGTCGGGGAGAGGCAACCAAAACAACCAAGCGTCTAAAAATCCAGGGAAATATATGAGGACATGACATCGTATATATATGTATGTATGTTGATTCCGGGAAGCAGGCAAAGCAAAGCAAAGCACCTCTTTCCCTATCGATGAGACTTCAGTCCCACTATTTACAGTACATATTCTCACATTTCCTTTCCAGGAAACGGAAATGGGCAAAAAGCACCCCCTTTTTATCCGCGCAAAAGAAAAAGTCCCCCATTCCAAGACAAAATTAGCATCGGTTATGAAAACTTTGGAAAAGGCTCGCAAAGCATACGAAGCCCATCAACGTGATATTCTCGCTTTGGAAAAAGAACTAGAAGGTGTGGGGGAGATGGAAAGAATCATCAACGTCGCGACAGCAATGTCAAAATGGATGATGGTCTCGTCCAGGAATACGATCGCCTCAAACAACAAGCCGAATCGACAGCAACCCAGTATAGTTCCAATCTGGACTCGATCAATCGTTAAGAAAATCCCGATCAATTGGGCGACGCCAGAGTCGATAAGCACGAGGATGCCCGACGCAAAAAGAAACAAGAGGTTGTTGAGCTATTCAAGCAGGAGGTTCCTGGAGTGGTGAGTAGAACGGGGATGAATTAAAATGTTCATTCAGATTTCGAAGGAGCAAATGCTTGAGGTCGAAACGTTCCTGCCCCTGGACTACTTGCAAATTAAACCGTCCAAAGACCGTCTTCGATAAGCCTCTTAACTATTCTCATTACTTCCTATTCCTGTTACTTCCCATTTTTCTGTTTACAGAAACATCACGGAGCCGCGAAATGTCAAGCTATTCATCTATTAACCCACAACAAGCAACCAATGACCGCCAATGCAAATTACATGTATACCTCAATATATTGGTTGGAAGCATCCATTTGGAGGATCGTCTCTACAGTGCTGCCAGGAATCTATACAACAAACACTTAGGCGACGAGCCGAACGAATACAATCTGCTACTTTGCAACTGTGTCAATTAGTCAAAGTTCATATTGTTGGACCGATTGAATATGTCAGAGCGGTAAGTGTCTCAATCGCTATCAATCAATACGTAATTCGAATAGAATCTAATAAATGTAATGAATTCTTTGCAGTGATTCTGGCAAAAGAGTGAAATAGGTGATCAACTATGTTTAATGGGAGATCGTTCTATCCGCCCAATTCTGCATCGTTTGACGTTTGCTTTGATGGTGATTTGCATATGTTCGGCTGGACGAGCAGTTAAAACGGTTGATATTGCCCAGTATTGATAAATTGTTATACATATTCGAGTAAGCCTTGTTGCCAATGGGTGTTTTGTCTTGAATTTCTTTTTAATCAACGTTTGTATATCGGCTCTTTTTTCAGAATATCAACTTAATTTACAATCAATACGGGCTTCTTGTCGTCCAGCATACTGCCTGTGGGATTAGCAGTAGTAAATTTTTTCGAGAGTGACCGTGCATCCGCTGTAAGAAGGAGCTCGATTTGTTGACTATGTTGCTAGTTAAGTACATAGTTAGAATATAATATTCTTATCTATATTTATAATGTGTTACGAAATAAATGTAAAAATAGTGTGGAGAAATCTGACTTTTAAATTAGTTAATTGTTCATGGTATTTCGCAGGTGGTAACATAACTAAAAAATTTACATGACTCATAAGCTATGGAACAATAGACCTTCCTCTTAGTTGCGCCACAACGGCAATTAGCATACTGATCGTACTAGTTAATCAGATTACGAAACAAGTTGTCCTAATTTAAAAATGATGAGTGAAACTGAAAAATGTCAAATGCAGAGTAAACTTTACGATATTTTCTCTTGAGATGCTACAAAGTTTGAATGAATAAAAAGTTGAAACTCTTAAATTTTTCTAGGTCTTGCATTTTATTCATCTAACTATAAAATATAGAAGTCCAATCGATCAGATCAAATCATAAAAAAAAGCAATAAACTTATCTAAATGTAATCGACACGTAGAGAATGTGTAATTTTTTGTTCTCTTAAATTATAACAAGAGCATCAACACTAATATTATAGAGTATTTGTGAAATCCACATAGGAATTGTTTTGCATCAACACTTCCACGTCCGTTGCACCTCTGGCGCTGGTATTAAGTTTAGCGGATTTCGGTGCTTTCTGCAGGCCGACCACGACGATACGTTTGATCGACGAGCGTGGGTGATATTTGCATTTGTAATCGATGAAGCTGGAGAGGAAAACACAAAAACAAGTTGATTCGCTGAATGGTATAAAGGATATGTTTAAATCACTTATCTATTTTTCAAAACACGTTTTTTTGTCGTACTCAATGTTCAGATATTGTCCTTTTTGATATTCATAGCTCTTTTTGTCATCCACGAACAGCGTGCCCTTCGCCGATTGGTTTTCATCTAAGTACACAATCAGGGTGTAGGGATCCCGCAAGTTGCACGATGAATCCGTTCGTTTTTCCGGGACGATAGTGCTGCCACGTTGATAAGCGTGAGTCTGTGCAAAAATGAATATTAAAACTGAAGCCAATATACGTTTAAGTGAGCAATTAACCTTGTTAATATCAGCAGAAACTGTTTCATAGCCAACGGTAGTGATATGACGATAATCGTCCATATTGTAATTGTATGTACCAAATATCGGCTTTATTATCCTCCTTGGCCGGGAAGTAGACATCCAAATTAATAGCACCTTCCTACATAACAGGACGAACCAAAGTCTGTATTCCAACAAATGTTCATTGTTAATGGAAAAAGTGTCCTTATCCTGGGGTTAGTGAGCGAATAGTGGTGGAATCACCGGATAACCATCGCGCTGATGCTCGTAAAACATCTACCACACCGGCAAGAAACTAGCGTTTGCGCAAAGCGGCTCTGATTATCTGCTTCGTTCTTCGGGGAACAGTCATGCATGGCTTCGTCTCGATATGAGCATGTGATCGCAAAAATGGCTGGAACACGTCCGCGCAAACTATCAAACGTAGCCATCACGTAAACGTGTCCGTACATATTGTGTACATGTCGATGCTTCCAGCCACCCAAATGGATTAGATCTTTCAACATAGTTATCTTCGGCCCATTAAATACCGACCGTCATTCATATTGTTACAAACTACCACATCCTTGGTCGTTCCCTTGAAATTTTTCACGTGATAATCGTCGGCAAAGTACTTTCGCCCCTCGGGATTGAACAAGTCCGGATGGACGATCCAGGCCAACATCATCCCTCGTAATCGTGACTGTCTTCAGTTTTAGTGTAATTTTACGGATTTTACGTATTTTCAATATTAGCCAACTCGATCCTAGTAAAAAAAAATTTACCAAAATTTAAGTCGCTAGCATTATTTTTTCGGTGGGGGGAGGGGGGGGGGGGGGGGGGGGGTTGCTTGGGTCTTACCCATCCACAACACCAACGAAGTAGATCTTACTAACAAAATTTTGTCAAATTTTCAACTCGCTAGTGTCACTTTATCGAAAGTTATCGTAATTAAATGAATATTAAATTTGTTGAAATTTGTAGGGGAGGTAGGCGTTCCTTTAATCCGATTATGCCCAACTTACTAAAACCCAAGCAGCTTCTTATCTCAGGGGTACATGCCAAAAATCAGATGTATCGTATACGTCCAAAAACCTGAAAAGTAGGGTAGTACGGGGTTCTTTGTAAGAAAATTACCGTTCGTTTTCACCTGATCGATTTTATCTTTCCAGGGGAGTAGATCATCCTCACGAACAAACTACCAAAGCTAAAGCTTTTCATATTTATTTAATCGGGAGTTATAGATACATTTAATTTTTTTACATATATAGAGGAGGTGAGCGTTCTCTTGGCCTGATCATGCCCATTTTCAATACCAAGCAAGTAGATTATACTTCCAACATTTGACCAAAATTCGATTGTGCCCATCACTAATCCACATTCCAATAAATTTTTTTGATAAATGAACACAGAAAAAAATAGCTGAGATCATAATATAAACAAAAACTTCCAAAGTCAGCACTTGACGCTCGTTGTGTATGAGCTAGAGAGCCAACGGAAACAGAAATGGTTCAATAAAACCAAACAATTTGTCAATGTAAACAATCTTTTCATCCATGCCAGTTGCAACAATCTACGCTCACGAATAGTAACATCGCGCTTAGGATCGTTTCACACATACAAACACAGATCCAATCTGTTGCGATTTTGCCACAAATCCCCCCCGACCCTCCATTCTATCACCGGCCACGACCACCCACAACACAATAAAACAAGGCAATGCAATGCAGAATCTTCTAGTCCCTTACAAAGACGGGTGGAGAACACTGTGTTTCTCCTTACAAGTTAACGAACTTGCCGCCGGTTGTGTATTGTGTACTATTCCCCAGCAGGACTTTGGAAGTGATCCCCGCCGGTTGGTACATTGGTTTTAGTTTTTGCGTCAAATCTCGGTGCCGACAGTGCAATCAGAATCGTAATCTGATCGATCCGCCCGGAAGTAATCCGCAAGCGGAACGTCCGCCATCGCAATTTTTCGTTCTTATTATTTTTATTATCAGTGCCGTGAATAAAAACTTTGTTTCGGTTTCATTCGGGAAAATGCGAAAATTCGAACTCTTAAGTGAAATTCACCTGTCACCACCAGCCAATGTGTTATATAAAAACAAAAACTGGATAAGTATTGCTTAAATCTACCCCGTTATTAGGTCTCTTTGCCTATATGGTGGCATCGCCTAAGGAAATTCCAGATTAAGCCGGTGGCCTACACGCACACTGCTGTACACGCGATGCAGTTAACGAACTTGACGAATCTAGTATGTATCTAGCTTTCGCGCCAAAAACGGTCATTTCATTTGTGAAAACTTGAGGAACGCGCTCGGTTGCGAGTTTTTCCTGAAAGTTTCCACAAAATCCGGCAATTTTCCGGGTACATCATTTGAAAAAGACGAGTAAAGTGTGCCGGGAACAGATTTCCAAACGAGTGTCCGACTTTAATGCGCTTTTCACGGCGCGAAATTTGTGGCGGTGAAAATTTGTGATTTTGACCCCGACGATCGTGCGGGAAAAGTCCCGAGAAATTGAGAGGTGTCGCTGTGTGTGAAGTTCCCGGTGAAGTGAAAAGTGGCCAGGGAAAAACCCCCACAACGACGACACTCTCCAGCGCCCGCTCCAACGGTCCCTGGTGCCTTTCAGAGTCTTGCGCCCGGAAGAGTCGCGCGTCTGCATCGCGTGGAATAGTAGTTGGAGTATCCCGAAAGCTGTTCGGCGTGAAATTCCGAGAATAACAGGTAAGTAAAGTGGCCCCTGCGGGTACATAGGCCTGTGCCTAAAACCGGTCCATATTTAGTACCGAATCATTAAAAAACCCGACTAATGGTCATAAAAACTACTCATTAAAAACCGATTCACCAAACCGACCGGATCATGGTTAGGCGATATTCAGATTAGCTACATTTTCAGCTCCGACGCAGCCACGCACAATAGCCAAGCATAGTCGATCGTATCTGAGCGATGAGTGTGAATCCGCCCATTTGATGCTGTGTATCTCGACTGAAATTTCAAGCAGTGTGTCGTGTTTGTGAATTTCGCCTTAAAGAAAAAAACCGGGTTAAAAACCGACTCATTTAAAACCGTTGAGAAAATTAAATATTTTTTGAAAATTTTACCAAATTTGAATTTTTTACGGGAAAATTATAATTTAAAAGTGAGTGGGATTTCCGATAATTGTATTTTCCTTGTGTTCGCGGTTATGCTCCTAGTGGGGCGTGGGGCATAGCGCGACAACTAATGATGTGCGTCATCGTATTCAGTTATTAGCAATGAGACCGGCACGACTTCTATTATGAGTTCGCGTTGCTGTATTGGCTAATTGGGCATATAAGTGCTCGCGCCCACGGCAAACTTTTCAGTTCGAAGAAAAACTGAATAGTTTAGTCAGAAAAGTAGAACACACTGTGTTTTATGAGACCGCGCACAGAGCGATTACTGTGTGCGCGGTCTCATAAACCGCCGTGTTTTCTATTTTTCTGATTAAACTATTTAGTTTTTCTTCGAACTGAAAAGTTTGCCGTGGACGCGAGCTCTAACCGGCCGCCGCAGGAACCGTGTATAGCTGTTGTAGCGAATGGTCACAGTTGCAGTGTGTATGTTACATGCTAATTCCGTTTGAAGCTTCACGGTGTCAAATAGGTTCTGAGAACACACAGGAGTAGCATAGTTGGCCACAGGTCTTCCGACACGCACTGTGTAGATGTAAAAAATATGAATAGATTTTCACTACACACATTCAACATCAATCGGCAATGCATCGCAGGCGGATTTCAATGCACTGTGAACGATATGTGCAGCACAGCCAACTCCGATCAATGATGGATTCCATTTTTTCACATGATAATAAACGTTGTTATGCCGGGTTTCCACCAAAGAGACAGTTTTAAATTAAAATTTATATTTTATATAATATTATTTAGAAAAAGACGGAAAATCAGTACAAAATAAGTACGATTTGAAAAATAAATACGATGAACTGAAAGTAAGAACTGTACTTACTAAATAAGCTCAGTTGGTATGCTTAATTATGAATGAGTAATAAAAGATGAAAGTGGACCTGTTAGAAACATTGGCATTGTGTTATTGCGTGGCGGTCGAAACTCATGTATGTATTTTACATCATCACACTTATGCTAAAATCTTTTCTTGAATAATTCCGTGCTGTACTATACCAAAAATACTCGAAGATTTTCTCACCGGTTTTTGATGTATCGGCCTTTTAATAAGTCGGTTTTTAAGCGGTTTTTTTAACCATGGTCGGTTTTTAACAAGTCGGTTTTCGAGTACTCGAGTACTCGCTCGGTTTTTGGTGAATCGGTCTTTTAATGAGTCAGTTTTAAACCATTTTTATTCATGAGCCGGTTTTTTAGGGTTTTGTATTAAAAACAAAACCCTTATGAAATCGGTCAAATGTCTGTCCGTCTGTCCATAGAATATCTCACGAACGGCTGAAGCTACATACATGAAATTTTGAGGGAGTATGTAGAATTATTATAATTCGCCGGAGAAGCGATTCGCTGTAATAGGCTGACTTTAAGAGGATGTCCCCATAGAGGGGAAATGAAGGTCAAAATTTTTTTTTCATCTGGTATAGGCAAGTGGGGTATCATGAGAAAGGTAACACCGAGTACATTTCATTTCCGGTACTTTCATTAAATTTGAAAAAGGGGAAAAGAGATAGAGGGGGGAAATATGTGATGCGAGTTCCCCCCCCCCCCCCCCCCCCCCCTTGCATTTCGAGACCGTTATACTTAGAAATATGAAAATTTACAAAAAAGCGGCATTTCACTAGCACAGAAAACTAAAAATAATGGAATTTGGAAATCTCATAAAAAAAAGGTTAATAATAGTACATTTCTATAGTTGCAGTTAGCACACCCCTGCACCCCTCAAGCACATCCCAGGTCAAAAATATTGATGGCCAATAATAACCAACATCATAGGCAATATTATCTATAGGTTTCATTAGAATCACATAATATTTAATAATAGTACATTCATTTAAATTTTGCCATTTTGACACCGTCCATGCAAAAAATGCACATCACCGGCCTCTGCTACGTACTACTGCATACTTGAACATTGTTGGTCGCTGACTCTACTTTCTATAATTATTCAATCAATTTATTTTCAATATTTTTTATGCAAACGTGCAATTTGCAATATCGTCTTAACATGAATGGTTAAGCATCTCCAAGAGTAGGACAGTTCATCTCCTATTGGCATGGGACAACACAAAACCCTCGGATTGCGGGCGTAGCCCTCTATTTTCCGGTTTCATTTTAACGTGATATCCATATATTTCTCTTGATTCGAATGTTAAGTTGGCGTTTATTCCTCTTCATTGTACCCTTCGCGGATGTGATAGGGAATCTTAGCTTTGTCATGAAGTCTGTCTGTCCGTCTGTCCATCTGTTTCTATGGAAACTAGTTCCTCAGTTGTAAAGCTATCGAGCTGAAATTTTGCACACGGCCTTATGAAATGACTGACTTGGAAACAAATAATCCGTCTCAAGGAAAATGGTAAACCCACCCGAACATGATCCTTTTGTAGCATCTCGATGTCAATAATGATTTATTTGGTTGTAAAATTATTACCATGCGGATAATATTTATACCCTAGACTTTTAGTATAGGGTATATTGTTTTTGTCACGACGAAAATATGTAACACCTTAAAGGAGGCTCCGGAGGTATAGCAATGTATATATATAAATGATCAGGATCACCTCCTGATTCGATTTAGCCATGTCTGTCTGTCTGTCTGTTTGTCTGTCTGTCTGTCCGTCTGTCCGTCTGTCCGTCTGTCCGTCTGTCCGTCTGTCCGTCTGTCTGTCTGTCTGTCCGTTCGCACGATAACTTTCGATAGAATGAAGCTAGAGACTTGAAATTTTGGTCAAATGTTGGAAGTATAATCTTCTTGGTTGGTATTGAAAATGGGCATGATCAGGCCAAGAGAACACCTACCTCCCCTATATATGTAAAATAATTAAATGTATCTATAACTCCCGATTAAATAAACATAAAAAGCTCTAGCTTTGGCAGATTGCTTGTGAGGATAATCTTCTACTTCCCTAAAAAAATAAAATCGATCAGCTGAAAACTAACGGTAATTTTCTTACAAAGAACCCCGTACTACCCAACTTTCCGGGTTTTTTGTCTATAACTCTTGAACAAATTGACGTAGACACCTGATTTTTGGCATGTAACCCTGGAGTAAGAAGATGCTTAAGTTCTAGTAAGTTGGGCATAATCAAATCAAGGGAACGCCTACCTCCCCTACAAATTTCAAAAAATTAAATATTCTTTTAATTACGATAACTTTCGATAAAATTACACTAGCGAGTTGAAAATTTGACAAAATGTTGTTAGTAGGATCTACTTGGTTGGTATTGGAAATGGGTAAGATCCGACCAAAGCAACCCCTACCTCCCCTACAAATGCAACTTCAATAAGCGATAACTTTTGACAGAATCAAGCCAGTGACTTGAAGTTTTGGTCATATGTTTGAAGTGAGATCGGGTTAGTTGGTATTTAAGATGGGTTAGATCAAACCTAAGGAACCCCTACCTCCCCTACAAATGAAACTTCAAATAAGCGATAACTTCCGATAGAGTGAAGCTAGAGGCTTGAAATTTTGTTTAAATCTTTGAAGCATGATCTTATTTGTTGGTGGCAATAATGATATATATAAACTGGCCGTATAGGAAACTCACTTTTAATGCATATGGTCGTTCCCAATTGGTACTTTTGGTATCACCACTAGGTCTGTACAAGTCTAGGGTATATACGCTTCGGACTCCGGGTTTTGTTTTTGTTTTTGACAACATATGCAGTTCCAGTAACTAATTCGCGAAATTCAGTTTGTTCCAAAGTCAGGGTAAACGTGAACACAATAGCCGACCTCGACCACTAAGTTTAACCAGCACTGTATGTGTGTTCAGCTACCGACAGTTCGGAACGTCTTTTGTGGAAGATGTCGAAGTAGGTTGTGTGAAGATCATAGACATATACATATTGAACAGATCGGTAATAGTACTATCCCCACTCTGTGTTTCAGGTTATTTTGGAAGCAACTCACGCATACGCACTGGTAGCCATTTGCACACGGTCGGTATACGTGCAATAAATGTCGTTACGCCATCGGCAACTCAGCCACAATTTTGACATTAAGGAAGCATTTAGCCCTTCGCTCCTCGGGCCCCAGGGCCAAATGTTGGTACGTGTAGTGCGTGTTTCACTGCGCAGACGCGAATATGTCAACCATGACTCGATATTAGAATTTTTACCCTCACTTTGTGCCTATTTCGTATCTGTTCAATATACAGTGAAAACTCGCCTCGCGGACACCCCTCTTGAGCGGACACCCCTCTTGGGCGGACATTTTTTCAAAACGCAGCTTTTAGAATGACTTTTCCCTACAAAGTAACCCCTCTTGGGCGGACCCTCTCTAACCCGGACGCGGACAACACATTTCCATGAAATCGGTCAAAATACCCCTCTTGGCCGGACACGGACTCCTCTTGAACGGACAAAATTTGGTATGTACATACCATATTGGGAATAAAATGGGGGATTTCCCGTATATGGTATTTGTGCTGTGTTCGTTTATCTTGTTTCAGTCAGGTTTTCGAAAACTAGTTCAAAAGCTATCACAATGGTCCGAAGAATACTCTCTTTGAAAGAAAAAATGGAAATTATTAATGCAAGTGAGAAAGAAAATCTACCGGTGCGTGAATTAGCAAATAGGTAATGTATTTTAATAGACGTTATTATAAACAAAATCACGAGTGAGCATTTTTGAATTTAAAGGTTTAAAATTGGAAAAACACAAGCTGCACTCATCGTTCGCCAAGAAGAGGAAATCCGTTCAAGCTGGATGGCCGGTGGAAACATCAATCGAAAAAGAAGCTTTCTAAATACAGATGGTAACAAAATTGATTCCATGTGCTTTGAGTGGTTTTCGAAAGTGAAGATCAGAAAATTCCCGTATCTGGGCCAATCATCCAAGCAAAGGCTAAGGAAATTGCTGACAAAATCGGGATACATGATTTTGCGGCATCTAATGGATGGTTGCAAAGGTGGCGTAAGAGGCACAACATTACTTTTCGGTGTGTGACTGGCGAAGCGGCCGCAGTAAACCCTTTGGACGTGGAGCAATTTTTGGAGAAGCTGCCATCAATGCTGATAGGCTACAGTCCGAATGACATCTTCAATGCCGATGAGACGGGTCTGTTCTTTAGAGCTTTGCCGAACAAAACATTTGCACTCAAGAATGAAACGTGTCACGGTGGAAAATTTTCCAAAGACAGACTTACAGTCCTTTTTTGCGTAAATATGGCAGGAGAAAAAGAGAAGCCACTGGTTATTGGAAAAGCCGTACGTCCCAGAGCATTTCAGTCTGTTAATATTAAACGGCTTCTAATAGATTGGCAGTCAAACAAAAAGGCGTGGATGACACGCGAAATAATGGCGGAGTGGCTCATGGACTTTGATTGCAGGATTGGCCAGCAAAACAGAAAAATAATATTGTTCTTTGACAACGCCATGTCCCACCCCCGTGACTTACGACTCGAACATATAAAAATTATATTCCTTTACATCAGTTTGCCAGCCTTTAGACCAAGGTGTTATCCGAAACTTTAAAGTCCACTATCGCAGCCATCTTGTCAAACATAGTTTGGCAAATATCGAGACATGTTTGACAATGACATCATTAAATGTCTTGGAGGCCATTCATTTTATCCAAGCGGCCTGGATTAATGTTCAACCAGAAGTCATAAAAAACTGCTTCAAAAAAGGGGGGCTTTAACAAAAACTCCGAGATTGAACCACCTGATTTCGACGCTGAGGACGACTTGCCCCTGGCAACATTGGCTTCGATATTGCAACTCCCTGGATGTTTTGGTGAATGTTCTACGAATTGTGACGAATTTCTGACGATAGATGCAAATTTGTTAACAGAAAATCCAGAAATTGATTATGGCGCTATTGAGATTGTCGAAGAAATTCATGATAGTAATGATAGTGACCCAGAAATTACAACAGAAGAATACCAAGAGGTAGATTCAGTACGAACAGCGTTGATTCATATTGGTCATTTGAAGCGATTTTGCAAAGATGACTTCATCGCTTTTGAGCACCTTAAAAATTTGGAAAGTCATATGCAAGATAGATTATTAAAAGAAAATCAACAAAAACTTCGCCAATCGTCAATTTCAGATTTCTTCCAGGTTGTTCCATAATAATTTTTGTATTTTTTTACATTTTTGAAATATGCGTGTACAATATTTATTTTATGATAGTTACATACGTACATGTCTAATGAATAACGTGAATTATCAATGTTTCTTTTTGTTTCTTAAATGCAAACATATACCTATAATAAATATTCAAAATTTGTATATTTGGTATCATTGAAATACAAAAAAAAAAAAAACATCCACATCCCCCCCTATTGAGCGGACACCTCTGTTGGGCGGACAAAAACTGGCTGACGGTGAGTGTCCGCCCAAGAGAGTTTTCACTGTACATATATCTATGATGAAGATGCCAGCGATGTAAATTATTGTAAGGTTAAATGTTCGCCGATT
Source organism: Chloromyia formosa (assembly GCA_964017055.1). NCBI lineage: Eukaryota > Metazoa > Arthropoda > Insecta > Diptera > Stratiomyidae > Chloromyia > Chloromyia formosa. The sequence continues at coordinate 81,932,233 of OZ024813.1, read as the reverse complement.
TGCCGCATATTGTCCTTCTGCATAAGTGTACAAATCACGAATCGCTAGTGAAGAGGGCGGTGAAGGCATTTATTGGTCACGCTGAGATTTGAGATGCGAGGTGTAGATTAGTATCGTAAAGCGGTACCCGAACGACCATGGCTACCGAGCGCTCACGGAATATTTTCCGATTCTAGCGAAGATGAGTTGACCTCAATGAAGTGCAGTCTCCACTCTAGCAGTTGGCGTTTCATTCAACCGTAATAAATTGTGTCCCCTTTGATCATTCAGGAGACAGCAGTTTTGAAAAAAGTGTGTCACCTAATTGAGTAGTAATCGAACGGAGGCGCAATACATAGATCATAGATGGCAAACACATTAACCGTTGCGCCATCCAGAGCATATTGCAAACATACTGCCTACGATGAAAGAATACAGGATGTAATATAAGCGAGAATTTTGGGAACCAGTTTCTTCATGTGGTTGTGCGCACCAACACTATCTCATTTTCAATGGGCTCATTCACCAAACATGAGCAACAAATCGGCAACTACCGCCGCTCCGGAGCATTCGTTCTGGAATGACTACCTCGCTTTGTTATTGTGTGTGCTATCGGAATCCACATGGCACATGATCCGAACATACAGAAGGTCTTATCAAGACAAATATTTCTTTCTCTACGATTGTGTGAAATTTATCCTGAAATACAACGCGAAAACCACGAAACTAGTGCGAAATCTTTTTATTTCCGGGACTCTCGCACTTTTCGCTACGGAGGTGAAGTAGCGGCTCAGCAATATGAATGAGCCCAATGGTGAAAATGACAGACGGACATCTGTTTACCTTGCGACTGGCGAGAAATGGCCCGCGAAAGAAAACAATTGTTTTATGAAGAACACAATTGTATTTTATTTATTCCAACGCCACATCACGGTTCCGAAAAATCTTAAAGGACGCGTTCAACACTTTTACGTGTGTAATGAGATTCTTATTTTCCGGAAATTCTACTTGTTTCGGCGGACTTTTACGACGCGCGCTATTTTTGTAAAATTTGGGTGTTTCGCACTATATTTTACATTTACAAGCCCACAAATAGAATTTAAGATTCGAATCTCGCAAGATTACGAAAAAATTTCACCAAACAAACTTAACTTTCTCTTATTAAACCGCACTTGAAAATTCCACTGCGCCAATTCACTTCTTTAAGAACTGTTCTCTAGGAACTGTCAACCAAACAATTGTCATCCAGTCTAAACAACCAAAACAGCTGTTAAAGTTTGGTTCCCCACACACATAGTGTATATGTGCGTTAGATCTCATCCATATAGATCGTTGCATACTGCACACAAATGAAACCACAACAAACGTCGCGCTGGTACTAATTTAAAAGGAAATTGGCGGCTGCACTCCAGCAATGACAACTGCCTATAACGTTTCACCGTATGAGTTGGCTGTTAGATGGCATTACCCCTTTATGGTACATACTAAGGGAAGCAGCACATTGTAGAACATATGGAACATGTACTTTTCCTCTCTAATGCAATTCGCCATGATTTTGTACTGAAGTCCATCATAATGGAAACGTCAGATAGGATAGAGAGAGAGAGAGAGAGGAAAGGATTAAAATATGGTCGGCACGACTCCTGGATGCCTTATGTGTGACCGCTATGATTGAATGCCCATTGATTAGGCATACGATCTTCTGATCAAATTTGCCCATTGATTAGGCATCTGATCAACTATTGGCTGATTGCCCTTCCAATAGGCACGAGTAATAACACTAGTGAAGTCGTGTAACAACTGTGTCTTTATTCAAATAATGTTCATTCTTACTAAATTGCACTAAGTCTAAGTAATAAAGTAACATAGTTTATGATCCTATCTTAATCCTAGTTTAATCCATGGACCATATCCTAAGTCGTAAACTCGCAGAGTTTATTGCCCTAGCATCAATACTGGGTCAACTAATAATCACGTAAATATTCCTATGTCATGGACATGATGACATGCATGCATCGTGCATTGAAGGTGTCAAGTGACATGTTGTAATGACCACCAGTTCACACGATCTTTAGGGTCATTCAAATGTCTAGACATAAGGAAATGATTTATGAGTTTGGTCCGAAGGAAAAATTGATGGTGTGTAGTGTTACATTGCATAATACATCATTACAACATATATTAAAGTGCTAGACACAGCATTTGCATGAAGTACGGACATTTTTGCACAATACATGAGAACGCTCATTGAGCTCTTGAAAATCGCCAAAACCATGTGCATCTAAAATTTACATTAAAATATAATGCAGGTGGGCCATTGTAAATATGTTTGTCGTTCTTTCACAGCTCAATTTAAAAATGGCCCGCAGGCAATGCGAGAGCTGCGGCAAGACCGGGCACTCAACAACAGGGTCGACGCAATGCGATAATTACGAACCGCGACAAAAGAAGGCCAAAAAAGTAAAGGTCTTTGGCGAATGCTCAAGCTGTCACAAAACGGACCACACCACAAGAAGGTCCGAAAAATGTGACAACCCCCTCCCCCCCGCAGAAGAAAAGGTTTGCACCAGATTCTGTGGGGAAATTGGAGGAAACATGGACCTTGAAAACAGGGTTTGCAAAGTTTTGCCTAGATGAGGCAATACAAAAGAAAATAGATGAAGATGTCGTCGAATGTAGCGACTTAGCTGTAGAGGCATCTCGGTACATACATTTCCATTACATGGAAATGTTAGATGTTGCTAGGCGCCCCACAACATCAGGGACGCCGCAGACTTCCAGTTGGCCCACCACACCAGTGACGCCAACGGAAATCTATGCATTTTTCCGCGATTTGTGTGTGGCAAGGCCAAAAAAGAAAAGTACAGAAACAAAAAATCCGAAAAATAAAAATCCGAAAAAGAAAAATCCAAAGAAAAATATTCAAAAGAAAATGGCAAAAAAGAAAAATCGAATAAAGAAAAATGAAAACTATTTCAAAATAAGGGCCGAGCAACGTGAATACGATTGTAGCGCCCGTTATTATCTATTGAAAGATCTCGCGACGCAATACTTTACGGCTTGGAAGAATTGCATAGTCGTGAACGCACGGCGGCGACTCGCGAGGTTTGGGTATAACTTCGTGAGCGCCGATCTCCGCGCCGAAATTGCCGAAGCCAAAAGGGAAGGTCGTGACCACGAGCGGGAGGAAAAATATCTCATAACGACCATGCGGGATTGGCACATACGGCTGGAGACAGAACTATTTTCGAGGACGTACGATCCCATGTCGGAGGAAACTTACCGGTTGTTGATGCGCCTCCAATGTTTCGAAAAGGAACACCTTTTCCGACACATTGAAAGCAATTGGTGGGAATTGATACCGATAATGTTTCGTATCGGAAAAGAATCTGTCTCTCCAGACGGAAGGAGATTAAAATCGTTCTCGATCATACCGGTATATAAGTGGGGAAGGAAACACGTCCGCTACACAAGCTCCGCACTTTTTCAGCTGTTAAAGTCATTAAAACTGGTAGATGGCAATGAAGAGAAATTCAACGCAAATAGTCCGGAATATTGGTGGAAGTATTTCAACCTGCGAAGCCTTAAGCAATGTGGCACGTTGAATACTGACAACAATGAAATCCGTGGACGCACAACGTTCGGATTCTCTTTTTCCACCAATGGTGTAGACGTGTCTGTTTTGATGAATCGGTACTCCGATCATCCCCCACAGTATACCGAAATGCCATCAACATCGAAGGGACCGAGAACGAAACCGGCCGTTTTACAACCCGCGACTTCCGGCACTTTGAACGTTAGCGCTTACCAACAGATAATCGGTATCGACCCCGGCGTGGTAAACTTCATCGGCGCGTGCAGTTTTCACGCCGAGGAAGGGCACAAGAAATTTCTGTTGAAGGGCGCAACATTCTAAGAAGGAAAGTGCGGGGAAAGAGCTAGGCGGCGAAAACGGCAGAAAATAATTGGTTGGTTCGAGAAAAAGTTGCTGCACAAACGACAGAGGCGGGAGGCGCTGGCGCCTGAGCAGGAGATGGCGGACCCAGCCTCACCTAAGTGTTCCAGCAATTATTTGACATTCGCAACCGAACAACAAGCGCTCCTCAAAGAATGCTAAAGGAGGTATGGACGGAGGACTGTGACGCGATTGAAGTGGGACACCTACATACAACGAAGGCGAGCGATGGACATAGTTGTTGGAAGACTTTTGCGTGATGGTGGGACCAAAAACCTCGTCTGCTTGGGCGATGGTTCCCTGCAGCATGGCGTCTCTTACGGCCGCCGTAAGAAAGCGAGTTTCAAAGCAATAGAAGCTGCCTTCAGACGCCATTGGAGTAACCCGAAAGTGGTGAACGTTGACGAATATCGGACGTCAGTGACGTGCAGTCAATGCCTCCGGTGGAATATGAAGAAACCGCCAAATAACGAAGTGAGAACGTTATACGGCGGCAGGCGAGAACGGATCAGCCAGCACAGATTTCTAATGTGTGAAAAGTGCAGAAATGAAAGAAATGTGTGCTTTAACCGTGACGTCAATGCCGCCAGAAATATAGTTTTTGCGGCGTTCGGCATCCGCGACTACCGGGGTGGAAATGACACGGCGAATGAAGTAGAACGGCTGTCCCTAATGAATTTTTTACATGAGTCTTTGGGACCACAAATACCAAAGGTTAGCAGGAATCCCGATGCACAAAAGGATATAATGTCGAGAATAAATAAAAAACGGTATTTAGGTCTTTGTGCATTGGGAACGAATTAGGATTAGACAGTTGTGGAATTGTCCTCCATTTGCTTTCCCTTCCAGTTAAATTCGAAGAAGCAATTATCAATTTTCGGATATGAAAATGGTCCCGACGATCGGAATACTCTTCATATGCGAAAATTGACAGTTGTCTGTGCAAATTCAAGCGGAGGAGCAAGCAATTGGAGTAGAATTCGAGAAACGCCAAATCTTGATTCGTTCGCAGGAACGCAGCCATTGATACTGGGGAATTCGTGTCAAATCAATGATAGCCGTCATGTCAATTGATAACTGGTAGTAGCGGTATGGCGGTATACAGTGGCTCACAGCTTATTTTAAGCAGTACGTAAAAAAATATGTAACTCACTATAAAAACTAAAGTAGAGGAGATATCAACGTTATTTAAAGGCAGGTTCTAATGCTTAAGCTGATAGCTGACTCGATCTTCATTTAAGTAACGTTCATATCTTCTCTACTTGAGTTTGTATAGGCAGATGAAGATTTTCTTACGTACTGGACGAAATAAGCTGTGAGCAACTGGAGCAGTTCACGATCTAGCATAAGCACGGCCGAACCGTTCGTGAGCAATCCAGTGGAGTAGCGTGCGACCAACAAAACACCACCAATTGGTCGCACTCAACTAACACACATTGGTCACGGGCGGTTCGGTTGTAGTTGGGCTCGGTCGTGTATGGCGGTCGTTAGCAACTCATCCATGACTCAGCTACTGAAGCTCAACACGAACACAACAGGCGTGTAGGTCGTGAGCATGCATCGAAGCACGTGTAAATTTATAGAAAAAGGATGTCATCATTTCCGCTGTTCCATTCGTTTTGACGTTGTCAGATGCATGCTCGCGGCCGAAACGTTTGTCGTGTGCGGCGAACTGATAGTTGAGCCATGGAACTCGAACACCGAGAGGTTTCAGCTTAGCAGAAGCTATTCGCCCATATTTCGCGATACGGCTCCGTGTAATGGTCGCCACACACGATCGCGTACAACCAAGACCAAACATCCACCCAACCAGCAATTACATGGAGCAAGTGAGTGTTTTTTTTAGCTCGGGCGTTTTATGAAATTGATGATTGGTGGAAGTGCGGTATTGGTTTTGCGCAATCGTCTGTGGCGAGCTAATGTACTATGCAGTTCTTCTATATCGTAAAGTGTTGCCCCGACTTGATTGTACTTTTCCCACGCAAATCGCGCTAAAATAGCAACATTTAACATGAAGTGGGAATGGATGTACATAGATGCGTCGATAGATGCAGATACATTATATGCCATCTGCATTTATTTTCGTGATTGTCTCATTTGGACATAATTTGCAAACCGCGTTTGTCCATGTTTTCATAAGTTTCTCCATTGAATCCCGGGGGAAGTGATTTTCATATTTTAGGCTTTCGTGCATGTCCGTGTTGATGTTAGGCAGCAAGTCGACCTTGTAAGTGAAAATATTAAGTACACAAATAGGTAAAGATGTTTGACCTTTCTGAATTTTTAATTTATTAAAACCAGGATTGACAGCGCTGCAAGCTTGACAGTAAAAGGCGGCTCGGGTGGGAAAAGTCGTAGTTGTCGCGCCCATGGCCCTGGAGAACACTTAAGTATGCTACTGTTATTTGTTAACGCCGAGGCATCATTGAAGAATTCATTGGAAAATGTGGAAATTTTAATTAAAATAATTTTATTTGTTGACAGCAAGGTGGATTATAGGTACCCGGGCGCAGCCGTCGGAAAATAGGATGCCAATTCCAAGCAATTGTCCCAATCCCCGTCACAGATGCCCAGCCAGCGACCGCCTAAACACTCGTTAAATTTACTTGTTTCGCCACATCTTTCCGTGTAGGTATGTACGAGGCTCCAAATCCACTTTGGATGGACAACCAGGGGGTAAATCTTACTTTGCAGAGGATCAGCTAATAACCCTGCCGACAACATTTTTAACTTCCAGGGATACGGTACATGTTACAACGACGGAGCGATGAACACCTTACGACATCAGATACAACGCGGGATGGCAAACTTCACATACAAGTAAATAAAGCGCTGGCCTTTCAATTGATATCAGGCTAAGTGTCCCTCCTTACTCTTCTAGGTCGCCAACCTATGTACATAAAGGAAAACTTGTGGCGGCGGTATGATAGAAATGGAATTGGTATGAATTCTTGCCTTTACTGAGCAAGACATCACGATGTATACTGGCAAGTAACACATCCAATAATATAACGGTCAGAATCGCCTCATAAACACGTTGATGGTACGGATAAATCGAAAATTGGTAGATTATATGTTGTATGGTTTTTGTTTTTGGTTTTTTTTTTAAGAAAATGTTGTGTCATCGGGATATGGAAGCACAGCTGTCATGAGTGCTGAGGGCACGAATACAAACGACGTGAAAGCAGAGCCAACAGAAATGCATTCTTCAATGCCAAAAGTACAATGGAAAGTTTACTTTGGATTATTAAACACTGTAGTACCCCTTTTATCTACAATTATTTAACACTTTCAGAAAACCAGAGGGAACATTCTCGTCACACAACTCCAGTATCCTGTGAAATTCTCACCGCCCAATCAAGGCAAGACTTGATTTTAGTCGTCTCGTTCATCTCGATAGGTAACCTGTGTGCACGGTTCCAAGTTTTTTATACTTAATTTGTCTTCTTTTCAACCTCTAGAAAATCACCTACAACTAACACATTGCTGAATGTAGCGCCGACACTTGTCACAAAATTCATAGTTCCCGTTGAAAAGAAACTAAATGGGTAGGTGTGATTTTTTAAATGTTCCTGTTTCACATAAACATTTTGGGCGAATCTGTCTATGTTGTGTCATCGTCATCATGGGTGTAAAGGCGCAATGCGGTTAGACATTTGTTTTTTCCAACCACAAGCCCAAATCCAAGCTAGCCTAGACGCAATCCTAGATGGCGGGACATAATACAGAGACATCCTAATTTTTCCTCCATGAAATTTACTGATTGCTGTTTATCTTTTCCACATTGCAGCAGAACGTCGTGACACTACCGCGGCCAACGAGTTGTACACCACGACATGCTGGCCTCACAAGCTTAAAAGTTAATCTGGGGTGGACAACGTCAGAGCTGCGACGGACACCAAGTCACGGCGTTCCCAGCCAAGCGCAGGCTGTATTGCTCGGACATTGCACATCCCCGTCCGGGTTAAAATCGGCCTCGCGGCGAAAAGAATACCTTGTTTTGGCTTCCTTGGAGCGAAAAGAAGTCGAATAACTTCCTTTTGCTCTGCGGCGAGAACAAGTTATTCAAATCGCGTCCGTTCGGAGAAGCAGCACGAAGCTCGCCACCGGCCGGAGATTGAATTGAATGGAGAGAAAGAGGGAAACGTCCAAGAAAACGGCAAAGCGGAGAAGAAAAAACGGCTGAAGATGATGTCGAGGCTGCTGTGACGACAGAATGCACCGAAGTCGAGGACAAGTCATCGAAGAAGAATAAGAAATATTCGAAGGATGTCGAGAATGCACCCCTCGGCAACGGCAACGTTCCTTCTGATGAGAAGTCCAAACAGGTCCGATCTAATACGGTCGCCCCCTTTGACTGGACCAATACTATCTTCGACATTGTTGAGAAGAACAACAACGAAATGGACGTGGAGAGCCTCAAGAAGAAGGTTCTCAAGAAATACCTGCAGTGCGTGCAGCAAACCGAACCTATTCCCCGGAAGGTGGAGAAGACATTTAACAAGAAGCTGAAGAAGTTAGGACTCCTTATCGAGGGCAATTTAGTTAAGACTAGGATTAAGTAGTTCGTTAGGATGTTGAATAAATATTTTGTATTTATAGTGTATTTGAAAATGTTTTATTTTGAGAATGAAAGATTGAAGTGGTAGCAGTCGAACGACGGTGGAGATTTGGTATTTTCAGGATTTTTTTGTTTTTTCTTTGTTTCCAGAATGGAGCAACCGCCGGGGTGAAACCTCATCGGGAACGGAAGTCCGGTAATTTAAGAAAGTATCAGAAAAATGACATAATCCCGGTACTTTTGAGTTATGTTAGCATCAGAGGCTGAGAGGAAGACCGAGAGCTGAACTCCGTTGATGCGGGCGCAGGACTACCAGGTACTAGGTTGAGCTTTCCAAACTAAACGAAAACTATCCAGACAGCCAAAGTCCCACGACACTGGCCTTCGTTGCGCTATAATGATACTAAATTGCCTTAACCCCTTGTGGGGCATAGCGCGTCTACTACTCCTATGCGCCATCGCGTTCGGTTTCCGGCCATATTACGTATCTCACCCCAATGACTTACACTCATCGTCCACTGATCGGGGCCACGAGATTCTAGAACGACCCCTTCGTCGGCCTCTTTGGGAAATGGGGTTCCATCGCGTAGCGCGTCCAGCAATGCAATTATCGCCCTTACGCAACGTGTGACCAATCCACTGCCACTTTCGCCTGCGAATCAGTTCGTCGATAGGCATCTGACCCGTGCACTGACTTAGTTCTTCATTCAAAATTGTTTCGGGCCAGAAAATTCTAAAGATTCGACGAAGACAGGAATTGACGAAAACCTGCAATTTTCTAGTAACTCTTGCGGTTTCTTTCCATCTACTGCTCCCATATAGCAGCACAGACAGAACCAGGGAGGGAAACAGGCCCACTTTGGTCTTAACATTGAGATAACTGCTTTGCCAGATTATGTACAACATGCCGAAAGCGCATTTAGCCTGGTTGATGCGATATCCTGCTCAGTGCCACCATCAACGGCAACAATGCTACCTACAAATTCGTCCACCTGTTCCACAGGCTGTCCGTTAACATTAATGTGATGAGTTTTATTTCCAGGCAGGCTAAGAACTTTGGTCTGTTAGTGTTAGTCTTTAGCCCAACCTTGCTTGCCTCTCTCTCCAGATCCAAAGCCATTTCCCTCAGATCCATGATTTTGTGGGAGAGTAGGCATATATCGTCAACGTAATCCATGTGTTGTAAGTGAGACATCAAGGTCCATTGAATTCCACGGCATCTCACGGGTAAAGCTGCATGCAACACATCACCAATCACTAAGAGGAATAGGATCCGTGAGAGGGTGCAACCCTGCCGAACTCCGCTTTGAACTTCAAAGTCCCCCGACACCTTACCCTTGTGGAGCACGCGACATCTCGCGCCGACGTAGGTTGCCTTAATAATAGCCAGAAGCTTCTCAGGGATACCTCTCCTACGAAAAGCAGCCCAGATACAATCTCGGTTCACATTATCGAAAACCTTCTCGAAATCAATGAAGAGCAAATGCAACGGAGATCTGTACTCAACTCATTGTTCTATTACAATCCGCAGGGTGTTTATGTGGTCGACACAGGAGAAAACGGATCGAAACCCAGCCTGCTCTTCATCGATTGTGCTTTCTAAGTGGAACTTCAGCCTATCCAAGATTATTCTAGCTATTATTTTGGCAACCGAGGGTAGCACACAAATTCCCCGCCAATTATTGCATTCTGTAAGGCTGCCCTTCTTCGGAAGTTTGATTATCAAACCTTCCTTCCACTCAGTGGGAAAAGTTTCTACGTCCCACGCTTTACCAATAAGTGGATACAGTAACTCGGCTGTGATGATTGGTGCTGCTTGGTAAAGTTCGGCAGGAATGCCGTCGGGCCCAGCAGCCTTGCCTCGTTTTAGTGCAATAATGGCATTAGCTATTTCCTCTTTGGCCGGAGCAGTTGACCGTATACGTGCATTTTGATGGCCGGCTAAGTTATCTACATGAGGGGGAAACTTTGCCTGATGTCACACGATTTAAAACCGTAGCGAAATGTTCTTTCCAACGCCTCATCTGATCTTCTTCTATTTTAAGATAAGTAGCTTTTCATCACTATCTTTCACCGGATGTTGATAGGAGCTACGACCACCTTTACACTCCTTGATGACACTGTATACGGCGTTTAAGTTGTTACTTCTTGCAGCTACTTCTGCTGAGGCTAAAAGAGAATTCATATAAACTCTTTTATCGCATTGTTGTTGTTGTAGCAATGGTCGAAATTCGGTGTGTTAGTTGGTTACATGCCTACGGTTGTTGTTGTAGTAGCGACGCGCTGATATCCGATGAATGTGTGTGTCATAAAGCTTGGTTGTCCATGTTTTCTTCAATGTCCAGGTGTAGTATCGCAGCTGCTTCAATAGGATTATCCCATAGCGCAGTAGGTGTTAGGCGCGTGGGAGCTGCAGGACAGCTAAAGATGTGCCTAACATCGTGAGGAGTGAGGCCACAGGCTGGACAGGAGTTCTGTATTTCGTTATCAATGCGGGATAGGTACGAGTTCAGACGTGAGTACCAGCCAGAACGAAGTTGAGCGAGTGTAGTCCTGGTTGCTCTAGGAAGTCGAAGTTCATCTGAAGATATAGCAGGTGGTTGCGCATTTAGTGCCCTGTTTGGTGTCATGCCCGCGGTTGAGGATAGCACTTCTTCACTATGAAGTGTTGTGATGGCCGATCTGTAGCTAGTGTTATCGAAGGGGACTCTTTTAAACCTTTAGATCTCCCGCTCGCGATCCCTTATATTACGTCTTACATGACGTGGCGGTGGGCTTCTGTCCATAAGGTTAGAGTTAGGATGGTCACTCCGATAACAGCCAACCAGATACTGATTCGTTAGAAGTGTGTTGTCGCTTCTTAGGGGCATCGTTTTGGTTTCCTGGTGAAGGTGGTCCTGCGACGACATCAGTAGGCAGCCTGTGACAGTTCTGAGAGCTGCATTTTGGCAGGTCTGGACGTTCCTCCACTGAGTGTCACATAAGTTTTCCGACCAGATGGGAGCCGCATAATTGGCCACAGATCTCCCGATAGGCCTACGGTTCGTTGTTGTTGGTGTAGTAGCAATGGTCAGAAGTTCGTTGTGTGAGTGTGTTACATGTTGTGTTGTTCTTCGTCTTCCTCGGTGTTAAGTGATAGAAAGGCAGCTGCCTCTACGGGGTTCTCCCACAGCCATCTGGGGGTCAGGTGTGTGGGTGCAGCTGGGCATTTGAAAATGTGGTCCACATCGTGAGGTGTATGACACAGGCACAAAAATTTTAGAATTCAACCGACGGTATGTAAGTTAACACACTTCTCACGTTCCTCTTCTCTCATATCTCCCATACTTACCATACCTTTGTTTTTCCTGCGATCGATTACTTAAATTCATTTGTCAGCTATTTGCTTGGTTCATTCACTTGCGCTACCAGGCAACCTGACCTAAATTGAACTCGGTACTTAGTGTGTAAGCATTTATTGTTTTAATGTAATTTTCCATGAATATAACTTAGACAAAATTATTGATTCAAATTGAAGTTAGTGAGTAAGCAAAATACAAATTATAAATATGAGTTATGTTACAATTGTAAGTTAGTCTTAAGCTACTCTTATGCCGCCACCACATTATGCGGGATTCGCCGAGTCACGAGCAAAAGTTCGCCAATTAGCGAGCATCTTGTACCTAACCACACTACTTGCAACTCGGCGAATCCCTAGAAAATGATCGTACAAGATGCTCGCCAATTGGCGAACTTTTGCTCGTGACTCGGCGAATACCGCATAATGTGGTGCCGGCATTAGATTGAAATTATCGAATAAACGTTGTCGCAATTGGGAAAAGTTTGTTTGTTTTTTTTACAAAACATCGACACGGCAACGTTAACTTGTATGCCACCTGAAGATGCCCGTGGGGACGGTAGCACAGCGATCGTGTTGCAAAAAAGTTGCATATTTCTATGGAGAAGTGCCAACACCCCCGATTACAGTTTCCGTGGCGCCAAGAACGAATGATGCCAATCGATAGGCTTTGATCCCAAACGAATGGATCTGAAGTTCTTTTCGCTGGATTCGGCCCCCTTCGGAGGATATTCGCCCTCAAACTTGAATTTTTGTATGGGGAAGTGCCAACACTCGCGATTACAGTTTCCGTGGCGCCAAGAACGAATGATGCCAATCGATAGACTTTGGCCCCAAACGAATGGATCTGAAGTCCTTTTTGCGGGATTCAGCCCCCTTCGGAGGATATTCGCCCTCAAACTTGAATTTTTGTATGGGGAAGTGCCAACACCCGCGATTGCAGTTTCTGTGGCGCCAAGAATGAATGATGCCAATCGATAGACTTTGGTCCTAAACCAATGGATCTGAAGTCCTTTTCGCGGGATTCAGCCCCCTTTGGAGGATATTCGCCCTCAAAATTGAATTTTTGTATGGGGAAGTGCCGAAATTTTCTATGGGAAACTATATCTACCAAAACTCCCAAAACACATATAAACTTTAAGCTTTCATCGCTAGGAAATTTCCATGTGCTACCTATGTGATAGATTTCATACCTCATCGATTGAATTCGAGTCCTTTTTCATTAACTCGAATCCGTTTTCTAATAACTAAGATATTTAATTCATTTTTGATGTGTATACATCTTATGGCGCGGTATGGGGTAAAGCCTCAGAATCTGTGGAATGCGTAAACATTCCATTCCAGTAACCATTCGTGTGTATGAATTCTCAATTTCAGTGCTTTTGATGACCCCCCGGAAGTTAGCACCACAAGTTTGGAAAAGTTGAATTTTTTTTAGAGTTCCCTGCTTATTAGCAACAGTTCTAGAGTTCTCGAGTTGGTGCGGCGATAGTTCTAGGGTTTTAATGGCTTTTTTTTTAATAATTAAATTTGTGGGGTCAAATTCACGCCAAAAATTTTTATCTTCCAAAAATAGTTCCAATGCTCAAAATCGATGGATAATAAAGAGTTCTAGAGTTCCTGACTAATTTAAAAAAAAATTTAGCGGCTGCAACCTGACGATATGTACTTTAACCAATGCAGGTTAGTTCCCATTCATCAAATCAAGATCCAAACTGTTTTTTAAATAAAAAAACCTCCCGTAGGTCAAGAATTCTCAGGTTATGGTAACCTACACACCCCCACTCACCCCTTAGGTGACTTCATAAGGATGAAAATCTCCAAAAATGATATATTCCGGTTTGGCAATATCGAACTCATCGGAATCCTCAAGCACCTCCAGACAAGCTGGGAACTCCGTGGTGCTGGTGTCCTGCATCCCCCACTCACCCCTAAAGTGACGTCACAATTATGAAAATTAAAAAAAAAATAAGCCATACTCGTTTTGATACCGCGAAACTCACTGGAATTTCCAAAATCTTCAAATATTTCTACGGCGACCTTTAACAGACCTAAGGACAAGCCCAGAAATCCGCGGTGCTGATGTCTCTCATCCCTCAATCACCCATAAAAAGACGTCAGAAATATTTAAAATTAAAAAAAAGTACTCCACACTCGTTTTGAAACCCCCAAACTCACTGGAATTTGCAAAATCTTCAAACATTTCTACAGCGCCCTTTAAAGGACCTAAGGACGAGCCCAGAACTCAGTGGTGCTGATGTCTCTCATCCCCCACTCACCCCTAAAAAACGTCAGAAATATTTAAATTTAAAAAAAGAACTCCACACTCGCTTTGAAACCCCCAAACTCACTGGAATTTGCAAAATCTTCAAACGTTTCTACAGCGCCCTTTAAAGGACCTAAGGACAAGCCCAGAACTTATTGGTCCTGATGTCTCTCATCCCCCACTCACCCCTAAAAAGACGTCAGAAATATTTAAATTTAAAAAAAGTACTCCACACTCGCTTTGAAACCCCCAAACTCACTGGAATTTGCAAAATCTTCAAACGTTTCTACAGCACCTTTTAAAGGACCTAAGGACGAGCCCAGAACTCATTGGTGCTGATGTCTCTCATCCCCCACCCACCCCTAAAAAGACGTCAGAAATATTTAAATTTCAAGAAAGTACTCCACACTCGCTTTGAAACCCCCAAACTCACTGGAATTTGTAAAATCTTCAAACGTTTCTAGAGTGCCCTTTAAAGATCCTAAGGACGAGCCCAGAACTCAGTCGTGCTGATGTCTCTCATCCCCCACTCTTCCCTAAAAAGAGGTCAGAAATATTTAAATTTCAAAAAAGTACTCCACACCCGAATTGAAACCCCCAAACTCACTGGAATTTGCAAAATATTCAAACGTTTCTACAGCGCCCTTTAAAGGACTTAGGGACGAGCCCAGGACTCAGTGGTGCTGATGTCTCTCATCTCTCACTCACCCCTAAAAAGACGTCAGAAATATTTAAATTTCAAAAAAGTACTCCACACTCGCTTTGAAACCCCCAAACTCACTGGAATTTTCAAAATCTTCAAACATTTCTAGAGTGCCCTTTAAAGGACCTAAGGACAAGCCCAGAACTCAGTGGTGCTGATGTCTCTCATTCCCCACTCACTCCTAAAAAGACGTCAGAAATATTTAAATTTCAAAAAAGTACTTCACACTCGCTTTGAAACCCCCAAACTCACTAGAATTTGCAAAATCTTCAAACGTTTCTACAGCGCCCTTTAAAAGACCTAAGGAGAAGCCCAGAACTTAGTGACGCTGATATCTCTCATCCCCCACTCACCCCTAAAAAGACGTCAGAAATATTTAAATTTCAAAAAAGTACTCCACACTCGCTTTGAAACCCCCAAACTCACTGGAATTTGCAAAATCTTCAAACATTTCTACAGCGCCCTTTAAAGGACCTCCAGACAAGCTGGGAACTCCGGGGTGCTGGTGTCCTGCACCCCCCACTCACCCCTAAAAAGACGTCAGAATTATTTAAATTTCAAAAAAGTACTCCACACTGGTTTTGAAACCCCCAAACTCACTGGAATTTGCAAAATCTTCAAACATTTCTACAGCGCCCTTTAAAGGACTTAAGGAAAAGCCCAGAACTCAGGGGTGCTGATGTCTCTCATCCCCCACTCACTCCTAAAAAGACGTCAGAAATATTTAAATTTCAAAAAAGTACTCCACACTCGCTTTGAAACCCCCAAACTCATTGGAATTTGCAAAATCTTCAAACGTTTCTACAGGGCCCTTTAAAAGACCTAAGGACAAGCCCAGAACTTAGTCACGCTGATGTCTCTCATCCCCCACTCACCCCTAAAAAGACGTCAGAAATATTTAAATTTCAAAAAAGTACTCCACACTCGCTTTGAAACCCCCAAACTCACTGGAATTTGCAAAATCTTCAAACGTTTCTACAGCGCTCTTTAAAGGACCTAAGGACGAGCCCAGAACTCAGTGGTGCTGATGTCTCTCATCCCCCACTCACCCTTAAAAAGACGTCAGAAATATTTAAATTTCAAAAAAGTACTCCACACTGGTTTTGAAACCCCCAAACTCACTGGAATTTACAAAATCTTCAAACGTTTCTACAGCCCCCTTTAAAAGACCTAAGGGCGAGCCCAGAACTCATTGGTGCTGATGTCTCTCACCCCCCACTCACCCCTAATAAGACGTCAGAATCATCTCTATCGTATAGAAAGAATTCTCCTCGGAGTGGTTCCAAAGGATAAATTCTAGTCGTGTTTGTATTCGCCTCAAAATATGCAAATGTAAAAATATACGCAGAAATCAAAAAATTTTCTTAGAAAGAAAAATTATCAAGTGCTTTCTGTTGTTGCCTGGCTATTATTGGGCACATTTGTAGCGTGAATATAAAGGACGTTTTAATTAAATCGTTTTAGTGCTAGTGCTTCCTCCTGCAGGCAAATATAGAAGGAGTGAAACGGGCGATCTAGGGCTATATGCGGTTAGTAGCAACTCCCTAGGGGCGGAGCTAGCCCAGTTCATTTCAAACCGAAATTGTCCATGCACACTTTGTGCCATACTGCGGGCTGTGAATCAACAGCCCCTGGTGTGGGGTTCCCCTTGCTACGCTGGATCCACGCTTAAGGGATGATAACCCTCAGTGCCACATAAACATTAACGCTCGCTTCGCTCGCTCTGGACATTCCATGGCTATTCCGCCTACACAAGGAACTGTTGATTCACAACCGGAGTCCACACAAGATACTATTGCGCCCAGAACGAGTGAAGTGAGTGTTCGTGTTTGAGCAATACTGAGGGTTGTGATCTCTTAAGCGCGTAGCGAGGGGAACCCCACACCATGGGTTGTTGATTCACAGCCCGCAGTATGGCACAAAGTGTGCATGGACAATTTCGGTTTGAAATGAACTGGGCTAGCTCCGCCCCTAGGGAGTTGCTACTAACCGCATATAGCCCTAGATCGCCCGTTTCACTCCTTCTATATTTGCCTGCATCCTTTTCGTCCTAGCATATCTGGAACCACCATTTTTTTTGGTCTATGCACAATTTTGGTTTCAAATCGAAATCAGGTATGCGAAGGAAAGCGAAAATAGCCATGTATTGTACATACTCAATTTCGTTTTTAAACCAAAAACCGGTCTTGAAATCTTAGGATCGAACAGCGCAACATTTGAGTCGTTCCCATCTCTTGCATTCGAAAATGCCCGTGGGGACGGAGCCTAAGGTAGCATGTTGACCGTGTACGTCGGGCCTTGCCATCTGACGGATAAATAGGCCCCTCAACGAGCTAAGCAACCGCCTATGCTTGCTGTAGCTCAGTTCGGGAGACGTGGGCGTTGTTTTCGCCGCTCGTTGCCCCTGTCCTTACATATTAATATAATTCGTAGGCCTAGGGAAAACAGCCAAAACAAATGGGAAAACAAAATTGGATAGAAAAAAAGGGCGATAAGGAAGGAATGGTTGTCGGATGGCTCAGGTGCCCCACGCACGCAACTGGGTCTGGGTCTTATTGGACCCTCGGCCTTCTACACCTTCCCTACCGTGAGGTCCCGTGGTCCACAAAAATATGTGGGGAACTCCCTAAACAAACAATACCTAAATTCCTATAATAAGGAGCCACTTAATGCAGAAAATCATTTGGCTCCGTTAAAACTTCAAGTGCAAAGTGTATTTTCAGATAGATTCGCATAGCGTCATCTTTAAGATTAGTGCCAGCAGTTGTTACCATGGCACGAGTATCTAAGTGTTTCGCTAATTCAATACAATACGTGGGAAACCGAAGTTAATATCTACATTCACGGCCTGTGCATCAATATGACATGTCAACAGATCCGACAGACTAGATTTCGGCAAAGACCTTGTCAAACATCATGAAAAACACGATTTCTATGACACAGGTGTATCATTTTTGCATAAATGTTATAACAACATTAGCAGCTACGTAATCTTCTTAGCTATCAATTTGACCCGGCGCTGCATTAGCACAGGCAATCCACAGCAAATACCAATAAATAAATAAACTCGACGTGTTCCTTGCAAGGCGTTATAATAGAGTCAAAATGCAACAAAATAAAGCCACAAATGTTCTACCGATTTTCAGTGGTTACTGAGATATTTGAATTTTTAGGTTTGAAAAAAAAACAACACGGATTTAGCCATTTAAAATAAGAATTAAAAAAAACTGCTTAGTGACTGGGTCAAAACTTATTTTTTTGTCTTAGCCAACATTGTGGCAGATACTTCCCAATCATTCAAAATTTCAAAAATTATTCACATCTCGAAATTTTTAATTTAAAATACTTAAAAAAAAATTTACAATTTTTTTTACTAATTTTTAAATGTAGTATTACTCCAAAAAATTATAGAACTTAAAGTTTACAAACCATTACAAAAACATGTCCATCTTGTCAGCTTTCCAAAAAGGTATAAATGTCAATTCAAACCCTTCAAATAATTGAAGGAAAGCCATTAATCGATTTGAGAAAAATAAAACCATTGCATAAATTCATACAAATTTCGAACATAAAGTTTCTTCTTTTCATTCATTGCATCAGTTTTCATTAAAATTATTTTATACAAATACCAACTTTTATAAAGACTGTTGTTAATTATTTTATGACGCTTCTTTAAACTACCTACATATTTTCCATTCATTAGATCACTTTTACCTGAAATATTTTATCCAATGCGAATTATTTTATGACTTTGCGTTACATACCTTTAAGCACTCTTGTCAATTACTTTATGATTACTTAAATTATGCAGTTAGGCAATAAAAAGGTTCAATACACTGAATGAAAAGAAGAAACTTTATGTTCGAAATTTGTATGAATTTATGCAATTGTTTTATTTTTCTCAAATCGATTAATGGCTTTACTCAATTATTTGAAGGGTTTGAATTGACATTTATACCTTTTTGGAAAGCTGACAAGATGGGCATGTTTTCCTAATGGTTTGTACGCTTTGTGCCATATAATTTTTTGAGTAATAATTCATTTTAAATCAAGTTAAACAAATATTTTTTTTAAGATTTTTAATAAAAATTTCGAGAGATGTTGTATTTTTGAAATTTTTAATGATTGAGAAATTTTTTGCATAGTGTTGGCTATGAGAAGAAAATAGATTTCTAAGTATTTTTTTTTTAATTCTTATTTTAAATGGCTACATCCGTGTTTTTTTTTAAAAACCTAAAAATCGAATAATGGTTCCCCGTTAAAGTTAATGCAAGTTCCTTCAATTATTTGAAGGATTTCTATTGATATTTATACCTTTTTGGAAAGCTGACAAGACGGACATTTTGTGTTATATAATTTTTTTTAAGGTTATTTAAAAATAAGTAAAAAAAAATTGTAAATTTTTTTAAGTATTTTAAATTAAAAATTTCGAGATGTGAATAATTTTTGAAATTTTGAATGATTGGGAAGTATCTGCCACAATGTTGGCTAAGACAAAAAAATAAGTTTTGACCCAGTTACTAAGCAGTTTTTTTTTAATTCTTATTTTAAATGGCTAAATCCGTGTTTTTTCTAAAAAAACTTAAAAATTCAAATATCTCAGTAACCACTGAAAATCGGTAGAACATTTGTGGCTTTATTTTGTTGCATTTTGACTCTATTATAACGCCTTGCAAGGAACACGTCGAGTTACCAGTAACCATGTATATTAATAAATATATAAATGAACATATAAACAGATTAATAAATAAATCAACACATTCATTCATACATTTACACATTCCTTGCAATCATCCACTATCATACGAGCTCACCACATTCACACTCAAACAGGCAGTCACACATTCAATCGTTCACGCAACATTCACAAAAGTAACAAGGGCAATAATCACTCGCAATTCTCACACATTCAGGGTCATACCTCGTTCGCACAGTGATCCATTCACATCCGCACAGACATTCGCTCCACAACAACAATTCACTCAAACAGGCAGTCATAAAACATAATCAGGCAAATAAATAAATATATAAACAAATAACTGGACAAATAAACACAAAACAGCACACACATTCACACGGCACTTAGCTTATCTCGTTTCTTGGCGTTCTTAAATCGTGGTCGCTTAAGCCGAAATGCCATTCCGTTAGGACCAATACTTTCGTTAATTGATTGGTTAAAAGAATAGAAACCAGGCCGAAGCGTATATACCCTAGACTTGTACAGACTTAGTGGTGATACCAAAAGTCCCAATTGGCAACGACCATGTGCATTAAAAGTGGGTCTCTTATATGGCCAGTTCATAGGGGAGGTTGGCACTCATTCAGTGGGATCTTGACCATTCTCAAAATCAATTAACTAACCCATTCTACAAATATTTATCCAATTTTTCAAGTCGCTAGCTTCATTCTATCGAAAATTAGCGCTTATTTGAAGTTTCACTTGTAGGGGAGGTGGGGGTTCCTTGATTCGGATCTTGCCCAGCATTTCCATCAACCAATTAGATCCCCCTACAAACATTTAAACAAAATTTCAAGTCTCTAGCTTCATTCTATCGAAAGTTATCGCTTATTTGAAGTTTATTTTGTAGGGGAAGTAGGAGTTTCGATGGTCGGATTTTACGTATTTTCAATATTAGTCAACTGGATCATAATACAAATATTTGACCAAAATTTCAAGTCGCTAGCTTTATTTTGTCGTAAGTTATCGCTTATTTTAAGTTTCATTTCTAGGGGAGGTAGGGGTTCCTTAGGTCGGATCTTACCCATCTTTAATTCCAACTAACTCAATCTCACTTTCAACATTTGACCAAAATTTCAAGTTGCTGGCTTCATTCTATCAAAAGTTATCGCTTATTTGAAGTTTCATTTGTAGGGGAGGTGGGGGTTCCTTGAGTCGGATCTTGCCCATTTTCAATACCAACAAAGTAGATCTTATCAGCAACATTCCACCAAATTTTCAACTTGCTAGTATAATTTTTTCGAAAGTTATCGTAATTAAAGGAATATTTAATTTTTGGAAATTTGTAGGGGAGGTAGGCGTTCCTTTGATCTGATTATGCCCAACTTACATAATCTTAAGCAGCTTCTCACTTCAAGGTTACACGATAAAAATCAGCTGTCTACGTCAATTGGTTCAGGAGTTATAGACAAGAAACCTGAAAAGTAGGGTAGTACGGGGTTCTTTGTAAGAAAATTACCGTTAGTTTTCAATTTATCAGTTTTATTTTCCCAGGAGAGTATGAGATTACCCTCATGAGTAATCTACCAAAGCTAGAGCTTTTCATGTTTCTTTAATCGGGAGTTATAGATACATTTATGTATTTTACATATGTAGGGGAGGTAGGCGTTCTCTTGGCCTGATCATGCCCATTTTCAGTACCATCCAATAAGGTCATACTTCCAACATTTGACCAAAATTTCAAGGCTCTAGCTTCATTTTATCGAAAGTTATCGTGTGAACGGACAGACAGACGGACAGACGGACAGACAGACAGACAGACAGACATGGCTAAATCGAATCAGGAGGTGACCCTGATCATTTATATATATGGTTAGGTTAGGTTAAAAAGGCTGCTGTATAGAACACAGCACACCTAGACCACCAATGGGTCCGTTGTGATACCTCAACGCCATAAGAGCCTAGTCGTCAAACCACCCGGATCTATCAATAAAGCGATGTAGATGACCAGCACTTACGTCCTTCAAGTCATCCAGGTCAAGAAAGTAAAGGGAACCTAGAGTGTCCTTTCTTCTACCGGCCAGAGCAGGGCAATAGCACAGGAAGTGAGCTATTGTCTCCTCCTCCTCCTCGTCTCCACAGCTTCTGCAGTGATCATTATACGGAAGCCGAAGACGCCTGGCATGCTCACCTATCAAGCAATGTCCTGTAATGATCCCCACAACCTTCCTTAGATGCCTTCTCTCTAGCATCTGCAGCCCTAAAGAGCGGCTAGGATTAAAGGCCGGCCAAATTTATTATTTATTATTTATTTTTATATATATACATTGCTATACCTCTGGAGCCTCCTTTAAGGTGTTACATATTTCCGTCGTGACAAAAACAATATACCCTATACTATAAGTCTAGGGTATAAAAAGAGGTGCGGCTACTGACCCTCATGGTGGGCACTGCGACCATAAGAGGTCTATTGTGCCATAGCCTTTAATATTATCGCACGAGACCTTCCACCACTCTTACGAAGGCTAGTAAGTCTTTTGCTGGAGATTTCCTGATATCCGCAGAGTTTTCGACGATCCGCCCGAGTAGCGCTAACCTAGCTCGTGCAATCGCTGGGCATTCACATAAAAGGTGATATGTGGTCTCAATGTCCTCCAAACAAAGATTGATTGGTTGCGGCATGCCGGTGCCATCGTTGTTTCACCATCAATATTCACAACTGGGAAGAACGGAAAAGAAAATGCCGCCGCCTCGTACACACTGCGCAAGCACGACCGCATAAAATTTCACTCCCGTTTCAAACATCCGACAAAACTTCTCGGCCGCCCAAGAAACCTGCCGACTCCGACCTGAACTTAACTGTTCCAACACCAATTTGTTCTCCTCCTTAAATTGATTCGATACTGTTTTGCCGCCCGTACTGAAAGGCGATTCGGGAGACACTCACTACGTTTATATCGTGAGGTTTTGAAGTTTAACTAAATCGATTTAACTCACGGTGATGTAAACGTATCGGTTTATTTAGTTTTGGTACTAACTTTTAGCTCTACTTGCGATGCAGAACTTGCCTACTGGGACTAGGTGGTGTTACTGTCTTCGGTAATGGTGTTGTTGGTGATAATTCCACTTTATATGTTATATAAATAACCTATCCCTTTCAGCAATTTTGCATTCGCTTCATCCTTTGATTGAAGCGGTATAAACGCACTTTTATTAGGAGGTTACTGCTTCTTGACATTTTCAAACCCAAGTCACAAACCAACAACTGACATCTTTCATTATTAGTACCTCTCTATATGGTCGTTATAAACACGCCACGAAGAAGCACTAGCACTAAAACGATTTAATTAAAACTTCTTTTATATCCACGCTATAAATGTGCCCAGGCAACAACAGAAAGCACTTGATAATTTTTCTTTCTGAGAAAATTTTTTGATTTCTGCGTATATTTTTACATTTTCATATTTTGAGGCGAATACAAACACGACTAGAATTTATCCCTTGCAACCACTCCTAGGAGAATTCTTCCTATCCGATAGAGATAATTCTGACGTCTTTTTAGGGGTGAGTGGGGGATGAGAGACATCAGCACCAATGAGTTCTGGGCTCGTCCTTAGGTCCTTTAAAGGGCGCTGTAGAAACGTTTGAGGATTTTGCAAATTCCAGTGAGTTTCGGGGTTGCAAAGCGAGTGTGGAGTACTTTTTTTAAATTTAAATATTTCTGACGTCTTTTAAGGGGTGAGTGGGGAATGAGAGACATCAGCACCACTGAGTTCTGGGCTCGTCCTTAGGTCCTTTAAAGGGCGCTGTAGAAACGTTTGAAGATTTTGCAAATTCCAGTGAGTTTGGGGGTTTCAAAGCGAGTGTGGAGTACTTTTTTGAAATTTAAATATTTCTGACGTCTTTTTAGGGGTGAGTGGGGGATGAGAGACATCAGCACCACTGAGTTCTGGGCTCGTCCTTAGGTCCTTTAAAGGGCGCTGTAGAAATGTTTGAAGATTTTGCAAATTCCAGTGAGTTTGGGGGCTTCAAAGCGAGTGTGGAGTACTTTTTTGAAATTTAAATATTTCTGACGTCTTTTTAGGAGTGAGTGGGGGATGAGAGACAACAGCACTACTGATTACTGGGCTCGTCCTTAGGTCCTTTAAAGGGCGCTGTAGAAACTTTTTAAGATTTTGCAAATTCCAGTGAGTTTGGGGGTTTCAAATCGAGTGTGGAGTACTTTTTTGAAATTTAAATAATTCTAACGTCTTTTTAGGGGTGAGTGGGGGATGAGAGACATTAGCACCACTGAGTTCTGGGCTCGCCCTTAGGTCCTTTAAAGGGCACTGTAGAAACGTTTGAAGATTTTGCAAATTCCAGTGAGTTTGGGGGTTTCAAAGCGAGTGTGGAGTACTTTTTTGAAATTTAAATATTTCTGACGTCTTTTTAGGGGTGAGTGGGGGATGAGAGACATCAGCACCACTGAGTTCTGGGCTCGTCCTTAGGTCCTTTAAAGGGCGCTGTAGAAATGTTTGAAGATTTTGCAAATTCCAGTGAGTTTGGGGGCTTCAAAGCGAGTGTGGAGTACTTTTTTGAAATTTAAATATTTCTGACGTCTTTTTAGGGATGAGTGGGGGATGAGAGACAACAGCACCACTGATTTCTGGGCTCGTCCTTAGGTCCTTTAAAGGGCGCTGTAGAAACTTTTGAAGATTTTGCAAATTCCAGTGAGTTTGGGGGTTTCAAATCGAGTGTGGAGTACTTTTTTGAAATTTAAATAATTCTAACGTCTTTTTAGGGGTGAGTGGGGGATGAGAGACATTAGCACCACTGAGTTCTGGGCTCGCCCTTAGGTCCTTTAAAGGGCACTGTAGAAACGTTTGAAGATTTTGCAAATTCCAGTGAGTTTGGGGGTTTCAAAGCGAGTGTGGAGTACTTTTTTGAAATTTAAATATTTCTGACGTCTTTTCAGGGGTGAGTGGGGGATGAGAGACATCAGCACCACTGAGTTCTGGGCTCATCCTTAGGTCCTTTAAAGGGCGCTGTAGAAATGTTTGAAGATTTTGCAAATTCCAGTGTGTTTGCGGATCATCGACCTGAAATGGGAAAGCATAATAAATAATCAGTTAATAAACATATCAATCAAAACGCTTACTTAGTTGTATTCCACAGAGTATTCGTTGACCGTCTCTCGATCCACGTCGTTATCTGGCCCTCCTCCTGTTTGGATCTGGATCTCCGGCTGAAAGAAAAAGAAACACAAAGAATCAAATTCCACAGATAACATCAAGCGGATCTACTTATCTAATATTGTCCTCCCTCGAAGAATTGTTGACGTCCATGCGAATCCGATGTTTGTTTTTGTTTTCGATTAAGTGTCAACAGGCTTTGACGTTGACGCTGTCCCAAAGCCACTGAACTATCAGCTGAATTAAAGTCTACACATTCTATGATTGTATTAGTATTCTGTAAATTGTTCTAAAAACCTGAATTCTGTAAATTAATGAATAATTGAAGGGAAAATTGGCGGGAACCAGACTGTCTGGTTGGAGCCGTCGTCGCGAATAGTCGAATTATAAATATATGTGAATACTATCCGAATATCGTTCGTACTTTATTATTCTAATCGTCAATTCAACGCAGTGTCTACGAATTAAGTTCGTACTTTATTATTCTAATCGTCAATTCAACGCAGTGTCTACGAATTAAGTAGACATTTATTGGTCCGTCGAGCCGGATACTGGTGAGTCTCTAATTTCTCCCTGTATCCCTTTTTTCCCCATACTGCATTACCCTTGAGAGGATCTACTTTGACGGGTTGAAATGGCTGAAGCGAGACTGGTCGAAGGGTTGGTTGCGCAACAGAAAGCCACTGGGGAAGCCATTCAAAGTTTCGTAAAAAACTACAAAAAGTGCGCTAAAGATCGCATCACTGTAGGTTATTTGAAGGGACGGTTGGATGGTCTACGAGTTCTTTGGGAGAAGTTTAGCAATACGCATGCACAAATTTGCACAACCGTTACCGATCGGGATCTACCGTACTTCGTTAAGGAGACTTTCGAGTTTTTCGAAGACCTTTGCTACGAATGGGTAGGACAGATTACCGATACCCTCGATGAGAAAATGCCATCCACCCCCTCGACATCTCAGCCTCCTCTGCCGATGGTACCCCAGACCTGTAACCATCGCACATCGATCACGCTCCCACCAATCAACCTTCCCAATTTTTCCGGGGACTATTCCGACTGGAGATATTTTCGCGACATGTTCCAGTCGTTGGTCGGCAATAATGATTCGCTGACTAGTGTTCAGAGACTTCATTATTTAAAATCCTCAGTCTCTGGAGAACCCGCCCAGTTGCTTCGATCATATAACATGGCCGATGACAGCTTTAAAGACGCGTGGAAGGCACTCAACCAACGCTACGAAAATAAGCGATTACTTGTGAATAGCCAGCTGGCTATCCTGTTTTTAGAAAAAACGGTCACCAAGGAGACAGCTTCAAGTCTCAAGTCCTTATACGACAACACGAACGAGAGTATCGCAGCTCTTAAAGCTTTAGATGTTCCAGTGGAAAAGTGGGATCTCGCAATCGTGTTCAATCAAACGCGTCATCTCCCTCAAGAAACGAAACGGTTGTGGGAGCAACATATCTGTATTAATACCGAACCTCCTACTTTAAGGCAGTACTTGAGCTTTCTAGAAGGCCGGTTTCGTGTTCTTGAAGCTCTGCCCGACGATGCGCCCAGCAAATCCTCTCGAACGCATAATATACAGTCACATACTGCTACCAAAACATCCACCTGTTGTTTATGCAACCAAGATCATCATGTTCGGCGATGCCCTCTATTTGTCCAAAACCCGGTTCATACTCGCGTGCAAATTGTTAAGGATAAGTCCTTATGTTTTAACTGCCTGGCCTCAGAACACACTGCGCAAAATTGTCCTAGTCAGAGAGGGTGTTTCCATTGCAGTAGGAGACACCATACGCTCCTACATGTCGCTCAACCATCGACGAGTCCTGAAATCCAGGTCACAACGCTTCACACCCAAAAGGGTCATGAACAGGTTCTGTTATCGACCGCGCTTTTGAGAGTACACGTACACGGCCGCAGCTATCAATTACGGGCTCTTATCGATACTGGTTCGCAGGCCTCATTTATCACCACCACTGCATTTCAACGTCTTCGAATAAAGCCGACATCCACCATTGCGACTATCTCCGGCCTTGGCGGCACACGTACTGGTACGTCTTACAAATCTGTGGAACTCAACATTAGTTCTCGATTCGACGACGTCATCCTGAAGAGAGTTAAAGCCATCGTATTACCTTCGCTGACAAAGCAGCTTCCGTCTACACAGATTAAACTCCCAATCTGCCCACATCTTGCAAATATACAATTGGCCGATCCTAATTACAATGAGCCGGGAGCTATCGACATCCTCTTAGGATCTGACGTGTATCCCGTTCTTATGCGTGAAGGAGTTCGAACTGGTCCTGATTATACTCCTGTCGCACAATCAACTGCTTTAGGATGGGTCTTGTTGGGACCCGTCAAGTCGAACGCCCAAAACCAGAAACTGATTTACTCGTTCCACAACAAATTAGATTTTGAATCTCAATTGATGAAATTCTGGGAAATCGAGGAAGTAAACACTTGTCCAACTAGCTCGGAAGATGGCATCGAATGTGAAAAGCACTTTCAGGAAACACACCAGCATGATTCACAAAGCCGATACGCTGTAGCTCTTCCTTTCAAGAGATCACCTTCAACATTAAGTGAGTCGTTTCCGCGAGCAATGTCCCAATTGTTGTCCCAAGAGCAAGCCATTAATATTGCACATCAAGTTCAACACGATGCGTCGCAGCAACAGGAGATCATTTTGCAAAAACCGCATGCTGCCAATCAACAGCAACTGATTCAGCAGTCTATGGCGAATCAGTCCAATACGCATCAACATGTGATTATGCAGCAAACGCCTCATATTTTTCTTCAACAACAAGCTCCACCGCAACAACATCAGCAACAAGACAACAATCAAATAGTCATCAGACCCATGCAGATGAATACAATGAGCCAGCCGCGTTACGCTTATCAGCAACCGCAGCAAAGGACGGTAGTGTACAATACCCAACCTCAAGCCGCCTTACAAACTAATCATCAGCAGCATGTTCAACAGCAACAGCAGCACTTACCCCAGCAACAACAATCAACTGCTTCAATACAGAATCGGGTTGGTCTAAGTCAGCAAGCCCAACCCATTCGACAACTTATTATCACGAGTCAGCCTCAAATGCAATCCAACTTGATATACCAATCCCCTCAAACTCAACAGCAACA
This sequence comes from Chloromyia formosa, assembly GCA_964017055.1. Classification (NCBI taxonomy): domain Eukaryota; kingdom Metazoa; phylum Arthropoda; class Insecta; order Diptera; family Stratiomyidae; genus Chloromyia; species Chloromyia formosa. The sequence goes on along the minus strand of OZ024813.1, from coordinate 81,904,430 downwards.
GGGTACACAAGTAAATCTTTTACAGCAGAAACCATTGGGGGACAATGCAGCGGGAGCGTCTCGCATCGTGTGTTTTACGACGCCGCGTGTGTCAGTAGTTAGCCAAAATGTGGCACCTGAACTTAGCCCCTTTCGCACGGCGACTACTACCCTTCGTTTTCAGTCGCCACAAGTGAATGCATCAAGCCAAGCTTCTACGCCATCTCCGGTGTCTTCGTCGTCGAGTACCACGAGCAAAGTCATGACACCTGTTGTTAAGCAAGCGGCACCACGTCGAACGAATACGGGCGGAAAAGCACGCGCAACGTCCACGCCGCGTACGCCTCGTGCCGCGATGGCGGGTCGTGCAGGCACAATGGTCACTCAAGCCCTCCAACAGCCGCAGCAGCAAGTACGTACAATGCAAGTTCAACAAACTCCGACGTCTACAATGGCTTCGCAACAGCCACAGACCCAGGCCACACCACATCTTGTGCGACAAGGTCTTCCGCCTCTCGTATCAACGCATATAAAACGTACTCTTAATAGTGCGATTACTACAAACGCAGCTGCTACGCCCAAAGGGGTCTTAGCCGGTGGCCAAATGGCGCAACGTGTGATAGCACCTCAAACTATGCGCACTCCTTCGCCGGGTGCAGGTCAAACCGGTCAGCAAATATCTACGAAATATCGGCACAGGTTGACCAATCTGGGTGATTTAGAGGAAAGCATCCAGGCAGTTGTTGTAACGAAATCATGCGAACAAAGTACTAATACGGTTACGACATATGAAGCGAATCTGGCAAAGACCTTTCAGACTACAGTGACCACCTCTGGTATACGTCGTCCCATACCAAAAATTTATCTTTTACCTACGGACGATATATGGAACGTGAACGCTCAACCCACTGATCATACTAAACTCTTACCAGTCGCTATTGAGAACTCCAATGCAGTCCCAACCTTGAACCAGTCTTCGATATCTGTGCCAGCCGTAGACCAAAAGTAAGCCAAGCTCTCTCAAAATCCTATCCTTTGTTATTTTCCTTCAAACTATCTTTCCTCCGTTCGAGATCGGCGAGTCGGGGCGCCGTAAAACCCCTAGTTCCGGGATGTCGTCTATACGCATGGGGGAAATCCCGCGTTTATATCGCGACATTATTCCTTCGAATCTACTTAACCCCTCAACATTCATTCATCTTGAAACAAACCCAATGTTTCAACGCCCGGGAGAATGTTTGCGGATCATCGACCTGAAATGGGAAAGCATAATAAATAATCAGTTAATAAACATATCAATCAAAACGCTTACTTAGTTGTATTCCACAGAGTATTCGTTGACCGTCTCTCGATCCACGTCGTTATCTGGCCCTCCTCCTGTTTGGATCTGGATCTCCGGCTGAAAGAAAAAGAAACACAAAGAATCAAATTCCACAGATAACATCAAGCGGATCTACTTATCTAATATTGTCCTCCCTCGAAGAATTGTTGACGTCCATGCGAATCCGATGTTTGTTTTTGTTTTCGATTAAGTGTCAACAGGCTTTGACGTTGACGCTGTCCCAAAGCCACTAAACTATCAGCTGAATTAAAGTCTACACATTCTATGATTGTATTAGTATTCTGTAAATTGTTCTAAAAACCTGAATTCTGTAAATTAATGAATAATTGAAGGGAAAATTGGCGGGAACCAGACTGTCTGGTTGGAGCCGTCGTCGCGAATAGTCGAATTATAAATATATGTGAATACTATCCGAATATCGTTCGTACTTTATTATTCTAATCGTCAATTCAACGCAGTGTCTACGAATTAAGTTCGTACTTTATTATTCTAATCGTCAATTCAACGCAGTGTCTACGAATTAAGTAGACACAGTGTGTTTGGGGGTTTCAAACCGAGTGTGGAGTACTTTTTTCAAATTTTCATAATTCCGGAGTCATTTTAGGGGTGAGTGAGGGAAGAGAGATATCAGCACCGCGGATTTCTGGGCTTGTCCTTAGGTCCTTTAAAGGGCGCCGTAGAAATATTTGAAGATTTCTTAAATTCCAGTGTGGTGGTCAGGTCTGTGGGGAAACTCATGGGCAAGTCTACATAGCACCTCCGCGTGGTGGCCGCTGGTAACTTCGCGAATAGCGAAGGCTGAGCTATGGGGCCGGTTGCGTGTACTATCACATTACGCGAGTACCGCCGTTTTGCGATATGTAAGCAATCGACACACTCCCTACTTGGCCAACTCTTGTGTTCTATAGTTTTGGCGAAGGTAGCCCATACGGAGTGTCAAATGTCCTAAATCCCCGGGGTGTTATGCGACCGTGCCCATCGGGGGAAGGTGACCAGGGACGCAAATGGTCATCACAAACGGAGCAAGTTACTGCCACACATCTGTACAATAACCAGTTGTATGGGTAGTGTAAACTGTCTCCCCGACCGTACGTTGGCAGAGGGGCGCCTATGAAACTCTCTGCATAGGTGGCACGGCGACCAGGTGTGAGGTTGGAGCTGGTGACTGAGGTGAAAGTTCACCTGCGGGGTTCCGGATCCAACACTTCACTTTGCTCCTTTCTTGCACCTGTTGAACCGCGGTCTACTGAGTAGCGATCTGTTAGACTAGGAGAGAAACCTTGAATTGCTTCAAGGGTAGCAGGTGCAGAGTGGCATGAACGCCTACGGAACTTTCGGGAGGTCGCGAGGGAGTCTGCTTCGCGGCACAAAGAGAGGAAAGAACGGCCGGATCGTCATAATGTTCCTATAGGGGCGGGGAGTAGCGGGAAGCAATATGCAGGCAGTTGCCTCGGCTGTGGTCCGAGAACGGGAAACCCAAACCTGAATCAATAAATAAAAACAAGAATATGAAAATACATCAAGACATTCTTGGAGAAAGTGGCTGGAGGAATTCCAATGAGACGGACAGCGACGACTCGCAAGGGTTGAAGAGGTTAGTCTCTGAAGAAGACGCTCCAGGGGAGAAGGGAGGCGTTGTTGGAGCGGACAATGACGCGCCAGAAGGCGCGGAGAGGTTAGTTCAGACAACGTGCACTCTGGTCAACGTTCAATCTGCTGACTATCAGGGATGGTGGCGGGCCCGAACAAAGAAACACTAACTGTGTGCCAGCTGAATATTCATCATAGTAAAGCGGCATCAGCGATGATGACGAGATGCTTTGATGAAGAGAAACTGGACATAGCTTTAATACAGGAACCCTGGATTTTACAAAACAAAATTAGGGGTTTGTCACAACAAACCGCAAATCTGTACCATGCACAGGTGGACGGTAAAATAAGGACATGCATCCTGGTGCGTCATGGAATACGTGCAGTACAAATGATGCATCTCTGCTCGCCTGATCTTACGGTAGTAATGATCGGCAGTGGTGCAGGATCATTCCTAATTGCATCAGCATATCTCCCTTATGATGCACCAGAACCACCTCCATCAGAGGAAGTAGAAAATCTGGTAAGGTATTGTAAAGAAAGAGATATGGCCCTGATCATAGGCTGTGATGCCAATGCGCACAACACTGTGTGGGGCAGCACAGATGACAATCCCAGAGGACAGCAGCTGCTAGAATTTGTGGAAAAGTACAATCTGCTGGTAGCAAACAAGGGGGTCGCTCCCACCTTCGTGGATGCACGAAGGGCTGAGGTGATCGACATTACCCTAAGCTCTGTTAATATGCTTGACAGAGTTCAGAATTGGAGAGTGGTGGACAGGCTAACCATGTCTGATCACAGGGCTATCCAGTTTGAAATTCTGTATGGCAGAAAACGGAGTAGCGAACGCAAACGTATAAGAGTGCCAAAAAATACTGATCGTGTTAAGTACGAGACATATTTATTGGAACAAGTCGAGGATATTCAAGACGGAATACCTCGGAATAGGGTCGAGATAGAGCGAACAGTGGAACAACTGAACTCCGCTATTAATCGCGCCTTCGAACACGCTTGTCCCTCCACAGTAGTGGACGAAAAGGACCCAACACCATGGTGGAGTAGGGAACTGGAGTCTATGAAAAAAGAGACAAGGAAAGCCTTTAACCGTTACATGAGGGAGAGAGACTCTCACTCTTGGGAACTATACAAGGATAAAAAGAGGGAGCTGAAAAGAACCTTACGTCTTCGGAAACGAAATACGTGGAGGGAATTCTGCTCTAGCATGAAGGATACGTCAGAAGTATGCAGATTACAGAAGATGATATCGAAAGACACTGCTTCGAAAATGGGGCTGATACGCAAAGTTGATGGTTCCATGACAGAAACAGTGGAAGAAACGTTGCAGGCCCTGATGGAGGTACATTTTCCTGGAAGTTTCAAGTCAGACCAACCATGGCCTCAAACTAACATGGGAGCTGGTGGGGTAAGTCAACAAGAAGCTGAGAGGATAATAACTCCAAATGGAGTCAAAAGTGCTCTAAACTCTTTTGCTCCATTTAAAACGGCTGGAATGGACGGAATATTCCCGGCACTATTACAGTGGGGCATGAGCGCTCTACTAGATAGGATCCGGAATATATTCGTCGCCTGTCTTTCAGCAGGCTACATCCCGAAGGCATGGAGGGAGGCTAATGTGGTCTTCCTGCCTAAACCGGGAAAGAAAGACTATACAGAGGCAAAGTCCTTCAGGCCGGTTAGCCTTACATCATTCCTGTTGAAAACAATGGAAAGGGTGTTGGTGGACTACCTGGAGAACACCACGCTAATGTATAGTCCTCTGAGTAGGTGCCAACATGCTTATAGAGCAGGCAGATCTACGGAAACCGCTCTACATGAACTTGTTAGAGTTGCAGAGAGAGAGATTAACAATGGCGGGATCGCTATGTCTACTTTTATGGATATAGAGGGTGCTTTTGATAAAATCTCCTTTACCAAACTAAGGAACGCCCTGATTGAGCGGGGGGTTGATTACATTATAATTAAGTGGATCGACTCTATGCTTAAGCAGAGGGCGGTAAATCTTAGCAGTGGATGTGACAGAATACGGGGTAAGGTAGTCCGAGGATGCCCACAAGGAGGTGTTCTTTCGCCTCTACTGTGGAACATCACCGTGGACAGTCTTCTCTGGAAGCTGGACTCGATGGGCGTACACACTGTAGGATACGCCGATGACTTGGCACTCACGGTCAGTGGAAAGTTCATGGACACAATTCTAGGTTGCATGGGACAAGCTCTCAAAGTAACCGAAGAATGGTGTAATGAGCAAGAGCTAACCATAAACGCTAGTAAATCAAACACTATGATTTTTACTCGTAAGAGGAAAGACATAGAGATAACTCCCTTACGGCTTTTTGGTTCGGAAATCAAGGTGTCCAAGGAAGTGAAGCATCTAGGAGTTACCTTAGATGCGAAACTAACTTCGAATGTTCACGTTGATGAAAAGATCCAAAAAGCGTAAAGGATTTTGCATCAATGTAAGAGAGTGTGTGCTCGTAGGTGGGGAATTTCACCTAAAGCGACACACTGGATTTACACAATGATGGTAAGACCTATTCTAGCCTACGCATCAGTGGTATGGTGGCCAAAAGCCATGCAGAATACCACAAGGCAGAAGCTAGATGGGGTACAAAGGATAGCTTGCGTAAGCATATGTGGTGCAATGCGCACCACACCAACGCGAGCAATGGAGGCATTGCTGGGACTGCCGCCGTTGGACTTATTTATAAAGAAAACGGCGGCGCTTTCGGCAATACGCATGGAAAGGGATGCCATGTGGCATCGCTTTGGAACTAGCAGCGGTCATAAGAGCATCCTAGACATTATTCATGATGAGGTCAGGGAGACTCTAATGCCGGTAGAAGGCATGAGTAGACGTAGGGTAGTTGAAAGACTACACAAGACTCACATTGCAGATGGAAACATACATAATGAGTGTATGTACAATGACATCAGCATTTTTACTGATGGCTCTTTAATGGACGGTAAAGCGGGGGCGGGGGTTTACTCTGAAGAGCTAAACCTAGCATGTGCGCTTAGTCTAGGAGAGTATGTGTCCGTATACCAGGCAGAGATGCTTGGCTTGTTGCATGCGTTGGACCACTTGCTTGAAGGTCAGGTGCGGGGGAAGAAAATCCTTATTGCACTGGACAACCAATCGGTGATCAGACGCATGCAGCAGACGAACATAAACTCTAAACTGGTACTAGAGTGTGTCCGGAAGCTCAACACGTGTGCCTCAGAAAATGAGGTTACGCTGATGTGGGTAAAAGGACACATAGGTACAACAGGTAATGAGGCGGCGGATGCCCTAGCAAAACAGGGATCTGCGGCAACTTTCATTGGCCCAGAACCCAGAGTTGCTCTGGGGAACGGCATGATTGGAGCGAAGGTTGGGAAGTGGATGGACTCCATGCATCTACAAAGATGGCAGGAGCTAGTCACTTGCAAACAAGCTCGGAATGCAATGACCAGCCCTTTAGGCAGGGAAGCGAGAAAGGTACTTAGTTATAAACGGAGTACTCTAAGCTGGATAACTGCCTTGGTCACAGGGCATGGTAATTTTAAGGCTCATCTGGCCAAGATGAAAATCGGGGAAGATGACGTTTGCAGGCTATGCCTGGAGGAGGCCGAGACGGCAGCACACATTGTGTGCGAATGTCCAGCACTGGCTAGCACGAGGTTGAGGATCACAGGCAGGCACACGATAAGTGTAGAAGCCATGAGTGAACTCAGCTTCAAACAAATGCTAGCAATAACACGGGACTCAGTGATGAAGAAAGAGGTCGACAATTATCAGTCGACATCTGGAAGTCACTGATGACCGGGAGGGGGCGAAAAGGGACCCAAACATTAGTGGTCTGCTTCGGCTATCCCCCAAAGTATATAATAATAATAAATTCCAGTGTGTTTCGCGGTATCAAAACGAGTATGGCTTATTTTTTTTTTAATTTTCATAATTGTGACGTCACTTTAGGGGTGAGTGGGGGGTGCAGGACACCAGCACCCCGGAGTTCCCAGCTTGTCTGGAGGTGCTTTAAAGGGTGCTGTAGAATTTTATGAGGTTTTTGAGAATTCCGATGAGTTCGATAGTGCCAAACTGGTATATGTTAGCTTTGGAGATTTTCACCCCTATGAAGTCACCTAAGGGGTGAGTGGGGGTGTGTAGGTTACCATAACCTGAGAATTCTTGACCTGCGGGAGGTGTTTTCTTTTAAAAAACAGTTTGGATCTTGATTTGATGAATGGGAACTAACCTGCATGGGTTAAGGTATGTACATATCATCAGGTTGAAAACCCAAAATTTTAATTTTTTTGTAAAATTTTTATTTTTGCAATTTTTTTTTTAATTAGTCAGGAACTCTAGAACTCCTTATTGTCCATCGATTTTGAGCATTGGAACTATTTTTTGACGATACAAATTTTTGCGTGAATTTGACCCCCCAAATTTAATTATTAAAAAAAGCCATTAAAACCCTAGAAATATCGCTGCACCACCTCGAGAACTCTAGAACTATTGCTAATAAGCAGGGAACTCTAAAAAAAATTCAACTTTTCCAGACTTGTGGTGCTAACTTCCGGGGGGTCTTTTGATGCATACTACATAAGATACACAATGTTGAGCTTTCGTCAGAGGCTGCGTGGCTGAGTCGGTAGGGCGTCGGGCTAGTGACCATGCGGGTGCGGGTTCGAGTTCCAGTCGCGGCGGATTTATTCTTTTTTAATTTTTTTTTCTTTTCTTTAATAATTTTGTAGCTTTTGCATAAATGATAACGCAATTTTAATTATGGTTAAGTTAAATTGAAATTGTTGCTGTCTGTCATCAATCTTGAGTTCTTTTAGGTACGTATACTTATTTATTTTTTCCCATATTGGGTGGGTTCTGAAGATACCGAGCTACTTCTGCTCAAGTGATCATGACCAAATGATCACCGAACAAGAAATATTTCTGCTCACCGCTTACGCTTTCCTTCTTCTTCTTTCTCCTTGACTATTATATAAACAGTGTGACAACAAGAGTGGCGTTCAGTGGACGCAGACTGCATAACCAACAAGTTGCGGAACTACTCGCGAGCGATTCCGATGGCCCAGTAGCTTCTGAGCCCAGCCATTGATTTGCGCTTGCCATCGCTCTTCGGGGAAATCATCCGGTCGCCTTTTGTATGGATACATTTATCCGAGTTCTACAATTTTAGTGTGTGTGTGAAACGTGCACAAGAAATAGCCTCCGTCGGTGGCTAAATAGTTCATCAGGAGCGTTACCGATGCACGGTTTCAAGCCATATTACATCCAGTCCGCACTTCCCACAATTCAATAATAATATTACTTGATGATGCATCAATAAATTGAACACGCTGAAAAAAGAAACTTGTTCATGCCCGACTTCGAACTAACGACCTTTCGAGTGGTAGCGCCTCTTCTCAACCCATTGATCCACGGCAACCTCTTCCTTGTGGGGACAATTGTTCAAATATAATAAGGCCTAAAGTCTGAATAAAATATTTTTGATGTGTAAATTATCTATTTGTTTGATTTTTATGTAAAAATAACTTATTGGCTGCGTTCATAAAACGTCATCGCTGGATCAGCACTAAGAAGCGATTAGTGCTGCATGGTAATTTGCAAGAGAAACGCTTGCAAATACTAAAACGCCTATAATGAATGTATTGTACATACAAATGGGCACCGTATAGATTTGATTTTCCTCATGTGTTACATGTTCACACGGCATTTTCAATCTGGCGTCGTTTTATAACGCGGTGGGATGTTTACACATAGACCTCGAGTTCAGAAAAACTAGCTCGGATTTCATTTCATTCAGACAAATTTATTCAGCTTTCGATTCAGCGTTTAATTAGTAAAGACAACTATCATTCGGAGAAAATCTCCGAAATATGGGGATTTAGTAATGTAGGTGGGAAATGACCGATAGATGTAGCTGTTTCAGTTCTCCTGTAGCGACATGGCACACGACAGCTGCTCGGACCAGCGAATAAGATTGCTATATGGACTGGCAAGGATATAAAAGTCGATACCGTGTACACGATCACACACTCGATATCATAGCGTCCTGGGAGCGACAACTGTTTAATTATTTATTGTGTACAAACGTTCATATGTTAAAATAAAGTTATTTGTTAGAAATTCAAAGACAGATGTATTAATATCTACAGTGAGTTTCTACAGTGGTGAATCCGACGTGTGCACGTTTAGTGAACGTTCAGCCAATCGAACATTTTGTGAAGTGACGCCAAAGACAATTTTCCAAAATGGCGACCGATTCAAGCCAAATGGAAACGCCGAAAACGTCCAGAAATAGTGATGCGTTACCACCGATCCCGCTGAGACCTTCAGCTTCGTCAAATGTTTATGTGGAAGCGTCGCGAATCACAAAGTTTCCTGCGTTTTATAGGCCCGACCCTACTTTTTGGTTTGAACAGGTGGAAGCCGCATTCCACACAAATCAAATTACGCAGGACGAAACGAAGTTCAAATACGTCATTCAGTACGCCGAACCGGAGATTCTACCCCACGTTATTTCGATCGCTCGAAATCCTCCTCCCAGCAACAAGTATGAAGCCGTAAAAGGAAGAATACTGACAGCGTTTGCAGAATCCGCCGAGTCGAAGCTACGGCGTCTATTTCAAGGAAAAAACTTGGAAGGAAAGAAGCCGTCTCATTATCTACAAGATATTCGCAACACAGGCGGAGAACAAGTGACCGACGCTATGTTACGATCGCTGTTGCTCGAACAATTACCCGAAAACATCCGAGTAGTGTTGGCCATTTCGACCGAGCCCGATATTGACAAGTTGGCCAAAATGGCGGATTTAATGATGGAGTTGCAACAACCGCCCGGCATCGCATCAGTTCAGAAAGCCTCTGAAGACAACGTTCTTACGCAGATCCTCAATCGTATCGATCGCCTGGAAGTTGGTATGCGTGATCGATCACGATCGAAATCACGCAACAAAAGACAACGCTCTAATTCGAGGAATCGAGATTTATGCTTTTTCCATAAGCGTTTTGGGAATCGTGCCCGTAATTGTCGACCGCCATGCAAGTGGAAAAACGAAGCAAAATCGAATTCGGAAAACTAAGTTCGTCGTCCCGAATTTCGGCGGCCGAGGACGACCAACTCCTACAACAAAAAACTAGCCGACTTATAGTTTCCGACCGAAGGAGTGGAATGCGTTTTTTGGTGGATACTGGTGCTGATATTTCAGTTCTTCCAAAGGACAAACATCAGCGCACACCAACGCAATTTAACTTGTACGCCGCCAACAACACACCCATCAACACATACGGACAAAGAATTATGACGCTCGACCTCGGCTTACGACGACCGTTTGTGTGGAAGTTCGTCATCGCGGATGTTAGGCAGCCAATAATCGGAGTGGATCTATTGCAGCATTTTGGTCTCGTAGTAGACTTACGCAGGAGGAAGATAGTCGATGGAGAGACTAATTTATCCTGTATTGCGGAACTCACCCACACTACGATTTCTGGCGTGACGACTTTGAAATCAAGTCAACAGTACCATGATCTACTTCGGGAATTCGTCGACATCACGATTCCGACAGATGCGAAGAAAGTCATGGCTCACGGCGTCTACCACCACATTCTCACGAAAGGACCACCGGTTGCTGAAAGAGCGAGACGACTGACACCCGAAAAACTTCGTGTAGCGAAAGCCGAATTTGAGTACATGCTTCAGCAGGGCATATGTCAGCCATCAAGCAGCCCATGGGCAAGCCTATTACACTTGGTACAAAAGAAGACCGGCCAATGGAGACCATGCGGTGATTATCGTCGATTGAATGCTGTCACCATTCCTGACAAATACCCCATCGCTCATTTAAGTGACTTTGCTCACAAACTGAGTGGATGCAAAGTATTTTCAACGATGGATTTGACGAAAGCGTATCACCAGATCCCAGTCGCGCCTGAGGACATCCCGAAGACAGCAGTCATTACTCCGTTTGGACTCTTTGAGTTTAAAGTGATGACGTTCGGCCTATGCAATGCCGCACAGACATTTCAGCGGTATATCGACCACGCTCTTCGAGGATTGGATTTCTGCTATGCGTACATTGACGATATTTTGATAGCATCAAAATCGCACGACGAGCATCGCAAACATCTGGAAATAATTTTCGAACGACTCCGCGAGTATGGATTGTCGATTAACGTTGCGAAATGTATCTTTGGTACATCATCAGCCGAATACCTAGGGTATTTGGTGGACGAGCAAGGCATCAGACCTCTCTGGGCGAGTTCAAACGATTTTGGATTTTGAAAAGCCATCCACGATAGCAGATTTGCTACGATTTCTAGGAGCTGTTAATTTCTATCGAAAATCGTTACAGAATGCTGCTGAAATTCAAGCACCTCTCCACGAATATCTTGTTGGTGCCAAGAAGAAAGACAAACGAAAGATCATTTGGAATCCTCGAGCGGATGCAGCTTTCCAGAAATGCAAAGATCAAATTGCCAATGCAGCGTTATTACGACATCCCATTGAAAATGCACCGCTGGTTATTAAATCGGATGCATCTGATATGGCGATGGGAGCAGTACTCGAGCAGTTCAACAACAATGTTTGGGAACCGCTTGGATTCTTTTCAAAAAAATTCAGCGAAACTCAACGGAAATACAGCACATACGATCGGGAACTGCAAGCAATCTACAGCGCCGTCAAATTCTTCCGCCACATGATTGAAGGACGTCCGCTAGTGATTAAAACGGATCACAAACCGATAACGTTTGCCTTTAATCAAAAGGCGGATAAAGCGAATCCGAGACAGTTGCGACAGCTAGATTACATTGGACAATTTTCAACAAATATTGTTCATATCGCTGGCGATGAAAATGTAACAGCAGACGCTTTGTCCCGAATTAATGCCATTGCATTGCCTGTTGCTGTGACTTCTAAGGAACTAGGTTTAGCGCAGACGAACGATGAAGAACTTCAACAGCTACTTCGTTCTGAGACGACACTAGTTCTGAGGAAACTCCGAGTTGACGACAGCGATACCATATTATACTGCGACGTATCAACATCCGAGATTCGACCATACATCCCAAGAGTCCTGAGGAAGAAAATCTTTGAGATCACTCACCGACTATCTCATCCCAGTGGACGCGCTACGAAGAAATTGATATCCCGCAAATATGTTTGGCCTAGCATGTCCAAAGACATTCTTGAGTGGGCTCGTACATGTCTTTCGTGCCAACGTAGCAAGGTTGGAAGACATGCGAAACCGCCACACGGACACATTGAGATGCCAGATTCAAGATTTAGCCATGTTCATATTGATATCGTTGGACCGCTGACGCAATCTAAGGGTTTCTCGTATATCCTGACGATGATCGATAGATTTACGAGATGGCCCGAGGCGGTTCCAATACGGACGATAACAGCGGATGTCATAGCGGATGCGTTTTACACGAACTGGATAGCCCGATTCGGAGCACCTACAATTCTGACATCAGATCGAGGATCCCAGTTTGAGTCCTTGATTTTTCAGTCACTGACGCATTTAGTGGGTTGCAAGAAGATTCGAACGACAGCCTACCATCCTGCCGCCAATGGAATGATCGAGCGATGGCATCGATCGTTGAAAGCTGCCATCATGTGCCATAACAACCGAGAATGGGTCGAAATCCTCCCGACCGTTTTACTCGGCCTTCGCACAAGCGTGAAGGAAGATATTGGTGCAACTTCCGCTGAGCTGGTATATGGAACATCACTTCGAATCCCCGGAGAATTCTTCTTCAATGAAGATATGCCACCAGATCCGAAATTATATGTTCAAAAATTTCGTGAACATATGAAGGAAGTTCGTGCAACTCCAATAACACGTCACGACAAGAGGAAGATATTCGTTCACAAGGATATTTCTACTTGTTCGCATGTATTCGTCCGCGTCGATCGAGTTAAGAAGCCACTGGAACATCCATACGAAGGACCGTACAAGGTTTTACAACGACTTTCTGATAACGTTTTCAACCTGGAAATACAAGGCAAATCAACGAACATCAGTGTCGATAGACTAAAACCAGCATACTTCGAATTTATAGCTGAACCAACTGATAATTCGGAATCAGTTAAACAACCACAAGCAAGCGTTACTCCGAGGACATATCTAGGACCGAAATCGAAAGCTGCCAACGCGAAAAAAGTACAATTTTCTGTTTAGACGGATATGTACGTAGTTTTCAAAATCGTCAACCGACCAAACTACTCAGGAGGGAGTAGTGTAGCGACATGACACACGACAGCTGCTCGGACCAGCGAATAAGATTGCTATATGGACTGGCAAGGATATAAAAGTCGATACCGTGTACACGATCACACACTCGATATCATAGCGTCCTGGGAGCGACAACTGTTTAATTATTTATTGTGTACAAACGTTCATATGTTAAAATAAAGTTATTTGTTAGAAATTCAAAGACAGATGTATTAATATCTACAGTGAGTTTCTACACTCCTGTAGGAAATAAAGAACTACTTTTCTACTAAAATTGGAACATAATGGTTTTAGCCTTTTTAGGAGAATTCTCTCTATTAAATTAGGGAGAATTTTTTTAATTCCTTAATTTCCGGCATTTTCGCGTTAGGTAGTCTATTCCCGCTTTAGTTGGTAAGAACCTAGAACCCATCCGGGGGGATTCGTCGGTCCTAAAGCGGAAATTTCCTGAGTTTTGTGAAAATTCTCCCTACTTGTTTAACATACACAAAAGACAGGTGTTAATCAATCGAGACGCGGACCTCGACTGACGCGGTTGCGAAATTCAATTTGACGCTCCTCGCTAACGATGTCAACGCCATGGTGTGGCGCGGTGTTGAATTGCCGAAGTATCGTCGTCAGCTGGTCGCTACAGGTACTCCCCCCGTAGTGCCATTGCCGCGTCCGGCAATGCGCACATGCGCACGATGTTGATGCGGTGCGGGAATACGACGACGAAGTAGCAGCTTGTTGTGGCGATGGGGTCCATGCGGTCAGCGTAGCGGTTGTAGCGGCTCGACGTGTCGGGAGCGGGCTGCGGGGTGGCAGGGGCTCGACTTGTCGGGAGCGGCGGCTCGAAATACCGGAAGCGGGCTGTGGGGTGGCAGGGGCTCGGCATGCCGGGAGCGGGCTGTGGCTACGATGCTGGTGGCTGTCAATCACTGTGGCGGTTAGGCGGGCGTGGCGTGGCAATCCACGGTAGCGCCATGTGTGCCGTGCTGCGGATGTTGCGAGTGTGCGCAAAGTGGGCGCGCATGCTGCGAATGCGTCTATTGATGCGAGTGCGGGGTGCAGGCGCTCCGGTTCTGAGCGCGAGGTGCTGACGCTCCGTGTCAGTGTGCGGTCCGGTTGAGTGAGCGCTCCGGATGTGGTCTGCTGGTGGCGGCTAGGCGGGCGTGGCAACAATCCACGGTAGCGCCATGTGTGCCGTGCTGCAGATGTTGTGGGTGCGCGCATGCTGTGTTGCTGGGGCACCGCTGTGCTTCTGGGGCGCCGCTGAGTTGCGGGGGCGACGTAGTCCACGGTAGCGCCGGGTGGGCGGTTACTGTTGGGGCGCCGTGTGTCGTTGAGGCGCGTGTGTGTCCAGGGCGGCGTGCGTGCCGGGACGGCGTGCGTCTCTAAGGTGCGGTGTACTGGCGCTTCCTGTGCCGATGCGCGGTGTGCGGGCGCTTCGTGTGCGAGGGCGCGGCGTGCAGGCGCTCCGGATGTTGGGGCGCAGTATGCGGGCAGGCGAAGGTTCTCCGTAAGCCGGGGCGGCGTGTGTGCCGGGGCGTCGATGCGCAATTGCTGCTGCTGGGAATGCTGCACGAGGGACGAGCGGGTGCTGGGGGGCAGCAATTGCTAGCGCAACGCTGGTGTTAACTCGGGATAAAACCGCTTAAAGCGCGCGGCGGTTTGGAAAAAGATACCGGGGAGTCGAGGTCGGAGGCACTTAACGGAGCGCGAAAACTCAAAACGCGTACATCACGTCGGGATCACCAATGTAGGAAATAAAGAACTACTTCTCTACTAAAATTTAATTGCGCATTTATTACTTGTTTAACATACACAAAAGACAGGTGTTTATCAATCGAGACGCGGACCTCGACTGACGCGCAAACCATATGGTGTTGCGCGTCAGTCGAGGTCCGCGTGTCATACAATCAACATGTACATATCTTTTAACATCTGATTTAATAAATGCGTCGTACAGTATTTTCACGTGTGTGTCTATTTACTACATTGGTACTACATTGGTGACCCCGACGTAATGTACGCGTTTTGAGTTTTCGCGCTCCGTTAAGTGCCTCCGACCTCGACTCCCCGGGATCTTTTTCCAACCCGCTGCGCGCTTTAAGCGGTTTTATCCCGGGTAAACACCAGCGTTGCGCTAGCAATAGCTGCCCCCCAGCACCCGCTCGTCCCTCGTGCAGCATTCCCAGCAGCAGCAATTGCGCATCGACGCCCCGGCACACACGCCGCCCCGGCTTATGGAGAACTTTCGCGCGCCCGCATACTGCGCCCCAACATCCGGACCGCCCGCATATCGCGCCCTAGCACACGGAGCGCCTGCACGCCGCAACCTCAAACACGGAGTGCCCGCATATCGCGCCCCAGCACACGGAGTGCCGGCACCACGCGCCCCAGCACACGGAGCGCTTGCACGCCGCGCCCTCACACACGGAGCGCCCGCTTATCGCGCCCCAGCACACGAAGCGCCTGCATACTGCGTTGCAGCATACAGAGCACCTGCACATCTCGCTCCAGCTTCCGGAGCGCCTGCATAAAGCGCTCACACACCGCACCCCAGCATACAGAGCCCCGTACACGAATCGCCCGCACACCGCACATCGGCACAGGAAGCGCCAGTACACCGCACCTTAGAGACGCACGCCGTCCCGGCACGCACGCCGCCTTGGACACACACGAGTTATGTTGTGCCTTGTGGTCGAGACTAAAAAAAAACACAACACTCAATTTATAGTTGCGAAATGCACTTTATTGTCGTACTAGACGGACTGACTACACAGATCTTACTGCACTAATCTCCGTGAACTGAATGAATGAATTGATGAAAATCGTGTGGGAAATTACGTTTCCCATCTTTTATAAGTTTAAATGTGCTGACTTAGGGCCGGGTGTACAATCGTCGTTTAAACGGCATCTGTTCCTTAAACTGCCGTTTAACCAACTGACTCCGATTAGGTCTGATGTATTACGTTCCCCGTCGGCGGTATAACGGCTGTCCGACCGGCTCAGTGAGGAGGGGTCGTGGGCGCCACGTACTTTCAATTTACTTGAGCCGCCAGCGATTTAAACTCTTTTCGCGTCAAGCACGAACCCGCGAATTCCAACGCTGCACCACTGACTGGGAATCGTTTAAGGGCAACCTTTTAGTTTCCGGGGCCCCGGCTGGGGGAATCACTTTTCACTCGGATTTTTGTCACTTTTCACTCGCGTCACTCTAAAAGTCGAGAATTTGCAAAAAAAAAAAAAAATTTTTAAATTTTTATTTTTAATTTTTGTTTTAAGCTTTAATTTTTTTTTTTATTTT
Source organism: Chloromyia formosa (assembly GCA_964017055.1). Taxonomy (NCBI): domain Eukaryota; kingdom Metazoa; phylum Arthropoda; class Insecta; order Diptera; family Stratiomyidae; genus Chloromyia; species Chloromyia formosa. The sequence continues at coordinate 81,887,973 of OZ024813.1, read as the reverse complement.
TAATTTTTTTTTTCATAATTTATACTGAGTGTTTGCAATATTGGAGGCATGGAAAATTGAAATATTCGCAAATCCCCTTGCGTGGGCTCCGCTCGCTACGCTCGCTCCGCGCTTAAGGGATCGCAACCCTCAATATCGCACAAACATGAACGCTCGCTTCGCTCGCTCTGCGTGCAACAGCGTTTTGATCAGTTTTAAACACACCAAACACTCAGTATAAATCATTAGAACAAGAAATTAAGGAAAAAAAAATTAAAAAATTAAGATTAAAAATAAAAAAAAATTAAAAAAAATATAAAAATTAAAACAAAAAAAATTTTTTTTTTGCAAATTTGAGAGTCTCAGGGTGACGCGAGTGATAAGTGACAAAAAATCCGAGTGAAAAACGATTTTTTCGCCCCGGGCCCCGGAAACTAAAAATACCCCTCGAACTCAATCCTCCGTAGTCATCACCTTCCGTCGCTGCGATGTCGTCTCTCACTATGTGCGCGGTGGGACTTCCCCGTACTCGATATCGCCTTCCACTATCTCTTGTCTTACGTCGCTGCAGCCGTTTCGTTTCCGTCTTTTGTTGTCGTTGCCAATTTGAACAAAGAGCGACATCAGCCAGATCACCGAGGGGGGGAAAAAAGTGGTATCCATGTATTTACAAATTTCCAATTATCCTTAAGAATCAACTAGAAACGGAGAACCCACCTTTTGTTGTCGTTGCCAATTTGAACAAAGAGGGTTCCCGTTCTTTTCGTCGGTCTTTTATTATGTTCCGAACACTCCCGTTCTCGAAACCGCTGCATACCCGAAGTTAGCCACTGCAGAATCCCCCAACCTTATCATCTGTCAAACCAGTGCATTTGTTTACAAATGCATTCCGTGGCTGCAGCTGGCTGTTCGTTTTGACCTTCGCGTGGTTGTCAGCTATCCGGACGTGTTGGATCAATTATCCAATTTGTTGGTCGAGTACATCCGCGGGAAGCAACTCGAGTGCGATCATCTGTGCCATACGCCGCATTGCCCATCGCCTCTCTCCTATCCGTCAATTGCCTGATAATCGAGGATGTCGTGACGTCGGGCTCGAGTATTTTGGGCACGATGAAAGATCTACGAGCGAAGGGCATCCGGTCACGGACGCGGTGGTTGTTGCCGATCGGGAACATCAGATAAGTATCTCATATAATATAGTATTTATTATTCCCGATACTTTGTGGTTTTGTTACTTTCAGTCGGGCAGTTGGAGACCGCCGAGGCGCCGAGACACAATCGTCGGAAGTTGGACGCATCCGGTAAGTCATCCCCTATCCTACCGCCACCCCCCTAATTGCCGCCGATAAATTAACCTGTCTATTCTTTTACATACAGACTACCTGACTGTACGACGCAGCGAAACGAAAGTGCGACAGCGTAACATTCCCCCCTTTCCTGAGGAGGATTTCCATGAAATTCTCCCATTATTGGCTAGTCCTATCAGCGATCTTCCGTTGTCTTCTTCTTCTTCTCTTCCTCTTCCTTTTTTTTTTGACAAAACATAAAAATCTAAACTATACTAATATTTCATCCAAACCAACACCCGTATTACTCAACTCGTCCATCACCATACTAGAGTCTATCAATTTTATATTCCCAATTATGTACTACTAACAGTCATAAACATACAAATCGCTCGAGCTGAGACTCCGATTGTAATCCATATGTCACTTCCGAACGCATTTTAACTAAACTTTTACCATTTTAGGAGTGAAGAATTTACTGACAATTGTAACCAGCCAAATTGTCCGCATCGGACTATGAAGCAATGATGTTAACTCCCAGTTAAGACCGGTTCCGATGGACACAAAAAAGAAAAGGAGGGGCGAAAAAAACGGAAGACAGAGCACTGAAACATCACGCTACTAAAAGACACTTCCGTGTCCAACTCGATGCAATTATGGTACGTAGATTTTCAAATCTTTGACATTCCAAGTCCCTGCGTCCTTCCCAAGTTCATCCCTCAATACATATGTGTCCCCTGATACTCTACTTTTAATAAAGAATGGACCTATATACTCCGGGGCTAATTTTGCAGAAAAGAATTTACTGGCGTCCGAGAGCACGAAATTTCGTCTCCATACCGGATCGTTAGGTAAAAACGTGACCACCCTTCGACGTAAGTCGTACCGCCCTTTACTGGAATCCGCAGCCTTCTTCATTCGTTCAGCAATCTCTTTGCGTAACTCTTCCACTTTATTCGCTCTTATCACTGGGCCTACCAAAGTACTATCCTCCATTGGACGGTCATTGGTTCCGCGAAAAGTAACCATTTCTCGACCAAAGTTAATAAAATATGGACTTAAGCCGGCTACCTCGTGAGTGAAAGTACGTAACGCACATCCGATTTTCGGTAAGTGTGTGTCCCAGATACGATGATTTTCTGATACGTATGAGCGGAGCATACGATTAATTGACTGATTTACGCGCTCTGCCGGGTTAGCTTGGGGGTGGTAGAATGCTGTATACTTGGGCGTACATCCATACTCTTTCAGTAATCCCTCAAACTTGGCGCTTCGAAATTGAGGCCCATTGTCACAGACAACCCACTTCGGAACACCGAACAACAAGAAAATCGGTTCCTCCAGCAGCCGAGTGACCTCCGCCGCAGTAGCTGACCTCACAGCGAATATGAGCGGAAACTTCGAAAAGTAATCCAGAACGGTCAGAATATACGTGTATCCCCGAGACGATCGTGGCAACGGCCCAATCAGATCTACACACACCATTTGCCATGGCTGTGTAACTTCGCCTGCCCTGGATATCATTTGTCCGGCTGGGCGATCCCGTTCTACCTTGACCGCCTGACAAACCTTACATTTCCGAACATACTCCCGGACGTCAGCTGCCACTTTTGGCCAATAAAAATCCTGAGTCACCCGATCCAATGTTCGACTTAAAACCATATGTCCCGCCTTCGCGTCGTCATGCTTGCGTTCCAAAACCGACTTCCGTTCCGATTTAGAAATTACCCGTTTCCAGGCCGATGAGGAATCCAACTCAGGGTACTTCGGGTTCACGTGTTTCCACAAAATACCGTTCTCAATTCTCCAGTTCGAAAATTTTTCCGGCATCTCCCGCACTTGGTCCAGCATTTTGTTATACCACGGATCTTTATCGTCTATTGTTACCAAATCCACTGCGGCTACAGACCGAGAAAGAGCATCCGGAACTAGATGTTCTTTGCCCTTCCGGTGTATGATCTCAAAATCATATTGCTGCAGTTTGACTGCCCATCTCGCGAGAAGACCGGCGGGGTCCTTCAAGTTCCCCAGCCAGACCAGGGAGTGGTGATCTGTTATTACCACAATCCTAACTCCCTCAATGTACGGCCGCAGCTTTTCCACCGCCCACAAAACCGCGAGGCACTCTTTTTCGGTTGTGGAATATTTTCTTTCTGCCCTGGAAAGAGATCTGCTTAAATAACAGATCACCTTTTCCCCGTCACTGTGAGTCTGACTTAGAACCGCTCCCAATCCCACATCCGAAGCATCTGTCTGGACTTGAAACGGTAGACTGTAGTCCGGACAAGTTAGAATAGGTGCAGACGAAAGCTTCACTTTTGCCTTTAGAAATGCGTCCTCACAAGTCGTAGACCATTCAAACTTTTTGTTCTTCTTCAAGAGATTCGTCAAGGGCTCAACTAAAGACGCAAAATCCGGAATGAACCGACGATACCATGAAAGCATCCCTAGAAATTGTCGGACACCCTTGACGTTCGTAGATGGTGCTATGTTCTGCACACTAGACACCTTGTCCGGATCCACATTCAGCCCGTATTCATCCACCACATACCCCAGATATTTCAACTGAGAGCGGCAGAATTCACACTTACTTCGTGACACTTTCAACCCGGCCTGCCTCAGTCTCTTGAGGACCTGCTGTAGTATTTCTAAGTGTTTGTCGAAATCCTGAGTCACGATAATTATATCGTCCAGATAGACAAACACAAACGGTTCTAAGTCCGGGCCCAGAACGCTATCGTTGAGTCGCTGCCAAGTTGCTGGAGCGTTTTGCAACCCGAAAGGCATTCGAATAAATTCAAAAAGACCTCTACCAGGAACTGTGAACGCCGTGAACTTCCGTGATTCTTTTGCCATGGGGACTTGCCAATATGCCGATTTGATATCCAGCGATGTCAAAAATTTGGCGTTCCGCAGCTTATCCAATTGTGCAGAAACGTATGGGAGCGGATAGGCATCCCGTTCCGACACCTTATTTAGCTTACGGTAGTCGACGCAAAACCTATACGTCCCATCCTTCTTCTTCACCAGGACAATGGGCGAGGACCATGGACTCGTCGATGGTTGAATGATACCGGCTTCCAACATCTCACTTAGTTCCTTGTCGATTTGCTTCTGCACAACTGGAGAAACTGGGTAGTACCTCTGTTTAATCGGAGGTGACTCGGTGTGTATGGTATGCTCTGCAACATTAGTGCAACCGATTCCCTCACCAATCATCGCGAATTCGCTCTCAAGTAATTGATGAAGGAAATGAGGCGGCGGATGCCCTAGCAAAACAAGGATCTGCGGCACCTTTCATTGGCCCAGAACCCAGAGTTGCTCTGGGGAACGGCATGATTGGAGCGAAGGTTGGGAAGTGGATGGACTCCATGCATCAACAAAGATGGCAGGAGCTAGTCACTTGCAAACAAGCTCGGAATGCAATGACCAGCCCTTTAGGCAGGGAAGCGAGAAAGGTACTTAGTTATAAACGGAGTACCCTAAGCTGGATAGCTGCCTTGGTCACAGGGCATGGTAATTTTAAGGCTCATCTGGCCAAGATGAAAATCGGGAAAGATGACGTTTGCAGGCTATGCCTGGAGGAGGCCGAGACGGCAGCACACATTGTGTGCGAATGTCCAGCACTGGCTAGCACGAGGTTGAGGATCACAGGCAAGCACACGATAAGTGTAGAAGCCATGAGTGAACTCAGCTTCAAACAAATGCTAGCAATAACACGGGACTCAGTGATGAAGAAAGAGGTCGACAATTATCAGTCGACATCTGGAAGTCACTGATGACCGGGAGGGGGCGAAAAGGGACCCAAACGTTAGTGGTCTGCTTCGGCTATCCCCCAGAGTATATAATATAATATAATTGATGAAGCTGCCTCTCCTCCGTTTCTGATAATGCGCTTCTTGCCTGCAGTTGGTCCCCCTGTACTTCCTCCAACGCCGAAGCAAATTCCCATCTGTCCTCCCTCAGGTTCATCACCACCCCAAATTGACGGATGAAGTCGACTCCGAAGATTGTCTCGATAGGCATAGATTTGACGATTAGTACTCTCAGCCACTTAGTCCGGTCCTTTAGTTGAACAGGTACTACTGCCATCCCATCCACAGAACATAAACCTCCATCTGCTAATCTTACTGCTTCACACCCATCCCGTCGCAGCTCAACTCCCAGATGCTCTAGCAAAACCCAACCTTTACCCCCAATAATGGTCCTAGAGGCGCCCGAGTCGACCAAACCGGATAAATCCTTCCCAAAGACTTCAACGTTCAAATGTGGTCGACAATGGTTTTTTTTCCGTCCAGCACAAAGTGTACCGTCGGCTGGTCATTCTGCTCCTGGTTTTGCTTTTCCCTAGTCTTCGTCTTACTCGCTATAAAATTTGACGGCCCAATTGCGGCTCCTCTTCGTTTCTTTCTTCTACTCACCCGACCGCTTAGTGAGCAGAACTCCCGTTTCCCGAGTCAGTGTTATGGGAGTTATCCCCCTGGCGATCACTAACAGCACAATTAGGACAGTTAGCCCGTACTGCGCCCTGTCGACCACAGCCATAACATCTTATTTGATCCCTGCAGTATTTTGCAATATGTCCCGGCTGTCGGCAATTCCAGCATGTCACTTGATTCGCTACTGCATGGACCGGCACTGATGATCCTGGCTTAAAATTGCCACAAAATGCCAAGTCTGGCTCTAGTACCCCGCGGGAATTCCGTGACGGAGGCGGGACGAACGCCTCTACTGAAGCTCTCGTCGCATCTAAAGTCCTGCCCAGCTTCACCAAATCGGCAATAGAGTCTATTTGTATCAAACTCAATTGAGTCTGATAAAACGGCGATAAGTTTTTTTGGATAACCCCGAGTTTCTCGTTAATGGCTGGCGTATTCGACAATCTCCGGAACAAACCCTCCATTATGGCGACATATACGCCGATGGACTCACCCTGTCCTTGCGTCCTCTGACGTATTTCCGTCCATAATCGATCATCGTAATTTTGAGGCAAGAACTCTGATCGCAACTCTTGGACGAGTTCGTCCCAATCCGTCACTAGTCCTCTATTTGCTCGAAACCAAATTAGAGCTTTTCCTTCGAAAAGCTCGACAGCCGACCTAAATAACTGCTCTTTAGGCAAGCCTTTTGCCTCGCGGAGCTCCTCAACCCGCTCTAAAAATGCGCTCACTGAGCAAGGGGTATCGCCTGAAAATTTTAAGTTCCACTTCGAAACGTCACACTTTGTTAACATGGGTGCAACAAAGGTTTGCGAAGTGGATGGCTGTTGTAAGACGTCCCCCGCCTCCTCAACCACTGGTATTGGAGTAGACGCAGTTCCCGCACCTGTTCTCGCCACGGGTGTCATAACTGCATCCCGACTTCCACCTCCACAACTGATTTTTTCAAGTGTCGGTTCTGCGTCTTCCTCTTCCGTATTTGGTCCCTCAGCTTTCTCCAACAGCTCTCCGTATAGTCTGACAAAAATGTTTCGGATACGTTTCTGTCGAGCGCACTGCGTTCCCTCGAGGGTCACATCAAATTGAACGTTATCTAATCGACGCAGTCCCCACTCCAGCTTTGATTTTATTTTCAGGAAATCCCCGCATTGGTTATCCCCCGAAAAACACAACAACAATTGAGAGATTTCCGCAGCCTTTGTTTCGACCGCATCTAGATCCTCCACTGAAGTGAATGGGTAATTTTTGACGATCAGAGACTGATTTCTATGAATCTCCGACCGTAATGCCACCCGTAATACCTTTCGCATTGCATCGACGGTGTCCTCTGCCTCCAGATCGCGGATTACCAGCTCATAGGTCAATTCTTCTTTGTTGAGCCGGTTCAGCAAAACTTTTTTTGACTGAGCCATTTCAAGTACTACTTAACAACTCGCTACAAGACGTGTACCGACAATCACTAGTCTACTTTACAACAAAAAAAGAAAAAAAGAAAAAAAGAAAAAAGAAAAATATCGCGTTTTTTTTTTTCACTTAACTCTACCCCAATAAAACGTTGGGCGCCAATATTACGTTCCCCGTCGGCGGTATAACGGCTGTCCGACCGGCTCAGTGAGGAGGGGTCGTGGGCGCCACGTACTTTCAATTTACTTGAGCCGCCAGCGATTTAAACTCTTTTCGCGTCAAGCACGAACCCGCGAATTCCAACGCTGCACCACTGACTGGGAATCGTTTAAGTTAAAACGCGACAATCTTCTCGCAAAACGTTATAATTTATACACTATTTCGGAACTTACTTACTACTTAGAATGGAATCGACCGGTCGCGATAACTCTACTTATGTTAACACTTAGCCACTAAAATTATCTTATCCTTAAGACTACCTACTATATAAAATTCACCTACCTAGGTGGCGGCAGCTAACACTATGCTAAATTCGTTTCCAACATCAATATCGAACTCAATCCTCCGTAGTCATCACCTTCCGTCGCTGCGATGTCGTCTCTCACTACGTGCGCGGTGGGACATCCCCGTACTCGATATCGCCTTCCACTATCTCTTGTCTTAAAGCGCGTTGACACGATCAAACTACGGTTTGACAAACCACCTACTTGAACGTGTCAACCCCTTGTCAAACTGGTTTGATGTCTTGTGCTTCTGTCAAATCGTAGTTGGACGGTGCTCAACTTTTCATCAAATTCTAGGGGGTATTTTTAGTTTCCGGGGCCCGGGGTGAAAAAATCGTTTTTCACTCGGATTTTTTGTCACTTATCACTCGCGTCACCCTAAGACTCTCAAATTTGCAAAAAAAAAAAATTTTTTTTTTAATTTTTAATTTTTTTTTATTTCTAATCTTAATTTTTTAATTTTTTTCCTTATTTTCTTGTTCTAATGATTTATACTGAGTGTTTGGTGTGTTTAAAATTGTTGCACGCAGAGCGAGCGAAGCGAGCGTTCATGTTTGTGCGATACTGAGGGTTGCGATCCCTTAAGCGCGGAGCGAGCGTAGCGAGCGGAGCCCACGCAAGGGGATTTGCGAATATTTCAATTTTCCATGCCTCCAATATTCCAAACACTCAGTATAAATTATGAAAAAAAAAATTAAAAATAAAAAAAAATTAAAACTTAAAACAAAAATTTAAAAAAAAAATTAAAAAAAAAATTTTTTTTTGCAAATTCTTGACTTTTAGAGTGACGCGAGTGAAAAGTGACAAAAATCCGAGTGAAAAGTGATACCCCCAGCCGGGGCCCCGGAAACTAAAAGGTTGCCCATCCGCGGGAAGCAACTCGAGTGCGATCATCTGTGCCTTACGCCGCATTGCCCATCGCCTCTCTCCTATCCGTCAATTGCCTGATAATCGAGGATGTCGTGACGTCGGGCTCGAGTATTTTGGGCACGATGAAAGATCTACGAGCGAAGGGCATCCGGTCACGGACGCGGTGGTTGTTGCCGATCGGGAACATCAGATAAGTATCTCATATAATATAGTATTTATTATTCCCGATACTTTGTGGTTTTGTTACTTTCAGTCGGGCAGTTGGAGACCGCCGAGGCGCCGAGACACAATCGTCGGAAGTTGGACGCATCCGGTAAGTCATCCCCTATCCTACCGCCACCCCCCTAATTGCCGCCGATAAATTAACCTGTCTATTCTTTTACTTACAGACTACCTGACTGTACGACGCAGCGAAACGAAAGTGCGACAGCGTAACAGATGTACAATAGCTAAACCACTGTTTAAATCTATCGATTAAATGTAAACACAGTTTAAAGTTAAACAGTCGTCGGTGGCCGTTTAATCAATGGATTAGCCAATTGTCATTCTGTCGTCGTGCCATTCTGTCGTTTTGCGACTGAAGTCAAGAGTTTTAGTGCCTGCACATCCAAACCCTCGCGGGGCTTTTGACGTGGTACAAATATCAGAAACATTAGCATAGTCTTAGCTCGTGAACGCAGAGTTTTCGCTTTTCAGAAATAAAAGTTTTCGGAAATGGGTTCATTAAATTATCTGTGTCTAGTGTTTTCACAATTTCCCAAATCCTATTATTATTCGCATATTTTCAAAATTTGAGCACTCGTCATCAAAGAATATGGGCTAACATTTAACCATCTAAATTATTTTCTCAGTGAACGCGCATGCGGTACATAGCGATCACTCTCCACAAACCAGCCCGGTACGCGGTAGTGGTACGGTACAGCGGTACAACTTTACATGGCGGTGTATGCGAGCTCTCACTGCATACGATACGCAGTATACCCCGGCGAAGTTGGGGTATTGCAGCGATACACTTTGTGTACCGCGGCAAAGCTGCGGTACTAAACTTTTGTACCGCAGCCGGCACTATTGATCGCTATGTACCGCAGCTGGAACTATCGATGTACCGTGCTCGTAACGAGGTGGTTTGAATGGGCACGCGGTACACTGCTACCTCTGAGTACCGCTGTACCGTACCGCGCTGGTTTGTCGCGGTACGCAAAAGTGTATCGCTGCAATAACCCAGCTTCGCCGCGGTATACCGCGTATGCAGTGAGAGCTTGCATATACCGCCATGTAAATTCGTGCCGCTGTACCGTACCGCGCTGGTTTGTGGAGAGCTTAATACCGGCTGCGATGCAAAAGTGTATTTCTGCAATTTCGCCGCTTCGCCGTCTGATTTAAGTGCTCCCATATACCCCAATGTAAATGGGTACCGCGCTGGTTTGAAGAAACCTGTGAACGCTGTGCGCTTTTATAATTTTGTTTCAATTGGCTTCGATGGCAGTCATTTGCTGGCAAATGCGCTAGCCATTTACCCATTCATATTTAGTGTATACGTAATGCTTCGTTTCCACATGAACTTATTCGGACGCATTTAAGAAAATGCAATAACAACAATAACGGCATGCGTGCTGTCTTTCGAGGGCGCGTCGTATCTGCTGTTATTGCTTTTTCCTAAATGCGCCCGCATGCGTTAATGTAGAAATGAAGCATTACAACATCGAAAACAAAGAAAAACCAGGCCGAAGCTTCGTTTCGGCCCGGTGTCCGAAGCGTATATACCCTAGACTTGTACAGACCTAGTGGTGATACGAAAAGTACCAATAGGTAACGACCATATGCATTAAAATTGAGTTTCCTATATGGCCAGTTTATAGGGGAGGTTGGCAATCATTCAGGAGGATCTTGACCATTATCAAAATCAATTAACTAACCCATTCTACAAATATTTGTCGAATTTTTCAGGTCGCTAGCTTCATTCTATCGAAAGTTATTGCTTATTTGAAGTTTCACTTGTAGGGGAGGTAGGGGTTCCTTGGGTCGGATCTTGTTCATTATTGCCACCAACAAACAAGATCATGCTACAAACATTTAATCAAAATTTCAAGTCTCTAGCTTCACTTTATCGAAAGTTATCGCTTATTTGAAGTTTCACTTGTAGGGGAGGTAGAGGTTTCTTGGATCGGATCTTGCACATCAATTGCCACCAACAAATAAGATCATGCTACAAACATTTAAACAAAATTTCAAGTCTCTAGCTTCACTCTATCTTAAGTTATCGCTTATTTGAAGTTTCATTTGTAGGGGAAGTAGGGGTTTCGCAGGTCGGATTTTACGTATTTTCAATATTAGCCAACTGGATCCTATTACAAACATTTGACCAAAATTTTAAGCCGCTAGCATTATTTTGTCATAAGTTATCGCTTATTTTAAGTTTCATTTCTAGGGGAGGTAGAGGTTCCTCAGGTCGGATCTAACCCATCTTGAATTCCAACTAAGCCAATCTCACTTCAAACATTTGACCAAAACTTCAAGTCGCTGGCTTGATTCTGTCAAAAGTTATCGCTTATTTGAAGTTGCATTTGTAGCGGAGGTAGGGGTTCCTTGGGTCGGATCTTGTTCATTATTGCCACCAACAAACAAGATCATGCTACAAACATTTAAACAAAATTTCAAGTCTCTAGCTTCACTTTATCGAAAGTTATCGCTTATTTGAAGTTTCACTTGTAGGGGAGGTAGAGGTTTCTTGGATCGGATCTTGCACATCAATTGCCACCAACAAATAAGATCATGCTACAAACATTTAAACAAAATTTCAAGTCTCTAGCTTCACTCTATCTTAAGTTATCGCTTATTTGAAGTTTCATTTGTGGGGGAAGTAGGGGTTTCGCAGGTCGGATTTTACGTATTTTCAATATTAGCCAACTGGATCCTATTACAAACATTTGACCAAAATTTTAAGCCGCTAGCATTATTTTGTCATAAGTTATCGCTTATTTTAAGTTTCATTTCTAGGGGAGGTAAAGGTTCCTCAGGTCGGATCTAACCCATCTTGAATTCCAACTAAGCCAATCTCACTTCAAACATTTGACCAAAACTTCAAGTCGCTGGCTTGATTCTGTCAAAAGTTATCGCTTATTTGAAGTTGCATTTGTAGCGGAGGTAGGGGTTCCTTGGGTCGGATCTTGCCCATTTTCAATACCAACCAAGTAGATCTTACTAACAACATTCCATTAAATTTTCAACTTGCTAGTGTCATTCTATCGAAAGTTATCGTAATTAAAAGAATATTTAATTTTTTAAATTTTGTAGGGGAGGTAGGCATTTCTTTGATCTGATTATGCCCAACTTACTACAACTCAAGCAGCTTCCCACCTAAGGGTTACATGCCAAAAATCAGGTGTCTGCGTCAATTGGTTCAGGAGTTATAGACAAAAAACTTGAAAAGTAGGGTAGTACGGGGCTCTTTGTGAGAAAATTACCGTTAGGTTTCAACCGATCGATTTTATTTTTCCAGGAGAGTATAAGATTATCCTCGCGAGCATTGTACCAAAGCTAGAGCTTTTCATGTTTATTTAATTAGGAGTTATAGATACATTTAATTATTTTACATATGTAGGGGAGGCAGGCGTCCTCTTGGCCTGATCACGCCCATTTCCAATACCAACCAACTAGAACATACTTGCAATATTTGATTAAAATTGCAAGGCTCTAGCTTCATTCTATCGGAAGTTATCGTGCGAACGGGCAGACAGACAGACGGTTACAGACAGACAGACAGACAGACAGACAGACGGAGAGACAGACAGACATGGCTTAATCGAATCAGGAGGTGACGCTGATCATTTATATATATACATTGCTATACCTCCGGAGCCTCCTTTAAGGTGTTACATATTTCCGTCGTGACAAAAACAAGATACCCTATACTACAAGTCTAGGGTATAATCACACACGCAATTAAATTGTCCTTTGGTTTGTCGTGGTTCTCAAACTTTGTTAAACTGCTGTTTAATCACCATCAATTGGTTAAACGGCTGTTTAGCCAAACGTTCGTTAGAATGTATTGTACAACAGGCTAAACACGAATCGTTGGTTAAACGGAGATTCAAGTTTAAACTACGTTTATCTAATTCTCTATTTAAACTATGAATTGTTCACCCAGCCCTAAGGGCCGGATGTACAATCGTCGTTTAAACGGCATCTGTTCCTTAAACTGCCGTTTAACCAACTGACTCCGATTAGGTCTGACGTACAATAGCTAAACCACTGTTTAAATCTATCGATTAAATGTAAATGCAGTTTAAAGTTAAACAGTCGTCGGTGGCTGTTTAATCAATGGATTAGCCAATTGTCATTCTGTCGTCGTGTCATTCTGTCGTTTTGCGACTGAAGTGAAGAGTTTTAGTGCGTGCACATCCAAACCCTCGCGGTACTTTTGACGTGGTACAAATATCAGAAACATTAGCATAGTCTGTGCTCATGAACGTAGAGTTTTCGCTTTTCAGAAATAAAAGTTGTCGGAAATGGGTTCATTACTCGTAAATTATCTGTGTCTAGGGTTTTCACAATTTCCCAAATCCTATTATTATTAGCATATTTTCAAAATTTGAGCACTCGTAATCAAAGAATATGGGCTAACATTTAACCATCTAAATTATTTTCTCGGTGAACGCGCATGCGGTACATCGCGATCACTCTCCACAAACCAGCCCGGTACGCGGTAGTGGTACGGTACAACGGTACAAATTTACACGGCGGTGTATGCGAGCTCTCACTGCATACGCGGTATACCGCGGCGAAGTTGGGTTATTGCACTATTCCAGCGATACACGTTGTGTACCGCGGCAAAGCTGCGGTACTAAACTTTTGTATCGCAGCCGGCACTATTGATCGCTATGTACTGCAGCTGGCACTATCGATGGTATCGTGCTCGTAACGCGGTACACTGCTACCGCTGAGTACCGCTGTACCGTACCGCTACCGCGTACCGCGCTGGTTTGCCGCGGTACACAAAAGTGTATCGCTGCAATACCTCAGCTTCGCCGCGGTATACCGCGTATGCAGTGAGAGCTTGATACCGCCATGTAAATTCGTACCGATATACCGTACCGCTACCGCGTACCGCGCTGGTTTGTGGAGAGGTTAATACCGGCTGCGATGCAAAATTGTATTTCTGCAATTTCCCCGCTTCGCCGTCTGATTTAAGTACTCCCATATACCCCAATGTAAATGGGTACCGCGCTGGTTTGAAGGAACCTGTGAACGCTGTGCGCTTTTATCCTTTTGTTTCAATTTACCCATTCATATTTAGTGTATACCTATACGTAATGCTTCGTTTCCACATGAACGTATTCGGACGCATTTAAGAAAATGCAATAACAACAATAACTGCATGCGTGCTGTCTTTCGAGGGCGCTTCGTATTTGTAATGAAACTCCGACGAGACAGTTGATATGTCGAGGTGACACTTCTGAGCTCGCACCTGCTAGTAGGCAGCTCGGTTCGTGAGATGCGGGTTGGGGTAAGGGAAAACGCTCAGAAATACCGGTCACTCAAAGTCATTACTATGAAATTCAGGTGCGGGTATGCCTACTGAAAGCCAATAGCTGACACAATAACCAAAAGACCTAAACCTTGACGAGAAGGAGGAAAGAGAGAAAAGAAAAAAAAGAGAAGGGAGGACCCCCGACTTGAGGGCCGAGTCCCTATATTGTAGCCCCAGCATCACACACGCCAACAGAACCAAAAGATATTTATTTGGGTTTCTGTCCGAACAAAATTCGGTAACTACCCCATGTTGATGATATCTTAGCGCGTGCCGAACATCGCACGTCCCACCCAAGACACCCCCTTCACAAACATACTAGTAACAACACATTGTTTCACGTACACTCACAAATTATATTTTTCATAACCAAATTAGGTATTTTACCTCACAATATTATTTTTTTTCTTTTTTCTTTTTTTTTCACATATATATATATAAAAATATCAAAAAAAAAATAAATTAATTTTTTTTTCTTTTTTTCTTTTTTTCAATTATTTGTTCCCCCAATATATGTACGTTTTCTTTTTTATATATGTATTTTTACTCACGGTTACTTTTCTTTTTTTTTCCTTGCAGATCTCCGGTGGCGGCCGCTACGGGATGATGCTGAATTTTGGAGGCGTATACGTTACGTTGATATCTGTCGCGCTCCCATACACCAGAGGAACAAATTAATTATTATTAAATTACCAAGACAAAAAAAACTTAAACATTAAAAGGTACAAGATACACTTAGGATACAAACATAAATATTACATGTACTAATAAATATTACAAATGATGACACTACACAAATAATTAAATTTTTTCTCCTCTGCTTCGACGCGGCTTACTAAGTGGCGGCCCAGTTTTTGGGGCACGTGGCTCGGGCTCCGGCGTCCGCTCTGCGGCCCCAAATCCAACACTGACGTTAACCTTTTTTTTTCTTTTTTTTTCCTGATAGCCTAACAAACAATCCGGGCCAATTCGGCGAGCCGGTGTTGGCCCCCTTTTGCTCTTGATCGAAGCTCAGGGCGTAACCAGACATCAAGTGCCCCAAATTGACCAGGCACCCGCTGTTCAACGGCCCGCGACACCCGATACAGCCGGAGGCCTACAATGCAACATATATACAAAAAAAAACGGGTCAAGCACTGCTTTCACTCTTTATGGGTTCTCTTCATATGTTCTAATTATAATTACCTCAAAAAAATATATTTTGCCTTCCGCACAGCCACACTCTTTGTTGCTTCAAGGTAGCTAGGGAGAGCCAAATCCGCGCAGACCTCGGGGATGCTTCTAGCTATGAAATTTTCCTTTTTTTTCTACTTTCTCCGTTCCGTATTTCTTTTTCGATTGCGGCACTCGGCTTCGGCCGTAGTCCACAAGGAGACGGGAGGCTCTGCAATCTAACCAAAAACTTTCACATCTTTCTTCATTTTTTTTCTTCAAGAAAATGTTTACCACTTCGTTCAGGTTTTCCTTATAGGCTATCCTTGCAATTCAGTTTCCCCTTTTTGGTCGGGGCACACAAGGTCCGCCCTTCTCCTCGGCACAGTCAAAAAGACATGTGGTGGCTCGCTAAATTTTCTTGCACCCCACACCGGAACCGCCACTAGTGAGGTGAGGAGAATAAAAGAATTCCACCTCACGATCCACAGGAGAACATATTTTAGAAGAAAATTCCGCTTTGGAGTGTGTTCATTTTCCCATGTCACGGTCTGTGTAGACGATACACAGGCCGTGAATTGGAAAATGAAGTTGACACTTCTTGGCCACACGTCAAACTAAAATGTCAGGCGAAAGCATTAACTGACAATAAATTCAAATTTGAACTTCGGCTACATTACAGGGCAGGCTCTTTCTCTTCAACGACTCCCGATAACTCTCTTCTCCTTTACTTAATTCTAGATAGGAATGAGATTTTGCTTTATTCCTGAAATACAACTTTTACGTATGAAAGTTGCGATATTTGACCTGGCTGCTTCAAACATGTGTAAACCTAACTATTCTAACTTAATTATCCTATTAAACTTAAGAGAGCGTTTCCATGTTATTCCGAGGATAATACAGCGTAGGTATAATCCTAAGACCAACAAAAACACTTTAACCTAAACTAAAGCTAGACTACAAAATAATCCTAAGAACGGGAAAGAAGTCAATACGAAGTCGTAGAAGCGAAAGAGTCTGAAGAAATACTAGCAACGTTTTATATCTTTTTGATTGAATTTGCCAAGCAATTTGCCAGATAAGTCAGATAACAGGTAGTCACCGGTCCCGACTCTTCGTACAACTTGCGCCTGTAGAAATTTTTTATCTAGCTTGACATTGTAATTTTGGGTAAATTTGCTTTGTGAGAAGTTTCTCCTAAGGACAATATCCCCAGGTTTAAAGGTGGAAGGGTTCGCACGCAAATTGTACGTTTTAGCATTGACGTCATGTGCCTTCGTTATAGCCTGCTGAGCTTGCGCACGGATCAGCTCTATTTTTACATCCGGGGTTATGGCTGCAGTTGGTTCGTTAAGCTGGTTTACGTGGCGTAATAAGGCATACATATCCCCATGGGTGATCATACTTTGACCGAACACGGTGAAATATGGAGAAAATCCGATTGCCGAGTGATATGCAGAACGAAGGGCCATATTGATGCTAGATAGCTTCGCATCCCAATTTTGTTGTGAGCGATCAACATAGGACTTGACAGCGGCCATGAGCGAACGATTCACACGTTCAGCGGCGTTCGATTGGGGGGAGTAAACAGCTGTAAACTGATGCTTCACCCCATATGACTCAAGGAATTTAGCCATCACTGCTGATTTAAACTGTACCCCATTATCGGAGATCAGCACTTCTGGGACTCCAAATACGTGGAATATTCGTTGTTCATGAAACTTGATCAGGTTTTCGGCGGTAAGCTTTCGAACAGGTTCCACAAACGTGAACTTGGAGAGCTGATCTAGGACCACAATGGCTCCTATGTTTCCCTTTTGTGATCGGGGGTATGGTCCGATGAAATCTGCATACAGGCGCTGAAATATGCGTTCGGGGATGACGAGCTTACCCATTGGCGGTCGTAACACGTAATTTGGAGCTTTCACCTGCTTACACATGAGGCATGCATCAACGTAGTTTCTAACGTCAACCGACATTTTTGGCCAATAAAAATACACTTTAAGGCGCTTTAACGTTTTATTGAACCCGCCATGCGCACTTAATGGATGGTCGTGCGCGCGGGCCATCACGGTCGGTGTCAGCTCCTTGGGTAACCACAATTTCCAAGAGTTCTCCTCCTCCGTCGGGTCACCGGTCGCATATTCGGAGCGCCTGTAAACAAATCCGTCAATCACCTTTAAGTCCGGAAGTCGATGTTGATTTTGTTGGACTCGTTCAATCAGAGTAGTATAGGCATCGGACTTAAAGTGTTCGGAAGCTAAGTCTACTTCCATCGATGAATCCAAGGACTCTAATGAAATCGCATCAGTAGAATATCCACGAGAGAGCGCATCGGGAACAATATGCTGGCTCCCTTTTCGGTGTTTGATTTTAAATTTGAATGCCTGTAGTTTTAAGGCCCATCTCGCGAGCTTCCCATTCAAATCTGGCAGGGACATTAGCCATTTGAGTGAGGCATGATCGGTGATAATTTCGAATTCATGGCCCTCGACATATGCTCGAAATTTTTTCACTGCCAACACCGCCGCCAGACATTCCTGCTCAGAGACAGAGTAATTCCTTTGGGCAGAATTGAACTTCTTGGACATAAATGCAATGGGAGCCTCAGCCCCTTCATCATCTACTTGTACTAACACAGCCCCAATACCGAACTGGCTTGCATCACAATGGATTGCAAATGGTTTGGTAAAATCTGGGCTGTGTAGTACTGGAGCAGATGTTAAACAGTCCCTCAAATCATTAATTGCCTTCAAGCTTTCTTCTGTCCAAGAAAACTTACCTCTGCGCAGCATGTCTGTCAGTGGTGCTGACAGTGAAGCGAAATTGTGGACAAATCTTCTATACCACCCACACATGCCGAGGAACCGTCGCAGCTGCTTCACTGATTTCGGTAAAGGAAATTCAGATATAGCCTGTACTTTATCTGGATCGGTTTTGATAGTACCATTACCAATCAAGTGCCCTAGGTAACGAACTTGCTTCATGAGAAATCTGCTCTTCTCGACATTCAATGTCAAACCGGCCTTGCGAAAACATAGAGCTATTTCCTGGAGTAGCAAAATGTGCTCCTCGAAGGTTTCGGTAATAAGCAAGAGGTCATCCAAGTAAATGAACACCTGGCAGCGCAAATGTGCTGGAATAACACGGTCCATTAGCCTCTGCATTGTTTGAGGGGCATTGCACAATCCGAACGGCATCGTAACGAATTGATACAATGGCCGACCTGGAACCGTGAAGGCCGTTTTCTCCCTTGACCCCTTCTCGAGTGGTATTTGCCAAAAGGCGTCTTTTAAGTCGAGACTCGTAATATATTGCGCTTTTGGGAGTCGACTTAGGATACCATCGATTAGAGGTAAGGGATAAGCGTCCTTAACAGTGACGTCGTTCACTTTCCGTGCATCCAGACACATTCGGACCTTACCGGGCTTCATCACGAGGGTGACAGGCGAAGACCAAGGACTGGTAGATTCCTCAATAACACCCATCGCAAGCATCCTGTCAATTTCCGCAAAGAGGAGCTTTTCGATGGCGGGAGAGACTGCAAAGTGTCTCTGCTTAATTGGCTTGCTGCCGCCGACATCGATGACGTGTTGTACGAGACTCGTACGTCCTAAGCCCTCAGCGGAAAAAGAAGGAAACGTTGCGATGACCGCATTGAGCTTCGCCTCTTGAACCGGAGTCAGATAGTGAGTATTGGAGTCTATAGCTCTTTGTTTCGAAGACAGGTTCGATGGATACAGAGAAGACACAAACAAATCAGAAGCAAGTCCAAAAGATCGTACAAAATCAACTCCCAGATAAAGATTTTGTGTTAATGATGGAAATATTAATAACGGTACTTTCACCGTTTGACCTCTTAATGTAATATCGGCAAGAACCCTACCCACTGCTGCGTGAGAAGTACCATCCGCAGTTGTCAACTCAATAGGTAACTTTTCATAGGGGTGCATTTGGTCCTCCAAAAATTTCTTGGCCAATTTCCCAGCCAAGCAGCTAATACTAGCTCCAGTGTCGATAAGACCTGAAACTTTATTGCCGAAAAGAGTAACCTCTGCGTAAGGCCGGAGGTCAAGACTTGGTCGACTTGGGAGAATAGCCGAACAGTAGTGTCGCCTATTTTTCAAGACCTTTTTCCAAAATTGCCGCATTCGCAAGGTAGAACGTTTAGGTTGGGATGGGCTTTTCACCAACTCCTCCGCACTGAAAATACGTTGTCGAGCAGCTTGGTACTCCCGAAGCCGAATATGAAATGGTCGAAGTCCAGTAGACCTCGGCCCTTTAGAAGCGTCCAGTGAATTTGAAGATTTCGCCGCATTGGCGACGCCAGGAGTTTTCAGTATTCTCAGAGGACATGGTAACTTCGAAGCTGAAGAGCATGTTACTGAAGAAGTTACAGTATTACAAGGTAGAATGACAGATGGGGGTGACACCTTGGTAGATGATATGAGTGACACAGCCTGGGTCGAGATCACGGACGAGGCATTTGTCATAACAGGAGAAGTAACACTAAGCGTAGGCGCTGTGGTTGCTTGAGAGGTGGTCGTCGAAGGATAAGCATTTATGTGCGGGAGGAGGGTTCCTGATGTGGTGGAAACCTCGTCACTATCGCGTTTTTTGAAACTGCCGTGCATTTTGTACAACGTGTTTTATATGTATTCGGTGAACCACATCCATAGCAAAATATTTTCCTCTCAGCCTCACATTCATCAAACCGGTGCCCTGGCTCTCTACAATTCCAACACACAACTGAGCTGCTAAGAGCGGATATTTCAAGAAGCTCGTTCTCATTCTCCGTACCACAACTCTCCACTATCTCACTAACATTCCGTCTAGATGGAAAATTCCGATACTGCGTCTGACCAGCAGTCAATTCCCGCTCGAAGCATTCCCGCCTATACACGAGAGTTCTAAGATGCTGTACTGAATGTATATTGATATCTAGATATTTACGACGAAGTTCGATTTTCAAGTTACGTTTAAGAATTTCAATCAATTCCCATTCTGGGATAGGGATAGCTAAACGATCCGCTAGCTCCATTATGCTATCGTAGAACTTGTCAAAACATTCGTTAGATCCTTGTTTCCTGTTACGAATTAGCTCCATCAACTCGTAATCAGAAAGACGTTCACGAAATTGATCGCGCAAAGCCTCGCAAAATTGCCCCAGGTGGAGATTAACGATAGTGCGATGGTATCGCCAAAACCAATTGGCTGCCTTACCAACCAACAGTAAATGAAAATACCGAGTAACTAGTTGCAATTGCCCTTGCAAGGTGTGGTGTGCAAGAGTGCGGACTTGCAACAAAAATTTTTCCACCGACACATGTGGATTATCGCCACTAAATTGGAGGTTCCAGCTACTATTTAATTATGCGACCCACTTTTTCGCTGGTAATCCCTGTGGTGGAAGGAGCCCAAGGAGGCGTATTCAAGGAAGTTCCAGGCGCATGATTCAGCAGCTGGGCAGGAACAACCGGATCTGGACGATCTTGCCTGTGAGAACCAAACGAGGAATCTCGCGACGCGTTCGCCACTAGTGAACTCCTCCTAGTCGGGATATACAATACGTCAGAGGCACCTGACCGCGGAACATGGGAGCTAGAGTTGGAAGGCTGTTGCGACAGAGATGGAAGTCTGCGCGAAGAATCTCCATAAGCACTTACGTTTTCTTCCAACATCCGATACGGAGTATCTGGCTCTCGTGACCGAGGACCATGACGAGTTACCGCCACACTGATGGCAGGATTGAACCTCTCTGCACCCTGGACCTGATTAGAACCAGTGTTCGAAAGGAGGTTCCTGTTACTGGCTTCACGATTAACTACAACGGGAGCTTGCGGTGGGTTATCAGTTGGCTGTCGAGATAACGCACTTAAATGACTTCTGATCAGATCCCTAACCAGCTGGGTTATCTGCTGTCTCAACTCGCCATCTAAAGAGCGTTCGACCTCCTTAGGCGGAATTGAGTTCTCCTCGGATCTCTTGTCATTAAGATGGAGCTCTCGACCCAAATCAAATGACCTTTCGCGACTTGTCATTCGAGAAGTTTGAGAAAGGTTTGGATTCGCAGAGTCTGGGAACGAAACTAGAGGATTCGTGTCACTTCTGGCCATAGACCTAGTGACCGGACGATTCACTTTCGGAATAGTTCCCGTCTGTGCAATACTAGTATTTGCTCTTGAAGCACTTCCTTCCAATGACAAGGTAGGGGCTTCCTCTTCTCCCTCTATAGCCCGATTACGGAATATATTTGACGCGGATAAACAACCAGGATCGCAAGGGTGTCTCCAAAGAGGACATGAATTATTATTTGCCAACCAAGTGAACAGGCAGTCCCTATGGAAACGATGATGGCATGGTGTGGCTATTACTTGATCATGAGCGACAAAGTCTGTGTTGCAAATTAAACATTTCATGATTTCAAATTCGTCTAAATTTCTCAATTCCTCAGTGCTACGGCGGACCGCCATGTCGTAGACTGCCACTATAACACTCTCTAAATATTTACCTTTAATTATATTAGGAGGACACCGATCCGTGCTCCCAATAATATGATACTAAATTGAATAGCAACCTAATAATAAGGAACAAATACTATAATTATAGACAAAATATACAATTACTTACGTATTACTCACAGTCACAATATGAACTGTTCTACAACGCTAAACAAATGCAATATTTCAACAAACAGGGGTGTCTTAGGAGAAGTTACAAAACAACTGCTAATGGTTGACCATGGGAAGATGTCTTTAAAGAGTCTTTTGGCTAAAAACAAGTTGATGCTCAGTAGGAATATAAAGATAGAAAAAGGTAAATGGAAAAAAAAAACATAAATTAAAAATCAGAAAGATCAATAAATGTGAAATTCGAAACCGATGCTAAAATAAATCGCACTCGATCAAAACTGGTCATACTCAGGCAAACTAAGCACCACGAGACATGTAATTCCACGAATGTCACAAGCAAAAATAAAAGAGTAGCATCCTCGAAGAGAAAAATTTGAAATAAACTTAGAGGAGTTGCCTTCCAACATAAAGGCAAGGATGCAGTCTACAGAAACCACTCTGTCTATAAAAAGGAAACATTCCCTTTATATAGTATTTCAAGAGAGGTTTAAGACAAAACAAAGAAGGACTCCTGTCAATGAAAATGAATAAAAAAAAATATGAGTTCAAAAAAAAAATGAAAAGAGAAAAAAAACAATGAAACACGACGTTTCCAAGTGTCAGCATTCAAAAAAATTCGAAAGCTGGTATTCGGACTAAGATGACGTCATGTCATGTAAGGCCCAAGGACTATAAATTCTGTGAAGAATCACATAGTCGGGCCCCACGTTGGGCGCCATTTTGTAATGAAACTCCGACGAGACAGTTGATATGTCGAGGTGACACTTCTGAGCTCACACCTGCTAGTAGGCAGCTCGGTTCGTGAGATGCGGGTCGGGGTAAGGGAAAACGCTCAGAAATACCGGTCACTCAAAGTCATTACTATGAAATTCAGGTGCGGGTATGCCTACTGAAAGCCAAGAGCTGACACAATAACCAAAAGGCCTAAACCTTGACGAGAAGGAGGAAAGAGAGAAAAGAAAAAAAAAGAGAAGGGAGGACCCCCGACTTGAGGGCCGAGTCCTTATATTGTAGCCCCAGCATCACACACGCCAACAGAACCAAAAGATATTTATTTGGGTTTCTGTCCGAACAAAATTCGGTAACTACCCCATGTTGATGATATCTTAGCGCGTGCCGAACATCGCACGTCCCACCCAAGACACCCCCTTCACAAACATACTAGTAACAACACATTGTTTCACGTACACTCACAAATTATATTTTTCATAACCAAATTAGGTATTTTACCTCACAATATTATTTTTTTTTCTTTTTTCTTTTTTTTTCACATATATGTATAAAGAAATATAAAAAAAAAATAAATTAATTTTTTTTTCTTTTTTTCAATTACTTGTTCCCCCGATATATGTACGTTTTTTTTTATATATGTATTTTTACTCACGGTTACTTTTCTTTTTTTTTCCTTGCAGATCTCCGGTGGCGGCCGCTACGGGATGATGCTGAATTTTGGAGGCGTATACGTTACGTTGATATCTGTCGCGCTCCCATACACCAGAGGAACAAATTAATTATTATTAAATTACCAAGACAAAAAAAACTTAAACATTAAAAGGTACAAGATACACTTAGGATACAAACATAAATATTACATGTACTAATAAATATTACAAATGATGACACTACACAAATAATTAAGTTTTTCTCCTCTGCTTCGACGCGGCTTACTAAGTGGCGGCCCAGTTTTTGGGGCACGTGGCTCGGGCTCCGGCGTCCGCTCTGCGGCCCCAAATCCAACACTGACGATAACCTTTTTTTTTCCTGATAGCCTAACAAACAATCCGGGCCAATTCGGCGAGCCGGTGTTGGCCCCCTTTTGCTCTTGATCGAAGCTCAGGGCGTAACCAGACATCAAGTGCCCCAAATTGACCAGGCACCCGCTGTTCAACGGCCCGCGACACCCGATACAGCCGGAGGCCTACAATGCAACATATATACAAAAAAAACGGGTCATGCACTGCTTTCACTCTTTATGGGTTCTCTTCATATGTTCTAATTATAATTACCTCAAAAAAATATATTTTGCCTTCCGCACTTCCACACTCTTTGTTGCTTCAAGGTAGCTAGGGAGAGCCAAATCCGCGCAGACCTCGGGGATGCTTCTAGCTATGAAATTTTCCTTTTTTTTTCTACTTTCTCCGTTCCGTATTTCTTTTTCGATTGCGGCACTCGGCTTCGGCCGTAGTCCACAAGGAGACGGGAGGCTCTGCAATCTAACCAAAAACTTTCACATCTTTCTTCATTTTTTTTTCTTCAAGAAAAATATATTATTCGGTAACTTACTTTTTCTTTAATGTTTACCACTTCGTTCAGGTTTTCCTTATAGGCTATCCTTGCAATTCAGTTTCCCCTTTTTGGTCGGGGCACACAAGGTCCGCCCTTCTCCTCGGCACAGTCAAAAAGACATGTGGTGGCTCGCTAAATTTTCTTGCACCCCACACCGGAACCGCCACTAGTGAGGTGAGGAGAATAAAAGAATTCCACCTCACGATCCACAGGAGAACATAGAAGAAAATTCCGCTTTGGAGTGTGTTCATTTTCCCATGTCACGGTCTGTGTAGACGATACACAGGCCGTGAATTGGAAAATGAAGTTGACACTTCTTGGCCACACGTCAAACTAAAATGTCAGGCAAAAGCATTAACTGACAATAAATTCAAATTTGAACTTCGGCTACATTACATATTTGTTGTTATTGCTTTTTCTTAAATGCGTCCGCATGCGTTCATGTAGAAATGAAGCATTACAACATCGAAAACAAAGAAAAATCACACACGTAATTAAATTGTCCTTTGGTTTGTCGTGGTTCTCAAACTTTGTTAAACTGCTGTTTAATCGCCATCAATTGGTTAAACGGCTGTTTAGCTAAACGTTCGTTAGAACGTATTGTGCAACAGGCTAAACACGAATCGTTGGTTAAACGGAGACTCAAGTTTAAACTACGTTTAACTAATTCTCTGTTTAAACTATGAATTGTACACCCGGTCCTAAGGGCCAACGATTCGTGTTTAGCCTGTTGTACAATACATTCTAACGAACGTTTAGCTAAACAGCCGTTTAACCAATTGATGGTGACTAAACAGCAGTTTAACAAAGTTTGAGAACCACGACAAACCAAAGGACAATTTAATTGCGTGTGTGATTTTCCTTTGTTTTCGATGTTGTAATGCTTCATTTCTACATGAACGCATGCGGACGCATTTAGGAAAAAGCAATAACAACAAATACGACGCGCTCTCGAAAGACAGCACGCATGCCCTTATTGTTGTTATTGCATTTTCTTAAATGCGTCCGAATACGTTCATGTGGAAACGAAGCATTACGTATACACTAAATATGAATGGGTAAATGGCTAGCGCATTTGCCAGCAAATGACTGCCATCGAAGCCAATTGAAACAAAAGGATAAAAGCGCACAGCGTTCACAGGTTCCTTCAAACCAGCGCGGTACCCATTTACATTGGGGTATATGGGAGCACTTAAATCAGATGGCGAAGCGGCGAAATTGCAGAAATACACTTTTGCATCGCAGCCGGTATTAAGCTCTCCACAAACCAGCGCGGTACGGTACAGCGGCACGAATTTACATGGCGGTATATGCAAGCTCTCACTGCATACGCGGTATACCGCGGCGAAGCTGGGGTATTGCAGCGATACACTTTTGTGCACCGCGGCAAATCAGCGCGGTACGCGGTAGCGGTACGGTACAGCGGTACTCAGCGGTAGCAGTGTACCGCGTGCCCATTCAAACCACCGCGTCACGGTACCATCGATAGTGCCAGCTGCGGTACATAGCGATCAATAGTGCCGGCTGCGATACAAAAGTTTAGTACCGCAGCTTTGCCGCGGTACACAAAGTGTATCGCTGCAATACCCCAACGTCGCAGCGGTATACCGTGTATCGTATGCAATGAGAGCTCGCATACACCGCCATGTAAATTTGTACCGCTGTACCGTACCACTACCGCGTACCGGGCTGGTTTGTGGAGAGTGTTCGCGATGTACCGCATGCATGTTCACCGAGAAAATAATTTAGATGGTTAAATGTTAGCCCATATTCTTTGATTACGAGTGCTCAAATTTTGAAAATATGCGAATAATAATAGGATTTGGGAAATTGTGAAAACACTAGACACAGATAATTTAATGAACCCATTTCCGACAACTTTTATTTCTGAAAAGCGAAAACTCTACGTTCACGAGCTCAGACTATGCTAATGTTTCTGATATTTGTACCACGTCAAAAGTACCGCGAGGGTTTGGATGTGCACGCACTAAAACTATACACTTCAGTCGCAAAACGACAGAATGGCACGACGACAGAATGACAATTGGCTAATCCATTGATTAAACGGCCACCGACGACTGTTTAACTGCGTTTACATTTAATCGATAGATTTAAACAGTGGTTTAGCTATTGTACATCAGACCTAATCGGAGTCAGTTGGTTAAACGGCAGTTTAAGGAACAGATGCCGTTTAAACGACGATTGTACACCCGGCCCTGTGTCTGCACCTGAGTACACCGGTTGTTGGTGTCCGGTGACATTTGTTGAACTATGGAATTTACTTGATTAAGCAAATTCGCATAGCGATCGGATCCGATGGGATACGTAACTTGCCGCTTTTCAAAATTAGGATTCTCCTGAATCCTGGAATTAACATCAATTTTTACATTGTTTTTGTTTTTCGGATATAGTATTACTAACAAATTAAGAGATATTATTAAAATTATGGCAAAACAATTTATTCCATATGATAGTTTTTTTTTGTGAATTTGAAGCTCATTGATATGGTTTGTATTTTCAGTATTGATGATTGTAATTTCATCTAGAGTCAATTTATCGTTGAAATTTGTCGAATTTTCTTTTGGAGGATAACTAAAACGTTGTTTGAAATTGTGTTTAACATTTGAAAATATATGGTCTAAAATTTTCACGGTACAATTGTTCACATGAAGTAATACGTTTTTATTTAATATCAATTCTCTTCCGTCACAATTTTGGTTTACAATTAATTTATTTGGATTTTTCACAACAATAGTTCTTCATCTAATTGAATAATTTCGGTATTAAAGTTTTTAATCAATTTACAATTCTTACGGTATATACAATGTTTACTAACAGATAATTCGTTAAAAGATTTTGAATTTTCAAATCGGTAAATAATTCCGTTATGATCGAATACAATTTCATTTTGTGAATCGATTTGTTTTTTCATTTCATTAGGCATCGGGATGATCATTTTAAGTTGTACATTTACAAAGGATTTTGGTACTTTAATCGCAATATTTTTGTTATAGGTGGTTACCCCTAGTTTTATATTTTCCATTATATTTATATTGATTTCATACTTTTGGATTTCTTCATCCGTGAGAATATTAGGATGGAAAATGTTAGATTTAACAGAGGCTATATTATCCAAAATACATATGTCAATGATGTGTAGAATAATGTCCGTTGAGTTGACTATTTGCACTGTATCGAGTTGTATTTCAGAGTATCCCGTCTGGTCTGTGATTTCGTTAATGTTCAGTAGTCCGTGAGTTGGTATAACCAGTAATAGCGTGTTGCGACCCCTCCTGAAGGCTTTTCAGATCTTCAGGGGAAGTCTAATAAATGTGAAAGTATATACAAATATCCATATATATGTATATATGTCACATCGCAGCAGGGGACCGGGAGATGGCCCCTTTGCAACATTAGTCGGCTTAATGGCCGACAAAAAAAAACATCCTTTTACGTCCCGGCCAGGACAGCTACTTGGGGTGGGGCTTGAAAAATAATTCATCGTCATCACATCATCATACACTCACTCCCTCCCATTCATCCGGAATTCCCCCATTCTCATATTGACCTACATTTTAAATAAATAAATTAAAGAAAACATTTAGATACATTATTATTATTTTTTTATTTTTGTGACCAACCGAACTTCTGTCAAAAATCGAACATTCGTGCATTACGTTTATTATAAATTTAACTTTTATGCGCATTTACATAAATAAAAAATTAGATTCTGAATGACTGAATCATACAAAAAAAATATTATTACTTATTCTAATAGTTTTTCTTTTCAATGTTTAACATCACTGATGCGAAATGGGCAATATTTAAACCAAATTATCAGGTTCACAAAATAAATCCAAACTATTCGACTGTATTACAAATTTAATCCACAAAATGATCTGACTACACAAACTTTCAATGTTTAACATCACTGATGCAGAATGGGCAATATTTAAACCCTATTATCAGGTTCACAAAATAAATCCAAACTATTCAACTGGATCTCAAATTTAATCCAAAAAATGATCTGACTACACAAACTTTCAATGTTTAACATCACTGATGCAGAATGGGCAATATTTAAACCAAATTATCAGGTTCACAAAATAAATCCAAATTATTCAACTGGATCTCAAATTTAATCCAAAAAATGATCTGACTACACAAACTTTCAATGTTTAACATCACTGATGCGAAATGGGCAATATTTAAACCAAATTATCAGGTTCACACAAAATAAATCCAAACTATTCAACTGGATCTCAAATTTAATCCACAATATAATTCG
The DNA here is from genome assembly GCA_964017055.1 of Chloromyia formosa. Lineage (NCBI taxonomy): Eukaryota > Metazoa > Arthropoda > Insecta > Diptera > Stratiomyidae > Chloromyia > Chloromyia formosa. Next base: position 81,859,604 of record OZ024813.1, on the reverse strand, counting down.
ATCATCAACTTTAAACATCACTCCCACCATCAATTGCACGCCTATCCACCGCACAAAATCAACCCACACCAAAAATGACCAGCTTCCATCCGCGATCCTCTCTATTCCAACTCCTGACCAATTCTGACGACCATAATCCAAAGCCTACGTGACCAAAAACTAAACGGATCGTGTTCTTTTCTCTACTCCGACCCACTCGTCATCAACCCATCTCAAAAAAAAACCAAACTCATTCTTCTTGGACATAACTGGAGCAATCATCGTGTATGTGTGTCGTCTGACACGAAAATTCACAACGGAAAACCATTCCCCGATGGCAATCACATACTCCATTCTCCCAGCAGGGAAAGAGTTGTTACCTTTTTTTTTTTTTTTTTTTTTTTTTTTTTTTTTTTTTTTTTTTTTACATTATTACTACAAACGAGGGGCCGACCCATCCCTGAGGAAGAGTCTCCTAAATAAAAGCCGGGCAAATATACAAAAAAAAAAATGTTTCCAAACCTACAATAAATTCACTTCTACGATGTATCTTTACATATAATTTTTTCTTTTTCCAGAATTATAGTCACCAATACGTCACCAGATTCAATAAAAAAAAACGAAAATATCTCTGCTCTCACAAATTCAGTATACCTCAGCGGAAGGATCTCAAACCAGAACAAACTGTAATCTAAACCATTCCAAGGTCGAAGAACCAGCAAGTTCGGCGCTTATACCTGACCGATGAAGATAACCAACACAGATAATACAGGAAGATTACTTTTGGATTAAAAAAAAAATCAAAACAAAATTCTCGTGTTGCTACATGCTAACCGACAGCATTTATCAATGCTAAATTTAAAAAAAAGAGCATTTTTCAATGCTTACAAAATTACAATAAACAAAGAGTAAAATGGAACAGTATTGATTCTTGATCAATCCCCAAATCCTCCTGAATCCAAAAATAATCCTTTAACGAAAATAATTAATAATTCCTTATCTTATATACTAATACTATGAATTAATGTACTACGCTAATAAATTTTTGGAAGCCGAATTACGGAAATGCAATACAAAGTTTACACAGAAGGTGTACACCAAATAGCTAAATTTTATGAACTCTACTTTAATAGACCTGCAACTATTTGATAAGTGAATTCCAAATAGCGGTGGTGCTTCTCAGGATGGTTACGAAAGCAAAATTTAATATGAACCTATCACCTGAAATGAATATAAGTTGCAACCAGACTCAGGTGCGAATGTCTTGAGCATGATATATACCTAATGATTTTCCTGAGGAATCGGCCACCTCATAGGCAACATTGCCGTTAGGTCGTACTATAACTCCATCAATGAATTTCGGGGCTAATTTGCTGGCGAAATAATCCACAGCTGAGCTTTGCACATGATTGCGCACCAAAACCTTTTGGCCAATTTGAAAAGATCGTGGTCGACTCCGAAGATTATAACGGCGAGCACCTTTAAAATAAGCCTCCGTCAGTTTGGCTTTAACTTGATCTTGAATAAGACGTAAACGCTCTATATGAGGCGATAATTCAACTGCTCCATCCTCAAAGGCATTGAGTTGTCTCAATAATTGGTATTGAGAACCGTGATGAATACTTTGATAACCAAACATAAGAAAATATGGGGAACAACCCGTGGACTCATGAACAACGTTCCTAAAAGCAGCTGCGGCATCACTAAGATGAACATCCCAATTTCGGTGATCTTCCTCCACATATGCCCTAATAGATGCTAAAATTGATTGATTAACACGCTCTGACGCATTAGATTGCGGAGAGTAACGTGGCGTGAATATGTGTGTAACCCCATATTCAATCAACAAAGTTTCACGTGCCTTCGAAGTAAACTGCACTCCATTGTCCGAGTGCAAAAATTCAGGCACACCAAACGTGTGAAAAATCAAATCCTTAAGAAACTTGACGACTGAATCTGCCGTGGCTCTAGGCACAGCTTTCAACCATATGAACTTAGAAAAATGGTCCAAAATCACTAACAGTTGGGTGTTCCCTGCCTTTGAACGGGGATAAGGACCTAAAAAGTCTATAAACAGTCTTTGCATAGGCCTTTCGGATGTTCGCATTTTTCCCATAGGAGGTTTCATTACACAATTGGCTGGTTTAATTCTCTTACATGTCATGCACTCAGAAATATACTTTGTAACGTCCTTTCGTAAAGTCGGCCAATAATAATAGCGCTGCAAAAGCTCGATTGTTTTGCGAATCCCAAAGTGCGACGAAGTTGGTGAGTCATGTGAATTAAAAATCAATTTCAACCTTTGACTCTCAGGCACCCAAAGTTTGGTAACTGGTATATCCACATCATTAGGACGTGAACCGGTATTAATATACAGGCGACCATCTCGAATCCACAAATTTTGAAACCGATCAGGCGCTTGACTGACCTTCATAATAAGTTCCAAATACGATGGTTCAGTAAACGCTGTATCCGGTAAGATTTCATCCAAGTGCAAATGTTCAGGTAAAAATGCAAGAGAATGACAAGATCGATTACAAACCACACTGACAGATGCAACAACTTCAGACTCCTTGAACATACGTGATAACGCGTCTGGTACTAAATTGTTGATCCCTTTACAATGCTGAATTGCGAAATCAAAGCTTTGAAGCTTTAAGCTCCACCGAGCCAATCTACCCGAAAGATCTTGCTGAGACATCAGCCATTTAAGGCTGGCATGGTCAGTAATAACTGTGAAGGGCAAACCTTCGATATAAGCACGAAAACGCTTAATGCTCTGTACGGCTGCCAAGCATTCCAATTCTGTAATAGTGTATTTCTGCTGAGCGGAAGTAAGTTTAGCAGACATGAAAGCCACTGGGTGCTCTTTATTATTTTCATCCTTTTGGAAAAGGACACTACCGATTCCGGTACTGCTAGCGTCACATTGGATAAAAAATCGCTTAGAAAAATCTGGATTGACCAAAACAGGAGCGGACACAAGTGCTTGTTTTAGTTGCTGAAATGCATTTTCAGCTGCGTCAGTCCATTTAAATTTTTTCTTTCCTTTTAATAAATCTGTAAGAGGAGCTGCAATTGTGGCAAAACGAGCTATGAATCTGCGGTACCAGCCCGCCATTCCCATAAAACGACGGATATCTTTTGCAGACTTAGGAGTAGGATAGTCTACCACACTAGAAATCTTGTTCGGATCGGGCTTGAGAATACCATCGCTTACTATGTAACCCAGATATTTAATTTCAGATTGAAGGAACCTGCTCTTTTGTATATTAATGGTAAGACCAGCATCTTTCAGTAAATGAGCCACTTTTATCAATAATTCAAAATGTTCCTCCAATGTAGAGCTTGTGATAAGTAAATCATCAAGATACACAAATATTTTGTCATGTAACTCATGCGGTATCACTTTATGCATAAGACGACACATGGACTGTGGCGAGTTACACAGACCGAATGGCATTACCTTAAAATGATAAAGAGGACGCCCTGGCACAGTGAAGGCAGTTTTTTCCTTAGACTCATCGTCTAAAGGAATTTGCCAAAAGGCGTCCTTGAGATCGAGGCTTGATATAAAACGAGTTGATTGCAAACGGGATAACAATCCATCTATAAGAGGGAGAGGATATGCATCTTTTATCGTCACTTCATTTAGCCTGCGTGCATCTAGGCACAGGCGCACTTTGCCAGGCTTACGCACTAAAGTGATAGGAGCACTCCACGAACTATGACTCTCCTCTATTACACCGAGTGCCAACATTCTGTCTAATTCCTCATATATCTGTTTCTGTATTATCGGGGATACAGCATAATGACGCTGTTTGATAGGTTTGGCCTGACCAGTATCAATGTGGTGAGATAACAGATTGGTTTTTCCCAATCCAAGAGAATTATAAGAAGGAAATCCTTTTATTATTTCCTGTAGTCTAAAATTATCCTCCGGAGATAAATTAGAAAACGTAGGACCGTCAAGAGATTGTGAGGGCACCACTTCGCAGACTGTTGGATTTTGATAAGGCACAATGTTGAAAGCTCTCCAGAAATTAATACCTAAATATAAGGTACCTGATAACTCTGGCACAACCAAAAATCGTACAGACCTGATAGAATCCTTAAAACTAACCTCAAGGTCTATATAGCCCAAAGCTGTGACTTTTTGTCCGGATGCTGTACTTACATTTGTTCGAAAATTGTATAAACGAGAGGACAACCCAAGTTCATCCAATATAGACAAAGCCTCTCTTCCAAAAACACTAATGCTAGCCCCACTATCCAAAAGACCAACAATCCCACGATCCCCAATAAAAATCTCACAATGCGGCCGAGAATCTCCCGGGACAGATGACGTAATAATGGAACTAATTGCACTCTTGTACAAAAGACGAATGTCATGAAAATAACGATTTGATCGGGTACGACGGTTTTTAGCACGATTACTAGAATGACTAGAGCCATAGAGAGGAGTGTTACTAATTTTAGAAAAATCTGAAGATGAACTGGTAATTTCAAACTCCTCCGAACTATCCTCGAATGTGGTTAATATAACATTTTGAGTATCAACATCTACTGACTTCATTGTTTGAACTGATTTGTGACACATTTTTAATGAAGACTTCACATAATCAGAACTATATGTTGCGGAGTTTAACGCTGATGATGCAGCTCTGGGTCCACATTCGTGGCCGCATCCACTGTCTTTGATACCGGGGGCAGAAACAATTTTGGTGAAGGAATGTGATGATTCCCCGGGTTCCTCACATTCCTCATCACGTTTCCCGAACACTTGCCACATTTCGGCTTCAAAGTGTCCTTGGCACCACACCCGAAACAGAAAATATGCCTTATTGGGAGAGGACAATTATAAAAGTTATGACCCAAATCCTGACAATTCCAGCAAATGTTATAATTTGGAACATTTAATTCGGAATTCGGTACAAAATTACGTGAAGTATTTCCTAAAGGAGCCTTATTTTCCAGAACATTAACATGTGCCATAGGAGCGAAAGACTCTGAACATTCAATCTCGTGGACAGGTTTTCGTATATAAGAGGGACGTTCCGTGGGCTGGTCCAAATTCCAAACAGCCTCTACCGAAATACAACATTGAACTAGCTCTCTTGTGTTGACAAATTGCCGACCAGCCAGATGTTCACGTAAACGTTTCGACATATTTCTAAAAAGAATACATTGCATGTCATAATCATGAAAACTATGCCGCAATTCCAAAGACATAGTTTCTATACTATCATAAAATTCTATGAATGATTCATTGGCTTTTTGCAAACGAGAATCAATTCGCCTACGAATATCTACATCTGATTGTGTAGAACCAAATCTATCCGTTAAAGCTTCCTTCAGCTTAGACCATGAAATATTGGGTGAGTTTAGTTCATGGAACTTCCAATACCAGTCACTGGCATAGCCACGCACTAGTAGATGGAAATGTCCTGCCAATTCAGACAAACTCACATTATGGGTATTTGCCAATACCAGTATCCGATAAATAAAAGAATTAACTGGAATACTATTATTCGATCCATCAAAGTATATGCCCCATTTAGACACAGGCAAACCAGATTGTCTAGACCTATAATTACTATTTACACGTGAAGACAAAAATTCAGAATCTGGAATATGAACCTCAAACTGTTGTTGGTTGTCAATACAGGGAACGTTAACTGAAACTACTTCGGGTGGAACATTATTAACGAAAGGGTTATGGGAAATATTATGATTATCGGCAGACACTGCAGGTTGATTTCCAGCTGAAGAACCTAAACCAGTATCTCTAGTTTCACGAACGTTTCTCTTAGGAGTATCCATGACTTTAGGATTATTTATAGCAGGAGTAGAAGCGAATTCAGGTCCAAAATCACACGGGCTTCTACGCGAATGCCAGGCCATAATTTGGTATTTTATATTATATTTAATAGTTAGAATCAGATGAACTACGTTATAAAATAGAGACTATAGAAGAAAAAAAAATGAACATACTAACCTAGACAACATTAATATTGGTTTTAACCTACGAGTATATACCAGAAAAACTATCAACAAAAATGCTATTGATATCTAGAAGAATTTATCAAACTGATGAAGTTAACAAACTTGAAACCAGTGGATACGCGTGCGCAGATTGTTTTACGATATGGATGCGAAGTTGAGTCCAGAAGCAGCAAACGTGAAAACTTGATCAGACGAAATCTATGGTTTAAAATTTTTTTTTTCTGATTAGTAAATATATTTGATAAAGTTATTAATTGAAATAATGAACAATAACAAATGTAAATTATTTAAGTAATAAAAGAAGACAGATATGTATTGTATTTTACTTTTTTTTTTCTTTTTATATGCAAACTTCAAATTACAGAGACAAGAGAATCCCGGATGAACGAGATGCGAGGAGTATTCAACAAAACACAAAAAAAAAACTGGATGTAATAGGTCCATTTCCAATCCTTCCAGCAGAAACAACACTCTCAAATAACTTATTCCAATCAAAAAAAATGAAAAGGAGTCAAAACGTCTCGCGTCGAATATACCTCTTCAATTTGACGAATTACAAATTATTTAGTTTAATAACTCCTTAAATCAAAACGTTTTAGTCGAATAAAGGCCGATATGACGTGTTACGTTTCCGTAAAAAGATTTTCAATGACGAAGTTATATGTTGCTCATACAAAAATATTGGGCGCCAGCCACGATGTGAACTTTCACTCTAGCCGTGAAAGCTACTGAACCCTACCACAAAATTCCCGAATACGCCACCAACTGTGACAATCAAAACAAATCCACTTAAGTGAGCTACAAGCTCAGGCCACAAATCTTGGGCGCCATTTGTTGCGACCCCTCCTGAAGGCTTTTCAGATCTTCAGGGGAAGTCTAATAAATGTGAAAGTATATACAAATATCCATATATATGTATATATGTCACATCGCAGCAGGGGACCGGGAGATGGCCCCTTTGCAACATTAGTCGGCTTAATGGCCGACAAAAAAAAAACATCCTTTTACGTCCCGGCCAGGACAGCTACTTGGGGTGGGGCTTGAAAAATAATTCATCGTCATCACATCATCATACACTCACTCCCTCCCATTCATCCGGAATTCCCCCATTCTCATATTGACCTACATTTTAAATAAATAAATTAAAGAAAACATTTAGATACATTATTATTATTTTTTTATTTTTGTGACCAACCGAACTTCTGTCAAAAATCGAACATTCGTGCATTACGTTTATTATAAATTTAACTTTTATGCGCATTTACATAAATAAAAAATTAGATTCTGAATGACTGAATCATACAAAAAAAATATTATTACTTATTCTAATAGTTTTTCTTTTCAATGTTTAACATCACTGATGCGAAATGGGCAATATTTAAACCAAATTATCAGGTTCACAAAATAAATCCAAACTATTCGACTGTATTACAAATTTAATCCACAAAATGATCTGACTACACAAACTTTCAATGTTTAACATCACTGATGCAGAATGGGCAATATTTAAACCCTATTATCAGGTTCACAAAATAAATCCAAACTATTCAACTGGATCTCAAATTTAATCCAAAAAATGATCTGACTACACAAACTTTCAATGTTTAACATCACTGATGCAGAATGGGCAATATTTAAACCAAATTATCAGGTTCACAAAATAAATCCAAATTATTCAACTGGATCTCAAATTTAATCCAAAAAATGATCTGACTACACAAACTTTCAATGTTTAACATCACTGATGCGAAATGGGCAATATTTAAACCAAATTATCAGGTTCACACAAAATAAATCCAAACTATTCAACTGGATCTCAAATTTAATCCACAATATAATTCGATCATCAACTTTAAACATCACTCCCACCATCAATTGCACGCCTATCCACCGCACAAAATCAACCCACACCAAAAATGACCAGCTTCCATCCGCGATCCTCTCTATTCCAACTCCTGACCAATTCTGACGACCATAATCCAAAGCCTACGTGACCAAAAACTAAACGGATCGTGTTCTTTTCTCTACTCCGACCCACTCGTCATCAACCCATCTCAAAAAAAAACCAAACTCATTCTTCTTGGACATAACTGGAGCAATCATCGTGTATGTGTGTCGTCTGACACGAAAATTCACAACGGAAAACCATTCCCCGATGGCAATCACATACTCCATTCTCCCAGCAGGGAAAGAGTTGTTACCTTTTTTTTTTTTTTTTTTTTTTTTTTTTTTTTTTTTTTACATTATTACTACAAGCGACATCAGTATAGTTACCAAGGCCTATAAGAATAAACATGCTCTCAGAAATATGTGAAATTAAATTTGGAAAAGGATTCTAATTTCGGTTGTGGTAATTCTTATGAAAGTAATCTTCCTTCTGTTGTCTCAAATATCATCTTTTCTCTCAAAAGTGGAATGTGTTTTTGGGAAAATAGTAAGTCCTGATTTCGACTGATGTATTCTGCAACAATACAACTAATCACTCCACAATCGCAATTATTGTTTTGTCGTGGAGCATCTGAAACACTTTCTTTTATAAAACTTGAAGTATCTATGGGTTGTTTCCTTTTGTCCAAGGACTCTTCCTTCAGGTAATTTTCTAAAACGTTTAATAGTGTGGGGCTTAGAGTTCCCATTGAATCATAGTATTTTATGGTTTGGTTTTTAAAATGTATAATAGCAATACACCAATGTGATTGGTTTATGTGGATTGGGATTATTATGATATCGTATGCAAATATGTCGACCTTTTTAGTCCAGTTCTTTACAGATTCATAGCCTAAACGCTGTAATGTTGGTACAAAGAAAGTATTCATTGAATATACTTTGGGTAGGTTCCTACTACCGCACTGTGCACTACGTTCTTCGATTAGTTTTACATAGAAGTTTATAATTTGATCGTTAAGCCATGAGCTTCCTACTAAAGTTCTAATATCCTTCCTAGTTATGGTTAAACCAAATTTTGATGATATAACCTCATCTTGAGAACCTCCGTTCACAGCTTCTTGAACAATAATTCTCTGTTCTTCGGTTATTTGTTCTACTTCTCGGATATCAGCAAATTTGTGTTTTCGCTTTATGTTTGTTAAACGAACGTTATCCAACCTAGCTTTTCTGTACTTCGGTTGCTCTTTATGCCGAAGTGCCTTATAATTTTTTATGAAACCTGTTGTTCGAGTTTCTAAATAATTCTCACGTATTTTATTTAATTTTTGAAGTTTTCTTTCTTTACACGCTAACACATTTTTTCTGACTTTTTCAAAGTTTACTTTTCTGGACTGAATTTCATGTGGGGTAAATTTTGTTGAGGAATGAAATCTATTATTATAAACTCTAACGGCCTGTTGAATAACTCTTCTTGGTACTACTGTAGTTTGTTTATAAATTAGAAGTCTAAATGTTTCGGCTAACGTACTATGAAATTTTTCCACATCAGCGTTTCCTGTATGACTATGTGGTTTAAACGTGCCATACACACACCGATCGATCGGCCGATCCGTCGCCCGAAATCGATATCGGCCGATGGATCGGCCTGTGTATGTGGAAATCGCACCGATCGGCCGATCAATTTTGATCTGCCGATATTTTTGTGCGATTTTCGTGCGATCGATCGGTGACGATCGATTGGATAGTGTATGTGACTATCGCAAGTGAATGTCAAATTACCAAATTATTAAATTATGAAATTTCAAGGATTCTTATGATTTAAATGGCACTGCAATTGAAATATCAAATATGTGGTATACGAAAATACCACACACATCCAAATAGTTAACAAAAATGAATCTAGGTTGGATTGGGAGTGAATCATAACCTATTTTTTGAATTGTCATTCGTTATCGCATCGCACGAAAATCGTACAGTGTGTGTGCAGTGGAGATCGGCAGATATTTTGTGGCGATCCATCGGCCGATCGATCGGACGACGGATCGGATAATGTATGGCGGCTATTAGTCACATGTAAACTAACACCTTCGGTTTGTAAGAATTCTTTAATTTGATGTGCACTAAAATCGTTATCTCCTACAAGTTTATTTGGTTTTCCGTTTCTGGTAAAGTGTTCCTCAAGGCATTCTACTATTGTTGTTTGGTTTTTATCCGGAAGATAGTAAACTGTACCAAATTTAGAAAATTTATCCAGAATGGTTAAGAAGCTATGTTTCATAATTACATAAATATCTACGTGAATTATTTCATTGATGTTATTAGGTGTTTCGGACAAATTAAATTTTGGTTTTATGGGATTTCTGTCATATTTAACTTCAGAGCATACTGTGCATTAGTTAATTACCAACTGAATTAGTTCTAAAAGTTTGGGAAAATAAATTTTGTTCTTTAGAGTATTAAACGTTTCTTGTATGCCAGAATGCATACTTTCCCTAGTGTGGTATAAAGAAATTTGCTTTACAGCTTCTACTTCAGTTTTAATGTCCTGGGCTCTAATTGAGCAGCGAATAAATTGGATGCTGTTATCGTTTGAATACATTTCTCGAAGTTTTTGCTGTACTACATTATATTGATGGTCTGGAATTTCCGAATAAATACCCGTTACTCCCTTTTTTAAATATCTTCTGAAAATATTAGGTAGGTTTTCAAAATCGTATTCGGCAATGTAGATAACTCTTTTTCTATGGATATTTTCGAATTCTTGAGTTTTATTATTTGTCAAAATAAGTTGGGTCTTATATTTATTTACAATCTTCTCCTTAATGGGTATATGATCAAGTAGCTGTTCATCTGCTGAATGGATTGTAGCCATTGTGGCATCGTCATTTTCTACCTCATTGTTACATAGGAGTGGGAAATCAGAATAAGTATTCGTTTTTTCGTCTATTTCTTTCTCAGTTTCTGTATTTTCTTTCTGATTTTGAATTTTACTTAGAAAATCGGCAACACGATTTTCTTTGCCCTTCACATATTCGATATCAAATTTATACTCTCCTAATTTAAGTAACCATCTCTGATGATGTGGTGCAATGTCTTTGCCTTTATATTTACTTTGCAGATACTTTATTGGCAAGTGATCGGTATATATAATGAACTTTTTGCTATACAAATATGGTCGAAAATAGTTAACAGACCACATTATGGACAAAAATTCTTTGTCTGTAGTTGTATAATTCTGTTCATGTTTATTAAGTGTACGAGAAATAAAGGAGACTGGATGTCCATTTTGAGATAGAACAGCGCCTATCGCAAAGTTCGAAGCATCCGTAGTAAGGTGAAATTGTTTAGAGAAATCAGGAAAACCTAAAATAGGTGGTGAACTAACCAAAGTTTTGAGTTTTTCGAATGCATTTATATAATTGGGATCATTAATGTTAATTTTTGCGTTTTTCTGCAAATACTTAGTCATTGCTTGAGCTACTTTAGCGTAGTCTTTGATGAACTTCCGGTAATAACCGGTAAGTCCCAGAAAACTTTTCAGTTGTTTCTCTGTTTTTGGCAAACTCAGATTTTGTATGACACTTATTTTTTCCGGATTAGGTTTCAATCCTTCTTTAGTTATAATATGTCCTAGAAATTGTGTCTCCTTTCTCAGGAAACTAAATTTATTAACTTGAATTTTCAGTTGATTTTGCTCGAGAACTGTGAATATGTCCTTGATTGCTTGAATATGCTCTTGGAGCGAAGTGCTAAATATTAAAATATCATCGAGATAGACGACGCTATTTTTATTTATGAAGTCTCGTAAAATACTGTTGACTGCCTCTATGCTGGTTAAATGGATTTGGGTTTTTATACTGGTTGGAGTTATTAGGAGTTCTGAATTGGTTGGAATGGTTGAAATTTCTGGATTGGTTTGAGTTATTAGGATTTTTGAAATGATTCGAATTATTAGTATTTTCAAAATGATTTGGGTTATTGAAGTTATTGTATTGATTGGGATGAAAAGAATGTCTGTTCTGATTATTATTTGTCTGTGGATGTCTATTTTGATTATGATTTGTCTGTGAATGTCTATTTTGATTAGGATTTGTCTGCCTATAGTTATTATTTGAATTTGTAAATTTTTGTGCCCTTTCATTTCTGAATTCTTTTTTAATACACTCATCCTCGTAAGGACGTTTATTGAGGATGGCGATTATTATTTCAATATCTCTCTCATAGTATATTTTTTCTAACAGTACTCCCTGGGTAATTTCTTTAACTTTATTCACTAATATGGAATTGACATTACTTAAGTCTATATAGCACTCTCCACCGTAATACGTTAATAATTCTTCAGATTTGATTTTAATTTTTTTGGATGATAATGCTAAGTTCACTCACCCTGTTAACTCGAATGTTGTTAATTTGCCGGTATATGTCTGCTGGTTCCATATCGGGCCTATATCGCCTTTTGAGTGCTTCCTTAATATTGATCCAATTGTCGGTTTCAAGAAGCGAAATAATGGAGTCTTTCGCCTCGCCGACAATTTTTTCAAAATAAATCGCCCTCGTAGCCGCTTTTTGCGTCTCGTACTCTCCAATCCCGTTGAGGAAATATTCGACACTATTGATGAATGCGTTAAGAGATATTTCTCCTCTTCCGGAAAAACTAACAAGGTGACGAACTTCCCGCAGTTTTTTATCGATGGTGGTTGAAGTTGCTTGTTGTAACTGCAGTTGCTGAAGTGCTGCAGCCAGTTGATCGGCTTGATGTTCTTGTTGTTCTCTTTGTCGTAGCAAAGCTGAAAGTCGTTCAACCTCCGACTGTAGCGCTTGAATTTGCTCAGCCATTTCGTCTTCTGAAAAACACAATTTTCTATTCAGACTGAAAAATTTCTCACGTTGCAACTTTCGATTTCTCTCTGTCATTCATTTGCTCCTGTTCGCCAATACCTTATATTCTTTTTCACTTCACTTTTTTTTTTTTTTTAAATTTACAATTCTGTATGGATTGTACCCAGCCTCAGGTATCAGTTTGAAGATCTTAAAGGCTTGTTTCAGATCTCCCACACAAGAAATTGTAATAAATAAATTTATATAAGATAGTCTTTTCGACTTCTTATTGTATCGATTTCATTCGCTGAATATCGAAATAATTTATATTAACCTTTGCGGTTTTTATATTTTATTATTTTATTTTGTTATTAGTGTATTTTACAGTTTTAAATCTTCGCGACTTTTCAACCGTTGTATTTCACTAAATTGGTTTCACCGACTGCGCCAGTTATGTTGTGCCTTGTGGTCGAGACTAAAAAAACCACAACACTCAATTTATAGTTGCGAAATGCACTTTATTGTCGTACTAGACGGACTGACTACACAGATCTTACTGCACTAATCTCCGTGAACTGAATGAATGAATTGATGAAAATCGTGTGGGAAATTACGTTTCCCATCTTTTATAAGTTTAAATGTGCTGACTTAGTGTCTGCACCTGAGTACACCGGTTGTTGGTGTCCGGTGACATTTGTTGAACTATGGAATTTACCTGATTAAGCAAATTCGCACAGCGATCGGATCCGATGGGATACGTAACTCACGCGGCTCAACGACACACGGCGCCCCAACAGTAACCGCCCGCCCGGTGCTACCGTGGACTACGTCGCCACGACCGCCGAGCTGCCACAACCCGCGACACATGGCACCTCCGCACCCGCAGCAACAGACCGGCGCCCCAGCAACAGAGCGGCGCCCCAGCAACTCAGCGACGCCCCCGCAACTCAGCGTCACCCCCGCAGCTCAGCAACTCAGCGGCGCCCCAGCAACTGAGCGACGCTCCAGCAACACAGCGGCGCCCCGGCAACACTGCTGCGCCACAGCAGCGCCCCAGCAACACAGCTGCGCCCCGGCAACACAGCTGCGCCACAGCAGCGCCCCAGCAACACAGCGGCGCCCCAGTAACACAGCATGCGCGCCCACTTTGCGCGCACCCGCAACATTCGCAGCACGGCACACATGGCGCTACCGTGGATTATTCAATTCAATTTTATTGCAATTTATAATTCATACATTCATTAGAATACTGAGTATTTAATGCTTCTCTCCTCAGAAGCCATGCTTGTGCGAGGAGGAGATTAGATATAAAGCTAAGATTAACCAATTATTAGACTTAATGAGACCCAAAATTTTATATAGTATGAAAACAAAGATTATTGATTTAACACATAGTGAGCATGGATATTTGTAATTTCTTAAATGCACTCAGCACCGAACGGGAAAAATCAGTTATAATTAAAAATAAATATCAATGTCATAAATTTTTTGAAAATCGAAGCGGTATTAAAACTTTGAATATATAGCCATGGAATGAGCTTGTCCTGTATGTCTCCATAGAAACAGTGGCTCCAAAATCTGGGTACTAAGTCGACAGTCAGCTAACTCAGTAGACTTACGAAATTCAAATATTGACAATAATTGATGTTTGTTTATGCACAATTCGACATTGTGGTCAACATTATGTCAATATCGAAACGTCAACTGAGTAGGCTGATTGTCGATAATTTGACAAAAATTGACATTTGTTTATGCACAATTCTACAGAACAGTCATTTATCAGTATTAAACGCCAACTGAGTAGGCCGACTGTCGACTTATTCACCAGATATTGGAGCCGGTGATAAACGGGATATGCTCATTCCATGTACTGTATGTTCTAAGTATTAAAATCATACATTTAAACATTACAGTATTTGTAAAATGTTTAACGAATTTTGTTTATTAATATCAGACCTGAACTTGGTTTTTGACATTATATTTTTGACTGAAACGTGGTTAGATTAGCTCGAATTATGAAATACCTGGCTATAATAAAATAGTAAAAGAAAACAAATTTAATAAGTGCGATGGAGTAGTAGTATACATTCGCGATATTTTAATTTATAATATATTAAATGAGGACATCAATGATGTAAATTCTCTAAATGTAGTAATACGTGTGAATGAGGATGATTTTTTGCTTACTTGTCTATATCGTTCCCCAAATGACACAAATGTTGACAATTTTATTGATAATTTGGAAATATTCATTGATGACAACAAACATTTTTCTAATCACGTAATAGTTGGCGATACCAATATAGACGTATTAGAAGGGGGAATGGACAATAACGGACATAAATATCTGAATATGTTATATGGATTAGGTTTTATTTACCATGTGTACGGGTGTACACGTAAATGCAACACACGACAATCGTGCGTAGACCATTTATTCCTTAAATGCAAAAAATCCTCTACCTTAAGTTCAGCTATATATACTACTTACATAACTGACCACTACGCTATTTTTGGAAACATACTATGTACAGCACAGAACTATAAACTAACCGATATTTCAAAAGAAACATCTATAAAACAAACTCTAGATACATCCAAGTTTAAATTCGAACTAGAAAGAGAAACATGGTCGGCAGTGTATGACGAAGAGGAAGCTGAAAAATCATTTGAAAATTTCTACAATAGACTTTTAGAGATTCATAGTAACAACTTAAAAAAATCAAGTAAAATTAGTTGCAAGATGAAAAAACTCAAACCCTGGATCTCTAGAGGGCTAATTATATCTGTCAGAAATAGGGATATAATGGCCAGTAAGCTACGAAAGCAGCCTTTTAATACGGATCTAGTTAACCAATACAAACATTATAGAAATATTCTGAAAACTCTAATTCGCTGTGCTAAGGATCAATATTACAAAGCCAAATTTCAAAGCTGTGGAAATAATATAAAAAAGATTTGGGATATTGTTAATGAGGCCACAGAAACAAAAATTATTAAAGGGAAATTTAATAGTGATATAACTTCTACAGCCGGTGAATTAATTCATAGTCACAAAGAAGTAGAAATAGCTAATAAATTTAATAGACATTTTATAGAAGTTGGCCAAAATATTACAAGGAATATACCGATCATCACAGAAGCAGATCGAAACATGACAAGAGAATATATTGGCCAAAATAATTTGAGTTCATCCTTTTTGTACCCAATATCCGAATTAGAAATAGTGGGCCTTATAAGTGACCTCAAATACAATGTCGCTCCTGCAATGGACAATCTTGAGTCAAAACTCTTTAAAGATAATGCCACTGTTTTGTCAAAGCCTCTGTCACATATAATTAATATGTGCTTCACCCAAGGCAAATTTCCAACACGGTTAAAGCACGCGGTTGTGGTTCCACTGCATAAGGGTGACAATAAGAGTGATATGAACAATTATCGACCAATATCTCTGTTGTCATGTTTGTCGAAAATTTTTGAAAGGGCGATCAAAAGTAGGCTAGTTAACTATTTAGATAAAAACAATATTATCTCACAGGGACAATTTGGATTTAGGAAAGCTAAAAGTACAGAAGATGTTATTTATGGCGTAACGAAAACAATTATGTCTAACTTAGATAAAGGCTTGAAATGTATAGGAATATTCTTGGATCTTAAAAAAGCATTCGATACCGTCAATCATAACATCTTACTGTCCAAGATGAATAATATTGGAATCAGAGGCGTGTCGCTTGATTTGTTCAGGTCTTATCTGGGAGGTAGAACACAATCTGTGCGCATAAATGGCTGCATGAGCTCTCCCCTCAACATAAAGATTGGAGTGCCCCAAGGAACAGTATTGGGCCCTATTATGTTCCTAATCTACCTATATATTAATGATTTACTGAAAATTAATATTACGAACTGCACATTATATGCCTTTGCTGATGATATAGTAGCGCTATATCATGGAGAAAGCTGGAATGAAACATTTGAATATGCCAACGATGGTTTAGTGAAAAAATAGCTTGGCTATCTAAAAATAAGCTTTGCATTAATTTAAATAAAACTGTAGTCATTCCATTTTCTCTCACATCAGCAGGAGTTCCTCCGGATAATTTCAGAGTTTCAGTACATACTAATGGCTGTACAACAATATGTTGTAACTGCCCTGCGCTGCACATTGTAAACAGTACTAAGTACTTAGGAATAATAATAGACCGACATTTACGCTGGAAAGAGCATATATCCTTCGTTTGCAGTCGTCTAAGAAAAATAATTTACAAATTTGTAGAATTGAGATCAATGGTCTCAATTGAACGTTTAAGGATGATATTCACAGCTCTGGTTCAGTCCGTTATAGAATATGGGATCATAGGCTGGGGAGGTTTAGCAACTTCCAATCTGCAACCCCTGATTATATTACATAAAAGAATAATCAAAATTTGCCTTAAAAAACCGTTAGATTATCCAACCATGTTGATTTATTCTGATTTTCGTGTTCTAACAGTTCCAGAACTTTATAAATTCAAGTCACTTAAATTTGTTCATACACACTTGATTGAATTTCCATATAATCTAAACAATACACGACATTTGACTCGGAACAGTACAAGAAAATTACGACGGGAGCCTAGATACAATACGTCAGCTGCATCTAATCATGCATTTTATTCAGCACCAAGGTTATTTAATAATCTTCCAGCAGAAATCATTAAAATCACAAATTTCCACCGTTTTAAAACAGCATTAAAAAATTACTTCATGGAAACGTTACACAATTAAATTTAGCAAAGACAAAACAAAATGCGGGTAAACTCTAAATTCTGGTAATGTCGATCAAAAAGTCTCACAGCACGAGCCTAGCTCATTGTGAGATGGCCTGAATTATTATTTTACTTGTTTACATTATTATATATCTTATTTATTTTGATGCAACTACTCCAACGCAGTTATTTTCTAATTGTTTTTATTTTTAAATTTTATTTTTTTATTTTTATTGGCTAAACTAGTAATTTATATAGTATTATTGTATAATTTAGTAGAATAAGTTTGGTATGAATTATTTGTATTATATTGAATTAGAGGCAATAACGAATTATTATTATTATTATAACTAAGTGGTTACAAACGTATAATAGAAAGAAAACATGATTAACTGTACATTATAGTATACGTATGTGCTGTTCATTATCGTATAGTACGAAAATTCTGTGGAAGTCGCAAAGGGATAGGTTAAGTAGCCAAAATTTTAGTTTTACTTTGAATAAATGTAAATCATAAATATTTCTTCTGATGTCAGTTGGAAGGATGTTAAAGAAGTATGGACCGGTATAGGTTCGGTATCGTTGGGATGAGTGTTTTTTCATGCGTGGAACTATGAGTCTTACATTGTTGTGGCGTGTGTAAGCAGAGTGCGAAATGAAATTTATGTTTAGATGTTTCACTAGGTAACAAAGCGTGCTTTTCACATAAAGTTTCCTTATGTGTATATTGAACAATTCTTCCGAAGGAAATATTAAAGGAAGATGGAAAGCAGTTTTTAATATAATTTGTTGGGTAGTTTTTAAATTTTTTAAGTGAGTATCGTATGCATTCCCCCAAGCTATTATTCCATATTGTAAAACTGATTGGACAAGTGCAAAATAAACAAGTTTTATCTGATCTCTTGTCAGCGTAGAACGTATAATTTTAAAGATATATACCGTTTTCCTTAATTTTTGAACCAGCTGAGCTATATTTGCGTTCCATTTTAGGAATTTGTCAATGATAATGCCAAGGTATTTGACGTTATCTTGACAGGATATTTCAGAGCAGCTGCATGGGCCGCCGCATAAGTGCTGAGCTGGTGATATACAGTTATTATGATGTAATTTAATTCTATTTTGCGTTGGTTGTCCAGAGTTATTAAGTGAAAATGTCATAGCATGAGTTTTGGCAATGTTTAGATGGAGAGCGTTACAGTCGAGCCAGCTTTTTATTGTTTGGAGGTTTACTTCTGCATTGGAGAAAGTTTCTGGCCACGTCTTGGTAGAGGCACAAACAATTAATATACAGTTGAAGCGTCACATACAAATTTTATTTCCTGGACAGTAACCCGAAATATTTATTATTGAATATAACTGGATTCAAACCTTCTTTCAGCAAAGCCAACTTAGCAAAGATTTGAACTATCGTCCGGCATGCCATCTTCAGGGTATATCAGTTCAAGTTATTCAATCATGTGGCGGGATTTTGATTTGAATACAAATTTATTCGAACGGATAAGTGTTTATAAAAGTAAAAATTGGATCTTTTAAACTTGGACCGTGTCGGGAAAATTTCCACATGCTGGGTCTACCGGAAAATATGATATCATTTTCATTTTAGCTAATGAAATGATGCATTATATTTATTATTTGTGTAAATCAAAGACAAAAACCATAGAGACCGGTTTTTCGAAATCACTACCAGTTTGTCTTCCCATACCTCATGTGATAAGTTGAACACAAATCCCAACATAGACAATTCTTTTCTTGTAGTAGTGAATCATCGTAAACGAAAAGTTTTCCATGTCGCTACACATGAAATCCGCTTCTATGTATTTGTTCATCCATTCTAACTAAAGATATCTTTTGAAGAATGGGAATGAGATTGACAATTTTCGATAGGATGGAATTATAAAATTGATAATAAATGATTTTTTTTTTCAAGTGGATCATGGATGTTTGTAATTACACTTGAACATATTTGGGAATATTAAAGCGATATATGATATATGATATCCTTAATGGGCGTCCACCTCTTAATAGGGATTGTAAGGACTTAGAATTTCTTATAGAAATGAAGGATAACATTTCACAAATTAAAGTAATTGGCAAGCAACCTTGTACTATCTATTGTCTTAATGGCCTCCAACTTTCGATTTGTTCAATTCTTGCCATGACTGACGATTTATTTTCGGAATACGAGGATCTTTTCTATTTGTATACTTCAAAGTTAAGTCAAGATCCCCTGGAAAACTTCTTTTCGCAAATTCGTGGACGAAATTCAAAAATCCAAGTACTTACGAGTTTAATTCAATTGTTGCCAAAATAGTTTCTATAAAGATAATATTGTATTTACTTCAAAACACGCTAATTGTGAAGAAGTTGTGACGAAATTTTAAATGTTGATTGGTCTGCCGTTTTACAGCATAATATGTCACAAATCGGTAGTGAATTACATATAGATCAGGAAGATGTTATACGTGATATAATTTTCGAACCAACAACTTCTGAAGACGTATCTTTAGGAAAAGAAGCTGCCGACATGTCAACGCGTTATTTCGCAGGTTACTGCTGTTTTAAACTGCTTAAGTCTCTTAAGATTCCATGTGAAACTTTATGAAGACAATGATAAATCTCAGCGATTCCAAGCCACACGAAATTTCCGAAATATTCTTTATATTTAAAAATTACGGGGAGAACCCTGACTTTGGACATCTTGTGCCACCAACTATTTCTTTAAAATATGCCAATTGCATGTCAACACTTTTATAGACATATTTCGTTCAACTCCCCACATAGGCGATATTAAAAAAAACATTATTTCCAAGTGCAAAGAAGCTACTAATCGATTGTTTCCCGATTGGTTCATTGATGATTCAGAGCATAGAATACAATGTTTAGAATTTTTAATTTTAGTTCTGCTCCGAAAACATTGTAAATAGGAATCACAAGTTGTTTCAAATAATACAATAAAACAACAAAAAATTCGAAACGTAAAGCATTTATAAATGAGTAATTTTATTGACAGTTCCTAATTCTTGTAGTCGTTTTAATTTATCGAAGAAACTTCTAGCTTCTCCTGATGTAAAATCATTATTTCCCATGTATATGAATGTACGGATTTCAGAAGCAACTTAAGCAAACCTCATGCTAGTAAGTTTTTGTATAAATTTTCAAACTAAAATTTTAAGATCTCGTCTTTGTGCACTCTGTGTGGATAAAGACTGCATCAAAATAAAGGTGTTTACGATTAATATTTTCGCACAAACACAAGATCTTAAAATTTCTGTTAAAATTTTTTAAGAAAATTATTCCGGTGTTAGGTTTGATTTACTCCCTTCTTCAGTACATTAGTAAAACAACATAACGTTAGACTTATGTACTGAAGAAAACCAGGACCTTGACTACATTTTTGATGAACAATAGGCCTACTGGGGAGACCGACCATCTAAAAAACGGGAACGCATCTTTTAGTACCTCATGGGTGATGTGGAAACCTACGTTGCGAATTGAGTGATAATTTTTTGCCATTCCGTTCAACGAATAAATGAATAAATATCTGATTAGAGCTTATACTCGACTTGTGACGTAAACATTTCATTTCACTCGAGAAGCCTTATAAATAATTCTCTTTATGATATTATAGTAAGTAGTAGTAGTAAAAAAACAATATTTTAACAAATTACTATTTTGACTGAAATCATCTTGAACGAAATAGAGCATTTGGTTCAATCCTCTGTCTGGAGCTGTAGATTTTCATTGGACTTTCAGCAGAACATCGAGTAAATTATAATCAGATTTTGAAGGATTTACTATACCGACATTGTTACTTGTACAATTTTAATATTATAATTACAATTTACTTGTATTCAATCGATAGAAGCTGCAATTGAAATTATGGTGCGTCTTCACGAGAACATTCAACTAAAACTAGAAATTTGCGCGCAAATTGGCTTGAGTTTTTCGTATGCTTATGTATTTGGACCTGAAAACCAACAACTACCAGGCAAGTTTCATTTTTGATCAGGTCAAATCGATGATGTAAGGAAAGATGGGCTGTTGCAAAAGGAACATGCTTTCTTACGAACCTGGAAACAGAAAATTAGCCAATTGTTTGAAGTTAATTGATATGGACCGCAAATAATTATGTGTTCCTATATAAAATATATATTTTTTTACGACTCTTACTTGTTGAAATATTCAAGGAAAAGAGGAAAACAGACCTACAACTGCACTACATTTTACATTTTGAGAACTGTCCTCAACAATTGTGCAAATTTTCAAAATTACAAGATTTTTTTCCTATTTTTTGTTCTTTGCCTGAATTATTATGCCGAATGCAATAGTAGGCATGTCGCCGAGCGTGTCAACCATGTATAATTATCCACCTACTGTTATCAAAATTTTAAATCTTTATCGGAACCTCCCAACCATACCACATAAAAACTAAATTAAACGGCATTCGCCTGACTGAAGTCACATGCAACATATACGTACGTAGATATATTTCTATTTTGACGCATTAGCTCAAATATTGTCATCCGGATTCCCTAAATTTTCTACCTACTTAAATTTGAACTCAATCGCGCGAAATTGTCGCAATTGATTATAGCTGATGCATGTAATCGTTGCAATAAACCTGTTCCAACAACACCGGCCGTGTATATCGTTCTATATACATACAAGTACCGTGTCTCTTTTTGTATTGAGACGCCGCAATCGACTCAGCATCTTTGGGTCGTTGCGAGGATCATCATACTATTGACTTTATTCCCATAATGCACCTTCAATGAGGCTGGTGCGTATGCACTGAAGAAACACACAATGCACACAATTGTTTTCAGTTATGTAGCGACTGACTCGGGTAACGATCGAATAACAACACGGAGGTTTTACATATAATCAGGAAACAACTTTATTTAGACTGACAAACAGTTGGCTTACAATACCGCGTGTACCGGGTGACGGACCGTGTCGTGTTCCTCTTTTTGTGCGAAGCGATTCCTCTCCGCTGCGGTGGTTGCCCAGACTACATCTGACAGCAGCCGCTACATAACTCCCCCTCTAGCAACTTGCTTGTCGGGTTGCGATGTTGACTATTGGCTTTGACATCTAGGACGACCATATGTTCCTGTTTCTGCTCGCGTCTTGTCGGTTCTGTCGCCAATTTCATGATCATTGGTAATAAATGCCGGCTTCATGCGTTCAATGGATATGTTGGCAGATCTGTCTTCCAATTGAATGTGAAATAGTCGGTCGCTTATACGGCTGAGCACTCGGTATGGTCCGCGATATGGTGCTTCCAATGGCTTTCGTGTGGCATCGACACGTACGAATACGTGTGTACACGTCTGCAGATCCTTGTGCACGAAAATCTTCTCCTTCCTGTGATGTGCTGTTGGTGCTGGTTGCAGCTGTTTCATCTGATCACGAAATTTACCAAGGAAACCTTGGGGGTCGGGCTCGTCGAGATCGGTGAATATAAATTCGCCGGGGATTCGTAGTGGTGTTCCGAACATTAGTTCCGCAGGGGCACATCCAATATCCTCTTTAATGGCATTTCGTAGTCCAAATAAAACCGAGTCGAGAATTTCCGTCCACTGGTTTTTTCCTTTGCACATCAATGCCGTCTTGAGTGTCCAATGCCACCTTTCAAGGAGTCCGTTTGTCTGCGGGTGATAAGCGCTGGTCCTCGCCCTCTTGCATCCAACTAGTTGTGTCAGGGCCGCGAATACCTGTGACTCGAATTGACTGCCTTGATCGGTGGTGATGATTTCCGGGCATCCGTAACGACATACCCATCGTCGGTAAAAAACCGCGCTGATTGTGTTTGCGTCGATAGACTGGGTGGGCACTGCCTCTGGCCAGCGCGTGAAGCGGTCCATCATAGTCAGCAAATATCGATATCCATTTGATGGTGGCAGTGGACCTACTATGTCGAGGTGTACGTGCCGAAACCGCTGCTCCGGAACGGGAAAATTGATGTTGGCTGCTTTCACGTGACGGCTGACTTTACTTGTTTGGCATGGCAGGCACGTTCGTACCCACTCCATAATGTTCTTCTTCGCATACGGCCAGACGAATTTTCTCCTGATCATTTCGCTCGTGAATCGGCCACTGGGATGAGATGCATTGTGGACCATCTCGAATATTTGCTTGCTTGTCTTCGAATGCAAAAGTTTTTTTAGTTCTTCGTCGGCTGATTGGGCTTCAGCCAACTCCCTGCCATCGATGATACCGGGTATTTCGATGGCTTCTATGCGGGATAGAGTGTCCGCGACCACATTATCTTTTCCCGACATATGTTGGATGTTGGTACTGAACTGCGACACGAAATCCAGTTGCCGAGCTTCCCTGGGGCATGCCTTGTCGGAACGTTGCGTAAAACAATACACCAAGGGCTTGTGGTCGGTTCGGATCACGAAATTTCGTCCTTCTAAAAGGTGTTTGAAATGCCCTACGGAGAGATATATGGCTAGCAGTTCGCGGCTGTAGGTGCTATATCGCCGCTCCGCGGGTCGCAGTTTCTGAGAGTGAAACCCTATCGGTCGCCACTCAGTGTCTGAAAATTGCTCTAGCACCGAACCTATTCCCGTATCGCACGCGTCTGTTGTCAAACGAATGGGTGCGCCTTCTCTAGGATGTGTCAGTATGGCTGTCTCGGCCAGACTGTGCTTGCATTCTTCGAAAGCGGCGACCATTTTCGGTGTCCAACTGATCGGTCGCTTGTCATTCTTTCTGGATTCTCCCAGGACTTCATGCAGTGGAGCTTGAATTTCAGCTGCGTGCTTTATAAATCTGCGATAGAAATTAATTAGTCCAAGAAAACGTCGAAGCTCGCAAATTGTCTGTGGTTGCCGCATTCTGCGGATCGTTTGGACTTTATTTGGCAGCGGTGTTACGCCCAAGGATGATACTTTATGGCCTAGGTATTCTACGAAATCCTTTCCAAATTTGCATTTCGACTCGTTTATGGTCAACCCATGTTCCTGTAGACGCTGGAAAACGGTTCGCACGTGTTGCAAATGTTCATTTTCGTCTTTAGAATATATTAAAATGTCGTCGATATAACATTTCGCGAAATGCAACCCCTCCAAGACTTGGTTCATGAACCTCTGGAAAGTCTGGCCAGCGTTTCGCAGCCCGAATGTCATTCTCGTGAATTCAAACAGTCCGAAGGGGGTTGTGATGGCCGTTTTCCCTATGTCGCGTTCGTTTACTGGAATTTGGTGATACGCTCTTTTCAAGTCTAGTGTGGTGAAAATTTTCGAACCATCCACCCACAGCGTATCATGTATGTGCGGCACAGGTGACTGGTCGGGGATGGTAGCTGCGTTCAACCGGCGGTAATCGCCGTACGGTCGCCATTCGCCTGCCGTTTTCTTCGGTGCCATGTGCAGCGGGCTCGCGTATTGGCTACGGGACGGTCTGCAAATTCCCTCTTTGAGCATTCTTTCGAACTCCTGTTTTGCGATTTGGAGTTTTTCGGGCGATAATCGACGTGGTGGCTCTGCGACCGGCGGTCCTTTTGTCTCTATGTGACGTACCGTGCTGTGTAAGGCGCTTCTCGTCCGACACGAGACTTGGGAATTCGGATAGCATGTTACGAAAAATGTTCTCATGACGAATTGCCAAAACGTTGGCAGCTGTTAGACGAATCCTTGCCCGTATATTCGTGTTTGTCGTTCCGTCTATGACTTTCCTTTTTCGAACGTCAGCTACTATTCCGTGGTGAGCTAAAAAATCTGCCCCGATGATCGGTTTGCAGACGTCCGCCAAGTGGAAATCCCATGGGAGATCGCGACCGAGTCCGAGGTCAATACGTAAATCTCGCGTGCCATACGTTGTAATTGGCGTCGAATTTGCTGCGTAAAGTCGCAGTGATAATGCGCTGAATGGGCCTCGACAAGCTGTTCGTGGCATCACTGATACCTCGGCCCCTGTGTCGACAAGATACCGAATTTTTGTTTTAGCATCAATGACGTATAAGCGGTTTGTGTAATGCCGGCTGTCGCTTACCGCCTCTAACGACCGCCGGGCTCGTTTCCCAGTCGCTAGCTTCCCGGCTGTTTTACGCGTCTGAAAACGACAATTTCCTTCACATTTTCGTGCGGATGCACCAAAACGTCGATGAAAATAACAGATGATTTCGTTATTACGATTTCCTGACGATCTCGGCTGCTCGTTTCCGAGTTTGAGATGCTTCGATATTGCGTCGATGGTATTTTCCAGCTGGGCTATTCGATCGCGGTCTGAGTTTGCGTTCTCCGAATGGTCGTCGGAGGGTGTGTCCGTCACGGTGACAGCGTTTACGAGACTCGGGATGATGGTCGCTAGTCGATCTGCCTGCTTCGGCAATTCGTTTAAACCGGTTGTGCCGCTAAGCATTAATATTTCTTGCGTTCTGGGTGGTAACTGGCGCAGAAACATGTGTCGGAGCATCTCGTCGGTGCATGCGTTACCGGAAAGGTATCTCATCTTTTCCGAGATGAGAGATGGCTTTTCTTCTTTCAGATCGCCGTTTAATAGTTTACGTAGGTTGTCCTCGTCGCTTTCGGCAAAAAGGGTTATGATTTTTGCCTTTATAGCCGCGTATTTTTCATTCTGTGGCGGGTTGCGGATGACAGCTGCAACGTACGGGAGGATGGACGGATCCAAGTTCGCGACTACATGCCGAAATCGGGAGGCGTCGCTCGATATATTTGAAACCGCAAAAATTGCTTCGATTTGATCGAACCATAAAGCAGGATTTTCCTTCCAGAAGGGGGGTAATTTTACGGCGGCAACGGCCATTACCATATCTGCTTTCGGTTCGAACCAAATTTTGTCGTCCGGGGGATTTTGAGGTTGGATCGGTTGCTCTTTGTCGGAATTCGACATTTTACCTGGTTCGATTTGTTCTTTTCTGACGGGGTCACCAATTATGTAGCGACTGACTCGGGTAACGATCGAATAAGAACACGGAGGTTTTACATATAATCAGGAAACAACTTTATTTAGACTGACAAACAGTTGGCTTACAATACCGCGTGTACCGGGTGACGGACCGTGTCGTGTTCCTCTTTTTGTGCGACGCGCTTCCTCTCCGCTGCGGTGGTTGTCCAGACTACATCTGACAGCAGCCGCTACAGTTATGATACCCTTAGGGACATCTATTATCGATAATAATCGAAATAGTGGGGATAATAAAAGAAGAGGGCGAATGGTTTCACACCTTTGCAATAGATGGCTAGAGCCTAGAGGGTAGTTATGAGGAATGTTGTATTGGCTAAAATGTTGGGTAGGTGGAAGTGTTGGATAGATGGAAATAATTCACATTCATTTGATATAGATGGCGGTGATGCATAATTTTTCATGGGGAAAATTTGACTCTGCATCTGTCTATTTATTTAATCTGTGGTAGAGGTGAGTAGAACCGTGTCGTCAGCAAAAGCTATTTATTAGATTCATGTTGCATAGGTCATTGACGTATATAAGATAAAGCATTGGGGATAGGACTGTTCCTTGGGGTAGTCCATATGCATGATTGCGTTCCCAGTTACTGAGTGTAACACCAATTTTCACACATTGCTTTCGGCATGATAGGTAGCTGGTAAATAATTGTAAGGGTCTGCCACAAATTCCGATTTTCTTTAATTTCTCTAACAGGATCTTGTGTGGAATAGTATCAAAGGCTTTAGCCAAGTCCATGAAGATTTCCATAGGTTTGTTATCAATTTCGATTTCCGAGTGTAAAAAGTCGCATACTTCTGTTATTGCTCTTTCAGTGCTCATTCCGTTCCTGAAGCCAAATTGATTAGGAGATAGAATGTTGTTATCACTAAGATATTTTTCCAAGCGGTCCTTCAGGCACCTTTCGAATAATTTTGATATTACTGGTAACAATGAAATTGGTCTGAAGTTTAGAGCATTGGTTTTGTCGCCATTTTTGTATATGGGGATGACAATAGCTTCTTTGAATAAGGATGGGAAGGATCCTTCTGTAATACATTTATTGAATATTAAAGCTAGCGGCTCTTTTATTTCATCCTTTATAGCTTTGAGTAGCTCTGAATTTATGTCGTCGATGCCAGAGGCTGATTTACCCAGATTATCAATTTTTATTGCAATTTCTTCTGTGCTTATTCTGTTTAAGTGGAAATTCGGTTGTGTTGGAATATCTATTTGCCCCAGTTGTTGAATAAGCACCGCAGCCCTGTAATAGTTTTTACCAATATTGGTGAACGTTACATTGAGAGTGTTGGCGGCTGACTCTATTGTATTACTCGCGGAGTTTGTGTTTGGATTGATGATCTTTGACCAGTCAATTTAATTAGTGCTACGTCTTCCAGTCATCTCGTTTACTGTTTGCAATAATTTTTGAGAGCAATTTTTACTGTTGTTTATTGTCGTAAGGATGTAGTCTCTTTTTGCCGATACCATTATTTCGTTAAGTTTGTTCCGATATATTCTGTAATAATTCCGAAACTTCGTGTTAAACGGTTGTTTATCCAACTTGTTTTTTAATCTGTCTCTAGTTCTTATTGAACGGACAATTCCTTCTGTCATCCAGGGTTTTAGCGGCCTAAACCTACGTTTGGTTGTGAGAGTGTATTGGCTTTCTACAATAAGTTCTTTCAGTTTGTCATAGAATTTCCTGGTAATAGTTTCAGCATTATCGTCATTGGTTAGTATATTTTGCCAGTCGACATGATGTAGTTTTTGCTTTAGAATAGTTGGATTTGTTTTAGTTTTAACGATTTTATTATTGTCTTTATTGGAGCTCTTCGGAATTAGAGGGACTGTTAATATAAGGGTATTATGGTCAGTTATGGAGTTTTTTAAAATAATCGGAGTACAGTGTTTGTATTGTCTTTGTCGTATGAAGAAATGATCAATACAGGTCGATGAAGTTGCGCCCGTTCGCGTTGGTTTGTTTATTAGAGATGTAAATCCGAGTCCAGCTAAACAGTTAAGGTAGTCATTAGTTGATGTAGAGTCGTCCAAGATATTTATATTGATGTCACCTACTATGAAATCGGTAGAGTTATTTGCTTTTTCTGGAATTATATTGGGTAAGTTATTGATGAAGTTGGCTAAATCGAGGGATGGGGATCTATATATTCCAGTTAGAGACAAGCTAGAATTGTCTTTTAGCTTTATATCTACTTTGATACCCGTTAAAATTTCATTCGAAATTTCTTGGTATGTATATTCGATTGAATTTTTAATGTATATTATAATGCCGTCATTTTTGTTTCTACTTGACTTTGTTAACAACGTCTGATACCCTTGAATGCAAAATTGTTGTATTATTTTTTCAAATTCCACTAGGTAACTATTATGTTGGGTTTCGGAAAGGACAATGACATCAAAATTGACATTTAGCTCATGGATTAATATTAATAGGTCGTGAAAGTTTTTTTTATGCTTCTAATGTTCAAATGAATTATTCTGAATTGGTCTAAATTTTGGCTAATTAACATATTACATTCCCTAACTGAATTAATTTCAATAGTTTCAATGTCATCGTGATCTAAGTAATCCATTGTCAATGAATTCATTATATTTAGGTAGTTAACTGAATACAACTAGAGTTTTTAATTTACTTTTACTATACAAGAAATCTAGACTCTAGGTCAGATTCGCATAGGATTTTATAAATTTTACTATTCTCATTTTTTCTTATAAATATATTACTATGTTTAGTCCATACGAATTTGAATTCATTCTCCCGTGCAAATGTTTTAGTTTTGTATAGTGTGGCTTTAAAAGTTTTTGTCAAATGAGAATTTATGAAGACTCTGTTGTTCGGAAAGCTGTTGTGGATTTTATCAGCTATGAGATTTACTCTCTTCTGCTTAGTCTCCTGTAGCCAAGCGTCGCGATCGGTTGTTGAGTTAAATTTTGCAATAATTGATTTCGGGATATCTCCTCGTGTTTTGTTTGAGAGCCGAGTAAATGAAGTGGGCATTGTATTTAGTTGGATTTGCAGGGCTTTAGCTACTTGCGTGAACACTTCCGATAGATTTTCGTTCCTAGTTTCTGGGATTTCAGAGATTTCTAGTTCGGTGGCCAGAGAATTTTGCTCAAGCTGGTTGACATGTCCCTTCAGGGTCGTTATTTGTGCTTTTAAATCTTTATTTTCCTGGGAGAGGTTCTCATACATTTGTGTTAATTTGTCTATTTTGGTAGAATATTGGTTGACTTTTAAGTTGAAGTCATCGACTTTGGAACAGCAATAGTCCAATGATTTCCGATATTCTAGAAGTTCAGTTTTTAGTGCGTTTTTCATATCGTCAAATTCGGATTTTCATTCGTTTTCATTTCGTTCATCAGCTCTAGAATGTTGTCCAAACTTTGATTGTTTGAGCCTGATATATTTTCTCGACCGCCACGACAATGTTCGCAAGTCCAAACTTTTTTACGGTCTTTTGATAGTTTTCGGAAGTTTGGTTCTGACAAACCTGCGCAGAAGAAATGAAGTGATCCCATACATTTTGTGCAGTCGATCGCATCCGCCTTGTCTATAATACCTTCGTTGCAGCTAATCATTTCGAGTGCTTACCCGTATCATTCTTGTTATTTGCCGTTTTCGTTGATATTGTTGGGAGATAGCTGGTCTAGCGTAGGCGAAGCGAATGGACGAAGATGTAAATCCAATTAACAATGAATGTTGTGTCGTTAATTGCGTTGACGCTGGGTGGCAAGTGTGAACAGCTGTCAGATGCGGGAGACAGCTAGCATAGAAACAAAAAATGCTCTAAATACGACACTTTTGCCAGATGGATGATATTAACTCTACTATACAATGTCGAATGAATAATCCTGAGACTCACGGACATAGTTATGCAAGTACTCTATTCAACAATTGACTTTATTTTTGATATTTTATACAAGCGATTGTTAGACACAGTCACTTAGTTGACAGTTGCAAAAAAAAAAAATTATTGCCATGCCCGCCTAGCCGCCACAGCGACTGACAGCCATCAGCAGACTACATCCGGAGCGCACACACTGACACGAAGCGTCAGCATCTCGCGCTCAGCAACCGGAGCGCCTGCACCCCGCACTCGCATCAATAGACGCATTCGCAGCATGCGCGCCCACTTTGCGCACACCCGCAACATCCGCAGCACGGCACACATGGCGCTACCGTGGATTACCACGCCACGCCCGCCTAACCGCCACAGTGATTGACAGCCACCAGCATCGTAGCCACAGCCCGCTCCCGGCATGCAGAGCCCCTGTCACCCCGCAGCCCGCCTCCGGTATGTCGAGCCGCCGCTCCCGACAAGTCGAGCCCCTGCCACCCCGCAGCCTGCTCCCGACACGTCGAGCCGCTACAACCGCTACGCTGACCGCATGGACCCCATCGCCACAACAAGCTGCTACTTCGTCGTCGTATTTCCGTGCCGCATCAACATCGTGCGCATGTGCGCATTGCCGGACGCGGCAATGGCACTACGGGGGGAGTACCTTTAGCGACCAGCTGACGACGATACTTCGGCAATTCAACACCGCGTCGTTAGCGAGGAGCGTCAAATTGAATTTCGCAACACCATATGGTTTGCGCGTCAGTCGAGGTCCGCGTGTCATACACGTGTGTGTCTATTTACTACATTGGTACTACACTCCTTTAACAGGGTAGTTGCTGTCAAAATGTGTAGGAAGAAGAAGAAGAATAGTGGTAGTTTCATAGCTTTTTCGGAGAAGTTTGACTGCAAATATCTCGTAAACGGGATCGATCTGCCAAAAAAGAACAATTTTCCCGTTGTTTGCAGGTGCGAATTAATAAAGAACCGCCGGCAGATCTCGGCGCCACGGAAACTGTAATCTCCCCCAATATTTATTCGAAAAAATCAGTGCTAACGCCGCAATTACACTATAATATATATATTATAATATGCATTTTTTATATGGACTTTTCTGTGACACATTCCATACAAAATGAAACCGGAATATAGAGGGCTACGCCCGCAATTCGAGGGTTTTGTAGCAAGCGCTTATTTTGGCATATAAAAACTGGCTCCCTGTTCTTCTTGGTACTCCTCAGCTGAATAAAAACACCATAATCAAATGTTTTACCCATGATATAGTATCTTACATGCCAATTCACAAAAAGACGGCATCTGTCACCTCTCAAAGTAATAGTTTTAATACGAGAAGCTGTAGATAGATATGTATGTATACGAGATAAACTGTCCCACTCTTCGAAATGCTTAACCATTCATATTAAGACGACATTGCAAATTGCAAACTTGTGTAACGGCTTCGAAATTCAGGGCGGCTGGGACAAATTATGGTCTAATATTTTTTCCTCCTCCACTGTTCCCCTTTCTACAAATCTGAAGAAAATGCCAAAAATGGAATGTACTCAACATTACCTTTCTCACGACACCCCACTTGGCTATACCAGTGGATAAGAAAAATTTACCTTAATTTCGCCTCTATGTGGACCCCCCCCTCTTAAAGTTGGCCAATTACAACACAACGCTATCTCCAGCAAATTGTAGCATTTCTACACATTCTCGCCGAATTATGTGTGCAGCTTCAGCCGTTCGTAAGATATTCTATGAACAGACGGACAGATTTTGTAAGATTTAAGACACCAAACCCTAAAAAAATTAACTGTGTGAATAGTTATTGTAAGGATCACCAATCACCAATCTTCACCCTTCCAAAGTTGGTTCATTAAATAACTGCAATTCGCACTACGAAAAACAACATGTAAGTAGTACACGCATATCTATGCGTGAGGCCGGTAGGTGTATTTTTTGTATGGATAGTGTCAAAATGCATAACTTTAAGTCAATGTACTATTATTAAATATTATGTCATTGTAATGAAACTTAGAGGTATTATTGCCTATGATGATGGTTATCATCAGCCATCAATATTTTTGACCTAGGGTGTGCTTGAGGGGTGCAGGGGTGTGCTAACTGCAACTATAAAAATGTACTATTATTAACCTTTTTGGATGAGATTTAAAAATTCTATTATTTTCGGTTTTCTATGCTAGTGAAATGCCGATTTTCTGTAAATTTTCATATGTCTAGATATAACGGTCTCGAAATGCAGGGGGGGGGGGGGACAAACTCGGACCACATATTTTCCCCTCTCCCTCTTTTCTCTTTTCTTCAAATTTGAAAAAAAATTCCAGAAATGGAATGTACTCAACGGTACCTTTCTTATGATACCCCACTTGCCTATACCAAACGAAAAAAAAATTTCGACCTTCATTTCCCCTCTATGGCGACCCCCCCACCTTAAAGTTAACCTATTACGACGCATCGCTTTCTCCAGAGAATTATAGTATTTCTACATATTTCCACCAAATTTCATGCATGTAGCTTCAGCGGTTCGTGAGATATTTCATGGACAGACGGACAGACAGACGGACAGACGGACGCATGACCGATTTCATAAGGGTTTTGTTTTTATACAAAACCCTAATGAAACCGGAATATGGAGGGCTACGCCCGCAATCCGAGGGTTTTGTAGCAAGCGCTTATTTTGGTATATAAATATCAACTCCTTGCTCTTCTTGATACCACTCAGATGGATAAAAAAACATAATTAAAATGTCTTACTCGCTTACATTTTACATGCCAATTCATATTACTTGATTGTAACGAAACTTAGAACATACCTAAGGTGTTGGTTATCGTTGACCATCAGTACTTTTGACCTCGAACATGTTTAAGGCATGCAGGGGTGTGATAACTGTAACTATCGAAATAAACTATTATTGATCTATTCTGAGAATATATACAAATTCCATTATTTTTAATTTTTTTCGGAACCCATCTTTCTGTAAGTTTTCATAATTCTAAGTATAACGGTCTCGAACTGAAAGGGGAAGGGGACAAATTACGAACTAATATTTTCTCCTCCCCCAATGTTCCCCTTTCAACAAATTTCAAGAAAATGCGAAGAAATGGAATGTACTCAGCATTACCTTTCTCACGACACCTCACTTGCCTATACCAGTCGATAACAAAAATTGACCTTAATTTCGCCTCTATGTGGACAAGGCCCCCCCACCCGCTAAAGTTGTAATACTCAACGCCCCCAACCAATCTTTAACCCTTTCAAAAATGATTATTAAATAACTGCAATTCGCACTACGAAAAAGGACATGAAAGTAGTACTCACACCTATGAGGCAGGGTAGGTGTATTTTTTGTGTGGATAGTGTCAAAATGCCTAACTTTAAATGAATGTACTATTATTAAATATTATGTGATTGTTATGAAACTTCGGGACGTTATTGCCTATAGTGTTGATTATCATTGGTCATCAATATTTTTGACCTGTGATGCGTTTAAGATGTGCAGGGGTGTGCTAACTGGAACTATAGAAATGTACTGTTATTAACCTTTTTTGATGAGATACCAAAATTCTACGATTTTTGGTTTTCTATGCTAGTAAAATGCCGCTTTCCTGCAAATTTTCATATTTCTAAAGGTAACGGTATCGAAATGCAAGGGGGGGGGGCAACTCGGATCGGATTCCCCTCTAGCTCTTTTCCCCTTTTTTTTCAAATTTGATGAAAATACCAAAAATTGAATGTACTTAGTGTTACCTTTCTCATGATACTCCACTTGCCTATACCAGATGAAAAAGAAAATTGACCTTCAGTTCCCCTCTATGGGGACCTCCCCTTAAAGTCAGCCTATTACAACGAATCGTCTTCTCCGACGAATTATAATAATTCTACATATTCCCACAAAATTTCACATATGTAACTGCAGCGATTCATGAGATATTTCATGGACAGACGGACACATAGACGGACAGACGGACGCATGACCGATTTCATAAGGGTTTTGTTTTTACTACAAAACCCTAAAAAGTGGATATTATAATATAAATATGAGTGTGAAATATGAAAGTGTAATTGCGGCGTAAGCCGATTTCGCAATAACAGTTGAAATGACGTTCACAGTAAAGTTTGTGTGTCCATTCGTCATTGCCAGCAATTCATCATTCGCCGAATGATCATTCGGTTGCTATGTCTGTCCAAGGTATAACAGTGCACAATTTTCATCCTTTCGAAAGGAATTACATGACAGGATCCAGATTCCTTTAGTAGAACTGAGATAGACTACGTCCCATTGCCTGGTAGAAATATGATCTATCGAATGGGGAATGCTGATTTCGAAGATGATGATCGATCAAGTAGGAGAAATGGCGGTCTGAGTCGCTATGCCGAAAATTCCAAACCCAAGTGCCCAACCCATTCTACGCTTGGTAAGTCGACGGCTGGCCCAAGGACACGGACCCAAATACGGAAAACGGATATGATGTCTTTAATCACGGATTGAGACAAGAGTGAAGGCAAAGATGCGGAATTTTAAGAAAAAAATGAAACCGGAATATAGTGGGCTACGCCCGCAATCCGAGGGTTTTGTAGCTTATTTTGGTATGTAAATATCGGCTCCTTGCTCTTCTTGGTACCACTCAGATGTATAAAAAAAACTATAATTAAAATGTCTTACCCAATATATAGTATCTTACTATACATGCCAATTCATATTACGTGATTGTAACGAAACTTCGAACATATTATTAACTATGGTGTTGGTTATCGTTGGCCATCAGTACTTTTGATCTCTATTATTTTACATTTTATGCGCTATTCCGAACCCACCTTCCAGTAAGTTTTCATATTTCCAAGTGTAACGGTCTCGAAGTGCGGGGGGGGGGGGGTCAAATTACGATCTGATATGTTCTCCTCCCCCACTGTTCCCCTTTCTGCAAATTCGAAGAAAATGCCAAAAATGGAATGTACTCAACATTACCTTTCTCACGACACCCCACATGCCTATACCAGTCGATAAAAAAAGAATCGACCTTAATTTCGCCTCTATGTGGACCTCCCCCCCCCTCCCGCCTAAAGTTAGCCATATCGACCCCTACCAATCTTTACCCTTTCAAAAATGTTTAAGTAAATAACTGCAATTCGCACCACGAAAAACAACATGCAAATAGTACTCGCACCTATTAGGCCGGTAGGTGTATTTTTTGAATGAATAGTGTAAAAATGCCTAGCTTTAAGTGAATGTACTATTATTAAATATTACGTGATTGTAATGAAACTTAAAGGCAATATTGCCTATGGTGTTGGTTATCATTGGCCATCAATATTTTTGACCTTTCATGCGCTTAAGGGCTGCAGGGGTGTGCTAACTGCAACAATGGAAATGTACTATTATTAACCTTTTTTGATGCGATTTTGAAATTCTATTATTTTTAGTTTTCTATGTTAGTTAAATGCCGCTCTTCAGTAAATTTTCATGTTTCTAAGTATAACGGTCTCGAAATGCAAGGGTCCCCCCCCCCCCTTGCATTTCGAGAACTCGGATCACATATTTTGCCCTCTCCCTCTTTTCTCCTTTCATAAAACTTGAAAAAAATTCCAGAAATGGAATGTACTCGACGGTACCTTTCTTACGATGCCCCACTTTCGACCTTCATTTCCCCTCTATGGGGACCCCCCCCCCCCCCCCCCCCTCCCTCCCTTAAAGTTGACCTATAACGACGCATCACTTTCTCCAGAGAATTATAGTATTTCTACATATTTTCGCCAAATTTCATGCATGTAGCTTGAGCCGTTCATGAGATATTTCATGGACAGACGGACAGACGGACGCATGACCGATTTCATAAGGGTTTTGTTTTACTACAAAACCCTAAAAAGACAAAATTAGCGAAAACTGCACAATGTCGCCACCCATGGACGAGCACAACTACGACCAAACTTCCATCGAACCATCAAATATCATAGAACGGTGGAAATAGGGGGAATTTTTTTCCACACGTTCTCTGAAATTGATGGTTCGATGGAAGTTCGGTCGTGGTTGTGCTCCTTCATGGGTGGCGACCTTAAGCTGGTGTCTTGGCTGGGTGAGCAATGACAGTGTCGATAAATCCAAGCTTTTTGGCTTCCTCCTGGCTCATGAACTGATCGCGCTCCATGATTTTGCGTGGAGTAAAATCTCAAACTGTTGTTTGTATGCTTAGCGTATGCTTCTGATTAGTTGCTTCAATTGGATATCGGTCGCCTGGCCCTTAGCACCGCCCGGCGACTGTTGAATCATGATTCACGAGTGGGGCAGTGAATGTCGAATGCCTTCCGCACTTTCGGCCAACACTAAGGATAGAGTTATATAAACAAATATTATATATTTAAATTCGAGGGCCCTTTTTTTAGCATGTTCATTCGGTGGCACTTACCACTTTCAGCTGTCGGTGGAGTATTAGCTTCCAGCATTTGTGGTGGTCCATAACCAGCATGTTAGCTTTCCGTGGGTGCTGCGTTTGGCGTTATTCTCCCGGTGCACCATATTTAGCCCCGAAATGCATCAGTGGACCGCTAGCTGGCGGCCTAGCCATATATGTAGTGACATGGTGGTCCTGGACTATATTTTTAATGGCAATGTGGCTTATATCCGTATATGGGGCATATTGCTCGTTTAATTGATGAGGGCCATACTGCGCAGCATGGTGGTGGTTGGTATCCACCCTAAGGCGGCTATTACACTTTAAAAGTTCTTTTGCAAATATCTTTTATAAAAGGTATTTTTAAAGAACTTTTATAGTGTAATAGCCGCCTAAGAAAAGATTAACAACTTGAATGTTGCTTGTTTCGAGTACTTTTCTTACAAGCTTGCACACCTTCCCCCTTAACGCCGCAATTACACTATCATATTTATATTATAATATCCTTTTTTATATGGAATGTGTCATGCCAGCCACACACAAGTCCATAAAAAAACCAGTCCAAAGCGTATATACCCTAGACTTGTACAGACCTAGTGGTGATACCAAAAGTACCAATTGGTAACGACCACATGCATTAAAAGTGAGTTTCCTATATGGCCAGTTTATAGGGGAGGTTGGCAATCATTCACGAGGATCTTGACCATTATCAAAATCAATTAACTAACCCATTCTACAAAGATTTGTCGAATTTTTCAAGTCACTAGCTTCATTCTATCGAAAGTTATTGCTTATTTGAAGTTTCACTTGTAGAGGAGGTAGGGGTTCCTTGGGTCGGATCTTGCTCATTATTGCCACCAACAAATAAGATCATGCTACAAACATTTAAACAAAATTTCAAGTCTCTAGCTTCACTCTATTGAAGGTTATCGCTTATTTGAAGTTTCACTTGTAGGGGAGATAGGGGTTTCTTTGGGTCGGATCTTGCTCATAATTGCCACCAACAAATTAGATCATGCTACAAACATTTAAACAAAATTTCAAGTCTCTGGCTTCACTCTATCGAAAGTTATCGCTTATTTGAAGTTTCATTTGTAGGGGAAGTAGGGGTTTCGTTGGTCGGATTTTTGGTATTTTCACTATTACAATCATTTGACCAAAATTTTAAGTCACTAGCATTATTTTGTCGTATGTGTAATATTTGCCTTTGATTTCATCGTCTCCCAATTGCTTCCTTTCATTCAATACCTCCGTCGTACATATAAATTCACCCGACAAGTTAATTCGTCGTACATAGGGCGTTCGCTTTCAGTCCCACCGCCACACAACAAGTGAACGTCCAATGCATCTAGGATCTATCTTTCATAGTGGTGCCAAGCCAATGTTCAATTTGTTCACGCGAGTGAAATTGACGATCAACTCATCTTGCTTATATAGACTTACGGGAGGGTCTTTCGCACTCCACTGGTGTAGGCAGCGAATGGAAACGGACGCTAGACGAATATACTTCTCGTGTTTAGCGGGAACACCGATGTGTATAAATTCCTTAGGTTGTTGAATCCCACACACATTGGTATTAAAACATCGAAAATTGATTTTGTGTGCACACGGCGTCCTGCGCGCCAAAATTTCGACTCCCTTACTACTGGGAGAGAGGGTTTAGAGGGAGGTGGGTGGACAATTTTCTTGGTGTTAAAAGGGCATTATTTTGGCGCGAAACACTGATTTTAACTGGGGAGCGACGGATTCGGGGGTTGGCACAATCTGAGGGTCCGAGACGTTGCTCTAACGGAATATCGAGGAGTCGATTTTACTCACGGCCGGGGATAGGACGGAGAGTCTGAAGTGTTGATTAAATAAACGACAAGTAAAAAGAAACAAAGGAATAAAAGAAAAATCCTTTAAATTCCCGTCTGAATCATCAGTTTTTTTGGAACCACCCTTGTTGTCGAAATCGACACCCGAAAAGTTATCTGAAAAGCGTGCGGGTCGCGTTGTATTCCCGGGTCGTCATTCACACGCGTTCTTACCATTCTCCCCAAAAAAGGATAACCAACGGGCCGTGTAATCTTTAAAATCAATTTGTGCTGCGGAAACCTGACCCACGAGTGAATGTTTTGTTCCTGAAAGAATATATAAACCTATCAAAAGAAAGTGTGTCGATTCCCCAAAAGTCGCGGATGGTTACATGCTGTCTATGCCAGCCCCAGATAGCCGAGTGAAAAAGTGCATAGTGCCATTCCTCCCCCCGAAATGTAATATTCATTTCCCACTAGCCGTCTGTATCTGAAAAAAGGGGCCACGGTAGTGACACTCGACGACATTTTTTTCATCATCTTAAGCCTGCTCTGGCTCAACTAGCAGCATTCCTGGATCGAGAAAAGAAACGAAACCCCCTCTACAGCACAGTGATCCCGCATCTCCCATCAGCCTGTAAATAGATACGACTATGTTCAAGGCATATCATCGACTAAGGCATCACCTGTTAGCATCAAAACGAAAGACACAAAAAAAAAACGCAGCCAGTCCAGTTGTCTAATGAAATTCGGTAACTGTCTTCAGTGACGTATTCTCCTCGAGTTGTGCTGAGTACGGGGCATACGTCATCAGCAGTGCAAGAGCTTTCGATGTCCGGAGCTTGTCCATGGTTTGGATTTACGATACGAAGCTTTATATAATAGCTTTACGTGCATTTGTATGCTGATTCGGGTCAACTTGATCTTCTTTTCTTGTAAAATTTGCCGTAACGATTATTGTTATACTCTAGATGAAGTCTGAGAGTATTATAAGTTTGCCACAAAGTTTGTAACGCTAAGAAATAAGGCTCGCAGAAAAAAATGAATGATACAGAAGTTCATATTATTACTCGAATATCTCAAAACCGGATGTCCGTCTGTCCGTCTGTCCGTCTGTCCGTCTGTCCGTCCGTCCGTCCGTGACCTCTCTAGCTCGAGAACGCGTTGAGCTATGAAGTTCAAATTTTGCACACGTTATTTTTGACAAAAAATGAAGGCTAAGTTCGTGAACGGGCTATATCGCTCCACCCCTTCTACCCCCTTCCATACAAAATGACACATTTTTGAAAATTTACAATAATCAGATTTTCTCAGAAACTATAAAACATCTTGCTTTGAAATTTTTAATATATCACTTTTATGATAATTGTAACCTATGTTATAAAACTTATTGTAATCCTCACCCTCCTTCTACCCCCTCCCATACAAACTGCACTATTTCATGAAATACGTTAAGCCAATTTACTCAGTACGTATACAATTTATCGGGCTGAAATTTTGTACTTAACACTTAATTAACAATATCAGTTAGATTCTAAAAACTTAATCGATTACCCTTACTCCGTCTACCCCCTCCCATACAAAATGACACATTTTTGATAATTTACAATAATCAGATTTTCTCAGAAACTATAAATCATCTTGCTTTGAAATTTTAAATATATCACTTTTATGATAATTGTAACCTACATTATAAAATTTATTGTAATCCTCACCCTCCTTCTACCCCCTCCCATACAAACTGCACTATTTCATGAAATACGTCTTAACGTCTTAACGACTTACGTCTTACGTCTTAACGATGCATCCGAGATTGCAACCAAAATTATTTATTGGCTTTAACCAGGTTCAAATTCATCTAGAGTATTGCATGATTGGGGTTTACCCCAATCGTAGTTCTTTTATGTTTTGTATATAGTTTTGCTTCATAATTTAATAACGCAACACGTCATTTTTGTGTGTGCGTGTGTGTTTGTTTTAAAAATAATTACGCTCTACGTCACTTCAACGGCCGTTGCGGGGAACTAGAGGTGAGTATTAATTATTGATGATTATATTTTTGTTAAATCTTTTCCTAAAAATCTTAAATCTAACTTCGTAGTCACACATACATTACATAAAATATTCAAAAATTCATCTACTAGTTCGCATATTCTTTTGCTTCAAAGGTATTGTCAGTATTTTTTTTTTAAATGATAGAATAATCGCGGTTTAAATTTTGTTATGGGATTATAACTACAAAAAAAACATAAAAGAACTACGATTGGGGTAAACCCCAATCATGCAATACTCTAGATGAATTTGAACCTGGTTTTGAATCTAACTGATATTGTTAATTAAAATAAGTGTTAAGTACAAAATTTCAGCCCGATAAATTGTATAGGTAATGAGTAAATTGGCTTAACGTATTTCATGAAATAGTGCAGTTTGTATGGGAGGGGGTAGAAGGAGGGTGAGGACTACAATAAATTTTATAATGTAGGTTACAATTATCATAAAAGTGATATATTCAAAATTTCAAAGCAAGATGTTTTATAGTTTCTGAGAAAATCTGATTATTGTAAATTATCAAAAATGTGTCATTTTGTATGGGAGGGGGTAGACGGAGTAAGGGTAATCGATTACTTTTTTTGAATCTAACTGATATTGTTAATTAAGTGTTAAGTACAAAATTTCAGCCCGATAAATTGTATACGTACTGAGTAAATTGGCTTAACGTATTTCATGAAATAGTGCAGTTTGTATGGGAGGGGGTAGAAGGAGGGTGAGGATTACAATAAGTTTTATAACATAGGTTACAATTATCATAAAAGTGATATATTAAAAATTTCAAAGCAATATGTTTTATAGTTTCTGAGAAAATCTGATTATTGTAAATTTTCAAAAATGTGTCATTTTGTATGGGAGGGGGTAGAAGGGGTGGAGCGATTTAGCCCGTTCACGAACTTAGCCTTCATTTTTTGTCAAAAATAACTTGTGC
Source organism: Chloromyia formosa (assembly GCA_964017055.1). Taxonomy (NCBI): domain Eukaryota; kingdom Metazoa; phylum Arthropoda; class Insecta; order Diptera; family Stratiomyidae; genus Chloromyia; species Chloromyia formosa. Next base: position 81,818,206 of record OZ024813.1, on the reverse strand, counting down.
AAAATTTGAACTTCATAGCTCAACGCGTTCTCGAGCTAGAGAGGTCACGGACGGACGGACGGACGGACGGACAGACGGACAGACAGACATCCGGTTTTGAGATATTCGAGTGATAATATGAACTTCTGTATCATTCATTTTTTTCTGCGAGCCTTATTTCTTAGCGTTACAAACTTTGTGGCAAACTTATAATACTCTCAGATTTCATCTAGAGTATAAAAAGGGATTTTTTTCTGAATAAACCAATAATGGAGTAAACACAATTTATCTCTTTTCCTTTACGAAACCCTCCTTCTTTCGGACCATGTAGGTGAGTCAGCGCTCCAGAATATTTAGTTTTGGGAGGTTTTTAAAATATTGGCCCAAAGACCTACTGGTTGGAGGTGGGAATAGTTGGCCATGGTTCAATTCATCTAGAGCCAGATATATGAGTATAGTGCATGAGTTGGTTGGTTATCCCCATTTCATCCATTCAGTTGATTTTGTGACGTTAGTTGGTTCTTTTTGTAGCACGTGAGTATTTTGGTGTGATGGGATTGGCATAGCAGGCGTGCAAGAACTCCGACCCAATTCTCCCGAACTGGCTACCATCAAGCACGTGTCACCGCACTGTCTGCCGTGTCGAGCATCCTATGCTTCCCCCCCATTACATATGCTATCGCTTATTTTAAGTTTCATTTCTAGGGGAGGTAGGGGTTTCTTAGGTCGGATCTAACCCATCTTGAATACCAACTAACCCGATCTCACTTCAAGCATTTGACCAAAACTTCAAGTCGCTGGCTTCATTCTGTCAAAAGTTATCGCTTATTTGAAGTTGCATTTGTAGGGGAGGTAGGGGTTGCTTGGGTGGGATCTTACCCATTTTCAATACCAACCAAGTAAATCCTACTAACAACATTTTGTCAAATTTTCAACTCGATAGTGTCATTCCATCGACAGTTATCGCAATTAGAAAAATATTTTATTTTTTGAAATTTGTAGGGGAGGTGGGCGTTCCTTTGATCCGATTATGCCCAACTTACTAGAACTCAAGCAGCTTCTAACCCCAGGGTCACATGCCCAAAATCAGGTGTCTACGTCAATTGATTCAAGAGTTATAGGCAAAAAACCCGAAAATTAGGGTAGTACGGGGTTCTATATAAGAAAAATACCGTTAGTTTTCAACTGATCGATTTTATTTTCCCAGGAGTGTATAAAATTACCCCCACGAGTAATTTACCAAAGCTAGAGCTTTTCATATTTATTTAGTCGGGAGTTATAGATACATTTAAGTATTTTACATATATAGGGGAGGTGGGCGTTCTCTTGGCCTGATCATGCCCATTTTCAATACCATCCAACTATATCACACTTCCAACGTTTGACCAAAATTTCAAGGCTCTAGCTTCATTTTGTCGAAAGTTATCGTGCGAACGGACAGACAGGCAGACGGACAGACAGACAGACAGACAGACGGACAGACATACAGACACACAGACATGGCTAAATCGACCCCGATCTTTTATATATATATATATATACATTGCTATACCTCCGGAGCCTCCTTTAAGGTGTTACATATTTCCGTCGTGACAAAAACAATATACCCTATACTAAAAGTCTAGGGTATAAAAATGCATAGTATAGGTATTGTCGCGATGCGTACCTAAAAATAAAACCAAAATATTGTGACCTACGAAGGTTTAAAAAATTGGTCGATCGTTGATCACGACTCATGGAGGGTTAAAAAGATTTTTACGACTAGAGATGCATATTTTTTTTTGTCTGATGCGAGGATAGACTCGCACACGTGTGCATTTATGCGCTTTAGAGAAGTAGTGCGTAGATTTTTTGTTTGGAAGTACAGTTGTGGAATTTGCTTGGGTCTCGTTCGTTTGGCCTTGAATGAAGGATGTTGAAAACGGATAGCGTGGGGCTGGAGAACAAGACAGTCAGTCGGGTTTTGAATTCTGGTAGACTCGCACGATTTAGGAAGTTTTGAGAAAGAGTTGAGGAGAATTTTTGTGATGGATTGATAGTAACCAGAATGTAGTGGTTGTAGATTGTGAGTTACGATTTCCTGGAAAGTGAGAATTGGTTTAAGAAAAGTTGTTTGGCGAAAGTTTTTTGAGAGGAGATAAAGTTAAACCCGGTAGTATCTGTGGTAATCGAAAAGTGCCAGTGATTGAGGAATGAATTGTTAATCCTTGTATGGAAGCTCTGTCCATAAGAATTGGTTTGGCGGAATTTTTTTTGAAGAAAAATGAGTTGCCTCACCTCAAAGGTGTGTTGGATGTGATAAAGTGTAATAAATGCCTAAACAGTTGGAGTTCCGATACAGTTACCTGATTCGGAGTGCAAATTATAGATTAACCCTTGAGTAATGCGGTGGATTGGATGTTTGTGTTAAAGGGTGACTTGTTCTATCAGAAAAGCAGAGTGTGCAGTATGTTTTTTGCGGACGAAAATATTTGTCAAGATCATCAGGCTTCAGCCCATGGATTCGAAGGCGTTTTTTTTTGTCTAAATAGATTCATCCCAGTTTTTTTGGTAAAGATATAAACAAAGAAAAAATTATCGATAAAGGTCAGTTATTATATTACATTTAGGTCTGCGAAAAAAAAGAAATAATTATAGTATTTCATGTAATTCGTTAATAAAAAAAAGAGAAAGGAAAAAGAAAACAAACGTGGATTATGAATGTAAAGGAGAAAGAAAGAAAAAATCACAAGTATGAATAATTCAAGAAATTAAATTTTTTATTCACCCAGTTTTTGTAAATGCGCATAAGGGGGCTTTAAACCCAATTATTTCAATATAAAAAGTAAAGAAAAGAAATTAAAAATAATATATTTTTTTGTTTATAATGTTTGACTCGTCTTTTTAGTAATGAATCATTAAATTGATGAAGGAGAGGGGGCGTGGACGTGGAGGCAGGAGGGGGTGAATGGTTGCTATTCGGTTCTTTTCTTTTATAGGGTTTTTCCCTCTTCATTGGGAGGAATTCCTTTATTTTCAGGTTGTGTAAGTGTTGGTAACCTCCTCCAGGTTTTTTTCTCTTTCTTGTATTTAGGAACCCATCCTAAGCCACTGTCCTTGCCGGGAACTTTAATAAGAAAGCAGGAGGGTTTTTGTTTACCATTAAGTCAACCACGTTGCTCTTGGATCATCTATGATCCTACGCTGCGGTGTGAACAGGTATCGGGAGTTATATCGATACGATTTCGCAACCACGCATTATGTTATATGTAACTTCAGTTTAGTCATTGCGACAAATGGCGCCCAAACAGGTGGCTTGAGTTTTTGCTCACTTTAGATTCTCTAGTGCTTATTGTTTTGTTGTCACGTTTGGAAGCGAATATGGGTATTTTGTGGTAGGGTTTTACAGCCTTCACGGCTTTTGTTACGTATTTTGTTGTCGGAGTTCACATCGTGGCTGGCGCCCACATTTCATTGTTTTATTGTGCAACATATATATTTCATCGATCTTTTATTTACATTGTGGCATTCATTATCTTTTCATTTTCGACTGTAAGTTTCGATTAGAGAGATATGGAACAGATTGTATAATGTTCGTCAGGCGAAAGAAATAGTTTTCGACGTTTACCGTTTTGAGTATTTTTTCTGTGTCGGATTTGAATCAAGTCAATTTAGAGTGCTGTTTGGATAAAAGATTGATTCTGGACCCAGCTTGCCTTTTGAAATTTTTTGTTTTGCCGAGTGATCGTTCATCCAGCTTGTCTCGCGCCCGTGACCCCTCGTTTGTGTATAGTGTCAAATTATATTATATATTTTTAAGGTATTAAATATTGACTACATTTTGTTGATTCAACGGAATTTGCGATTTTTATATGATTTGAGAAAAAAAAAAGGAAAATTTATAAAATTATAATTATAGATTTACATCGGAAAACATTTTCATTTCTGCGATTCCTGTGATCTGACCTCTCATTTTCGTCGCTTATACAGCGTGTTTTCGAAAAAATTATTCTTAGAAGACAGAGTGTAACATAATCCACCGCAATATTTTGGGAATTTAACAATAACACTATTAATTGATGTGAGGTACAGATGAATCGTCACCTAAATTCATGGATAGAGTTTCAACATTGACGCTGTTGTCAATCATTCAGTGATTTGTTTAATGATAAAGTTGTTTTTAGTGCAGATATTGAATTACTGACTCGTTGCATGTTATTTGGTTTTGAATAGTTATAGTCACTTGTATAGTTTTATTTTTTTTATATACATCTTCGTACTTAATATCTTGGAATACATTATAACATACAGAATGTTTCAAAAAAAATCTGTCGACAATAATACACTTTTATTTAATCCGGACCATGTGTCCACACCTACTGGTACCGGAGCCAAAGCATGTACAAATACAGCATTCCGAACTTCTACATCGGCAGATACAGGAATAGGTTCACGTGAAGGAACTTCACATAAACAAGTGAGTTTTCCTCAACATTGCACATCAAATCCGTTTATATGCGATGAATCACCATCTGATGATCCTAATAGTTATTCGTATCTAAATACTGCTGACATTATAGTATCGCCGAACCGCTTGGCAAATCATTCGAATATTCCAAATACTAATTCGAATACGTTTGTACATTCATCTGTACCTTTGCATGGTCAATATATATATATATAAGCAAACAATGTTGCCTGTTTCTAAATGGGGCCTTTATTTCGACGGCTCTAGGACTGGCTTAAGCGCTTCTTCATTTTTGTATCGCTTGAATGTGCTAGCACAGACACATAAGGTTCCTTTATTGGAATTGACGGAGCAATTTCATTTGTTGGTTAGGGGATCTGCCGCGGAGTGGTATTGGAAATTCCACGAATTAAATGCCCCAAATATTAATTGGATTTCCATAAGTGAAGCTCTTTTATCCCGTTTTGGTTCCCAAACGTCGGACGTTGATATTCGTCGTAACATGGATGCACGACTTCAGACATCTGGTGAAAGTTTTATTGATTTTTTTGACGCTCTGGAGACTCTTTCACTTCAACTAAGGCATAGCTTACATGATAGTGATTTACAATGTATAGTGTTTCGTAACATGCATCGCAGGTTGAGAGAGCATTTGGCGGGGCGGCAATTTTCTTCTACTAAGGACCTTGTGCAGTGTTGTATGTCGGTCGAATCAGTTTGGAACTTAGACAAACCTTTAGATAAAAACCCCCTTTCTTTTAAACGGCTGGTACATGAAGTTCACTATGATGAACCTACATCGGAATCTTCGTCTATAGAAGCTTTCACTAATATTCCTGCACGGAATCAATCTAACAATAAAATGGTGAATTTTTCAGGTAACGCTGATCCCACAAATCGTCCTGAATTCAAGATTTGTTGGAACTGTGAGGAGATGGGACACAATTTCGTTAATTGTCCTCTTCCTATCAAAGGCGTTTTTTGTTTTGGTTGCGGCACTCAAGGAGTACTTAAGCCTAGATGTTTGAAATGTGGTGGTATTTCGGGAAACGTGCCGAGGAATGTGCCGGGCTCGGGGACTCGTTACATTCCTCCAAGCATGCCGATGGTTCCTCGCAAACCGGAGATGTTGGATGCTGCATGCAATGTGGATCCAGAACTTCGTCGCTACTAAATATATCTGATAATACATCCAGGTCCCAATCTATTTCGCTTTCGAGTTCGAAATGTGTTTCTGTGCAGACAACACCAGTTGTTGATGCAGCAGTTCAAACTCTTCTCTATAATTATGCATCAGACCCTCCTGACGTGGTATCTGTTGATGCTTCGGTAAATAATTTGTCGGCGTTGTCTACTTTTGGCAAAACTTTCAATAAACGTACGTTAAAGCGGCAAAATAGGTCAAATCATTATTTCATTAAACGACGTGAATTTCGTAAAGCTATTGTGGGATCGTTGGTCGCACATACTATTCCCAATGACTCCCGACCTCATTGCAATATATATATTGGAAATAAGAAACTCACAGGACTTATGGATAGTGGAGCGAGTGTCAGTGTCTTGGGGAATGGAGCATTGGATCTTTTAGAAGATCTGGATTTGGTATCACGCATCTGTAACTTTCGGGCCAGCGTTAATACAGCGTCAGGAGAAAAGGTTTCGGCTATAGGATTCATTGAGGTTGATGTTCGCTTTAAAGAGCTTACCAAGCTTATTAGATTTTTGGTGGTACCTGGACTCTCTGGATCCATTTATTTGGGTATAGACTTTTGGCAGGCTTTCAACATTCAGCGTTGCCAGGGACATTCCGTCAGTGAAATCACATCCACAGCTGTGGGTTTGCCCTTATCATCTGAGAATAAACAGCGGTTATTTGATGTCATTGATTCTTTTCCCTCATATAATAAATTAGGGTTGGGTCAGACTCACCTAATTACACACCGAATAAAAACTATGCATGCCGAACCAATTAAACAGCGTCACTACGCAGTGTCTCCTGCAGTCCAAGATCAACTTAATCAGGAGCTGGATAGAATGTTGGCGTTAGGAGTGATAGAAGTGAGTCACAGTGCATGGAGCTCTCCTGTCACGTTGGTTCGGAAGCCTGGAAAAATACGTTTGTGCTTAGACGCACGTAAATTAAACCAGGTTACTATCAAGGACGCATACCCGCTTCCCTTAATCGACGGACTTTTATCCCGCTTACAATCGACTAAGTATATTTCAAGCCTAGATCTAAAAGATGCATTTTGGCAAATTCCGTTACACGAGGAAGACAAGGAAAAGACAGCGTTCACAGTCCCCGGTCGAGAGCTTTACCACTTTAAATTCATGCCGTTTGGATTGTGTAACGCTCCTCAGACAATGTGCCGCTTAATGCAAAAGGTCATCCCTCACGAATTGCATGACAAAATCTTCGTATACTTAGACGACTTACTTATTACTAGCGATACGTTTGAAGAACATCTGCAATTATTAGCCAAAGTATCGGAGCTACTTAAGAATGCAGGACTAACAATAAACGTAGAAAAAAGTAAATTTTTACAACCAGAGATAAAGTATTTGGGATATATAGTCAGCGATGGCACGCTCAAACCTGATCCTGGAAAAATAACTGGCGTGATGAATTATCCTAGACCTAAATCAGCTAAGGATGTGCGTAGGTTTATGGGGATGATAGGGTGGTACAGAAGATTTATCTCTCGATTTGCCACTATTGCCGCACCAATGACAGACCTTTTGAAGGGAAGCAAAACATTCAAATGGACGGATGCTGCTGAGAATGCATTCATTCAACTTAAGCAAACTCTAGTTTCGGCTCCTGTTCTTATTAACCCTAACTTCAGGAAACATTTTTATATTCAATGCGACGCTAGCACCACCGGTATAGGAAGTGTTCTTTATCAGAAAGATGATGACGGAAATGACCATCCGATCGCATTTATGTCTGTTAAGTTGACTCCTGCGCAACGCAAATATACCATCACGGAACTTGAATGCTTGGCAGCGGTGCAAAGTATCAAAAAGTTTCGAGTGTATATTGAAGGTTTTCCTTTCACATTAATAACTGATCACGCCAGTTTGAAGTGGCTGATGGGTCAACAGGACTTAGCAGGTAGATTAGCCAGATGGAGTTTGAAGCTACAGAGCTTTAATTTCGACATTCGACATATAAAAGGGACTGATAACGTGGTTCCGGACGCCTTGTCCCGGGTTTTCGAGAAGGTGGAAGCCTTTTCTCTTGTTGATTGTTGATTGTTTCTCTCTATTCCTTGGCGTTCATGCCTGAACATATTCATTTGGACGAAGTGTTACCAGATTCCGCTTTTCTAGAATCATCCTACCTCGAAATCATTCTGAATATTAGCAAATCTCCTGACAATTTTCAAAATCTTTGGGTCAGAGATGGACGAGTTTATATTAATATTGCTTCGTCTTTGGATTTCAATACTGACATCCCGTCTACGAAATTGTGGGTACCTGAAAGCCAATATGTTAAACTTATTTCAAATGCGCATGATAGTCCTCTATCCTCTCATTTTGGAGTGCGTAAAACCGTAGAATTACTTCAAAGGTATTATTATTGGCCTTCTCTTCGTCAGGATGTAATTAAATACATCGCAAATTGTCATGTTTGCAAGATAATAAAACCCGCAAATAGAGTCATGCGGCCACCCATGGGTAAATCGCGTATTTCAGTACGGCCCATGCAAAGGATATTTGTAGATTTTCTATGTCCTTATCCTAGATCGAAATTAGGAAATACCCAACTCCTTGTGATTTTGGATCACTATAGTAAATTTGTGTGGTTAAAACCCATGCCAAAGGCCACCGCCGAATCAGTTGTTAAATATATGAAAGATTCAGTATTTCACACCTTTGGTGTTCCAGAATTACTGCATTCGGACAATGGTGTACAGTTTCTTTCTAAGGTCTTCGAAAATTTTTTGAAAGAGTATGGTGTAACTCACGTTTATACACCTCGGTATTGTCCTCAATCGAACGCTTCTGAGAGGGTCAATCAGTCAATCTTGGCTGCTATAAGAGCGTATATTGGTGATGATCACCGCGATTGGGATGCTCACCTAAGTGAGTCCTGTGCCGCTTTTAGGAATGTTATTCATGAATCTTCGGGTTGTAGCCCACACTATATTATGTTTGGCTACCAAGCGATTAGGCATGGCTCACAATATGCATTGTTGAGACAATTATCATCTTTTGAGGATGGTGAGGTAAGGTTGAATGATAACGTGGAACGGTTACGTTTAATACAGGATAAGGTGCAGGTTAAGCTGACTGAGGCTTATGCCAAGGGAGCTCGTCGTTACAATTTAAGAACTAGGTCTAGATCATTTCAAGTCGGTGAAAAGGTGTATGTCCGTAATTACGCGCAGAGTTCTGCTGTGGATCGGTTTGCGAGTAAGCTAGCCCCAAAATTTACAAGTGCCGTGGTGGTGCGTGCGGTAGGAAACGTAGCATATGAATTAGCTGATGCTACAGGTAGGTCAATTGGTGTATATCACCTTCAGGACATTCGCACTTAAGACTGGCTATAATTTTGGGAGGAGTGTCTCTTACATACAGTATAGGCTATCATTTGCCATTATGTTCGTTTGTGCTGGATTTTTGATTGCGTTTAAGGTATCAGAAGTCTTGTAATGATGGACATTGTCTTTTGAGTTTCGGATAGTCCTGAGACTTTCTTTGGGAATCTGTTTTATTTACTGGACCTAAATAATAATAACGGTAAAAAGGAAAAAAAAAGCTTGAATTAAAATGTTCAATGGATTATCAGGCTTGATAATCATTTTTCCGCATATATTTTATAATTATTCGAAATAACCCCAATTAGTTTTAGTCAGTATATAGGATATTAAGAACATATAGTAGGTATGATTTTTTATTCTCCCTTAAGTTCACTCAATAGTGATTGTGGCTTATTGAAGTACTATGCTTGGGACAAATCAGTTCAGTTTTTTTTGAATGCTCTAAGTAATTGTCATAGTTGTAATTTAGTTTAGTCTGATGATCAGAACAAATCAGGACTTTGACTTTTCTTTTCATTTTACATTTAGTATTATACAGCTGTGTTTCATCAGTTGAGCTCATATTTCCTGATATATGTGGAGTTTTTTTTTTTTTTTTAAATTTTTTTTTTTTTTGGGACTAGAACTCCGTTAGATTGGTCAATTGATTCATTCGCTTGTACGAGAATGGGAAGGAGATTCTTAGTTAAACAGCTTTTGACGTATAATCTGATGTTTCTATGAATTTCGTAATTTCTTTAGGGTTGTACCTGAATTCGAATTTAGTTGTTATACTTTTTTTTGTAAATTTTACTCTTTGTGAAAGATTTTTTTTTAGCATTGATAAATGCTGTTGAGTTGTGCTTGTGTAGTTTTACGTGGATGTTTATGGGTCTACACAATCCACGATAGGTTAGAGCATTAGAACAAAGTATACACACTGTTCTCCCAGGGTGGTCTTGGTAGGCTCTTTCAGCTCGGTGTCTTTCGACCTTTGAGATGTTTTGATTCTGGTCGGTTTCAGTTCTATTTTGTTGGGTTCTGAGTAGCTTGTATTAGATGTAAACGGATGATTACTGATTTTCGAGTTAATTAGAATTATTTTTTTTTTGTTTTGTTTGGTTGCCCGGTTTTCACTTGGGAGACTCTTCTCCAGGGATGGGTCGGCCCCTCGTTTGTCGCGATGCGTACCTAAAAATAAAACCAAAATATTGTGACCTACGAAGGTTTAAAAAATTGGTCGATCGTTGATCACGACTCATGGAGGGTTAAAAAGATTTTTACGACTAGAGATGCATATTTTTTTTTTTTGTCTGATGCGAGGATAGACTCGCACACGTGTGCATTTATGCGCTTTAGAGAAGTAGTGCGTAGATTTTTTGTTTGGAAGTACAGTTGTGGAATTTGCTTGGGTCTCGTTCGTTTGGCCTTGAATGAAGAATGTTGAAAACGGATAGCGTGGGGCTGGAGAACAAGACAGTCAGTCGGGTTTTGAATTCTGGTGGACTCGCACGATTTAGGAAGTTTTGTGAAAGAGTTGAGGAGAATTTTTGTGATGGATTGATAGTAACCAGAATGTAGTGGTTGTAGATTGCGAGTTACGATTTCCTGGAAAGTGAGAATTGGTTTAAGAAAAGTTGTTTGGCGAAAGTTTTTTGAGAGGAGATAAAGTTAAACCCGGTAGTATCTGTGGTAATCGAAAAGTGCCAGTGATTGAGGAATGAATTGTTAATCCTTGTATGGAAGCTCTGTCCATAAGAATTGGTTTGGCGGAATTTTTTTTGAAGAAAAATGAGTTGCCTCACCTCAAAGGTGTGTTGGATGTGATAAAGTGTAATAAATGCCTAAACAGTTGGAGTTCCGATACAGTTACCTGATTCGGAGTGCAAATTATAGATTAACCCTTGAGTAATGCGGTGGATTGGATGTTTGTGTTAAAGGGTGACTTGTTCTATCAGAAAAGCAGAGTGTGCAGTATGTTTTTTGCGGACGAAAATATTTGTCAAGATCATCAGGCTTCAGCCCATGGATTCGAAGGCGTTTTTTTTTTGTCTAAATAGATTCATCCCAGTTTTTTTGGTAAAGATATAAACAAAGAAAAAATTATCGATAAAGGTCAGTAATATATATTACATTTAAGTCTGCGAAAAAAAAGAAATAATTATAGTATTTCATGTAATTCGTTAATAAAAAAAAGAGAAAGGAAAAAGAAAACAAACGTGGATTATGAATGTAAAGGAGAAAGAAAGAAAAAATCACAAGTATGAATAATTCAAGAAATTAAATTTTTTATTCACCCAGTTTTTGTAAATGCGCATAAGGGGGCTTTAAACCCAATTATTTCAATATAAAAAGTAAAGAAAAGAAATTAAAAATAATATATTTTTTTGTTTATAATGTTTGACTCGTCTTTTTAGTAATGAATCATTAAATTGATGAAGGAGAGGGGGCGTGGACGTGGAGGCAGGAGGGGGTGAATGGTTGCTATTCGGTTCTTTTCTTTTATAGGGGTTTTCCCTCTTCATTGGGAGGAATTCCTTTATTTTCAGGTTGTGTAAGTGTTGGTAACCTCCTCCAGGTTTTTTTTCTCTTTCTTGTATTTAGGAACCCATCCTAAGCCACTGTCCTTGCCGGGAACTTTAATAAGAAAGCAGGAGGGTTTTTGTTTACCATTAAGTCAACCACGTTGCTCTTGGATCATCTATGATCCTACGCTGCGGTGTGAACAGGTATCGGGAGTTATATCGATACGATTTCGCAACCACGCATTATGTTATATGTAACTTCAGTTTAGTCATTGCGACAAATGGCGCCCAAACAGGTGGCTTGAGTTTTTGCTCACTTTAGATTCTCTAGTGCTTATTGTTTTGTTGTCACGTTTGGAAGCGAATATGGGTATTTTGTGGTAGGGTTTTACAGCCTTCACGGCTTTTGTTACGTATTTTGTTGTCGGAGTTCACATCGTGGCTGGCGCCCACATTTCATTGTTTTATTGTGCAACATATATATTTCATCGATCTTTTATTTACATTGTGGCATTCATTATCTTTTCATTTTCGACTGTAAGTTTCGATTAGAGAGATATGGAACAGATTGTATAATGTTCGTCAGGCGAAAGAAATAGTTTTCGACGTTTACCGTTTTGAGTATTTTTTCTGTGTCGGATTTGAATCAAGTCAATTTAGAGTGCTGTTTGGATAAAAGATTGATTCTGGACCCAGCTTACATTTTGAAATTTTTTGTTTTGCCGAGTGATCGTTCATCCAGCTTGTCTCGCGCCCGTGACCCCTCGTTTGTGTATAGTGTCAAATTATATTATATATTTTTAAGGTATTAAATATTGACTACATTTTGTTGATTCAACGGAATTTGCGATTTTTATATGATTTGAGAAAAAAAAAAGGAAAATTTATAAAATTATAATTATAGATTTACATCGGAAAACATTTTCATTTCTGCGATTCCTGTGATCTGACCTCTCATTTTCGTCGCTTATACAGCGTGTTTTCGAAAAAATTATTCTTAGAAGACAGAGTGTAACATAATCCACCGCAATATTTTGGGAATTTAACAATAACACTATTAATTGATGTGAGGTACAGATGAATCGTCACCTAAATTCATGGATAGAGTTTCAACATTGACGCTGTTGTCAATCATTCAGTGATTTGTTTAATGATAAAGTTGTTTTTAGTGCAGATATTGAATTACTGACTCGTTGCATGTTATTTGGTTTTGAATAGTTATAGTCACTTGTATAGTTTTATTTTTTTTATATACATCTTCGTACTTAATATCTTGGAATACATTATAACATACAGAATGTTTCAAAAAAAATCTGTCGACAATAATACACTTTTATTTAATCCGGACCATGTGTCCACACCTACTGGTACCGGAGCCAAAGCATGTACAAATACAGCATTCCGAACTTCTACATCGGCAGATACAGGAATAGGTTCACGTGAAGGAACTTCACATAAACAAGTGAGTTTTCCTCAACATTGCACATCAAATCCGTTTATATGCGATGAATCACCATCTGATGATCCTAATAGTTATTCGTATCTAAATACTGCTGACATTATAGTATCGCCGAACCGCTTGGCAAATCATTCGAATATTCCAAATACTAATTCGAATACGTTTGTACATTCATCTGTACCTTTGCATGGTCAATATATATATATATAAGCAAACAATGTTGCCTGTTTCTAAATGGGGCCTTTATTTCGACGGCTCTAGGACTGGCTTAAGCGCTTCTTCATTTTTGTATCGCTTGAATGTGCTAGCACAGACACATAAGGTTCCTTTATTGGAATTGACGGAGCAATTTCATTTGTTGGTTAGGGGATCTGCCGCGGAGTGGTATTGGAAATTCCACGAATTAAATGCCCCAAATATTAATTGGATTTCCATAAGTGTAGCTCTTTTATCCCGTTTTGGTTCCCAAACGTCGGACGTTGATATTCGTCGTAACATGGATGCACGACTTCAGACATCTGGTGAAAGTTTTATTGATTTTTTTGACGCTCTGGAGACTCTTTCACTTCAACTAAGGCATAGCTTACATGATAGTGATTTACAATGTATAGTGTTTCGTAACATGCATCGCAGGTTGAGAGAGCATTTGGCGGGGCGGCAATTTTCTTCTACTAAGGACCTTGTGCAGTGTTGTATGTCGGTCGAATCAGTTTGGAACTTAGACAAACCTTTAGATAAAAACCCCCTTTCTTTTAAACGGCTGGTACATGAAGTTCACTATGATGAACCTACATCGGAATCTTCGTCTATAGAAGCTTTCACTAATATTCCTGCACGGAATCAATCTAACAATAAAATGGTGAATTTTTCAGGTAACGCTGATCCCACAAATCGTCCTGAATTTAAGATTTGTTGGAACTGTGAGGAGATGGGACACAATTTCGTTAATTGTCCTCTTCCTATCAAAGGCGTTTTTTGTTTTGGTTGCGGCACTCAAGGAGTACTTAAGCCTAGATGTTTGAAATGTCGTGGTATTTCGGGAAACGTGCCGAGGAATGTGCCGGGCTCGGGGACTCGTTACATTCCTCCAAGCATGCCGATGGTTCCTCGCAAACCGGAGATGTTGGATGCTGCATGCAATGTGGATCCAGAACTTCGTCGCTACTAAATATATCTGATAATACATCCAGGTCCCAATCTATTTCGCTTTCGAGTTCGAAATGTGTTTCTGTGCAGACAACACCAGTTGTTGATGCAGCAGTTCAAACTCTTCTCTATAATTATGCATCAGACCCTCCTGACGTGGTATCTGTTGATGCTTCGGTAAATAATTTGTCGGCGTTGTCTACTTTTGGCAAAACTTTCAATAAACGTACGTTAAAGCGGCAAAATAGGTCAATAGTGATAACTTAAAAACTGCGCGAGGTAGAACACTGAAATGAACATTCGATCGTAGCTGATACTTTACTTTAAGGCTGAGCGTACGTTGACCACATTCGAGTGTTTTATGTCAAACGGATTGCATCTTTGCTAGAATGACACTCCGTCAGTTTAACAAATACTCGGGCATCATCGTATTAGAAAATTGGGTTGACCGTTGTCCTTTACAATAGATAATTAGGCAAGAAGTGAGCGAAGAAACAAACGACCGGACAGTGTTATATTACGTTTACACTATCCCCAGATTACTTCATCTGCTGCTTAATCTGGGTGTGGTGAGTTTAAAATTGTATGTATTTGACAGTTCCAGATTAAATCAGCCGGCGCAGATGAAGTGATCTGGGGATAGTGTAAACGTAATTTAACACATATATTAGCACACTTTTCTTACTTAATAGCTTGTTTAAATACATAACAGTTCAAACAAATGGTAAAACGAAAACTGCCGAGTTTGTAATTACACTTGAACATATTTGGGAATATTAAAGCGATATATGAAATATGATATCCCTAATGGGCGTCCACCTCTTAAGAGGGATTGTAAGGACTTAAAATTTCTTAGAGAAATGAAGGAATACATTTCACAAATTAAAGTAATTGGCAAGCAACTTTGTACTATCTATTGTCTTAATGGCTTCCAACTCTCGATTTGTTCAATTCTTGCCATGACTGACGATTTATTTTCGGAATACGAGGATTTTTTCTATTTGTATACTTCAAAGTTAAGTCAAGACCCCCGGAAAACTTCTTTTCGCAAATTCGTGAACGAAACTCAAACAAACGAAATCCAAGTACTTACGAGTTTAATTCAATTGTTGCCAAAATAGTCTCTATAAAATTAATATTTACTTCAAAACACGCTAATATTACGTTTACACTATCCCCAAATTACTTCATCTGCAGCGTAATCTGGGTGTGGTGAGTTCAAAATTGTATGTATTTGACAGTCGCAGATTATCTCAGCTGGCGCAGATAAAGTAATCTGGGGATAGTGTAAACGTAATTTTATTGTGAAGAAGATTGTGACGAAATTTTAAATGTTGATTGGTCTGCCGTTTTACCGCTTAATGAAAATATGTTACAAATCGGAAGTGAATTACATATAGATCAGGAAGATGTTATAGATGATATAATTTTCGAACCAACAACTTCTGAAGTCGTATCTTTAGGAAAAGAAGCTGCCGACATGTCAACGCGTTATTTCACAGATTACTGCTGTCTTAAACTGCTTAAGTCTCTCAAGATTTGATGTGAAACTTATATGAAGACAATGATAAAGCCCAGCGATTCCAAGCCACACGAAATTTCAGAAATATTCTTTATATTTAAAAATTACGGGGAGAACCCTGACTTTGGACATCTTGTGCCACCAACTGACTATTTCTTTCAAATATGCCAATTGCATATCAACACTTTTATAGACATATTTCGTTCAACTCCCCACATAAAGAATATTAATAAAATCATTATTTTCAAGTGCAAAGAAGCTACTAATCGATTATTTCCCGATTGGTTCATTGATGATTCAGAGCATAGAATACAATGTTTAGAATTTTTAATTTTAGTTCTGCTTCGAAAACATTGTAAATAGGAATCACAAGTTGTTTCAAATAATACAATAAAACAACAAAAAATTCGAAACGTAAAGCATTTATAAATGAGTAATTTTATTGACAGTTCCTGATTCTTGTAGTCGTTTTAATTTATCGAAGAAACTTCTAGCTTCTCCTGATGTAAAATCATTATTTCCCATGTATATGAATGTACATATTTCAGAAGCAGCTTAAGCAAACCTCATGCTAGTAAATTTTTGTATAAATTTTTAAACTAAAATTTTAAGATCTCGTCTTTGTGCACTCTGTGTGGATAAAGACTGCATCAAAATAAAGGTGTTTACGATTAATATTTTCGCACAAACACAAGATCTTAAAATTTCTGTTAAAATTTTTTAAGAAAATTATTCCGCTGTTAGGTTTGATTTACTCCCTTCTTCAATACATTAGTCAAACAACATAACGTTAGACTTATGTACTGAACCAGGATCTTGATTACATTTTTGATGGACAATAGGCCTACTGGGGAGACCGACCATCTAAAAAACGGTAACGCATCATTGTAGTACCTCATGGGCGATGTGGAAATCTACGTTGCGAATTGAGTAATAATTTTTTGCCATTCCGTTCAATTCCAATTGAAACGAATAAATATTTGATTAGAGCTTATACTCGACTTGCGACATAAACATTTCATTTCAGTCGAGAAGCTTTATAAATAATGCTCTTTATGATATTATAGTAAGTAGTAGTAGTAAAAAAAAAAACAATATTTTAACAAATTACTATTTTTACTGAAATCATCCTGAACGAAATAGAGCATTTGGTTCAATCGTCTGTCCGGAGCTGTAGATTTTCATTGGACTTTCAGCTGAACATCGAGTAAATTATAATCAGATTTTGAAGGATTTATAACGACATCGTTACTTGTTGTATAATTTTAATATTATAATTACAATTTATTTGTATTCAATCGATAGAAGTTGCAATTGAAATTATGGTGCATCTACACGTGAACATTCAACTAAAACTAGAAATTTGCGCGCGAATTGGCTTGAGTTTTGCGTATACTTATGCATTTGGACCTGCAAACCAACAACTACCAGGCAAATTTCATTTTTGATCGGGTCAAATCGATGATATAAGGAAAGATGGGCTGTTGCAAAAGGAACATGCTTTCTTACGAGCCTGTAAACAGAAAATTAGCCAATTATTTGAAGTTAGTTGATATGGAGCGCAAATAATTATGTGTTCCTATATCCATATTTTTTTAGGACTCTTACTTTTTGAAATATTCAAGGAAAAGAGGAAAACAGACCTTCAACTGCACTACATTTTACATTTTTAAAACTGTCCTCAACAATTGTGCAAATTTTCAAAATTACAAGATTTTTTCCTATTTTTTGTTCTTTGCCTGAATTATTATGCCGAATGCAATAGTAGGCATGTCCCCGAGCGTGTCAACCACTTATAATTATCCACCTACTGTTATTAAAATTTTAAATCTTTATCGGAACCTCCCTACCATAGCACATAAAAAATAAACTAAACGGCACTCGCCTGACTGAAGTCACATGCAACATATACGTATGTAGATATATAGTATTTCTATTTTCACGCATTAGCTCAAATATTGTCATTCGGATTCCCTAAATTTTCTACCTACTTCAATTTGAACTCAATTGCGCGAAATTGTCACAACTGATTATAGCTGATGCATGTTATCGTTGCAAGAAACCTGTTCCAACAACACCGGCCGTGTATATCGTTCTATATACATACAAGTACAGTGTCTCTTTTTGTACTGAGACGGCGCAATCGACTCAGCATCTTTGGGTCCTTGCGAGGATCATCATACGATTGACTTTATTCCCATAATGCACCTTCAA
The DNA here is from genome assembly GCA_964017055.1 of Chloromyia formosa. Taxonomy (NCBI): domain Eukaryota; kingdom Metazoa; phylum Arthropoda; class Insecta; order Diptera; family Stratiomyidae; genus Chloromyia; species Chloromyia formosa. The sequence goes on along the minus strand of OZ024813.1, from coordinate 81,800,388 downwards.
TGAGGCTGGTGGGTATGCATTGAACAAACACACAATGCACACAATAGTTTTCAGTTATAATACCCTTAGGGATATCTATTATCGATAATAATCGAAATAGTGGAAATAATAAAAGAAGAGGGCGAATGGTTTCATACCTTTGCAATAGATGGCTACCCAGCAAACCAAATGATTCGTATTCGATTCGTAAACCATTCGTTTTTAACGAATGATCCCAGCAAACCAAAAAACGAATGTTGACAAGAAATGAATGTTTCGCGAATGTAGACCGCATCATGGGCACAGAAAATGTCTCTATTTACTCATATTTTACGCAGAGACTCAACAAATATGTAGAAATCTACACGGCGCGCGGCGCGATGGATTTGTCTTTGCAACCGAAAAAAATATTTGAGTTGTGAGTTTTTATGACCTTAAATGAGATAAGATGCACCACATTTCGTGTGAATATTAATATCGAGTACATTGTGGGAATTCCCTTGTCTTTCGTAATTGAGTAGTTTATGGTTATATGGTTTGCAAACGTAACAATTTCATCTTCTACCTGTTTTTACGTTCTTTCACAATTTTTGTCTGGTTCTAAATTCATGGTTCATTCGAATGTGCATAGTGGAAGACCGAATGTGCCAATAAAGTGTAAAGTATTACGTAGTGCAACAATAAATCGACAGACAAAGAGATAAAGTGTGTTAGAGAAAAAGAAAGTGATATAAATTGACTATATAAAACAGATACTCTATAATATATTTGTGTGTTCAGGCATTTCAAGGACGAAAATAGGTAAGTACAAAAAAAAATCATTCCTTAATTCGACAAAGCACTAGCTTTTGGATAGTTAATAATTCCGCCGCGCTTAAAAAGAATAGTGTTAAATATGCAATTTATTTTATGTGATATGTTTCAGTTGTTAGACTGAGTCACGTTGTTCGCATTCGCGTGCTTTCTGTCAAACGGGCTGAATCTTCGGTAGAATGGCACTCCGTCCCTTTGACAAAAAATCGGGGGTTTTCGTTTTACCATTTGTGTTAACTGTTGTGTATTTAAACAAGCTATTAAGTAAGAAAAGTGCGCTAATGTGTTATACTGTCCGGTCGTTTGTTTCTTCGCTCACTTCTTGCCTAATTATCTGTTGTAAAGGACAACGGTCAACCCAATTTTCTAATACGATTATGCCCGAGTATTTGTTAAACTGACGGAGTGTCATTCTAGCAAAGATGCAATCCGTTTGACATAAAACACTCGAATGTGATCAACGTACGGTCAGCCTTAAAGTAAAGTATCAGCTACGATCGAATGTTCATTTCAATGTTCTACATCGCGCAGTTTTTAAGTTATCACTATTCCGGAAAGATCTGAGTTTTTGTATCCACTAAATCTTAAGATATAGAAAAAAAAACATTTTTGTCTTTAAATTATAGCTTTCATCACGCGTTTCCTCATAAAGTTTAATTGCAGAAAAACTTGTTGTTTGTGTAATATATGTTCGTTACCCTACCCTACACTCGATAAATACGCAAAACACACAACAACAGCAAAGGAAGCGTTCATGGCATTTGAACATGAAATACAAAACGACGAAAGCAAATTTAACCAATCGGTAAGTGCATATATCATCAGTATAAACTCAGTTCACACTTCGAATTAGTTTTCCATTTCGACTTTACTATTGTTTTTCTTCTTTTTCCTTTATTTCAGCAAGAATTCATACTATTGTGGAAAAGTAGTGAGCCGAAAAAGCTTATACGTCTGGCGTTTATACGAATTCAGAAACGAATCATCATTCGTCAAAAACGAATGGTTTACGAATCGAATACGAATCATTTGGTTTGCTGGGATGACTCGTTTCTGAATTCGTAAATGATTCGCAAATGATTCTTTTGGCGGACTGAAATGGTCTCTCGTTTATGATTCGCAATTGCGAGCCGAAAATGAATCATATCTATGAATCGGTTGCGAGTCTTATATCTGAATCGATTGCGAATCCGACATATGAATCGGTTGCGAATCCGGTATATGAATCGATTCCGAATCTGATGTATGAATCGGTTGTGGGCAATTTATATGTATAAGATTAATAATACGTATTGGTTACGGTTTAATAATGAATTTATTTCCAGGTCTTTGGGTTATAAAAATAAAGCGTTTTTTTTTTAAATTACGAATTAAAATAGAAATTGGTAACTTAAAAAATTTAAACTTTGCGAATGGTGATAAATTGAGCTGAATTAAAATTAGTATAGCGAATTAGTAAGAAAATTATTAAAACATGAATAAAAATTAGATACAAACTTTATAAAAATATTGGGAAACAAATGAAATAGGAAAACTTAAATAACAAACTTAATTATAATATATTTGATAGAACATAAAAATATGTAAATTTTAACATTAATTTTTATTTTTATTTGATTTTTTGCACCCTCGATCCTTGGCATACTGGAAGTGCTTCATTGCCACTTGGTCGAAAGCCTCCTCAGACGCATCTCTGAACACAAGATGAAAGGAATCTGTAAAAATTGTAGAGAAATTTAATTAGAAAGGAAATAAGCATAATTGACAACAAGTCATTGTCTAAAAAATGGCATACTTTTGATCGCAGCCGTCACACTTAAGCTTCTAGCGCTTTGTATAAACTTTTTCGGCTCACTACTTTCCCCAATAGTATGAATTCTTGCTGAAATAAAAGAAAAAGAAAAAACAATAGTAAATTCAAAATGGAAAACTAATTCGAAGTGTGAACTGAGTTTATTCTGATGAGGCATGTACTTTTGCGTATTTATCGAGTGTAGGGTAGGGTAACGAACATATATTACACAAGCAACAAGTTTTTCTGAAATTAAGCTTTATGAGGAAACGCGTGGTGAAAGCTATAATTTAAAGACAAAATTTTTTTTTTATATCTTAAGATTTAGCGGATACAAAAACTCAAATCTTTCCGCAATAGTGATAACTTAAAAACTGCGCGAGGTAGAACACTGAAATGAACATTCGATCGTAGCTGATACTTTACTTTAAGGCTGAGCGTACGTTGACAACATTCGAGTGTTTTATGTCAAACGGATTGCATCTTTGCTAGAATGACACTCCGTCAGTTTAACAAATACTCGGGCATCATCGTATTAGAAAATTGGGTTGACCGTTGTCCTTTAAAATAGATAATTAGGCAAGAAGTGAGCGAAGAAACAAACGACCGGACAGTGTTATATTACGTTTACACTATCCCCAGATTACTTCATCTGCTGCTTAATCTGGGTGTGGTGAGTTTAAAATTGTATGTATTCGACAGTTCCAGATTAAATCAGCTGGCGCAGATGAAGTAATCTGGGGATAGTGTAAACGTAATTTAACACATATATTAGCACACTTTTCTTACTTAATAGCTTGTTTAAATACATAACAGTTCAAACAAATGGTAAAACGAAAACCGCCGAGTTTGTAATTACACTTGAACATATTTGGGAATATTAAAGCGATATATGAAATATGATATCCCTAATGGGCGTCCACCTGTTAAGAGGGATTGTAAGGACTTAAAATTTCCTAGAGAAATGAAGGAATACATTTCACAAATTAAAGTAATTGGCAAGCAACTTTGTACTATCTATTGTCTTAATGGCTTCCAACTCTCGATTTGTTCAATTCTTGCCATGACTGACGATTTATTTTCGGAATACGAGGATTTTTTCTATTTGTATACTTCAAAGTTAAGTCAAGACCCCCGGAAAACTTCTTTTCGCAAATTCGTGAACGAAACTCAAACAAACGAAATCCAAGTACTTACGAGTTTAATTCAATTGTTGCCAAAATAGTCTCTATAAAATTAATATTTACTTCAAAACACGCTAATATTACGTTTACACTATCCCCAAATTACTTCATCTGCAGCGTAATCTGGGTGTGGTGAGTTCAAAATTGTATGTATTTGACAGTCGCAGATTATCTCAGCTGGCGCAGATAAAGTAATCTGGGGATAGTGTAAACGTAATTTTATTGTGAAGAAGATTGTGACGAAATTTTAAATGTTGATTGGTCTGCCGTCTTACCGCTTAATGAAAATATGTCACAAATCGGTAGTGAATTACATATAGATCAGGAAGATGTTATAGATGATATAATTTTCGAACCAACAACTTCTGAAGACGTATCTTTAGGAAAAGAAGCTGCCGACATGTCAACGCGTTATTTCACAGGTTACTGCTGTCTTAAACTGCTTAAGTCTCTCAAGATTTGATGTGAAACTTATATGAAGACAATGATAAAGCCCAGCGATTCCAAGCCACACGAAATTTCAGAAATATTCTTTATATTTAAAAATTACGGGGAGAACCCTGACTTTGGACATCTTGTGCCACCAACTGACTATTTCTTTCAAATATGCCAATTGCATATCAACACTTTTATAGACATATTTCGTTCAACTCCCCACATAAGGAATATTAACAAAATCATTATTTTCAAGTGCAAAGAAGCTACTAATCGATTATTTCCCGAATGGTTCATTGATGATTCAGAGCATAGAATACAATGTTTAGAATTTTTAATTTTAGTTCTGCTTCGAAAACATTGTAAATAGGAATCACAAGTTGTTTCAAATAATACAATAAAACAACAAAAAATTCGAAACGTAAAGCATTTATAAATGAGTAATTTTATTGACAGTTCCTGATTCTTGTAGTCGTTTTAATTTATCGAAGAAACTTCTAGCTTCTCCTGATGTAAAATCATTATTTCCCATGTATATGAATGTACATATTTCAGAAGCAGCTTAAGCAAACCTCATGCTAGTAAATTTTTGTATAAATTTTTAAACTAAAATTTTAAGATCTCGTCTTTGTGCACTCTGTGTGGATAAAGACTGCATCAAAATAAAGGTGTTTACGATTAATATTTTCGCACAAACACAAGATCTTAAAATTTCTGTTAAAATTTTTTAAGAAAATTATTATTTACTCCCTTCTTCAATACATTAGTCAAACAACATAACGTTAGACTTATGTACTGAACCAGGATCTTGATTACATTTTTGATGGACAATAGGCCTACTGGGGAGACCGACCATCTAAAAAAACGGTAACGCATCATTGTAGTACCTCATGGGCGATGTGGAAATCTACGTTGCGAATTGAGTAATAATTTTTTGCCATTCCGTTAAATTCCAATTGAAACGAATAAATATTTGATTAGAGCTTATACTCGACTTGCGACATAAACATTTCATTTCAGTCGAGAAGCTTTATAAATAATGCTCTTTATGATATTATAGTAAGTAGTAGTAGTAAAAAAAAACAATATTTTAACAAATTAATATTTTTACTGAAATCATCCTGAACGAAATAGAGCATTTGGTTCAATCGTCTGTCCGGAGCTGTAGATTTTCATTGGACTTTCAGCTGAACATCGAGTAAATTATAATCAGATTTTGAAGGATTTATAACGACATCGTTACTTGTTGTATAATTTTAATATTATAATTACAATTTATTTGTATTCAATCGATAGAAGTTGCAATTGAAATTATGGTGCATCTACACGTGAACATTCAACTAAAACTAGAAATTTGCGCGCGAATTGGCTTGAGTTTTGCGTATACTTATGCATTTGAACCTGCAAACCAACAACTACCAGGCAAATTTCATTTTTGATCGGGTCAAATCGATGATATAAGGAAAGATGGGCTGTTGCAAAAGGAACATGCTTTCTTACGAACCTGTAAACAGAAAATTAGCCAATTATTTGAAGTAAATTGATATGGAGCGCAAATAATTATGTGTTCCTATATCCATATTTTTTTAGGACTCTTACTTTTTGAAATATTCAAGGAAAAGAGGAAAACAGACCTTCAACTGCACTACATTTTACATTTTTAAAACTGTTCTCAACAATTGTGCAAATTTTCAAAATTACAAGATTTTTTCCTATTTTTTGTTCTTTGCCTGAATTATTATGCCGAATGCAATAGTAGGCATGTCCCCGAGCGTGTCAACCACTTATAATTATCCACCTACTGTTATTAAAATTTTAAATCTTTATCGGAACCTCCCTACCATAGCACATAAAAAATAAACTAAACGGCACTCGCCTGACTGAAGTCACATGCAACATATACGTATGTAGATATATAGTATTTCTATTTTCACGCATTAGCTCAAATATTGTCATTCGGATTCCCTAAATTTTCTACCTACTTCAATTTGAACTCAATTGCGCGAAATTGTCACAACTGATTATAGCTGATGCATGTTATCGTTGCAAGAAACCTGTTCCAACAACACCGGCCGTGTATATCGTTCTATATACATACAAGTACAGTGTCTCTTTTTGTACTGAGACGGCGCAATCGACTCAGCATCTTTGGGTCCTTGCGAGGATCATCATACGATTGACTTTATTCCCATAATGCACCTTCAATGAGGCTGGTGGGTATGCATTGAACAAACACACAATGCACACAATAGTTTTCAGTTATAATACCCTTAGGGATATCTATTATCGATAATAATCGAAATAGTGGAAATAATAAAAGAAGAGGGCGAATGGTTTCATACCTTTGCAATAGATGGCTACCCAGCAAACCAAATGATTCGTATTCGATTCGTAAACCATTCGTTTTTAACGAATGATCCCAGCAAACCAAAAAACGAATGTTGACAAGAAATGAATGTTTCGCGAATGTAGACCGCATCATGGGCACAGAAAATGTCTCTATTTACTCATATTTTACGCAGAGACTCAACAAATATGTAGAAATCTAACACGGCGCGCGGCGCGATGGATTTGTCTTTGCAACCGAAAAAAATATTTGAGTTGTGAGTTTTTATGACCTTAAATGAGATAAGATGCACCACATTTCGTGTGAATATTAATATCGAGTACATTGTGGGAATTCCCTTGTCTTTCGTAATTGAGTAGTTTATGGTTATATGGTTTGCAAACGTAACAATTTCATCTTCTACCTGTTTTTACGTTCTTTCACAATTTTTGTCTGGTTCTAAATTCATGGTTCATTCGAATGTGCATAGTGGAAGACCGAATGTGCCAATAAAGTGTAAAGTATTACGTAGTGCAACAATAAATCGACAGACAAAGAGATAAAGTGTGTTAGAGAAAAAGAAAGTGATATAAATTGACTATATAAAAAGATACTGTATAATATATTTGAGTGTTCAGGCATTTCAAGGACGAAAATAGGTAAGTACAAAAAATCATTTCTTAATTCGACAAAGCACTAGCTTTTGGATAGTTAATAATTCCGCCGCGCTTAAAAAGAATAGTGTTAAATATGCAATTTATTTTATGTGATATGTTTCAGTTGTTAGACTGAGTCACGTTGTTCGCATTCGCGTGCTTTCTGTCAAACGGGCTGAATCTTCGGTAGAATGGCACTCCGTCCCTTTGACAAAAAATCGGGGGTTTTCGTTTTACCATTTGTGTTAACTGTTGTGTATTTAAACAAGCTATTAAGTAAGAAAAGTGCGCTAATGTGTTATACTGTCCGGTCGTTTGTTTCTTCGCTCACTTCTTGCCTAATTATCTGTTGTAAAGGACAACGGTCAACCCAATTTTCTAATACGATTATGCCCGAGTATTTGTTAAACTGACGGAGTGTCATTCTAGCAAAGATGTAATCCGTTTGACATAAAACACTCGAATGTGATCAACGTACGGTCAGCCTTAAGGTAAAGTATCAGCTACGATCGAATGTTCATTTCAATGTTCTACATCGCGCAGTTTTTAAGTTATCACTATTCCGAAAGATCTGAGTTTTTGTATCCACTAAATCTTAAGATATAGGAAAAAAAAAACATTTTTGTTTTTAAATTATAGCTTTCATCACGCGTTTCCTCATAAAGTTTAATTGCAGAAAAACTTGTTGTTTGTGTAATATATGTTCGTTACCCTACCCTACACTCGATAAATACGCAAAACACACAACAACAGCAAAGGAAGCGTTCATGGCATTTGAACATGAAATACAAAACGACGAAAGCAAATTTAACCAATTGGTAAGTGCATATATCATCAGTATAAACTCAGTTCACACTTCGAATTAGTTTTCCATTTCGACTTTACTATTGTTTTTCTTCTTTTTCCTTTATTTCAGCAGGAATTCATACTATTGGGGAAAAGTAGTGAGCCGAAAAAGTTTATACGTCTGGCATATTCAAAGATTTTGACCGATGCTGTAGCGGAACATTTCGCGTGGACCGGAACGAAAGCGAAACAAAGCGCTAGAAGCTTAAGTGTGACGGCTGCGATAAAAAGTATGCCATTTTTAGACAATGACTTGTTGTCAATTATGCTTATTTCCTTTCTAATGAAATATCTCTACAATTTTTACAGATTCCTTTCATCTTGAGAGATGCGTCTGAGGAGGCTTTCGACCAAGTGGCAATGAAGCACTTCCAGTATGCCAAGGATCGAGGGTCCAAAAAACCAAATAAAAATTGATGTTAAAATAATATGTACATATTTTTATGTTTTATCAAATATATTATAATTAAGTTTGTTATTTAAGTTTTCCTATTTCATTTGTTTCCCAATATTTTTATAAAGTTTGTATCTAATTTTTATTCATGTTTTAATAATTTCCTTACTAATTCGCTATACTAATTTTAATTCAGCTCAATTTATCACCACTCGCAAAGTTTAAATTTTTTAAGTTTCCAATTTCTATTTTAATTTGTAATTAAAAAAAACACTTCATTTTTATAACCCAAAGACCTGGAAATAAATTCATTAATAAACCGTAACCAATATGTATTATTAATCTTAATAAATTACCAGCAACCGATTCATACATCGGACTCGGAATCGATTCATATTTTCGATTCGGAACCGATTCATATACCGGATTCGCAACCGATTCATATATCGGATTCGCAATCGATTCAGATATCGGACTCGCAACCGATTCATAGATATGATTCATTTTCGGCTCGCAATTGCGAATCATAAACGAGGGACCATTTCAGTCCGCCAAAAGAATCATTTGCGAATCATTTACGAATTCAGAAACGAATCATCATTCGTCAAAAACGAATGGTTTACGAATCGAATACGAATCATTTGGTTTGCTGGGATGACTCGTTTCTGAATTCGTAAATGATTCGCAAATGATTCTTTTGGCGGACTGAAATGGTCTCTCGTTTATGATTCGCAATTGCGAGCCGAAAATGAATCATATCTATGAATCGGTTGCGAGTCTGATATCTGAATCGATTGCGAATCCGATATATGAATCGGCTGCGAATCCGGTATATGAATCGATTCCGAATCTGATGTATGAATCGGTTGTGGGCAATTTATATGTATAAGATTAATAATACATATTGGTTACGGTTTAATAATGAATTTATTTTCAGGTCTTTGGGTTATAAAAATGAAGTGTTTTTTTTTTTAAATTACGATTTAAAATAGAAATTGGAAACTTAAAAAATTTAAACTTTGCGAATGGTGATAAATTGAGCTGAATTAAAATTAGTATAGCGAATTAGTAAGAAAATTATTAAAACATGAATAAAAATTAGATACAAACTTTATAAAAATATTGGGAAACAAATGAAATAGGAAAACTTAAATAACAAACTTAATTATAATATATTTGATAGAACATAAAAATATGTAAATTTTAACATTAATTTTTATTTTTATTTGATTTTTTGCACCCTCGATCCTTGGCATACTGGAAGTGTTTCATTGCCACTTGGTCGAAAGCCTCCTCAGACGCATCTCTGAACACAAGATGAAACGAATCTGTAAAAATTGTAGAGAAATTTAATTAGAAAGGAAATAAGCATAATTGACAACAAGTCATTGTCTAAAAAATGGCATACTTTTGATCGCAGCCGTCACACTTAAGTTTCTAGCGCTTTGTTTCGCTTTCGTTCCGGTCAAAGCGAAATGTTCCGCTACAGCATCGGTCAAAATCTTCGATTATGCCAGACGTATAAACTTTTTCGGCTCACTACTTTCCCCAATAGTATGAATTCTTGCTGAAATAAAAGAAAAAGAAAAAACAATAGTAAATTCAAAATGGAAAACTAATTCGAAGTGTGAGCTGAGTTTATTCTGATGAGACATGTACTTTTGCGTATTTATCGAGTGTAGGGTAGGGTAACGAACATATATTACACAAGCAACAAGTTTTTCTGAAATTAAGCTTTATGAGGAAACGCGTGGTGAAAGCTATAATTTAAAGACAAAATTTTTTTTTTATATCTTAAGATTTTGCGATTACAAAAAACTCAGATCTTTCCGCAATAGTGATAACTTAAAAACTGCGCGAGGTAGAACACTGAAATGAACATTCGATCGTAGCTGATACTTTACTTTAAGGCTGAGCGTACGTTGACCACATTCGAGTGTTTTATGTCAAACGGATTGCATCTTTGCTAGAATGACACTCCGTCAGTTTAACAAATACTCGGGCATCATCGTATTAGAAAATTGGGTTGACCGTTGTCCTTTAAAATAGATAATTAGGCAAGAAGTGAGCGAAGAAACAAACGACCGGACAGTGTTATATTACGTTTACACTATCCCCAGATTACTTCATCTGCTGCTTAATCTGGGTGTGGTGAGTTTATAATTGTATGTATTTGACAGTTCCAGATTAAATCAGCCGGCGCAGATGAAGTAATCTGGGGATAGTGTAAACCTAATTTAACACATATATTAGCACACTTTTCTTACTTAATAGCTTGTTTAAATACATAACAGTTCAAACAAATGGTAAAACGAAAACCGCCGAGTCTTTGTCAAACTGACAGATTGCCATTCTACCGAAGATTCAACCCGTTTGACAGAAAGCACGCGAATGCGAACAACGTGGCTCAGCCTAACAACTGAAACATATCACGTAAAATAAAGTTCATATTTAACACTATTCTTTTTAAGCGCGGCGGAATTATTAACTATCCAAAAGCTAGTGCTTTGTCGAATTAAGGAATGATTTTTTTTTGTACTTACCTATTTTCGTCCTTGAAATGCCTGAACACACAAATATATTATAGAGTATCTGTTTTATATAGTCAATTTATATCACTTTCTTTTTCTCTAACACACTTTATCACTTTGTCTATCGATTTATTGTTGCACTACGTAATACTTTAAACTTTATTGGCACGTTCGGTCCTCCACTATGCACATTCGAATGATCAATGAACCACGAATTTAGAACCAGACAAAAATTGTGAAAGAACGTAAAAAGGTAGAAGATGCAACTGTTACGTTTGCAAACCATGTAACCATAAACTACTCAATTACGAAGACAAGGGAATTCCCACAATGTACTCGATATTAATATTCACACGAAATGTGGTGCATTTTATCTCATTTAAGGTCATAAAAACTCACAGCTCAAATATTTTTTTCGGTTGCAAAGACAAATCCATCGCACCGCGCCGTGTAATTTCTACATATTTGTTGAGTCTCCGCGTAAAATATGAGTAAATACAGAAATTTTCTGTGCCCATGATGCGGTCTACATTCGCGAATCATTCATTTCTGGCCAACATTCGTTTTTTGGTTTGCTGGGTATCTATAGAGGGTAGTTATGAGGAATGTTGCATGGGCTAAAATGTTGGGTAGGTGGAAGTGTTGGATAGATGGAAATAATTCACATTCATTTGATATAGATGGCGGTGATGCATGATTTTTCATGGGGAAAATTTGACTCTGCATCTGTATAGTTATTTAATCTGTGGTGATACGCAGATCTATTGTGGGTGTTCTCAAGTAATACATATATGTATAAGTATCGTGGTCACCAAGGTACGTGAAGGTCAATACATACTTTAGTTAATTTCGTGGTAAATTTGTAATTACAATATTTTTTGAGCAGAACTTTCGGGTGTGTTTTTAAGTAAATAGGTAGGTAGGGTTTGATCATCAAACTTCCAAAGAAGGGTAGCCTCACAGACTGTAATAATTGGAGAGGCATTTTTGTGCTTCCTGCCGTTGCCAAGATAATAGCTAAAATCGTCCTGGAAAGACTAAAGGCCCACTTAGAAAGCACAATTGATGAAGAGCAGGCTGGCTTTCGATCCGGATTCTCCTGTGTCGATCACATTAACACCTTGCGAATCATCATCGAGCAATGCGCTGAATACGATTCTCCGCTTCACTTGCTTTTCATCGATTTCGAAAAGGCTTTCGATAGTGTGAACCGGGATTCTATATGGGCGGCCTTGCGCAGGAGAGGCATCCCTGAGAAGCTTGTGGCTATTATTAAGGCAACCTATGACGGCGCGAAATGTCGCGTTCTGCATAAAGGTAAGGTGTCGGGGGACTTTGAGATTCGCAGTGGAGTTCGGCAGGGGTGCATCCTCTCACCGATCCTATTCCTCATTGTGATCGGCGATGTGTTGCATGCAGCCCTATCCGGACTCGACAGAGGAATTCAATGGACTTTGACATCTTATCTACAACATCTTGACTACGCTGACGACATATGCCTACTCTCCCACAAAATCATGGATCTGTCCGCAATGGCGTTAGATCTCGAGAGGGAGGCAAGCAAGGTTGGGCTAAAGATTAATACCAACAAGACCAAGGTTCTTAGCCCGCCGTTGCGAAAAAGAAATCCGACACCTATTGCCATCAATATTAATGGGCAGCCTGTGGAGAAGGTGGACAACTTCGTCTACCTGGGTAGCATTGTTGCCGAAAATGGTGGTACGGAGCAGGACATCACTCGTCGTATCAACCAGGCTAAACGTGCATACGGCATGCTGCCCAAAATCTGGCAGGGCAGTTATCTCAGCATCAAGACCAAGCTGGGCCTGTTTCGCTCCCTGGTACTATCAGTACTTTTGTATGGGAGCTCATGTCTTCGTCGAATTTTAAGAATTTTCTGGCCCGAAACAATATCAAATGAAGAGCTAAGTCGGCGTACGGGTCAGATGCCAATCGACGAATTGATACGCAGGCGAAAATGGCAGTGGATAGGTCACACATTGCGGAAGAGTGATAACTGCATTGCTTTGCATGCCATGAAATGGAACCCCATTTCCAACCAAGGCCGACCAAGAGGGGGTCCTCGAATCACATGGCGTCGATCTGTGGCAAAGGAGTGTCAGGTACTGGGTAAGTCTTTTGGGGAGTTGCGCCCCATTGCCCAGAACAGAGTACGATGGCGCGCAGGAGTAGTTGACGCGCTATGCCCCGCTAGGGGTTAAGGCAAAGTAGTAGTAAGGAAGTAGTAGTAGTTTGCAAAATGCCCTCCCAACGGCATTCTGTAATTACTGGTAGGATTGAGCGGCGTGGTAGACGAAATTACATGAGGGTAATTAGAAACCACAACGCAATCAATCATTTAGATGGTACATATAAATGTGCCTTAAATATAGTTTCACGGGATTTCGAACCTTTTAGTTGCGGTCCTCTGAATTTCCGTTGCTCATTTTGTGGTGCAAAACATTTTGAAGCAGAAATTACTTCACGTAATAGGAATGCCTTTAGTTTAAGCTGCCATAAGGGCAAAGTTCATTCGCCATCATTATCTGAGAACATATTTTTCAAGAATATTTGTGAGCCGTGGTGAATGGGCTTCAAGGTCGAATTAAAACCAACGATCTAAACCAAATACCTACAGCTATATTTTGAGCTAAATATTTGGCCGTAACCAATTAAACTTCATTTTTCTATAATTTTCAGTTCGGGGCTTTATTTCTAGAGACTGCAGTCGAAATTCGACTCCAAAAGGTATACCGTACCGTGGTGAATGGGACTTAAAATCGAAGAGACTGCAGTCGACTCAAGAAGGTGTACCGTGCCGTGATAAATGGGCTTTAAAATCGAAATTAAACTATCGATCTAAACCAAATACCAGCTATATTTTGAGCTAAATACTTGGTCTTAACCAATTTTCAGTTTGAGTGACTCTCATTCTAGAGGTTGCGGTCGATTTTGCGATTTGTTCTTCTTATTCTAGGGAGTGTTTAGGTAGTGACGTATAGCCCATGATTCAATAAGACATTGACCCGGCGCAGCCGGGTTGTTAGAAGATCCGGCGGAGCCGAATCGCATTTTTGTCTATCCACACAAACGACCCGGCGTAGTATGTATAATTCGTTTGATTAAAATATATGTTAATGGGTTTTTCATCTATTACAGAGTGTATGGTATTATTATATTCATATAGGGAATTGTAAATTTCTTCCAGTGGTGTCGTTTTATTCTGTGTTGATAGAGTTCTTATTATTTCTAGCAATGTCGAATGAAACCTTTCTACTTGACCATTTGTGGTGGAATGATTTACTGGTGTAAGGAAATGGTTGATTTTTAATCGATTGAGAAGTGCCTTTGTACTTTGGCTGTTGAAAATGCTTTCACTATCTGTTGTTAGATGTTTGCAATGTGGAAAAATTAACCGGCAAGTGTTTAGTTTCCGTGGCCCCGGGAAAGAAAATCACTTTTTTACTAAAACGTACCTGAAATGCACGAATCTGGTGGAATTTTTGACCAAATCGCAATGGTTTACGAGATATCGGCTCTTTAAGTTTCCTCAATAATTTTTAAATTAAAATTGACCCAAACTACGGGAAAAATGTCCCCTTCTTCCCTATTTCCGCCGATGGAAAATAAATGTTTGAGGACAATTGATCTTCGGCAAACACCTCTTTGGTTCCGGACTTTGCTGTCTTTCGGGTATTTGTTCCCAGGGAAATTGGATCTTGCCGGTGGAAGCATAGTGGAGACAAGAACCACAAAGAAAATTAGACTGACAGCTATTTGCCGGCCAATCAGCCAGCCACCCGACAATTATGCTAAGCTGAGCATGATAAAAAGTTAGAAATAGGCGAAGCTTTGAAAAAAGGTGTGCAAAAGATGATTCAAATGATTATCTGAATTAATTACAAAGCATAACTTTGCGGTAGTCTCCCGAACTGCACACACAAGAAAGAATCCCACCGTAGACACGGCGGTAAACAACGCGAAGACAATCACCGTAGGGAAATTATCGGTAATAAGCTTTGACATTCTTTTCACTGCCGAGCAGAACAGCACAAGGCAAAAACGGACAATTACACTAGCAACTACTGCGTGGAATGGTCCTGCATTGTCCCCCACTTCTGGTTAATTTTGTATTTTTTGTAGAGCCCCCAGATGGACTGAACCGAAGTCCCTTTTCAAAAATCTGCTCCCGTTCCCAGGATATGGGGGTTCAAAAGTGTCCCTTTGTATGGGAGGTACTCCCGAGAATGAAAATGTTTAGTTTCCGTGTCCCCACTTCTGGTTAATTTTGTATTTTTGGTAGAGCCCCAGATGGAAGAAAAAAAATCTGCTCCCGTTCCCAGGATATGGGGGTTCAAAGGACATGTGAGCACCTTTATTTTACATATTTGTAGTAACAGATGCGACCAAACTATTGTTAAGTTCAAAGTTTAGAAGGAAGCGTAAACATTGAATATTATTTTTCACCTACTACTGATGTTGAGATTAAGAAAAAAATTGAATCATTACTTAAATTTTTACCCTCAGTAACGATGCAGCTGGGATGACGCTGTACGCAATTAATTTTCGAATGTGGATTTTACAAATTGGATTTTACAGGATTTTCCAAATTGAATTTTTAAATTTATATTTTTTGGGTTCAGTTTCTTTTATTTCATATCTCTAAATTTCCATGTCTCATTTATTTCAATTTTCTGTGTCTTACTATATCATATAGCTGTCCTACAAACGACCGGTGCAATAGCAAGTTTTTGTCAGAGAAACTTTTTATTTTTTAATGTATTCTTACCAATTTTCAAAGTAATCAAACATAAATCTGTCGTCAAACCAACGGAGTCGGACCACTGCGCCATATAGGTACTTTAAGAACGACCGGTCCAAAAGTCTGTGTTTCTGAGAAAAATTTTTTTGTTTTCAAATACGTCGTAACTAAATTTCATATTTTTCAATGCCAAAAAAACATTCCCGAAATTGGTTGAAGTAATTTGGGTGGAATTGGACCACCATTTCATATACCTCTCATAGGAACAGTAGAATTGGAGTAAATGAAATGAAATTAGTAGTAAATTTCAAAGTGGTAAATACCGAATGGTTGAGCCAGAAAACATGCCGAAAGTCCATAAACCCTTGCACCGGAACTATTGTGGCAGGATTTAAATGCCGCATTAAGGTCAAGGAGGTACTTGCTATATTAACCCTAGTCGTACCGGCAAAAGTTTATTCCTATTTCTACCGACACGGGTACACCTGTACCCAACCTCTGATTACCGCTAGAATGGAAAAGGAGGAGGAGGAGGAAAAGGAGGAAATGATTGACTATTACAATCAAAAGAAAGGAGGCGTTGACATAATGGACCGGATATTGCGTAATTACACCACTAAACGTAAAACAAATCGCTGGCCACTGGCTGTATTTTTCAATATGATAGACGTAATGACTCTTGCTTCGATCGTATTCCAAGAATTGCACTCTGATTCCACTAAAGATCACCGCCGAAAGTTTTTGAGGAGCATTTCATACAATGGCGGCGGCAACAGGAAGCAGAGGATATTAGTAGACCGACATTAAGCGCTTATTTCAGTCGCTGGCGGAAGGTTACTGAAATAATCGCATCCCATCGTATGTCACGTCTCGGAGGTCCAGGAAAAACCGTCCACATTGACGAGACATTTTTGACGAAAAAAAAATACAATAAAGGCCGAGACACACCACCATTATCTTATTGTAAGGAAGATAAATGCGCGATGTTTTTCCCGATGCAGTCGTGCAAAAAACATGATCTATGGCCCTATATCAAAGCTTTCGTGGATCCGAACACAAGCGTGGTTTGTACGGATTCAGCAAGCCACTATAGCAATTTAAAATTAATTTTTTCTTCAAGTACGGAACATTTGACGACTAACCATAGAATTGGGCAATACGTTGATGCCCAGGATCCACGGAATACCATAAATGATTTAGAGAATCAAAACAAATTAGTTAAGAAGGCTATAAAAAGCCACCGGTCTGCCCAAATTCTTCGAAGATACCTTGCCGAACATTTTTATAGGCAACCATTTTTAGATAAAAAATACAAGCATGATATGGGGTCACAGATTATGCAGTTTCTGTGCGACTTACGAACTGTGTACCCTGGCTACGTCAATGGGGAACTCTTGCCCTCCCTGGAGCTCCGAGACATCAATGAAATAGTACGGGGAACTGCCGATCTATAAATTAATTGTAGAGTAAAGAATATCTAATTTCAAAGCTAGGTTTTTCGTGTTTCGTTTTTTCATTTAATCAATATATTTCGGGCGCCATTTGGACGTAATAATTATAAAAGTAAAACCAGCAATGTTAATATAAAATTGTGAATTCCGCAATTATGTGATTCGGATGAGGATTGTAAAGTTAAAGTAGTAAAGATAATGTAGAATTCGATTAGTGACTTATGTTCAAATTCAGTCGATTTTATTTTTATCCAGAGAGGGTTTGGAGTCACAAATTACTTCGGAAGTGACGAGCCGAGGGGTCCCTCTCTGAAGCGGAATGCCAGCAGATTCTACCTCCACGTGGTGCATTCTGGGTAACGCTAAAGGAATCT
The DNA here is from genome assembly GCA_964017055.1 of Chloromyia formosa. Lineage (NCBI taxonomy): Eukaryota > Metazoa > Arthropoda > Insecta > Diptera > Stratiomyidae > Chloromyia > Chloromyia formosa. The sequence goes on along the minus strand of OZ024813.1, from coordinate 81,782,845 downwards.
GAAACATAAATTAGAAAAAAAAAAAAAACAAGTTAACCTTCGACTAGCTTCGCGTGAAGGGTATCATATTGTCATTATTTACTATAACGCTAACATCTCATATAAAACAATCTAGCCTTCGGCTAGCTTGCCAAAGTATGACACCCTTCAAGCGATGCGTGAAGGGTATGACTCCTTCAATAGTCTGCGTTGTTATAAATGGTAAATGCAGAAAGGATCAACCATTCGGTATTTACCACTTTGAAATTAGTAGTAAAATTTACTCCAATTCTACTGTTCCTATGAGAGGTATATGAAATGGTGGTCCAATTCCACCCAAATTACTTCAACCAATTTCGGGAATGTTTTTTTGGCATTGAAAAATATGAAATTTAGTTACGACGTATTTGAAAACAAAAAAATTTTTCTCAGAAACACAGACTTTTTGACCGGTCGTTCTTAAAGTACCTACATATATGGCGCAGTGGTCCGACTCCGTTGGTTTGACGACAGATTTATGTTTGATTACTTTGAAAATTGGTAAGAATACATTAAAAAATAAAAAGTTTCTCTGACAAAAACTTGCTATTGCACCGGTCGTTCGTATGACAGCTATATGATATAGTAGGACACAGAAAATTGAAATAAATTTAAAAATTCACTTTGAAAAATCCTGTAAAATTCAATTTGTAAAATCCACATTCGAAAATTAATTGCGTACAGCGTCATCCCAGCTGCATCGTTACTGAGGGTAAAAATTTAAGTAATTATTCAATTTTTTTCTTAATCTCAACATCAGTAGTAGGTGAAAAATAATATTCAGTGTTTACGCTTCCTTCTATAAACTTTGAACTTAACAATAGTTCGGTCGCATCTGTTACTACAAATATGTAAAATAAAGGTGATCACATGTCCTTTGAACCCCCATATCCTTGAAATGGGAGCAGATTTTTGAAAAAGGACTTCGGTTTCTTCCATCTGGGGGCTCTACCAAAAATACAAAATTAACCAGAAGTGGGGCCACGGAAACTAAACATTTTCATTTTCGGGAGTACCTCCCATACAAAGGGACACCTTTGAACCCCCATATCCTGGGAACGGGAGCAGATTTTTGAAAAGGGACTTCGGTTCAGTCCATCTGGGGGCTCTACCAAAAATACAAAATTAACCAGAAGTGGGGCCACGGAAACTAAACATTTTCATTTACGGGAGTACCTCCCATACAAAGCGACACTTTTCCACCCCCATATCCTGGGAACGGGAGCAGATTTTTGATGTTTTTCTTTTGTAAGAGAGAGTAGTAGAACGTGTCACTTCATGTTGGACGGCCTCGTGGACGGCATCGAATAAAAGTTGTTCTCAAATTCGTTATTTTAGTTTATTTTAAAAATATACCTCCACAAAAATCAGAAGTGGGATTTACCCTGAAGCAATGCTATCGCAAAGTGATATTGACAACATAGAAGTGCGCGAATTGAGGGAGGCGCTGCAAATTCTTTCTTTGTCGACGAAGGGAAGCAGGCGCACTCTGATCGATAGATTATCGAGCGAAGTCGCAAAAGGAGCTGGCGAGGCTGGCAAACCAGATATTGACCGGAAGGATGCTGAAAGTAAAGAAGTGATCGCATTGCGTGAGGAAGTGAACCAGTTGCGGCAATTAATGGAGAAGTTTATTGCGCAGGCAAGTGTGCCCCACGTTGTGAAATCTACGGCGGGCGTCCAAGCAACACGTGGCGCCGTCGACATATTCGAGCCGGAAGGCAAGGCACCGCTAGATACGGTAGATAGCGGAACGGCATTTGAGGCGAGGCGTATTAGAAGTCAAAGTGACGGAGCGCATTTTGAGGTTAGACCTCGTGAATTTGAAGGTGGCGGAGCGGCTTTTGAGGCAAGGCCGGTTGGTGGTGTGGATGTGGCGTCGTCTTGCCAGTATATGAGTGGTCCGATGAGTCATTTTAGTCAACTGCGTGACGTTATGGAGATCTTGCCCATATTTTATCCAAATGTGAAGAGTTCATGAGTTGCCTTGCGAGATGCTATAAATGGGACGACTCAGTTCTTGTATACGCGGTCCAGACACGCATGAGAGGAAACGCCAAAATATGGGTTGACAGTTTCGTGGAAACCTTCCCAAATTGGAAAGCATTCGCAGAGCGGCTCATCAGGGATTTCCCATGCAGTTCAAACGAGGCCGACATTCATATCGAAATGATGGGTGCACAAAGGAAATTTTCCGAGGATTATGAGGAATACTTCCATCGTATGTGCTCCATTGGGCGTCGTGGCCGGCTATCTGATGCTGCAATTATTAGGTACATCTTGAAAGGCATTAATAATCAATCCATTCAATCCATTTTAGCGACAATGGACCTAAAATCGACAAGTGAATTGCTACTGTCAATTCGGCGATATCGCAGTAATGTAAGAGAAGATCGAGATAAAGCGCGACAACAGCCAGTTTTCACCGGAAGAAATATCTCAGCAACTTCTACCAAACCGATGGAGAGACAGCGTACGAATCTTGTTTGCTTCAACTGTGACAAGCCGGGTCACATTGCCAGCAAATGTACCGAACCTGCTAAACAAAAGAAGTGTAGCAAATGCAATAAATTTGGTCATCGAGCTGAAACGTGCATGTGCAAGTGCGTCATATCGAAACAGTCGTCGTTCGAAATCGATAATCGAATAGCCGATGAAAATGGTCGAATGCATCGAGTTGCAACGTTATTGGACACAGGAAGTCCGATCAATTTAGTTAAAATCGAAATCGTGCCGAAGCTTATTAAGGTAATTAGAGATAGAGACGAAAAAAAATATTCGGGAATAAATAATTCAGTACTAAATATTATCGGAAAAGCAAATTTAAATTGTGTTATTGATGATAATGACCCTATTGAGATAGAGTTCTATGTAGTTCCTAATAATTCATTCGATGTAGCTTGTATTTTGGGAGAATCATTCATATTAGATTCAAGAATTAGGGTAGTTATCGATACTATGAACAAACGATTAATTAATGTTACACAAAAAGAAGAAAAACTATTGAATAAAGAAGTTAATTCAATTATGAATATAATTGTCAAGGAAGATAATGATACTCTTCCTTATTATAAAATAGGTCCCTACTATGATAGTTATAAACAAGATCAAGACATCATTAAGTCATTCAACAAAATGATGGAAAATGAAGATGTCGAAAAAGAATTTAAAATAAGTAAGAAATGTATGTCAATTGAATTATCTCAAGAACCTAAGTTCTACGTAAATCCGAAAAGGTTTTCGATTAAGGAAAAAGAAATCGTGTCGGAAATGGTAAAAAAATTGTTAGATGAACGCATCATTCGGAAAAGTAATAGTCCGTGTACCAGTCGAATCGTTCTAATCAATAAAAGAAACGGTCAAGTGCGAATGTGTATCGATTACCGCGCTTTGAATAAGATCAATGTGAAAGACAGATTTCCGCTTCCTAGGATTGAGGACAAGTTAGATTCATTACGTAATAAGTTATGTTTTTCAATTATAGATTTAAAGAATGGGTATTTTAATATTGACATCGACGAAGGTTCGAAATATCTTACATCATTTTTAACGTCGGATGGCCAATATGAATACAACAAAATGTCGTTTGGTCTTTGTAATGGGCCAAGTGTATTCATGCGATTTATTACTGAAAATTTTCAAGATTTGATATCTACCGGGGAAATTCAAATATATTTTGATGATTTTCTAATTGCCACGGAATCTGTTGAAAGGCATTTTGAAATATTAGAATTAGTATTTCGTCGATTTCGCACACTGAATTTGAAAATTCAACCGAGTAAGTGTTTATTTTTTCAAAAGTCTATCGAATTTTTAGGTTATCGTTGTGATAGGTCGGGCATACATCCTTCAGATCGTCATATAGAAGCGATAAAAGATTTCCCGGTACCAAATTCTATTGCTGAATTGCAAAGATTTATAGGCTTGACATCATTTTTTCGCAAATCCGTGAAAAACTTTTCAATCATTGCAGGACCTTTATATGATCAGCTAAAAAAAGGAGTAACATTCTCTATTAGAGAGAAAGAACCGGCTGCAATAGAACAATTAAAATTAGCCTTAATCAGTGATCCCGTTTTGAAAGTGTATAATTCTGCCGCGGATACAGAGTTACACACTGATGCCAGTGCAGTCGGATATGGGGAGGATGGAAAGTAATATTATTCGTAGATATCATGACGATATGGGACATTTAGGTCACCATAAAGTCGTTGAATTGATAAAAAGGAACTATTGGTTTCCGAATATGACAATTAAAGTCAAGGAACATATCTCCGAGTGTCTTAAGTGTTTAACATTTTCTTCAAAAAGTGGAAGATTAGAGTGATTTCTAAACCCTATAGATAAGGAGGAGAGTCCTTTCCAAACAATTCACATTGATCACATAGGTCCATTGGAAAAGACTAAACGCGGATTCAAGTATATAGTTGTTGTTGTAGATGCGTTTTCAAAATTCGTGAAATTCTATCAAACTAGAACTACAAATACCAGAGAGGTTACCAACCATTTGAAGAATTATTTTAAGCAGTACAGCGTTCTGATACGTCTAATTTCGGACCAAGGGTCATGTTTTACTTCTAAGGAATTCATAAGTTTCACTGAAAGGTTTAAATTTAAACGCATTCATACTGCAACTCATTCGCCTCAATCAAATGGCTAAGTTGAGCGAATGAATAGGGTGTTAGTTCCGATGTTAGCAAAGATGATAGATATTGAGAAGGCTATTACTTGGGATCATGTCCTTGGTAAAGCGGAATATGTATTTAATAACTCTATAAATCGTTCAATAAATACCACTCCTAGTATAAAATCAACTTTGATAAAAAACGCAAACCTGCATTTAAATACAAAATAAATGACTTGTACTTATTAAAATTGTTGTAACTGAAGCTGGAGTTAGTCATAAATTACTTCCTAAGTATAAAGGGCCGAACAATCGAGGCCGATTCAAAAATGTCAGGATGGCTGAATGTAGAATGTAAGAAATATTTAATTTGAATTTGAATTCGTTTTTGTTATAGTTCTAAGAATATTCAGAGATGGCATTAGCATCAGTAGAAATTGACAACCATGTTTTTCTTTTGTAAGAGAGAGTAGTAGAACGTGTCACTTCATGTTGGACGGCCTCGTGGACGGTATCGAATAAAAGTTGTTCTCAAATTCGTTATTTTAGTTCATTTTAAAAATATACCTCCACATTATCATGCTCAGCTTAGCATAATTGTCGGGTGGCTGGCTGATTGGCCGGCAAATAGCTGTCAGTCTAATTGTCTTTGTGGTTCTTGTCTCCACTATGCCTCCACCGGCAAGATCCAATTTCCCTGGGAACAAATACCCGAAAGACAGCAAAGTCCGGAACCAAGGAGGTGTTTGCCGAAGATCAATTGTCCTCAAACATTTATTTTGCATCGGCGGAAATAAGGAAGAAGGGGACATTTTTCCCGTAGTTTCGGTCAATTTGAAAAATTATTGAGGAAACTTTAAGAGCTGATATCTCGCAAACCATTGCGATTTGGTCAAAAATTCCACCAGATTCGTGCATTTCAGGTACGTTTTAGTAAAAAAATGATTTTCTTTCCCGGGGCCACGGAAACTAAACACTGGCCGCCACGCACACATCACTCCCTCCGCTGTAGGCCACGTCGAGCACCTCGTAACATTCGGCCATCCTGAAAAACTAATGTCCTCATTAATCATTTTGTCTTTCATAGATAAGCCTACATATTTTTTAATCGCATCAACTACACCCATTCATTAACCGCCCTACTATTACGCCTGAATCGCCTTATTAATACGCCTAAATCGCCTTATTAGTACGGCCAAATTGTCAGTCGCCATATAAGTATACCAATACGCCAATCGCCCAATAAGAAGATCTCCTTCGCCAATCATCTTCCTATTAACTTTCCAACAAGTCAAGTAAGTCTAATCGTGACACCTCATTATTTTCATCTTCGTCTTCCGACTCCACATCGCCTTGATTTACACTCACATAACGCCTTAATGCATCTACTGCTACTATTGCTTTAAATCGCCTATATCCTCTCACGCCTTTTATCGCCTCGATTTCATATCTGTCATTTCCTAACTTCTTACTAATACTATAGGGCCCATCATATCTATTAGCTAATTTCCTATTCACGCCAGTCTCTGTAATGTTTGTAGCCGCCTGCCGCCATAACGCCAAATCGCCTTTCTTATATTCGGTTGCAACCTTTCGCCTCTTGTCATATCTCGCCTTCATTTGTTGTGCAGTTTTTCTTATGTTTTCACTCGCTCTTTTCCGCCTTTCGCCTAATTGCACTGTTAAATCAGTATCATCCTGCCTAGAATCCACTGATCTATTCGCCTCATACGAGTGCAATTCTCTGGCTATGTGCCTAAGATCATCAGAACCGTCGTCCTAAGACCTAGCTGCATCAACACCAGAACCAGTCATGTGCCCAGAATTGCCTGAGTCGTCACCCATCAATTCAGCTGCATCGACACTGGTATCGCCTTTACTCGCCAATCGCCTTGCAGTACTGTCTTTACGCCAATCGCCCATCGTCTTTTGATTATAGTGATCACTTTCCGCCTGTTCGATATGACAATTCGCCTCGCCTTCGCCTGTGCCCCTACTCGCCTCTCGGTCTCATCAACATCATCAGTCAAAGCACTCATAACGCCTATTTTATGAGAGAACATCAACTGAGATGGAGAGAACCGTGTAGTTGTATTGACAGTGTTATTAATGCCCCACACCACTTCAGGCAAACACTTGTCCCATTTACTTTCATCAACTGCACTAGTCACCAACGCCTCAATTATGGTCCGATTTTGCCTTTCAACTTGGCCATTCGCCCGAGGAGTAGCAATTGCATTAAGTGAGTGTTTTATTCCTTTTTCCGCCAGAAATTCTTTAAACGCCTTACTTGTAAACGCCAGACCACGATCACTAACAATGTGTCGAGGATATCCAAATTCCGCAAATACGCCTCTGAGTTTATCAATTGCCTCATTTGATCGCAATGATTTAGTAGGTTTCGCCCATACAAATTTGGTAAACCCGTCTACCATCATAAGTAAATATGCATACCCCGAACTACTCTTCATGAACGGTCCTACATGATCTATGTGTACCGTGTCCATTGGAATAGGTCGCCTCTCAATAGGGTATAAAACGCCTTCGCCCTTTCCATAATTCGCCTTTGCAAATGAGCATTGCAAACATGACTTCACGTATTTCTTAAGAAAACGCCTCATTTTAGGGAAGCAATATGTTTCGCCAATCAAATTAACACACCTATTAAGTCCTGGATGTCCTATCTCATCATGATGTTTCTTCACCAAATTGAATCTCGCCATTTTCGGAACATACAGTTTATCGCCATTTAATGTTATTCTGTATAAACGCCCATTCTTCAATCGGAAGTTATTCTTAATATCTGAATTAGCAGTATTAGTAGTTAACGCGGTCACAATTTCCTGAGTACAAGGATCTTGCAACTGAACAGTCAAAAACCAATCTGCCTTTCCCAATCCTACAATCATTACTGGATTCCTACTTAGAGCATATACATGCTTCATCCTTTCGCCCGATCGATATTCAATCTCCATATCGTACTTTTGTATCGCCAGCCACCATATTGCTACACGAGGCACCAAATCTCGTTTCAACAGAGTCGCCCTTACCGCTGAGCAATCAGTCACCACTTTGAAATGTACGCCTATTAGATACACTCTATAGTGTTTAATCGCCTCTATAACAGCCAATGTCTCCAAATCATAACTGTGATAATTCTGTTCTTGTAAATTTGTGGCTCTACTAAAATATGAAACTGGTTTTAATTCGCCTGTCCTTTGTTTCTGAAACAGAATTCCGCCTACTCCAAATTTACTTGCATCTGTTTGCAATTCTGTGCTTAACTCACCATCATATATCGCCAATATTGGTCGCTCAGATAACAACTTTTTCAATTTCTCAAATGCCTCATGTTGACTATCACCCCATCGCCAGATCGCCTCTTTCTTTGCTAAATCACATATAGGTTTCGCCAAGATTGAAAATCCATGTATGAATTTTCGGAAATAACTCGCCAGCCCAAGAAATTGTCGCACGCCATGGACATTCGTTGGGACTGGAAACTTTAGGACAGCCTCAATTTTCCCTGCTCCTGGCCGCACACCATTCTCATTCACCTCATACCCAAGGTAGTCAATCTGTTCCTTCAAGAATGAGCACTTACTCAACTTCAGTTTAAGACCCACCTTCTCTATTAACGCCAAAACTTTGTCTAGTAACGCCAGTCCAGACTCCACGTCATCAGATGGAATCAAAAGATCATCCATATACGCCAGGACATCAGTATGTCGCAAATTGCCTAACATTTTATTAATCATGCGCTGAAAAACCGCCGGAGAATTCGCCAGTCCGAAAGGTACCCTGAGATACTCGTATTGTCCATCTGGTGTGATGAATGCAGTCTTATGAACGGAATCAGGATGCATTCGAAGTTGATGATACCCCTGCGCCAAATCTAGGGTAGTATATCGCCTTTTATTCGCCAATCTATCAATTTGGTCAGTAATCAGAGGTAATGGATAACGGTCTTTCACTGTGATCGCATTTAACGCCCTATAATCAACACACAATCGTACCTAATTATTCTTCTTCGGAACTAACAGTATGGGACTTGCATATTCTGAATTTGACTCTTGGATAACGCCAGCTGCCATTAGACTTTGAATTCGTTCACGCACCAACGCCCGTTCAGCATGAGACAACCGATACGGTCTATAATATACAGGCCGATCTGAATTCAACTTAATCTCCATCTGACATAAGTCTGTTACGCCCAAATCCTCATCACCAGTGGAGAAGCAATTCGCCCTTTTCAATAGTAACTCCTCCAATTTTCGCCTATGATCACAATTCAATTCGCCAATATCAATATCTTGATTTTTCCCAATTTGCACCAGTCTCACCGATTTCTTTGTAAAATAATATACTCCGCCCGTCCCAGAAGTCTACCCTTCGTCCAATTCACCGTACCACTTGACAAATTGGATATAAGCAAGCTGCTTGACTCGCCGCATTTGAACACTCCCGCCGGAATAATCACTGTGTCCATACCATTATTTATCATTTTGGCCGCCATGGTCACACATTCTCCACAGCGCCCCCTACTATGTCAATTTTCGCCAATATATGTAGATTGCCCCGCCTCTATGGACAAATCTTCACCTAATTTCACCAGACACCTATTATTTTCCAACTCCGCATCTACCAACATTTGTTCTGACAACATCAACTCATCTGTCTTCACCAATCTCGCCCGTCCTCCTTGCACCACTAGTGCGACACCTGGGGAATTGATCCCTGATTGCCCCAGAATAATCTCAATCATTCCCAAATTGCACCGAGTTACCTCTGCTTCAATTAATAATGCCACGCCATCAATAGTCAATTGAAACTGTACAACACACAATAACAAACTGGTCCCGCCCGCAAAACCTTCAAAAACCACTGGCTTCTTTTGTTTTACATATCCAAGTTGCCCTCCAACTTCCTGGCAGACAATGTTACATACACTTCCTGTGTCAATATACACATTAACATGCCGCCCATTCGCCAAAATACCCTGTTGCATATAAATTTCGCCAAAATTATTACTAACTAGTCTCACCTGAGATTTACTGCCAGTGTCTTTTGATTCGAATGCTCTTGCTATCGGACAATCGAGCACCATGTGTGTTGCTGAACCGCACCGTATACACCGCTCCTTCTTCGGGTAAGGGCAGTTCCTGCTCATATGTCCCTCATACCTTTGGCAATTGAAGCATCGCAACTCCCGGTCTGCCTCGGTCGCCTGTCTTCCGCCTCTGTATAAAGTCGCCTGTCGTCCACTACGATGTGTAGCTGACATCGGCTGTCACCCGCCTCGATAAGAAGTCGCCATTGAATGTCGGTCGCCTCTTCGACTAATCGCCACATTTTCCCGGTCGCCTCTTTCGGTGGTATATGTTTCCAGACTTGCCAGGAACCGATTGTAAAGTTCGTCTGGCGTTTGGCACTTGGAAAAATACGCATTTGCCCTCAATTCTTCCGGCATTCCTCGAATAATGCATGACACTGCATTGGCACCGCCTATGTTGCATCGAGAGCACAATTCTAATTTTGCCCTATAATATTGCGTCATAGTTTCGCCTGTCTGCTTCCTTCTGTTTCAATTCTTCCAACATTGTCGCGAAGTCATGTCGAGTCGGAAAGGCCCTCGCCAGCTTAACCTTCCACTCCGCCCAGGTAAACTCGTAACTATCCAGTCGATTGAACCACTTTTTCGCCGCTTTAGATAGTTTCTGTTGCATGATGACTGTCCGATCATCCTCTGACCACCTATATACCCGGGCCAATTGGTCAATTTTCGCCAGCCAACGAGTCACGTTAGTCTCAGGATCGTCCGGATCGAATATGTCGCCACACATTAATCTTGACCCCGACTCTGGTACACGCACCGCTCCGGTCGCCGCTCGCCATATCGCCCATTAAAAGTTCCGCCTGTTCCCGCACTGTCTGCCGAATCTGTTCGGCAAATCCACTTTCCATCAATTGTTTTGCCAACACTTGACAGTCACTTGCCGCCATCTTTTTTAAAACTTCCGCCAGTCACCGTCCTCTTTTGCACTTCGCCCGTCTTGTCCGCCTCTACCGCCTCTTCTTCCTCGTCACTATCTCCTTTTAGTGTTTCATTACTGTCGTAATCCAACTCTTCACTCTTATCGTCCGCCATTTTAGATTAAAACAATTCGTTCCTCACCCGACACCAATTCACCAGACAATCGCCACAGCCAAACACACACAACACTTCCTTTCTCCCGACGCCGGTCCTGTTCTAAATTTTACTCACACCAACAATTCGTTCCTCGCCCGACACCAATTCACCAGACAATCGCCACAGCCAAACACACACAACACTTCCTTTCTCCCGACGCCGGCCCTGTTCTAAATTTTACTCACGCCACCCAGTCAACTCTTCTTTAAAACGAAACGGCACTCCGTTTTTTACATGTGCGACACAATATCGCCCGTCTCCACTCAAATGTCCGCCACTTGCTGACCATGCAAACTATCCGCCGGCACTCCAATCACTCCCACGCCTCTACCGCGCACCTCACCGAAAACGATTTCACCAGACACGCCAATTCCCGCTATGATCTTTCGTCAGCAATGCACACGTAATACGCACAATGTTCCGCACAGTTAATTACCGTAATTACACTCTGGGTAATCCCACTTCTGATTTGATAAAGAAACTTGATAATAAAACACACGCAGTTTTCAGAACAAAACAGATCTCGCCTTTATTTCGCCACTGTAAGAAATCGCCCGACACTATCGCCACACGTCCGTATTCTTTTCTCGCCAGTCGTCAAGTGTGCTCGTATCGCCCGTTGACACGATCGGTAGTCATCTCGTTAAGTGTCTTCGTATCGCCTGTTGATACGATCGCCAGTCATCTCGTTCTCGTTTATCTCTCGTTCCTGCGCCACCCGCACACTGTACCTCGCCACGCACACATCACTCCCTCCGCTGTAGGCCACGTCGAGCACCTCGTAACAATATACGAATGTTCGATTCCACGATATTTCGAAACAAATCTACTTTACACGCGGTTTGCCGGCTGCGCCAGTTATAAATAAAACGATTATGGAACAGATCTTGTCTTCACGGCTGACTTTATTCAACTAACTGAGTTTCTTACAATCTACACAAAATGTCCTTAACGGCTAAATCCTATTTCTAAGTGCATGCGTACGCACATGTTGATCGCATGTATGTTTGGTAAAACACACATGTGTTTACACTTATAAAATATGTCCCGGCACTGCTGGCGTAGATGCGGGCGAAGCCCCGGCACTGCTGGCGTAGATGCGGGTTAGGCCCCGGCACTGCTGGCAGGCGAAGCCCAGACACCACAACTGAAAAATGCGGGCGAAGCCTCGGCACTGCTGGCAGGCGAAGCCCAGACACCACAAACTGAAAAATGCGGGCGAAGCTCCGGCACTGCTGGTGTAGATGCGGGCGAAGCCCAGGCACTGCTGGTGTAGATGCGGGCGAAGCCACGGCACTGCTGGTGTAGATGCGGGCAAATCCCCGGCACGGCTGGTGTAGATGCGGGCGAAGCCCTGGCACTGCTGGCGGGAGAGTCGACAAAAAAAAATCTAAAAAAAATAATAAAACAGTGTCGATACCCGAATGTCGTTTTCCTTTTTTTTCAGACTATTTAATACAATCACAACCTCCCGCACTGGCGCTGACGGCAGAAAAGGCCTGTCGTCGGCAGTGTCGCGATTTTTCTCCCCTTGCCGGAAACATCTCTGTGAGGTGAGTAAATCGAGAGTTCCACTAGCGCCATCTAGATAGACAGGCCTCCACTCAGCTGATCGTGGTGAATTAGACTTAATTTGTGACGTCAATTTTACGTCATTAATTGCTGCACACGACGATGTCCCCGGCACGACATATTTTTACAATTGGAATTGCGTCGGGCGGCATTTTAGTCCTTTAAAAATACACTTTCTCCACACTTGCAGCAATTTGGTCGAAGCCGCAGCCCCGGGGATCAGTCGCAGAGCATCGTGGAACAGTACACACTTGACAAAATACATCTTTTGGCCGCACGACACACTTTCATCGCGCACGTGTTTGTTTTCCCGGATCACTAGATGAAATTTTACTAACAAATAAACACTGAACGCGGAAAACGAAAACTATTTTAAGTTTCATTTCTAGGGGAGGTAGGGGTTCCTTAGGTCGGATCTTACCCATCTTTAATGCCAACTAACTCAATCTCACTTTCAACATTTGACCAAAATTTCAAGTTGCTGGCTTCATTCTATAAAAAGTTATCGCTTATTTGAAGTTTCATTTGTAGGGGAGGTGGGGGTTACTTGAGTCGGATCTTGCCCATTTTCAATACCAACAAAGTAGGTCTTATTAGCAACATTCTTTCAAATTTTCAACTTGCTAGTATCATTTTTTCGAAAGTTATCGTAATTAAAAGAATATTTAATTTTTAGAAATTTGTAGGGGAGGTAGTCGTTCCTTTGATCTGATTATGCCCAACTTACATAATCTTAAGCAGCTTCTCACTCCAAGGTTACACGCCAAAAATCAGGTGTCTACGTCAATTGGTTCAGGAGTTATAGACAAAAAACCAGAAAAGTAGGGTAGTACGGGGTTCTTTGTAAGAAAATTACCGTTAGTTTTCAACTTATCAGTTTTATTTTCCCAGAAGAGTACGAGATTACCCTCATGAGTAATCTACCAAAGCTAGAGCTTTTCATGTTTCTTTAATCGGGAGTTATAGATACATTTATGTATTTTACATATGTAGGGGAGGTAGGCGTTCTCTTGGCCTGAGCATGCCCATTTTCAATACCATCCAACTAGATCACACTTCCAACATTTGACCAAAATTTCAAGGCTCTAGCTTTATTTTATCGAAAGTTATCGTGCGAACGGACAGACAGACGGACAGACAGACAGATAGACAGACATGGCTAAATCGAATCAGGAGGTGACCCTGATCATTTATATATATACATTGCTATACGTCCGAAGCCTCCTTTAAGGTGTTACATATTTCCGTCGTGACAAAAACAATATACCCTATACTATAAGTCTAGGGTATAAAAATTAATAAAACAGTGTCGATACCCGAATGTCGTTTTCCTTTTTTTTTCAGACTATTTAATACAATCACAACCTCCCGCACTGGCACTGACGGCAGAAAAGGCCTGTGGTCGGCAGTGTCGCGATTTTTCTCCCCTTGCCGGAAACATCTCTGTGAGGTGAGTAAATCACGATTTGCGACATGGACGTTGCTTGTTTCAACTACAATACTTTTCTAATATGCTTGCACACCTTCCCCCTTTAGAGGCTAATATCATTCATAAAAGTTCTTTTGAAATATCATTCGTCAAATATATTTATAAAAGAACTTTTATAGTGTAATAGCCGTCTATGTTACGACTACTGTCATTTATTATACCCTAGACTTTTAGTTAGGGTATATTGTTTTTGTCACGACGAAAAAATATGTAACACCTTAAAGGAGGCTCCGGAGGTATAGCAATGTATATACATAAATGATCAGGATCACCTCCTGATTCGATTAAGCCATGTCTGTCTGTCTGTCCGTTCGCACGATAACTTTCGATAGAATGAAGCTAGAGACTTGAAATTTTGGTCAAATGTTGGAAGTATAATCTACTTAGTTGGTATTGAAAATGGGCATGATCAGGCCAAGAGAACGCCTACCTCCCCTATATATGCAAAATAAATAAATATATCTATAACTCCCGATTAAATAAAGATGAAAAGCTCTAGCTTTCGTAGATTGCTCGTGAGGATAATCTTCTACTCTCCTGGAAAAATGAAATCAATCAGTGGAAAACGAACGGTAATTTTCTTACAAAGAGCCCCGTGCTATCCTACTTTTCAGGTTTTTTGTCTATAACTCTTGAACCAATTGACGTAGACACCTGATTTTTGGCATGTAACCCTGAGGTAAGAAGATGCTTGAGTTCTAGTAAGTTGGGCATAATCGGATCAAAGAAACGCCTACCTCCCCTACAAATTTCAAAAAATTAAATATTCTTTTAATTACGATAACTTTCGATAGAATAACACTAGCAAGTTGAAAATTTGACAAAATGTTGTTAGTAGGATTTACTTGGTTGGTATTGAAAATGGGTAAGATCCGACCCAAGCAACCCATACCTCCCCTACAAATGCAACTTTAAATAAGCGATAACTTTTGAGAGAATCAAGCCAGCGACTTGAAGTTTTGGTCAAATGTTTGATGTTTGAAGTGAGATTGGGTTAGTATTGGTATTCAAGATGGGTTAGATCCGACCTAAGGAACCCCTATCTCCCCTAGAAATGAAACTTAAAATAAACGATAACTTACGACAAAATAATGCTAGCGACTTAAAATTTTGGTCAAATGCTTGTAATAGGATCCAGTTGGCTAATGTTGAAAATACATAATATCCAACCAACGAAACCCCTACTTCTCCTGCAATTGAATTTTCAAATAAGCGATAACTTTCGATGGAGTGAAGCTAGAGACTCGAAATTTTGTTCGAATGTTTGTAGCATGATCTAATTTGTTGGTGGCAATGATGAACAAGATCTGACCCAAGCAACCCCTACCTCCCCTACAAGTGAAACTTCAAAGAAGTGATAACTTTCGATAGAGTGAAGCTAGAGACTTGAAATTTTGTTTAAATGTTTGAAGCATGATCTTATTTGTTGGTGGCAATAATGAGCAAGATCCGACCCAAGGAACCCCTACCTCCCATACAAGTGAAACTTCAAATAAGCAATGAATTTCGATATAATGAAGCTAGCGACTTGAAAAATTCGACAAATATTTGTAGAATGGGTTAGTTAATTGATTACAATGGTCAAGATCCTCCTGAATGATTGCCAACCTCCCCTATAAACTGGCAACATAGGAAACTCACTTTTATTGCATATGGTCGTTACCAATTGGTACTTTTGGTATCACCACTAGGTCTGTACAAGTCTAGGGTATATACGCTTCGGACTCCTGGTTTTTATTTTCATATATTCAGCACATTTACACACAATATTACAATTGTCAAGTTGACGGTTCTCAAGACGACATGTCTTCCGCCAATTTGTGCAAAGTCGGCGAATTGGACGAAAACGTATTTTCTGAGTGAAAATCGCAGAGATTTTTGACCGAAAAGCGAAAGGCATTATCGGAAAATGTTTAACTAAGCACTTACCTATGAAAAGATACGCCATTCTGGTTGAAATGCCTATCGTTTTCACAGCCGGGCACCACGCACTTCATTGTGGAATTTTTTAAAGTTTTGCACTAATTTTATTGTCACTCTCAGTTGGAATCACAACCTTAACAAATTCTTCAAGGCGTAATACACTTTTCCAAGAAAATCACTTCGTGGTAATCACTAAAATCATTTTTCGGAGATATCACTAGTCAGCCGACAATCTAAAAGCAGATATTTGCAATCAGCTGTGACAGTTCGGATGACAAGCAGTGCCCGTGTTCACATGGTACAAGGGGGACCGGGTGGAAGAGGGAAAATCGATTTTGGTGTCACACACGTACGTTCATGTACGTGTGAATGCTCCTTCCATCTACCTATTCAAAGATATTTTATATATTTGACAATTCTCAATTGTCAACACGCGAGTGACGTTTCTCCATTCTCAAAACAACTGAAGAAAATATAATCGAAAACCGAAAATTGGTGATGGCCCTATGCCTGTGGTGTCAGGATACTTGCATGAATTGTCCGTATTGCGATCCGCGAAACGAAAATGCGAGAATGCCAGGTTTTGCCAGTGGATACGCGGCAACAAACGTCTGGAAATCGTTTAGAATTTCCTGATTAGCGGGTGTTATCGTCGTCGTAACCATCGCCGCCTGCTGCTCCACTGCTTGTTCGAGCGACCAGCACTCATCACAATTACCTTAGGAAACAGCAGAACGACGAGATTGGGTTGCGACAAAATCCCATCGGTGGCCTTACATGGGAACTAATCCGACCCAAGCAGCGGCAGCGGCTTTTCCGCCGTTCCTAAGAGTTTAAGTGCTGGTGAAAAAACCCCGCGGCCACTAGAACAACACCAACCACATAGTGCGCCTGGAACCAGGTGAGTAGGATGGTAATTTCCGATTGTGTCGTTATGTTTCCTGAGTATTGTTCTAAGTGCGAATTCTCGTTCAGAATGACTTACAGGGTCTTGTGATTATTTTGTAGGATTGTATGGATCTCCACACCGCCCCATTGACGAGCCCTGGATAGGATGCCTGTTGGCAGCGGTGGATTGAAAGTTTTGAGTCGGGGCTGCAGGAGATTCGGAGGTGACAAGTGACAGGTAATTGCTTTGTCTTTTTTGATATAATTTATTTAAATTTCGCTGTGAGGTGTATATGTTTTCTGGAGTGGTGGCTTGTGCATACAATCACTACGTTTAGACCGCGGGACTATCTTCGAGATCTAACTAAATCGATCTAACTTTCGACGATATAAACGTATCGATCTAGTTAGTTTTGGACTTGGCTTATCTCTACTTGCGATGCGGAACTGAACTAAAAAAATTGGGACTATGTCGCTGTCATCGCTAATGTTGACTCGGTGGTTGACGTTACCTTTGTTGTCGTTTTTTTTTGTTCGGCGTTTGCTTTGTTTGCAATTTCAGGAAAGCAGTGCGTGATCACGGGCAGGAAAAAGTATTTTTCCGTCGTTAAATTTATATCTGTAAAATTTATCTGTGCTGTCAACAGAGAAAGAAGAAGAAGAAGTACCTCTCCGTATGGTCGGTATAAACACTCCACCAACAAGTACTAACACTAAAATGATTTTGTTAAATCGCCTTCTAGTTCCACGGTCTAAACGTGGCCAATATTCATGTCACCATTCAATAGAGCAAATCAAACAGGAGAATGATAAAAAAAAAACTTGAGTGCATATATTGAAACTTTCTTTGACTAGTGTGTATGTTGATGGTTAATTAGAATTATCACGCAAAACTATTCTAAGTTGTATAAGATATGAGACTGTAACTTTGCAGAGATTAATGCAAGTGGCTTAATTGCAATTTCTAGAATTGTTGTGAATTATGTGATATAAGAGAATTGTGTAAATATGATTCATGTTCTCGAAACCCTCGTTATAAGGTACTACATGTAAGGTACCTAAGGAACCCCTATCTCCCCTAGAAATGAAACTTAAAATAAACGATAACTTACGACAAAATAATGCTAGCGACTTAAAATTTTGGTCAAATGTTTGTAATAGGATCCAGTTGGCTAATGTTGAAAATACATAATATCCAACCAACGAAACCCCTACTTCTCCTGCAATTGAAACTTCAAATAAGCGATAACTTTCGATGGAGTGAAGCTAGAGACTCGAAATTTTGTTCGAATGTTTGTAGCATGATCTAATTTGTTGGTGGCAATGATGAACAAGATCTGACCCAAGCAACCCCTACCTCCCCTACAAGTGAAACTTCAAAGAAGTGATAACTTTCGATAGAGTGAAGCTAGAGACTTGAAATTTTGTTTAAATGTTTGAAGCATGATCTTATTTGTTGGTGGCAATAATGAGCAAGATCCGACCCAAGGAACCCCTACCTCCCATACAAGTGAAACTTCAAATAAGCAATGAATTTCGATATAATGAAGCTAGCGACTTGAAAAATTCGACAAATATTTGTAGAATGGGTTAGTTAATTGATTACAATGGTCAAGATCCTCCTGAATGATTGCCAACCTCCCCTATAAACTGGCAACATAGGAAACTCACTTTTATTGCATATGGTCGTTACCAATTGGTACTTTTGGTATCACCACTAGGTCTGTACAAGTCTAGGGTATATACGCTTCGGACTCCTGGTTTTTATTTTCATATATTCAGCACATTTACACACAATATTACAATTGTCAAGTTGACGGTTCTCAAGACGACATGTCTTCCGCCAATTTGTGCAAAGTCGGCGAATTGGACGAAAACGTATTTTCTGAGTGAAAATCGCAGAGATTTTTGACCGAAAAGCGAAAGGCATTATCGGAAAATGTTTAACTAAGCACTTACCTATGAAAAGATACGCCATTCTGGTTGAAATGCCTATCGTTTTCACAGCCGGGCACCACGCACTTCATTGTGGAATTTTTTAAAGTTTTGCACTAATTTTATTGTCACTCTCAGTTGGAATCACAACCTTAACAAATTCTTCAAGGCGTAATACACTTTTCCAAGAAAATCACTTCGCGGTAATCACTAAAATCATTTTTCGGAGATATCACTAGTCAGCCGACAATCTAAAAGCAGATATTTGCAATCAGCTGTGACAGTTCGGATGACAAGCAGTGCCCGTGTTCACATGGTACAAGGGGGACCGGGTGGAAGAGGGAAAATCGATTTTGGTGTCACACACGTACGCTCATGTACGTGTGAATGCTCCTTCCATCTACCTATTCAAAGATATTTTATATATTTGACAATTCTCAATTGTCAACACGCGAGTGACGTTTCTCCATTCTCAAAACAACTGAAGAAAATATAATCGAAAACCGAAAATTGGTGATGGCCCTATGCCTGTGGTGTCAGGATACTTGCATGAATTGTCCGTATTGCGATCCGCGAAACGAAAATGCGAGAATGCCAGGTTTTGCCAGTGGATACGCGGCAACAAACGTCTGGAAATCGTTTAGAATTTCCTGATTAGCGGGTGTTATCGTCGTCGTAACCATCGCCGCCTGCTGCTCCACTGCTTGTTCGAGCGACCAGCACTCATCACAATTACCTTAGGAAACAGCAGAACGACGAGATTGGGTTGCGACAAAATCCCATCGGTGGCCTTACATGGGAACTAATCCGACCCAAGCAGCGGCAGCGGCTTTTCCGCCGTTCCTAAGAGTTTAAGTGCTGGTGAAAAAACCCCGCGGCCACTAGAACAACACCAACCACATAGTGCGCCTGGAACCAGGTGAGTAGGATGGTAATTTCCGATTGTGTCGTTATGTTTCCTGAGTATTGTTCTAAGTGCGAATTCTCGTTCAGAATGACTTACAGGGTCTTGTGATTATTTTGTAGGATTGTATGGATCTCCACACCGCCCCATTGACGAGCCCTGGATAGGATGCCTGTTGGCAGCGGTGGATTGAAAGTTTTAAGTCGGGGCTGCAGGAGATTCGGAGGTGACAAGTGACAGGTAATTGCTTTGTCTTTTTTGATATAATTTATTTAAATTTCGCTGTGAGGTGTATATGTTTTCTGGAGTGGTGGCTTGTGCATACAATATTCATGTCACCATTCAGAAAACATACTTGACACCTCTGTGCTCTCACGCCAGTAGCATAAAAATTATGACACATTACAAATAGTAATATTCGTGAAGGAGATGTTGAAGTGTTTATTATTGAACCAAGTGCTCATGCAACAAAACAATTCGAAATTTTAATTTAACAAAAAAAAATATAATGAAAAAACTGACAAATGTAAACAAAGCGAATGAAATCTACAATAGAGCAAATCAAACAGGAGAATGATAAAAAAAAAACTTGAGCGCATATTTTGAAACTTTCTTTGACTAGTGTGTATGTTTATGGTTAATTAGAATTATCACGCAAAACTATTCTAAGTTGTATAAGATATGAGACTGTAACTTTGCAGAGATTAATGCAAGTGGCTTAATTGCAATTTCTAGAATTGTTGTGAATTATGTGATATAAGAGAATTGTGTAAATATGATTCATGTTCTCGAAACCCTCGTTATAAGGTACTACATGTAAGGTACTGTATGTAATGTAAAATTTTTCGACATACGCCAACTTTCCTATGTCAGGGTGCGCATTCTAAAAAAATGCTAAATGGCCGCAAAACTTATATCAGTGTGAATGGGCCCCGCCTACTGACCAGTACAAGTCCGAATCTAATTTCCAACCCTACAAATTGATGGCTGCCGGTTTGTCGTCGTCGAACAGTCTCTGTATTTGGGAGTACTAAGAGGCTGATATAGCCGAAATGTTGGATTTTGGCGATAATTGTCCAAACTATATTATATTGAAATATTTGCAAGATCAAGTGTCTTAACGGCGCAGGTTGGTCATCTGTTGCCCCATTATTCAACCCTTTCATTAAACTCTACATAATTTCATCTTCAACTATTATATCACGTTCGGTTGAAGTAATACTAATATTACGTTTACACTATCCCCAGATTACTTCATCTGCTGCGTAATCTGGGTGTGGTGAGTTCAAAATTGTATGTATTTGACAGTCGCAGATTATCTCAGCTGGCGCAGATGAAGTAATCTGGGGATAGTGTAAACGTAATATAACTGTGCCTAAGTAGCCGCGAAATGTTGATGAAAAAAAAAAACACTTTCAATGGATGGGAAAAAACCCGTACACAACAGATATAAGTTTTGTTAACAATATACAATATATATAGGTAGACCGAAAGTTTATAAGGAAAGTATACCATATAGACCATTGGTTAGCTGTATAAATACACCGTTAACAAATATATCCAAACTAATACAACCATATCTAAATAAATTACGTAATATGTTCGGGTATACAAGTAATATAAACCAGGCCGAAGCGACCAAAAGTACCAATTGGTAACGACCATATGCATTAAAAGTGAGTTTCCTATATGGGCAGTTTATAGGGGAGGTTGGCAATCATTCAGGAGGATCTTGACCATTGTAATCAATTAACTAACCCATTCTACAAATATTTGTCGAATTTTTCAAGTCGCTAGCTTCATTCTATCGAAAGTTATTGCTTATTTGAAGTCTCACTTGAAGAGGAGGTAGGGGTTCCTTGGGTCGGATCTTGCTCATTATTGCCACCAACAAATAAGATCATGCTTCAAATATTTAAACAAAATTTCAAGCCTCTAGCTTCACTCTATCAAAAGTTATCGCTTATTTGAAGTTTCATTTCTAGGGGAGGTAGGGGCTCCTTAGGTTTGATCTAACCCATCTTAAATACCCACTAACCCAATCTCACTTCAAATATTTGACCAAAACTTGAAGTCGCTGGCTTGATTCTCTCAAAAGTTATCGCTTATTGAAGTTGCATTTGTAGGGGAGGTAGGGG